>JAOPSE010000021.1:63732123-64332123 GCA_029449295.1 Zea luxurians | reverse complement strand
AGGTCATTGTCAAGCCATCGGGTCGAAGGTAGTCATCGTCGGAGGACGCCTCTGATGCACCGCATCGGAGGAGGTCATTGTCCACGGATTCCACCGCGGACGCTCACCATAGGCATCATCGCTCGTGCCTCGGAAGGACATCGCCACTGTTGGGACCATGCTTCGTCGCCGAAGGTCCTTTAAGAAGAAACAGCTTCGGAGAAAGCTGCTTATACGAAATGCCGAAGTTACCACTTGTGAAGCTTCAGAGTTATAACGTGCCCGAAGGTGAAGGATTGAACCGACTTAAAGATAGAATGACCCTTTAGTCCATAAGGGCCTGAATCATCATTGTAAACTTTTGTAAAGGGCGTGAATGTAATTCGGCATGGGCTGCGTCCCTTGCCTATAAATAGATGAACAGTACTCCTGTACTGTTCACGCGGACTGGGCATTTGCTTTTGCGTCACGCTTGTACTTTTGCCTTCCTCAAGACCGAAGGTACATTTGTAATTTGAAATCATTTCTATTTTTCCGTGATAATAAAATAGAAATGATTCGGTGATGATGTTTAAACATCTATTTTATATCTCATGCTTTATATGAATCCTTCGTCATTTATTACCATGTTTACGAAGGTATGTCTTTCGTAACCTTCGTCCGAGACTCATTATCTCCCGAAGGGACATAATATTTCGGAGGACGAAGGATTTTAACACTTAACACTTTTTATGTTGCCTTGTTCTTAACTCTTAGCATTTGAGAGCAAGTCCCCAACATTGGCGCCCACCTCCGGTCAACTCACTTCCACTTTTTTGAGCTGATGGCTTCGTTCAACAACCAAGTTGGAGCTGCTTCGGCCTCGAAGCTGGTGCTCCCGATAACAGGCAGTTCTTGCTCAGAGCCGGCTAACAAGAAGCAGAAGAAGGAGGCTTAGAGAAGGGTGCAGCATGTTGGAGTGCAGGGACCCTTCATCAAGTCAAAATGGTCCCACATTCCAATCACTTTCTCTCAGGAAGACCTTCAGCTTAAGGATTATCCTCACAATGAAGCCATGGTCATTTCTTGTGTCATCAAGGGGTTTCTGGTCCACAATGTTCTGGTTGACACAGGCAGTGCAGCGGATATCATATTTGCCAAAGCTTTCAGACAGATGCAAGAGCCTGAAGATAAGATCCATGATGCTACACATCCTCTCTGTGGCTTCGGAGGAAGGCAGATTGTGGCACTCGGCAAGATCACGATGCCAGTGACCTTCGGGTTTGTTCATAACACAAGGACTGAGCAAATTGTGTTTGATATTGTTGACATGGAATATCCCTACAATGCAATCATTGGTCGTGGGACACTTAATGCTTTTGAAGCAATTCTTCATCCTGCATATCTTTGCATGAAGATACCTTCGGATCAAGGACCTATTGCTATTCATGGAAGTCAGGAAGCCGCCAGAAGGGCCGAAGGAAGCTGGACTGACTCAAAAGCAATCCATAACATAGATGGAGCTGAAGCTTGTGAGCAATACAAGTTCAGAAGGGAGAAAG
The DNA here is from genome assembly GCA_029449295.1 of Zea luxurians. Classification (NCBI taxonomy): domain Eukaryota; kingdom Viridiplantae; phylum Streptophyta; class Magnoliopsida; order Poales; family Poaceae; genus Zea; species Zea luxurians. The sequence goes on along the minus strand of JAOPSE010000021.1, from coordinate 64,330,603 downwards.
CAGCTTCGGCAGATCAGCCGAAGCCCATGCTCCTATGCGAGGACATAGCAGAGCAAAAGGTGCTGTTGGGATCTCAACTATCCGAAGAGCAAGAGAAAACCATGATAAGGTTTTTGTTTAACAACAAAGATGTTTTTGCATGGTCAGCTAATGATCTTTGCGGAGTTAACATGGATGTTATTGAACATTCGCTCAATGTTGACCCATCCTTCAGACCCAGAAAGCAGAGGCTTCGGAAGATGTCTGATGACAAGGCCAAAGGTGCTCGGAATGAAGTTAAAAGACTCCTCATTGCAGGAGTGATCAGAGAAGTAAAATATCCAGAATGGCTAGCCAACACTGTTATGGTAAAAAAGGCCAATGGCAAATGGAGAATGTGCATTGATTTTACTGATCTCAACAAGGCATGTCCGAAGGATGAATTCCCATTGCCAAGGATAGATTCCTTAGTTGATGCAGCAGCTTCATCAGAGCTTATGAGTCTGCTAGATTGTTATTCAGGCTATCACCAAATTTGGATGAAGAAGGAGGATGAGCCGAAGACCAGCTTTATAACCCCTAGTGGAACATATTGTTACCTTCGGATGCCTAAGGGGCTCAAGAATGCTGGAGGAAGTTTCAGCAGAATGACAGCGAAGGTTCTCCAGTCTCAGATAGGCAGAAATGTGCTAACTTATGTTGATGATATCATTGTAAAAAGCACGAAGCAAGAAAATCACATTGCTGATTTGCAAGAGACCTTCGCTAATTTTAGGCAGGCTGGTCTAAAGCTGAATCCAGAAAAATGCGTCTTCAGAGTAAAGAAGGGGAAATTTCTTGGTTGCCTGGTTTCAACAAAGGGAATTGAGGCTAATCCAAGTAAAATTGAAGCCATACTTCGAATGGAACCACCAAGCACAAAGAAGGGAGCCCAACGGCTGACAGGGAGGCTGGCATCTCTGAATCGATTCATATCTAGATCAGCGGAGAGAAATTTACCATTCTTTGAAGTGCTGAAGTCGGCCGAAGTCTTTCAATGGGGACCGGTTCAACAGAAAGCCTTCGAAGAGTTGAAGCAGTACCTGATAGAATTTACAACGTTAACTCCACCCACGCCAGGGGCTCCTCTGTTATTATATGTGGCAGCTTCGCATTCTGCAGTAAGTGCAGCGCTTGTGCAGGAAAAGCTTGAAGGACAAACCAAAAAGCAAGCCCCAGTATACTTCGTCTCTGAAGTCCTCAGCTTATCAAAGAAAAACTATACAGAATTGGAGAAGGTGTTATATGCTGTTTTGATGGCCTCCAGGAAGCTTCGGCATTATTTTCAAGCATACAATATTGTTGTTCCTTCTTCGCAACCGTTGAAGGATATTATGAGAAATAGAGAAGCTACTGGACGGATTGGAAAATGGGCTGCAGAGCTCAATGAATTTTGCATTGATTACGTGCATAGATCTTCGATCCAGTCCCAAGCGTTGGCAGACTTCATTGCTGACTGGACGCCAGGGGCTCAGGATGAAGAAACGGATAAAGATGCCGAATCATGGACAATGTTTTGCGATGGATCTTGGGGAACCTTCGGAGCAGGAGCGGCTGTTGTGTTGGTTTCACCTTCCAAAGTTAAAACTTGTTATGCGGCAAGGCTTGATTTTAGCTGCACAAATAATATCGCTGAGTACGAAGCTCTGCTTTTGGGCCTTCGGAAGTTAAAGGCAATGGGAATCAGAAGGGCCATTCTTAAATCTGATTCCCAGGTTGTTTCGGGTCATATTGACAAGAGTTGTAAGGCTAGAGACCCGAAGCTTGAGAAATATCTAGACACGGTCCGAAGGATTGAAGCTTCCTTCGAAGGATTTTCTGTCAAAAATATTTCTCGAGGAGAAAATGAGCATGCTGATTTGCTAGCCAAGTCAGCAGCACAGGGGCTGCCCCTACCTTCGGATGTATTTTTTGAAACAATAAAAGCACCTTCGGTGGAACTTCTTGAAAGAGCAGTCCTCAATATATCTCCTGTTTATAGTGAAGACTAGAGAACTGAGATCATCTCTTACCTTCAGGGTAACTTTCTTTCAGATGACAAAACATATAACAGGAGGATAGAGGCAAGAGCTCGTCCATATGTCATAATAGAAGGGGAGCTGTACAAGCATGGGGTCTGTGCTCCATTACTCAAATGTTTATCCAGAGCCGAAGGCATAGAATTGATGAAAGAAATACATGCAGGCCTATGCGGGTCTCACATTGGATCTAGGCCGTTGCTCGGAAAAGTTTTTCGACAAGGGTTTTATTGGCCGAAGGCAGCTTCGGATGCAGCAGAATTAGTCCAAAAGTGCGAAGGTTGTCAGAAATGTGCAAGAGATCAAAAACAACCTTCGTCTCTGACTCAGCTAATACAACCCACTTGGCCATTGCAAAGGTGGGGCCTTGATTTGTTAGGTCCATTACCACCAGCTCAAGGAAACTTAAGATATGTTGTAGTGGCAGTGGAATATTTTTCTAAGTGGATTGAGGCAAAGCCTTTAGCCACAATAACTTCGGCCACCATTCAAAAGTTTTTCTGGTAGAATATTGTTTGTCGCTTCGGAGTACCAAAGGCTATCACTGTGGACAATGGGACACAGTTCGACTCCGAAGCTTTCAGAGAATTTTGTGATCAAATTGGCACGAAGATCCATTTTGCATCAGTTAGACATCCGGAGTCAAATGGACTTGTTGAAAGAGCCAATGGCATCATAATGACAGGAATAATGAAGTTAATCTTCAATCAACCCAGGGGAAAGTGGCCAGATCAATTAGTCAAAGTGGTGTGGAGCCACAACACAACAACATCAAGGTCAACAGGTTTTACCCCATTCAAATTATTGTTTGGTGACGAAGCAATAACTCCGGAAGAAGCCAAAACTAGATCAATAAGGGTAGTAGCTTCGGTAGAATCAGAATCTGAAGCTGATTACTCTGTGGAAAAAGATGCCATAGAAGGGATCAGACTTCAAGCTGTGGAGAACATCAATAAATATCAAGCCGAAACAATAAAATGGCGTGATAGAAAGGTCCGGCTAAAGAATATTGAGCCAGGACATTTGGTGCTTCGGAGGGTGGCTAACCCAGATACAGTGGGCAAATTGCAGCTGAAATGGGAAGGCCCCTTTTTGGTAGTATCTTCGTCAAGACCCGGTTCCTACAGATTGAAGGATATGGATGGCAACGACATTCCTAGATCTTGGAATGCGGATGAGCTTCGGCGATATTATGTATAGATTGATGTAATTTTTTATATTTTATTTTATTTTTCTTTTATGGCACCCTTTTCCTTTCTGAAGGGGGAGAAAGGTTTTTAATGGGGCCATAGCATGTAATTTCTCTTTTATTTCAGCTCTATAAGAGCAAAATCCCCCAAAGATGTAAATGTAAAAACTGAGAACGCACCATCGAGTGCCAAAAGAAAAAAAACAACACAGGGGAGAAGCTCGAAAGTCGTCCCTAAGGGGATGCAGAGCACGACGAAGCTACCAAAGAAGTCGTTCCAAAGGGAGCGCAGTGTAAGTTTTCTGCTCAAAAGTCATTCCAAAGGGAATGCAGAGCTTACAGCAAAAAGTCAACGCTGATACCGCCAAAAGTAAAAGGCGAAGAAGCTCCTAAGGGAGGCTTACAGCGAAAAATAAACGCTGATACCGCCGAAAGTAAAAGGCGAAGAAGCTCCTAAGGGAGGCTTACAGTGAAAAATAAACGTTGATTCCGCTGAAAGTAAAAGGCGAAGAAGCTCCTAAGGGAGGCTTACAGCGAAAAGTCAACGCTGATTGTGGTTATTTCTAAGGGAATAATGGTTGTGGTTATGGCTTTGGATATGTGTTTGGTCATTCATTTGCACACCACATTACATCATAACATTTGCATTCATAAACATTCATCCAGGCATATGTAGGATAACCATCATCATAGCATAAGTGGTTGCTTCGGTGTTAAAGAAAAGCTTCGGCAAAAAGAAGAAGCAGTCTTTTTGTGCTTCGTTGTGTACAAAAAAGAAAGGTTTCGGAAAAAAGAAGAAGCAGTCTTTTGTGCTTCGTTGTGTACAAAAAAGAAAGGCTTTGGCGAAAAGGAAAAACAGTCTTTTATGCTTCGTTGTGTACGAAAAGAAGGGAAGGTGTTTTTTTCGCCTTCGGCTCAAAATGTTAATTTCGTCCACATCAAAGCACCTCATACACTGATGGAGGGGTAAGAATATATTACAAGGTATGAACAAAGTTCATTAAGAACAGTTTAGCTGTATTTACAAAAGTTATTACAAAAGTCTCTTGAGTTTTTCTACAGTCTACTCCTACTGATCTTCATGGGGCCTTAGCTTCGGCGTCGTACTCTTCAAGCATCGGTCTCAGCTTCGTCATCCTACATGAATTAAGGTGTTGTGAGTAAAAACCAAGTTTGAAGGGAAAGGTAAGCTCAAGGTATGATTTCTTACTGGTTCAAGATGACTCCGAGCTTCGTCTCCAGCCTTTTCTTGCCCGCCTTTTGTCCATATCATTTTTATAAACCTATTTGATATACTTCGGGCGAGGTCAGGAATGTCATCTAAAATTGATGGTGATAGAGTGAAATTGGGCCTGTTGACAATTTTTCCATGGTCACAGCCAGCCTTCAGAAATGCTGCAGCAGTGCCCCGAGAAGCTACCCAGGCACAGAAGTCACCATTCCCGGCTGTAACTTCGTCAAGCTCATCAATTTCACCTTCCATGTGTTCGAAGGTCCTTGGTAAATCTTCAGCTGACGGGGTGAACTTTCCACTTCTGGCTCCAACTGAGTAAAAGATCTTTTTTAATCATTGAATACAGTTATTGCTAAACTCTAAACATTTGTCTTGAAGGCTGGCCAATAATTTTTTCAAATCTGAATTTTGTTGGACTTCGGCCTCAAATTTTGCATCAAGTTCTTGCTTTTCTTGTTCAAAGTGTTCTGATTGGCAGAGAAGCTTCGTATTTAATTCTGCCACTTTAGCTTCGGCTTCTGCCAATAAGCCTTCAATTGTCTGAAGCTCGAAGTCTTTCTTTTCAATAGCAGCTGTTTGCTCCTTTATTTTGCTCTCTAAATTTTCAATTATAACCTCGTGTTTTTTATCTTCTAAATCCTGCTGCATCTTCAAAGCTTTGCTCAGCAGCATGCTCTACACATAAACAACCTTCGTTAGAAACATTCTCACTATTAAAAACAATAAAAGTCAGAGAAAAGTTGTTTACCTTGAAATTGGAATAAAATAAACTACCAACGATATGTTGTCGTCGGTAGCGGCTGATATCCGTTTCCAGCTTCGGAAAGCCGATACTCTTTGATAGAGTACCGATAACCTTAGCTCCGGTTTGGTCCCGGATACAGTTTAATTTCTCATCGTCAATACCCCCGAAGAGAAGAGCTCCTGGCTTGTATCCGCAAGATTTGGCATATTCTTTAAGTTCTTCCATTTCGGTTTTTGACAATTCTTGTCCAATTAAATTTTGAAACATAAAAGCTTCATCCTCCGAAGTATCCTCGGAAATTTCCTTTCTTTTCTCAGGCGCTGTGGCCATGGTCTCTTCGGCGGCAGTAGTAGCTTCTTCTGCGGCCATGTCTAGCAGTATTTTGTCAATGTGTTCAATTGTGGTCTCTATGTTCAAATCTTCGGCCGAGATAGCTTCGGTAGCCGCGACCTCCGAAGGTGCGACTTCGACATTTGTTGCGCCCTCCGCCGCTGGCGTCTTCCGAGCTGAAGCCCTCGGTGGCGTCTTGTCAATTACTTCTGTCACTGCAATAATTCTTTGTCTCTTTGTTTTAGTTGTTTTCTTCATTTTTTCGGGCTCCTCTTCCTTCTGAAAAAGCTTCGTCAGTTGAGGCCTTAATGGACTTAGCTTCACGGGCAGGGATTCAGTCATTACCTTTAAAATCTCCTCCACGTCGTTGGTAGAGGGTGATGCAGGAGTCTCCTCTTCGTCGGATAATTTGCGCTTCGGAGATGATACTTTTCTCTTCTTTGGAATACTCTTCTCTTTCGATGGTTCTTTGTCATCTTTATTCAAAGCTTCGGCCACTCTTTTCCTTTTCTGTCCCTCAGCACCCTTATTCAGTCGTTCATAGTTAGGGTATTCAAAACCCAAGGCATCCAGCACTCGGTTCAGTCTTCGCTTCGGACGGGTGCCGAAGGCCGCAGTCATTAACTGATCTTCTTTTTTGGAGTAATTACCGAGTATTTCATTGCACATTACTTCAACTGTATCTAGCCACTCTTGATAAGGTATTTTAAAGTATTTCTTGAACTTGAAATAATAAGGTAACCGGACAAGTTCCCCTTCCTTCTTCTCTCCCTCAAGCTTCGGCATTTCCCATTCCTTCAAAGTCGGGAAAACTCTGAAGGCCAAGAACTCTTGCACCAGGTCCCTGGTGCCAATATGCTCTGAAATAATTTTAAATTCAGCCAAAGGAGTTTGGGCTGGGCTTTTTGGCGTCATATTGCACGGGGGTCTGGTTTCTCCAAAAGTCAATTCAAGTGGACTCTGCACCAATTTCTCCTTGTCATCTTCAACTTTAACATAGAACCATTCCGACTTCCAGCCCGCTGGCCACTTGCTTCGGTAGCTGATCATCGGAAATTTTGAAGTCTTTCTGTAAGCAAAATTGTAGCAACCAAAATTTTCATGCAACCCATCTTTTCTGGCCTTTGTCTGGTAGTGCAGTTCATGAACACGGCAGAATCCATCAGAAAATGGTTCCACCCCCTGGCTTCGGAGGGCCCAAATGTAAACACTGAGCCTAACGATGGCGTTAGGAGTCAGCTGATGGAAGAAAATCCCAAACTTCTTCAATACATCTGCAATCATTCCATGGAATGGAAGTCTTAATCCAGCTTTGAAGAAACTCTTAAAAACCACTATTTCATCTGTTCCCGGCTTCGGGGTGGTTTGTTCTCCACCAAAGCGAATTAATTTCTTCTCTGCTTCACGGATATAGCCCAACTTCACCATTTTTGCAAAATCAGCTTTGGAAATTGTAGATTTGCCAAAATCTAGGTGGCTGGGTTTGCTCAGCACTGCGCTGCTATAATCATCTTCGGAATCAGTCTCTTCAGCAGCAGCGCATTCTGTTTCGACGGCAGCGGTGTCTTCGGCAACTTGCGTGTCTTCCCGCCTTACCAGCCCAGAACGCCTCATTGCTTCGAAGATTGGAACAGTGTCAGCAGCTTCGGCTTCGTCTCCTTCACGCTCAACCCTAGCAGTGGAGCATAATCTTGCCATTTGATTTTCAATATTATTGAAAATTTTTTGCAAGTTAATAACCTTTTTCTTCCGAAGCTCCTCTTGTCACGAAGCAGATTCTAAGGTGCAGGTTCGTTTGAATGCGAAAGTCAAGCTTCGGCTATGGTTAAAATTTTCGGCAGCGAAACAGTGCAATAGAAGTGAATGCTGTGGTAACTTCACACCTACCCGTCTGTTTTTATACTGCTGCAGGTAAGGAGGTGGATCGTCAAGATTTTTACACCGGGAAAACAGTCGGTCGCACTCGCTGAATGGTGGGACCGCTCCGCACTCGGAAGCTTTATCGTTTCTCGACAACGAGCTCAGGGAAGGTGTTTTTTCGGACCTTCGGCTTCCCGAAGCCTAGAATACTTTTTTCACGGATCAAGCTCGTTACGAAAAACGATCTAGCACCGCAAAGGGGCTACTGTTGGGACCATGCTTCATCGCCGAAGGTCCTTTAAGAAGAAACAGCTTCGGAGAAAGCTGCTTATACGAAATGCCGAAGCTACCACTTGTGAAGCTTCGGAGTTATAACGTGCCCGAAGGTGAAGGATTGAACCGACTTAAAGATAGAATGACCCTTTAGTCCATAAGGGCCTGAATCATCATTGTAAACTTTTGTAAAGGGCATGAATGTAATTCGGCATGGGCTGCGTCCCTTGCCTATAAATAGATGAACAGTACTCCCGTACTGTTCACGCGGACTGGGCATTTGCTTTTGCGTCACGCTTGTACTTTTGCCTTCCTCAAGACCGAAGGTACATTTGTAATTTGAAATCATGTCTATTTTTCCGTGATAATAAAATAGAAATGATTTGGTGATGATGTTTAAACATCTATTTTATATCTCATGCTTTATATGAATTCTTCATCATTTATTACCATGTTTACGAAGGTATGTCTTTCGTAACCTTCGTCCGAGACTCATTATCTCCCGAAGGGACATAATATTTCGGAGGACGAAGGATTTTAACACTTAACACTTTTTATGTTGCCTTGTTCTTAACTCTTAGCGTTTGAGAGCAAGTCCCCAACAGCCACCGCCACAGATCACGTCTTGGGGGTCACGGTCGCCACAACCGCTCGCGCCTCAGGCAGACGCGACCACCGCCGCTCTTTTCTTGGGCAGTAATGGTCACTGCAGCTGTAACACCCCGTCCAATCCCTAGACCAACGGTACTTACTCCTGGCAGCTTGCTAGGATCATATATGGTCCTCACATACAAACACGAGTCTTTTGTGCGCACTTTGTCCTCACTCATGGGCACCCGAGAAAAACTTCTCGGTCGGTCACCCATCCCAAATTGCTCCAAGCCAAGCACACTTAACTTGTAGGTTCTTTTGAGATAGGCTTCCAAAAAAGAAGATGCACCTTGTTGGTATGGATAATCTATTAATTATATTAAGCCTTGGACCAAGATATCACCATCCCAGGGGCCAGGATATCACAATCCACCACCCTTAGAAGACCGACGTCCTCGTCAGTCAACCCCAATCCAGGAACCACCCCTCTTAGCCACGTCTGTGTGTCTAGTGTCGTCATATGCCATGCCATGTGACCACTTCGGGCCCACATGCGCCATGCGCCATATACCTGAACCCCTAACCCACACACGCCCATGAAACTGCGAGGGTCAGCTCTGATACCACTTGTAACACCCCGTGCAATCCCTGGACCAACGGTACTTACTTCTGGCAGCTCGCTAGGATCATATATGGTCCCCACAGACCAACACGAGTATTTTATGCGCACTTTGTCCTCACTCATGGGCACCCGAGAAAAACTTCCCGGTTGGTCACCCATCCCAAATTGCTCCAAGCCAAGCACGCTTAACTTGTACGTTCTTTCAAGAAAGGCTTTCGAAAAAGAAGATACACCTTGTTGGTATGGATACTCTATTAATTCTATTAAGCCTTGGACCAGGATATCACCATCCCAGGGGCCAGGATATCACAGCGGCGCTCGTGTCTTGGGCTGCCACTCGTCGACATCGCCTATGACCACCGCTCGCCAACATCGCCAAGGACCGCCGCTCGCGCCTCACGATGCCACTCACGTCTCACATCGCTGGAAGTCGTCATCGATGTTCAGCCGCCGCTCGCCACTGCTCGCTAGGGCTGGAAATGGATGTCTAGAGATCTGAATTATCTGTCACACCCAGTTTTGGAAGGTAAACCGAATGCGAACCATGTACGTGCCAGGATCAGAACTCACGTACACAACGATTACATAATTGGACATCATCACACAATGCTCAAAGTAAATAGTGGAAAGGTACTTTAATTACATTAAGATGTCCAAGACATCCATAGAGTCTAATACATAACCATTGTCTTCAACATTAATGTCAAAGTGTGGAAAACGAAACGTACTCCGCAAATATCCCATTTGGCCAAAGCGGACTAGCTGTATGTGGAGTTAAGGTTAAGCAGTTGCTTTTAGTTGGTCAAGTTTTATTACTATAAGTAGAGCCAAATTTTAGTAATAAACCCAGTTATTACCCAGAAGCACTCCCTCCAAGAGGAAATTCCAGAGATCAAAATTATAACCCTCATTGCTAACCATCATCATAAAAGTAACCAAAGTTCTTCTAATCAAAGAGGATCCCAAGGCTGCTCTTAACCGTGAGCTCGGCTGATATACCAGTTTCTAACACTCTACCCACGAGCCGTGATCCCTTTATGCCTCGGGTCGATTAAACCCTCAAACACTACCAAGGTGAGTCGGCAAGGTTTCACTACATAGCTTTTACAAAGACTCCCCTGGTGCATAGCTGCTCGTTAGGTTTCACCATTCATACAAGCGCTGTACACCTCCCCAAGGTGGGTGACTAACAAAACCAAATTGAATGAACCTCTGCACCCCACCTTGGCAGAGCGAGCACTACGCCCCATCCCCCATTGACGGCCCTCAGGCAAAGCCAACTACACCCCCAGGATCATCTAATTAATCCGCTAAGGACGTCCTATTCCACCCTCATGGTTGCACTGTTATCCCGAGTGGTCACTCCACGAACAGGTCCTTACGGAGAGGTACTCAGGAAAATGACCTGAGTCCCCTAAAATATCACAAGATCATCAACATAATCAAGATATCATCATATCATAAGTGTTCACATCATGTTCATTGATTAAAGTAGAGCAATAGCATGAAGCTAACCATAATAACCCAAAAGGTAATCAAGGATAAGGTAAATACAAAGCTAGTCAATCCTTAGGTTTCAATTAAGTAATGCAAGGTAGTGAATTAAAAGTGAATGAGACATAATGGGTCAGAGGACACTTGCCTTCACCAGGTTGTTGCTGAGGAAGATCTTCAGCAACACACTCAGGAACCACGGACTGCTTGTTGTCTAAATAAAACGATCATTCATTCAATACATTTGGTAAATGACAAATAAATAGCACCTCAACCATGTACAAACATGGGAACACATCTCAAAAGGAAAAGTATAAACTCGAAAGGGGATTTTAGATTATAGGGTATTCTCATCTATTAGTTGATTATTCCCTAAGTGATATCCATGATTACATAATCTAATTTAATTCCTTTTAATGAGACATAAAAGTTAAAAAAGAGATAAACTCATGTAATACACATTATTAATTTCACAAGATTAAATATAATTCAACCTCTAGGGTTTTCCTTTTATTTCCTTTATTAAATGAATAAATCAATACATATGTAAATTCATAGTTAAACATAAAAATTAGAGTGTGCAGATTGTGAATGAAACTATTTTATTCAAACAGAGAATATTCCTATGAGCATTTTGCAATTTCAATCAATAAATTTAGGGTTCATATGCAAAAGATATGAAATAAACAAGTTTGGGAATTTGAAATACAAAATTAAGCCCAAATCTGTAATTATTTAAAAGGATAGGGTCTGTTTGTAATAACTCAGGGGCCTGCGTATAAAGTGTAAGGACGGTGGGTTCTATTCGCAGAAAACCGAGGCGGTCTTAAGCAAAACAACCACAGCAAAATGGTATTCGGGCTTCTCGGCCATCCGATCGAGAACGGACGCCCGAGATTAGAAGCAGGCGCGCGGGATCAGATGCGAGGGCTGACCGGCGGGTCCCACGCGTCAGCGGCCCGGGTATCCCCGGTGCGGGATGCAAGCACGGGCGCTCTCTGACGGGTGGGGCCCACGGGTCGGCGACTCAGACACTCAGGGGGGACGATGGGGGTCTGATAGGCGGGGTCACGGGGGGGGGGGGGGGGGTCGGGCCGCTAGTCAGCGGTAGAGGGCACGCGTAGGCGCAACATCGCAGGCATGCGCTGACGGACGGGGCCCTCCCGGCAGTGACACAGAACAGGGAAAGAAGGGGGAGACTGATGGGCGGGTCCTCCTTGTTAGGACCGTCGTCTACCTTGGTCGCACGCACGGCGCGAGCGCCATGGCCGGAGCCGGTGACTCCGCGCGGGCGAAGAAGGCAAGGGGCGGTTGCGGTTGGCCGGGGGGTCTCGGTTTGACGGCGCGGTACCGGTACCGGCAATCACCGGCGACTAATCGACGGGACAGAGAAAATGGGGGAGAGAGAAAAGAAGGTCCGGCGGGGAAATTCACCTCGGGTGGGGCATGAACGGTGGCGAGGCTGTGTCTGACGGTGGCAGAGCACGGTCATGGACGGCGGTTGAGCTCTACCGGCGGCGGGTTCGGGCGCAGGAGGCCTGGCGACGTGGAAGCTCCGGCGAGCTTGAAAAACGGGTGCGCGCAGCTCGGGTGAGTGGGCAGAGGCGAAGTGAGTGAGACAAGGGGGAGGTGGGGGTGTGCGGGGACTTGTAGAGGGGGTCGGGGTGCCAGTTTGGAGCTGAGTGGCGACATGGTCGCGACAATCTCGGTGTGTGTGCGCGCGGTCCGTGCAGGCGAGCGGTTGAAGGAGGGCGGGGAAGGGACTGGCGAGCGGGGCCTGCGGGACAGTGGCACAGACGCGCGAGCACACGACGGGCCAAAGCGCCGACAAGGTGATCCCACAGAACAGTGAGAGGGAGAGAGGAAGCGAGGCGCGGGTTGGCGCCGACAGGCGGGCCCCGCCTGTCAGAGACCGAGGGCGCGCGGGCGCGGGCACGCGTGCGCGGCTGGGCTTTTCTATTTTCCAAGGATTTTCCAATTGCTTTTCTATTTATTTTCTCTAGGTTTTCAATTCAAATTCAAACCAAGTTTCAAATTCAAGCTTATTCAAACATGTGCAACAATTCAAATGACTCATAATGTTTTGACCAATATAAATAATTAATCCCTCCCTAATTAAGCTAAATCTACACAAAAGGAAGAAGAGAGAGAAGCTAGAGAGAGATTGAAACTAGAGTGAGAGAGAGAAGAGTAACACCTGAATTTGGATGATAATAAGAAAGAAATTTTATACCCCAAATTCAGGGTGTTACATTATCGGTATTCGTATTCGCTAAAACTGCTAATATGGATATCCGTATCTGTATTAGATTTCAATATGGATGTCAAATGGATGTATTCGAATTTGATTTATAGTACTTTTGTCTATCCGATTCCATATTCGTATTAAAAAAAACCATGAAACATCTGATACTATCCGTATCCGTGAAAAAAATGTTTCATGAAACCATTTCAAACTTAAATTTATCACTAATTTCTAATTAAAATGATTTTAAGTTTAATAATATATTAGAAAAATGATATATATCTGTCGGCGTTTCGCGACCGGGGGGTCCCTAAGCCGACGAGTGAATGTTGCCACGTGCCCAAGCCCAGATGGGTCGACGCGAGGCCGAGCGCGAAGGGGGGAAGAGAGGTGGCCGGAAGTGGGCGTGAGAGAGGAGTGGAAATCCCGCGGCCTTCGTGTTCATCCCGCGCCCAGGTCGGGTGCGCTTGCAGTAGGTGGTTACAAGCGTCCACGCGAGAGAGGGAGCGAGCGGCTTCACGCAAGCGCCTGTCTCGTCCTCGTCCCCGCGCGGCCCACCTTCTCTAAGAGGGCCCTGGTCCTTCCTTTTATAGGCATAAGGAGAGGACCCAGGTGTACAATGGGGGGTGTAGCAGAGTGCTACGTGTCTAGCGGGGGAGAGCTAGCGCCCTAAGTACATGCCGTTGTGGCAGCCGGAGAGATTTTGGCACCCTGCTGGCGTGATGTCGTGGCCGTCGGAGGAGCGCTGGAGCCTGGCGGAGGGACAGCTGTCGGAGCTGTTGAGTCCTTGCTGACGTCCTCTTGCTTCCGTAAGGGGGCTGAGAGCTGCCATCGTCGCTGCGTATGTGGGGCGCCATCTTTGCCTATCTGGTGGAGTGAGCCAGATGGGACGCCGGTCTTGTTCCCTGTGGCTCGAGTCAGCTCGGGGTAGGGTGATGATGGCGCCTCCTATTGACGTAGCCGGTCCGCGCCCTAGGTTGGGCGATGTGGAAGCTCCTCCGAAGCCGAGGTCGAGTCTGTCTTCCGTGGCCGAGGTCGAGTCCGAACCCTTGGGTCGGGCGAGGCAGAGACCATCGGCTGGGGCCAGGGCGGAGTCCGAGCCCTGGGGTCGGGCGGAGCGTAGTTCGTCGTCTTCTAGGGCTGAGCCCGAATCCGAGCCCTGGGTCGGGCGGAGCGGAGTTCGCCGTCTTCCGGGACTTAGCCCGAGTCCGAGCCCTGGGTCGGGCGGAGCGGAGCTCGCCATCTTCCGGGACTTAGCCCGAGTCCGAGCCCTGGGTCGGGCGGAGCGGAGTTCGCCGTCTTCTGGGACTTAGCCCGAGTCCGAGCCCTGGGTCAGGCGAAGCGAAGTTCGCCGTCTTCCGGGACTTAGCCCGAGTCCGAGCCCTGGGTCGGGTGGAGCGGAGTTCGCCGTCTTCCGGGACTTAGCCCGAGTCCGAGCCCTGGGTCGGGCGGAGTGGAGTTTCCTATGGTGCCCGCGGCCTGGCCTGACCGCCTGTCAGCCTCACTCTGTCAGGCGGCACCGCAGTCAGAGTGGCGCAGGCGGCGCTATCTTTCTGTCAGGCCGGTTAGTGGAGCGGCAAAGTGACGGCGGTCACTTCGGCTCTATCGACTGCAGGGCGCATGTCAGGATAAGGGTGTCAGGCTGCCTTTGCATTAAATGCTCCTGCGATTCGGTCGGTCGGCACGGCGACTTGGTCAGGGTTGCTTCCTAGCGAAGACAGGGCCTCGGACGAGCCGGAAATGCATTAGCCGCAGGAGGGGGGCCTCGGGCGAGGCGGAGATCCTCCGGGGTCGGCCGCCCTTGTCCGAGGCTAGGCTCGGGCGAGGCGTGATCGCGTCCTTCGAATGGGCTGATCCCTGACTTAATCGGACCCATCAGGCCTTTGCAGCTTTATGCTGATGGGGGTTACCAGCTGAGAATTAGGAACCTCGGGGGTACCCCTAATTATGGTCCCCGACAGTAGCCTCCGAGCCTCCAAGGGAGTGTTAATACTCGCCTGGAGGCTTTTGTCGCACTTTTTTGCAAGGGGACCAGCCTTTCTCGGTTGATGTTTGTTCCGGCGGGGGCGCGCGAGCGCACCCGCCGGGTGTAGCCCCCGAGGCCTCAGAGGAGTGGTTGGACTCCTTCGAGGTCTTAATGCGTTTCGTGATGCTTTGGCCGATCTGGTTGTCCCCTCATGCGAACGGGCCGTAACCCGGGTGCACCGTCGAGTCCCAAGTTCTCGGGCTGGTATGTTGACGCTGTCAACGGTTTGGCCGGAGCTGAGTTTGCGAGAGCAGCCCCCGAGCCTCCGCACAGAGTGAGAGGACGATCAAGGACAGACTCGACTTTTTTACATACGCCCCTGCGTCGCCTTTCCGCAAGGAGGAGGGGGGAAAGAGCCATGTTGCCCTCGGTGGGCGTCGAACATGGTGTCTCCAGCGAGCTGCGAACGGGTGATCCGAGTGGAAGCCCGTGCCCCATTCGTTAGGGGTCGGCTGTGGCCCGGAGGCATGCCCAAAAGTACCGGCGGGTGATTTGCCGGACCCGGTCCCCTGGCGATGGGGTCCGAGGGCTCGATGCCTCCCTCTGATGGGATTCCGTTACAAGATCGTTCCTGTTGGTCTCGGAAATGTCCTAGGGTACCTCGGGAGCGCAGCCCGAGCCTTGGTTATGTATCGAACGTACCCATGGTCATCCCTTGCTCTGTATCTGAGGCGGCTGTGAACCCTTCGGGGGCCAGCCTTTGAACCCCTGATCAGTAGTGGGCGCGGAGCCCGAGTAGCCTGAGGCGGTCATTGAACCCTTCCGATGGTCTGGCCTTCGAACCTCTGACCAGTAGTGGGTGTAGAGCCCACGCGATCTGAGGCGGCTGTCGAACCCTTCCGAGGGGCCAGCCTTCGAACCTCTGATCAGTAGGGAGGCTCGGAGCCTGGTTCCTTCACGGAGAAGGATCCTTTTCGGGGTATCCCTCTTTCCCAATCCCTGTTGTAAGAGAGAGAAAGAGGAAAAAAGGAAAAGGATACAAAATCGAACAACATGGCGTACCTTTTTCGACGCGGTCATTTTGGCGAAGGCGAAGCGTCGCTCGCTTCTCCTGCCAGAGGCGCCGCCTGTCCCGCCGCGGAGTTAATGCGACGGGGCGAGTGGTTCGCGGGGCGGTCGTTGCGCGTGCACGAGCCGTTCGAGGAACGGAACACGGGCGCGTTGTCTTCACGCTGTGAGAGAGAGGGTTCCCTCGTCGCCCCTGGATGGGACGTAGGCTTGGCTGGCGACGTGACTGCTGCCCCTGCCCGCCTGCCACCGCCATTACTGCCGGCCCGTTTGTGGCCGTATTGACCGTCGCGCTAGGCTGGCGCTGCTGGGTCGTGCTCTGGGTCGCCTTGAGTCGCGGTCGGTTCCGCAGTCGAGGAGGCACGGCAGTGGCGCGAGTGGCGGTGCAGTTTCTTGCACGAAGCATTCGACACGCCGGTTGCATGACGCGTGGGCCTAGGCCTCCCTGCCGGGCGTGTCGGGAGTCGGAGAAATGCGCCCACTTGGCGCGGTTGCATGCCGCCTGCATGGCTGCCCACCCTTTCGCCCGCTGGTCTGGGCAAAAGTGGAGAGCCGCTTGTAACCGCTGGGTGGTTGCACGCACCGCGCACGGCGGTTTGGCTTCTTCCGCTCTGAGCTGGCTTGCATGACATGTGGGACCCAGCCCCCGCGCCGCAGGGGAGGGCCTTGGAACGTGTTGGAGAAGACTCAGCCCACGACGGCTGAGGACGCAAGTGGGGAGAGTCGCCTTTAAAAGGAGGGTGACCCCCTGGGAAGGCAACCATGTCTTCGTGCTCCCTTATGCATCGTGCCTTTCCACCTTCCAAGCCCCCGGGTGGGGGATGCTTGCAGTCTTTCCGCCTCGTCGTTGGAGGGACGCAACACCGTGGGAGTTGGTACCTTTCAGCCATCATTCGGCTTCAAGGATTTTCATCATGCAGCCCGGTTGCACCCCTCCGCCGGCGGTCACCCAAGACGGTGACCTCCAGTTCGGTGGCGGGGGAAAGCAAACCGGGCCGCGGCCTCTGCCCCTCCCTCAGCCTCAAGGATTTTCATCACCGAGGCTGAGGAGGGGAGTGTGCCGAGTTGGGGCCGGCCCCTGCGTGGGCGGTGGCCCGCTCCTTCCCTCAGTGATTGGGGGGAAAGGCGGTTGTCGTCCGTGGCGCTGGTAGCTGCCGCGTGCCTGGCTCTCGGGCCCGAGTGGCTTCGGAGCTGCTCTCGGTGCCGGCTTCCGCCACGGCAGCTGGAAGAGGTTCTTCCGCCGACGAGGTAGCCAAGGCCACCCACGGACCGACCTCCAACTCTACGGCCTTCCGCCCATCCTTGCCTCACGAGTTTGGGCATGGGCGGGGGCCTCCTGGCAGCAGCGTCCGCCCTAGGGTCATTGCTGCCGCTGTTCGGCCCCTCAGAGCGGAAGTCGTCGTCGTCGCCGCTGTCGGGGTAGGCGACAGCGCGCCGTTCGTCGGGCTTCTGTTGCTCCGCAGGTCCCCCCCCTCCATCGAGTGGGGTTGTTTGTACCTGCGGAGGTGGAACCGGAATTCCGTTTGTGATGGCACTTCGAGTGCCGGTGTCTGTTCATCGTGGCTTTCGGGGCCTGAACATGTATGTAATTTCGGCACGGAGTCGTGTTTTTTCCTCATTTTCGAGCGCTAATACTCGCCTGTTGATTGCTTGAACCGCTTCACCAAGCGTGAGTCGCCCCACGTAAAGGTGACGAGTGAGGTATCCATATCCCGGAGGCGTAGGAGTCCCTCGGCTCGGTCAGCCTTGTTGTCCGAGGCTTCCCTTGCTTAGTTAAAGGAACCCCTCGGCCGCTCTTCGAGGAGCCGAAGCCAGGGGTAGCGGTGTCAGCACGAAAAGAGGCAGAGTTGGCCCGAGAAGAAGACCTGGTCGGCCGGAGCCTGGCCGGGTCGTCCATTAGCGGGACCAACGCCGGTATTGACCTGCCGAAGGTGTTGTCGATGCCGAGGGTGCTGCCGCTCCCTTCAGGCGTCAAGATCCATGCCTGTAGGGTCGGACCATCTTGTAGCACGTGTTTTCTGCAGCCGCCGAGGCCAAAACACACCCTCGCCGTGTTGTAAAGCTGCGTCTCCTTTCCTCTTATTTTGAGTATCTGGACTTTTCTATCGGTAACAGGATTGCTTGTGCGAGCGAGAGTTGCTTCTCACAGAAGGTGGCGAGTGAGGTATCCATTTCTCGGAGGCATAGGAGTCCCTCGGCTCGGTCGGCCTTGCTGCTTACGCGCACTCTTTCCCATCCATGGGGTTCTGTCACCGACGCAGTCGAGAAGGCTCGAAGAATCGTTTCGGCAGAAGAGCTTCCGAGCTGAAGACTTGTTTGGTCCGCGAAATCACTTATCCGAACGTGAGTTACTTATCACAGAAGGTGATGAGTGAGGTATCCATATCCCGGAGGCGTAGGAGTCCCTCGGCTCAGTCAGCCTTGGCTGCTTACGTGTACTCCGTCGTTTTCAGGATCCGCTTTCGAAGTAGTCAAAAAGCACGAAAGACATTCTGGCAGAAAGGATCTTTTTTCGAGGAAAAAATTCGACGCGGAGGGGGTTCCCCCCTTTTAGCCCCCGAGGGAGGGTTGGACTTTGCTGAGGCAAGGTTGACCCTTCCTTGATGACTAAACTTTGCGTAGGAGCGAGGTATATGAACAACTTGAAAACATCTTAAGGGTAGAAGCGACGTAGCTGTTGGATGTTCCAAGCGTTGCCATAGACCTTGCCTTGACTGTTGGCCAGCTTGTACGTTCCGGGCTTTAGAACCTTGGCGATGACAAAAGGCCCCTCCCAGGGGGGCGTGAGCTTGTGCCGCCCTCGGGCGTCTTGTCGCAGCCGAAGCACCAGATCGCCCACCTGGACGTCTCGGGACCGAACCCCTCGGGCGTGGTAGCGTCGCATGGACTGCTGGTACCGTGCCGAGTGTAGTAAGGCCCTATCCCGAGCCTCTTCTAGCTGGTCCAGCGAGTCTTCTCGACTAGCTTGGTTGCTTTGGTCGGCATAGGCCTTCGCCCTCGGGGAACCGTATTCTAAGTCCGTGGGCAAGATGGCCTCGGCCCCATAGACCAGAAAGAATGGCGTGAAGCCCGTGGCTCGGCTCGGTGTTGTCCTCAGGCTCCAGACCACCGAGGGGAGTTCCCTTATCCATCGCTTGCCGAACTTGTTGAGGTCGTTGTAGATCCGAGGCTTGAGTCCTTGTAGAATCATGCCATTGGCACGCTCTACTTGCCCATTCGTCATGGGATGAGCCACGGCGGCCCAGTCCACCCGGATGTGGTGATCCTCGCAGAAGTCCAGGAACTTTCTACCGGTGAACTGGGTGCCATTGTCGGTGATGATGGAGTTCGGGACCCCGAAACGATGGATGATGTTGGTGAAGAACGCTACCACCTGCTCGAACCTGATGCTGTTTAGGGGTGGGACCTCGATCCACTTGGAGAATTTGTCGATGGCGACCAACAGGTGCGTGTAGCCCCCGGGTGCCTTCTGCAAGGGGCCGACGAGGTCCAGACCCCACACAGCAAAAGGCCAGGTGATGGGTATCGTCTGTAGAGCCTGAGCAGGTAGGTGGGTCTGCCTTGCGTAGAACTGACACCCCTCGCAGGTGCGGACAATTCTAGTGGCGTCGGCCACCGTCGTCGGCCAGTAGAAACCTTGTCGGAAAGCATTTCCGACAAGGGCTTGTGGTGCTGCATGATGGCCGCAAGCCCCCGAGTGTATCTCTCGAAGGAGTTCCTGACCTTCGGTGACGGAGATGCATCGCTGGAGGATGCCTGAGGGGCTGCGGTGGTAGAGCTCCTTCCTGTCTCCCAGCAAGACGAACGACTTGGCACGCCGCGCCAACCGTCGAGCTTCGGCTCGGTCGGGGGGTAGTTCTCCTTGGTGGAGATACTGCAGGTACGGGGCCTACCAGTTTTGATCAGGCGCGACCCCGCTCTGCTTCCCCTCAACATGAAGCGTCTCGCCCTCGAGGGCCGAGGGTACCTCGGGCCGAACCGAGGGCTCCTCGGGCCGAGCCGAGGGTGCCTCAAACTGAGCCGAGGATATCTCGGGCTGGACCGAGGGTGCCTCGGGCTCGGGCGTGTTGTCGGTCTTGATGGAGGGTTGATGCAGGTCTCGGGAGAAGACGTCCAGGGGAACTGTTGTCCGCCCCGAGGCTATTTTAGCCAGCTCGTCCGTAGTCTCATTGTAGCGTCGGGCGATGTGGTTGAGCTCGAGCCCGTAGAACTTGTCTTCCAGGCGCCGAACCTCATCGCAATAGGCCTCCATCTTCGGGTCGCGACAGTGGGAGTTCTTCATGACTTGGTCGATGACGAGCTGCGAGTCACCACGAGCGTCGAGGCGTCGGACCCCTAGCTCGATGGTGATCCGCAACCCGTTGACCAGAGCCTCATATTCGGCCACATTGTTGGACACCGGGAAATGGAGGCGTAGCACATAGCGTATGTGCTTCCCGAGGGGCGAGATGAAGAGTAGGCCTGCGCCGGCTCCTGTCTTCATTAGCGACCCGTCGAAGAACATGGTCCAGAGCTCCGGCTGGATCGGAGCTGTTGGGAGCTAGGTGTCGACCCATTCAGCTACGAAGTCCGCCAAGACCTGGGACTTGATGGCCTTTTGAGGGGCGAACGAGATTGTCTCGCCCATGATTTCCATCGCCCACTTTGCAATCCTCCCCGAGGCCTCCCGGCACTAGATGATCTCTCCCAAGGGGAAGGATGAGACCACAGTTACCGGATGAGACTCGAAGTAGTGCCGCAACTTCCGCCGTGTCAGGATCACCGCATACAGCAGCTTCTGAACTTGTGGGTAGCGGATCTTGGTTTCAGACAGTACCTCGCTGACAAAGTAGACTGGCCTCTGAACGGGCAATGCATGCCCTTCTTCTTGCCTCTCGACCACAATCGCGGCGCTAACCACCTGAGTGGTTGCGGCGACGTAGACCAAGAGGGCTTCTCCGGCGGCTGGGGGCACCAAGATAGGCGCCTTCGTGAGGAGCACCTTCAGGTTCCTGAGGGCTTCCTCGGCCTCAGGGGTCCAAGTGAAGCACTCGGCCTTCCTTAAGAGGCGGTACAGAGGTAGACCTCTTTCGCCGAGGCGTGAGATGAAGCGGCTCAGAGCCGCGAGACATCCCATGACCCTCTGTACGCCTTTCAAGTCCTTGATGGGCCCCATGCCGGTGATGGCTGCGATCTTCTCCGGGTTGGCTTTGATGCCCCGCTCGGAGACGATGAACCCCAAGAGCATGCCTCGGGGCACCCCGAAGACACACTTTTCGGGATTGAGCTTGACGCCTTTCGCCTTGAGACATCGGAATGTCACTTCAAGGTCGGAAAGGAGGTCGGAGGCTTTCCTTGTCTTGACAACGATGTCATCGACGTAGGCCTCGACCGTGCGGCCAATGTGTTCGCCGAACACATGGTTCATGCACTACTGGTACGTCACGCCCGCATTCCTCAAGCCGAACGGCATGGTGACATAGCAGTACATGTCGAAGGGTGTGATGAAAGAAGTCGCGAGCTGGTCGGACTCTTTCATCCTGATTTGGTGATACCCTGAGTAGGCATCGAGGAAAGATAGGGTTTCGCACCCAGCAGTGGAATCCACTATTTGATCGATGCGAGGCAGAGGGTAGGGAACCTTTGGACATGCTTTGTTCAGACCAGTGTTGTCGGCGTTTCGAGACCGGGGGGTCCCTAAGCCGACGAGTGAATGTCGCCGCATGCCCCAGCCCAGATGGGTCGACGCGAGGCCGAGCGCGAAGGGGGGAAGAGAGGTGGCCGGAAGTGGGAGAGGAGTGGGAATCCCGCGGCCTTCGTGTTCGTTCCGCGCCCAGGTCGGGTGCGCTTGCATTAGGGGGTTACAAGCGTCCACGCGGGAGAGGGAGCGAGCAGCCTTATGCGAGCGCCTGTCTCGTCCTCGTCCCCGCGCGGCCAACCCTCTCTAAGAGGGCCCTGGTGCTTCCTTTTATAGGCGTAAGGAGAGGACACAGGTGTACAATGGGGGGGGTGTAGCAGAGTGCTACGTGTCTACCGGGGGAGAGCTAGTGCCTTAAGTACATGCCGTCGTGGCACCGGAGAAATTTTGGCACCCTGCTGGCGTGATGTCGTGGCCGTTGGAGGAGCGCTGGAGCCTGGCGGAGGGACAGCTGTTGGAGCTGTCGAGTCCTTGCTGACATCCTCTTGCTTCCGTAAGGGGGCTGAGAGCTGCCATCGTCACTGAGTGTGCGGGGCACCATCATTGCCTATCTGGTGGAGTGAGCCAGATGGGACGCCGGTCTTGTTCCCTGTGGCTCGAGTCAGCTCGGGGTAGGGTGATGATGGCGCCTCCTGTTGACGTAGCCGGTCCGTGCCCTAGGTTGGGCGATGTGGAAGCTCCTCCAAAGCCGAGGTCGAGTCTGTCTTCCGTGGCCGAGGTCGAGTCCGAACCCTTGGGTCGGGCGAGGCGGAGACCGTCGGCTGGGGCTAGGGCGGAATCCGAGCCCTGGGGTCGGGCGGAGCATAGTTCGTCGTCTTCTGGGACTTAGCCCGAGTCCGAGCCCTGGGTCGGGCGGAGCGGAGTTCGCCGTCTTCCGGGACTTAGCCCGAGTCCGAGCCCTGGGTCGGGCGGAGCGGAGTTCGCTGTCTTCTGGGGCTGAGCCCGAGTCCGAGCCCTGGGTCGGGCGGAGCGGAGTTCGCCGTCTTCCAGGGCTGAGCCCAAGTCCGAGCCCTAGGTCGGGCGGAGCAGAGTTCACCGTCTTCTGGGGCTGAGCCCGAGTCCGAGCCCTGGGTCGGGCGGAGCGGAGTTTCCTATGGTGCCCGCGGCCGGGCCTGACCGCCTGTCAGCCTCACTCTGTCAGGCGGCACCGCAGTCGGAGTGGCGCAGGCGACGCTGTCTTTCTGTCAGGCTGGTCAGTGGAGCGGCGAAGTGACGGCGGTCACTTCGGCTCTGTTGACTGCAGGGCGTGCGTCAGGATAAGGGCGTCAGGCTGCCTTTGCATTAAATGCTCCTGCGATTTGGTCGGTCGGTGCGGCGACTTGGTCAGGATTACTTCCTGGCGAAGACAGGGCCTCGGACGAGCCGGAGATGCATTAGCCGCTGGAGGGGGCCTCGGGCGAGGCGGAGATCCTCCGGGGTCGGCCGCCCTTGTCCGGGGCTAGGCTCGGGCGAGGTGTGATCGCGTCCTTCGAATGGACTGATCCCTGACTTAATCGCACCCATCAGGCCTTTGCAGCTTTATGCTGATGGGGGTTACCAGCTGAGAATTAGGAACCTCGGGGGTACCCCTAATTATGGTCCCCGACAGTAGCCCCCGAGCCTCCAAGTGAGTGTTAATACTCGCTTGGAGGCTTTTGTCGCACTTTTTTGCAAGGGGACCAGCCTTTCTCGGTTGCTGTTTGTTCCGGCAGGGGCGCGCGAGCGCACCCGCCAGGTGTAGCCCCCGAGGCCTCGGAGGAGTGGTTAGACTCCTTCGAGGTCTTAATGCGTTTCGTGATGCTTTGGCCGGTCTGGTTGTCCCCTCATGCGAACGGGCCGTAACCCAGGTGCATCGTCAAGTCCCAAGTTCTCGGGCTGGTATGTTGACGCTGTCAATGGTTTGGCCGGAGCCGAGTTTGCGAGAGTAGCCCCCGAGCCTTCGCACAGGGCGAGAGGACGATCAAGGACAGACTCGACTTTTTTATATACGCCCCTGCGTCGCCTTTCCGCAAGGAGGAGGGGGGAAAGCGCCATGTTGCCCTCGGTGGGCGTCGAACATGGTGTCTCCAGTGAGCTGCGAACGGGTGATCCGAGTGGACGCCCGTGCCCCATTCGTTAGGGGTCGGCTGTGGCCCGGAGGCATGCCCAAAAGTACCTGCGGGTGATTTGCCGGACCCGGTCCCCTGGCGACGTGGTCCGAGGGCTCGATGCCTCCCTCTGATGGGATTCCGTTACAAGATCGTTCCCGCTGGTCTCGGAAATGTCCTAGGGTACCTCGGGAGCGCAGCCTGAGCCTTGGTTATGTATCGAACGTACCCATGGTCATCCCTCGCTCTGTGTCTGAGGCGGCTGTGAACCCTTCGGGGGCCAGCCTTCGAACCCCTGATCAGTAATGGGCGCGGAGCCCGAGTAGCCTGAGGCGGTCGTTGAACCCTTCGAGGGGCCGGCCTTCGAACCTCTGACCAGTAGTGGGTGTAGAGCCCACACGATCTGAGGCGGCTGTCGAACCCTTCCGAGGGGCCAGCCTTCGAACCTCTGATCAGTAGGGAGGCTCGGAGCCTGGTTCCTTCGCGGAGAAGGATCCTTTTCGGGGTATCCCCCTTTCCCGGTCCCTGTTGCAAGAGAGAGAAAGAGGAGAAAAGGAAAAGGATACGAAATCGAACGACGTGGCATACCTTTTCGACGCGGTCATTGTGGCGAAGGCGAAGCGTCGCTCGCTTCTCCTGCCAGAGGCGCCGCCTGCCCTGCCGCAGATTTAATGAGACGGGGCGCGTGGTTCGCGGGGCAGCCATTGCGCATGAACGAGCCGTTCGAGGAACGGAACACGAGCGTGTTGTCTTCACGCCGTGAGAGAGGGTTCTCTCGTCGCCCCTGGATGGGACGTGTGCCTGCAGACGACTTGACCGCTGCTTCCGCCTGCCCGCCACCGCCATCACTGCCGGCCCATCTTTGGCCGCATCGACCGCCACGCCTTCTCCCGCGGCTGGCTCACCCGTGACGGGTGTGCCAGGTTGGCACTATTGGGTCATGCGCGGGGTTACCTCGAGTCGCGGTACTGGTTCCGCAGTCGAGGAGGTGCGGTAGTGGCGCGAGTGGCGGTGCGGTTTCTTACACGAAGCATTCGGCGCGCCGGTTGCATGATGCGTGGGCCTGGGCCTCCATGCCGGGTGTGTTGGGAGTCAGAGAAATGTGCCCATTTGGCGCGATTGCATGCCGCCTGCATGGCTGTCCGCCCTTTCACCCGCTGGTCTGGGCAAAAGGGGAGGAGCGCTTGTAACCGTCGGGTGGTTGCATACACCGCGCGCGTGGCGGTTTGGCTTCTTCTCCCCTGGACCGGCTTGCATGACGAGTGGGACCCAACCCCCGCGCCGTGGGGGAAAGGACCTTGGAGCGCGTTGGAGAAGACTCAGCCCGTGACGGTTGAGAACGCAAGTGGGGAGAGTTGCCTTTAAAAGGAGGGTGATCCCTTTGAGAGGCAACCATGTCTTCGTGTTCCCCACATGCATTGTGTCTTTCCACCTTCCGAGCCCCCGGGTGGGGAGCACCCGCGTCGTCTTCGTCTTGCTGTTGTTGGGGCGCAACCTTGTGGAGGTTGGTACCTTTCAGCCATCGTTCGGCTTCAAGGATTTTTGTCATGCAGCCCGGCTGCATCCCCTCACCGCTGGTCGGTCTCGCGAGGAGAAGCAAGCCGGGCTGCGATCTTGGTCCCGCCCTCAGCTTCAAGGATCTTCGTCATCCTTGCTGGGGCGGAGGGCGGGCCGAGCCGGAGGTCTACCTCCCGCGCGGGTCGGCTGGCCACCTCTTCCTCCAGCTTCTGGTGGTGGAAACCATCCTCTAGCTCTGCGAAGGAGGCATCCTCCAGCCATGCCGGGTAGGGCGGACTGTTGCTCTCCAGCTAGGATGCAACATTCCGTCCTCCGTCCTTGCTTTCGTGGCGAGGACGGGAGTGAGGATCTGCCGGTGCGCCTCGGGGCTGCCGGCGCTCGCTGGTGCGGTGTGGGTGGTCCGGCGGACGCCGCCGTCGGTGCTGACGCGGTGGTGGCGGGAGAAAGCTTCTCCGCCATCGAGGCCGTCAGCGCTGCCCGCGAATCGACCTCCGGCTCTTTGGCTTTAATGTCTGGTTCGCGTCCCTTGAGTGGGGGCGCGAACGAGTGCCTTCCGGGGGCCGCGCCTGTCCTGTGACCGTGGCTGCCGCTGCTGTCGAGTCGCCCGAAGCTTGTCGCCCCGCAGGCTCTCCGGCGTGGAGGTTCTTCATACCCACGGGGGGCGGAACCAGAGTTCCGTTTGTAATGGCACCTTGAATGCAGTGTTTCATGTTCATTGCGGCTGTCGAGGCCTGAACATGTACGTAATTTTGGCGCGGAGCCATGTTTTTTCCTCTCTTCGAGCACTAGGACTTGCCTGTCGACTGCTTGAACCGCTTCACCAAGCGTGAGTCGCCCCATGTAAAGGTGACGAGTGAGGTATCCGTATCCCAGAGGCGTAGGAGTCCCTCGGCTCGGTCAGCCTTGTTGTCCGAGGCTTCCCTTGCTTAGTTAGAGGAACCCCTCGGCCGCTCTTCGATGAGCCGAGGCCAGGGGTAGCGATGTCAGCGCGAACAGAGACAGAGTTGGCCCGAGAAGAAGGTGTGGTCGGCCGGAGCCTGGCCGGGTCGTCCGTTAGCAGGACCGACGCCGGAATTGACCTACCGAGGTCTCGGGTTGGGTTCTCGGAGAAGACCCTGGCGGCGATGGCTCGGGTGTGGTGCTGATGTCGTCCTTCAGAGTGGGGGCTCTCCGACCGCGTCGCCGTCCGAGGCTAGGTCAGACCCCGCCGAAGGTGTAGTTGATGCCGAGGGTGCTGTCGCCCCCTTCGGCTGTCGACGTCCGAGCCTGCAGGATCAAGTTGTCTTGAAGTGTGTGTAAGTTTTCTGCGGCCGCCGAGGCCTAAACACACTGTTGCCGTGTTGTAAAGCTGCGTCTCCTTTCCTCTTATTTTGAGTATCTGGACTTTTCTGTCGGTAACAGAATTGCTGGCGCGAGCGAGAGTTGCTTCTCACAGAAGGTGGCGAGTGAGGTATCCATATCCCGGAGGCGTAGGAGTCCCTCGGCTCGGTCGGCCTTGCTGCTTATGCGCACTCTTACCCGTCCATGGGGTTTTGTCACCGATGTAGTCGAGAAGGCTCGAAGAATCGCTTCGGCAGAAGAGCTTTCGAACGTGGAGACTTGTTCGGTCTGCGGAGTCACTTATCCGAGCGTGAGTTACTTATCGCAGAAGGTGATGAGTGAGGTATCCGTATCCCGAAGGCGTAGGAGTCCCTCGGCTCGGTCGGCCTTGGCTGCTTACGTGTACTCTATCGTTTTCAGGATCCACTTTCGAAGTAGTCAAAAAGCACGAAAGACAATCTGGCAGAAAGGATCTTTTTGAGGAAAAAATTCGACGCAGAGGGGGTCCCCCCCTTTTAGCCCCCGAGGGAGGGTCGGACTTTGCCAAGGCAAGGTTGACCCTTCCTTGACTAAACTTTGTGTAGGAGCGAGGTATATGAACAACTTGAAAACATCTTAAGGGTAGAAGCGACGTAGCTGTTGGATGTTCCAAGCGTTGCCGTAGACCTCACCTTGACTATTGGCCAGCTTGTACGTTCCGGGTTTCAGAACCTTGGCGATGACGAACGGCCCCTCCCAGGGGGGCGTGAGCTTGTGCCGCCCTCGGGCGTCTTGTCGCAGCCGAAGCACTAGATCGCCCACCTGGAGGTC
Organism: Zea luxurians; assembly: GCA_029449295.1. Taxonomy (NCBI): domain Eukaryota; kingdom Viridiplantae; phylum Streptophyta; class Magnoliopsida; order Poales; family Poaceae; genus Zea; species Zea luxurians. Next base: position 64,303,559 of record JAOPSE010000021.1, on the reverse strand, counting down.
TCGGGACCGGACCCCTCGAGCGTGGTAGCGTCGCATGGACTGCTGGTATCGTGCCGAGTGTAGTAAGGCCCTGTCCCGAGCCTCTTCCAGCTGGTCCAGTGAGTCTTCTCGACTAGCTGGGTTGCTTTGGTCGGCATAGGCCTTCGCCCTCGGGAAACCGTATTCTAAGTCCATGGGCAAGATGGCCTCGGCCCCATAGACTAGAAAGAATGGCGTGAAGCCCGTGGCTCGGCTCGGTGTTGTCCTCAGGCTCCAGACCACCGAGGGGAGTTCCTTTATCCATCGCTTACCGAACTTGTTGAGGTCGTTGTAGATCCGAGGCTTGAGTCCTTGTAGAATCATGCCATTGGCACGCTCTACTTGCCCATTCGTCATGGGATGAGCCACAGCGGCCCAATCCACCCGGATGTGGTGATCCTCGCAGAAGTCCAGGAACTTTCTGCCGGTGAACTGGGTGCCGTTGTCGGTGATGATGGAGTTCGGGACCCCGAAACGACGGATGATGTTGGTGAAGAACGCTACCGCCTGCTCAGACCTGATGCTGTTTAGGGGTCGGACCTCGATCCACTTGGAGAATTTGTCGATGGCGACCAACAGGTGCGTGTAGCCCCCGGGTGCCTTCTACAAGGGGCCAACGAGGTCCAGACCCCACACAGCAAAAGGCCAGGTGATGGGAATCGTCTGCAGAGCCTGAGCAGGCAGGTGGGTCTGCCTTGCATAGAATTGGCACCCTTGGCAGGTGCGGACAATCCTAGTGGCGTCGGCCACCGCGGTCGGCCAGTAGAAACCTTGTCGGAAAGCATTTCCGACAAGGGCTCGAGGTGCTGCGTGATGGCTGCAAGCCCCCGAGTGTATCTCTCGAAGGAGTTCCTGACCTTCGGTGATGGAGATGCATCATTGGAGGATACCTGAGGGGCTGCGGTGGTAGAGCTCCTTCCTGTCTCCCAGCAAGACGAACGACTTGGCGCGCCACGCCAACCGCCGAGCTTCGGCTTGGTCGGGGGGTTGTTCTCCTTGGTGGAGATACTGCAGGTATGGGGTCTGCCAGTTTCGATTAGGCGCAACCCCGCTCCGCTCCTCCTTGACGTGCAGTGCCTCACCCTCGAGGGCTGAGGGTGCCTCGGGCGGAGCCGAGGGCGCCTCGGGCTCGGCTGAGGGTGCCTCGGGCTGGACCGAGGCATTCTCGGGCTTGGGCGAGTCGTCAGTCTTGACTGAGGGTTGATGTAGGTCTCGGGAGAAGACGTCCGGGGGAACCGTTGTTCGCCCTGAGGCTATCTTAGCCAGCTCGTCCGCAGTCTCGTTGTAGCGTCGGGCGACGTGGTTGAGCTCGAGCCCGTAGAACTTGTCTTCCAGGCGCCGAACCTCATCGCAATAGGCCTCCATCTTCGGGTCGCGGCAGTGGGAGTTCTTCATGACTTGGTCGATGATGAGCTGCGAGTCACCGCGAGCGTCAAGGCGTCGGACCCCTAGCTCGATGGCGATCCGCAACCCGTTGACCAGAGCCTCATATTCGGCCACATTGTTGGACGCCGGGAAATGGAGGCGTAGCACATAGCATATGTGCTTCCCGAGGGACGAGATGAAGAGCAGGCCCGCTCCCGCCCCTGTTTTCATCAGCGACCCATCAAAGAACATGGTCCAGAGCTCTGGCTGGATCGGGGCTGTTGGGAGCTGGGTGTCGACCCATTCAGCTACGAAATCCGCCAAGACCTAGGACTTGATGGCCTTCCTAGGGGCGAACGAGATTGTGTCGCCCATGATTTCCACCGCCCACTTCGCAATCCTTCCCGAGGCCTCCCGGCACTAGATGATCTCCCCCAGGGGGAAGGATGACACCACTGTTACCAGATGAGACTCGAAGTAGTGTCGCAACTTCCGCTGTGTCAGGATCACCGCATATAGCAGCTTCTGAACTTGTGGGTAGCGGATCTTGGTTTCGGACAGTACCTCACTGATGAAGTAGACTGGCCTCTGAACGGGCAATGCATGCCCTTCTTCTTGCCTCTCGACCACAATCGCGGCGCTAACCACCTGAGTGGTTGCGGCGACGTAGACCAAGAGGGCTTCTCCGGCGGCTGGGGGCACCAAGATAGGCGCCTTCGTGAGGAGCGCCTTCAGGTTCCCAAGGGCCTCTTCGGCCTCAGGGGTCCAAGTGAAGCACTCGGCCTTCCTTAAGAGGCGGTACAGAGGTAGACCTCTTTCGCCGAGGCGTGAGATGAAGCGGCTCAGAGCCGCGAGACATCCCATGACCCTCTGTACGCCTTTCAAGTCCTTGATGGGCCCCATGCCGGTGATGGCTGCGATCTTCTCCGGGTTGGCTTCGATGCCCCGCTCGGAGACGATGAACCCCAAGAGCATGCCTCGGGGCACCCCGAAGACACACTTTTCGGGATTAAGCTTGACACCTTTCGCCTTGAGACATCGGAATGTCACTTCAAGGTCGGAAAGGAGGTCGGAGGCTTTCCTTGTCTTGACTACGATGTCATCGATGTAGGCCTCGACCGTACGGCCAATGTGTTCGCCGAACACATGGTTCATGCACCGCTGGTACGTCGCGCCCGCATTCCTCAAGCCGAACGGCATGGTGACATAGCAGTACATGCTGAAGGGTGTGATGAAAGAAGTCGCGAGCTGGTCGGACTCTTTCATCCTGATTTGGTGATACCCTGAGTAGGCATCGAGGAAAGACAGGGTTTCGCACCCAGCAGTGGAATCCACAATTTGATCGATGCGAGGCAGAGGGTAGGGAACCTTTGGACATGCTTTGTTCAGACCAGTGTAGTCTACACACATCCGCCATTTCCCACCTTTCTTTCTCACAAGCACAGGGTTGGCAAGCCATTCGGGATGGAATACCTCTTTGATGAACCCTGCCGCCATGAGCTTGTGGATCTCCTCACCTATGGCTCTGCGCTTCTCCTCGTCGAATCGGCGCAGAGGCTGCTTGACGGGTCGGGCTCCGGCTCGAATGTCCAGCGAGTGCTCGGCGACATCCCTCGATATGCCGGGCATGTCCGAGGGACTCCACGCGAAGACGTCGATGTTCGCGCGGAGAAAGTCGACGAGCACTGTTTCCTATTTGGGATCGAGCCCGGAGCCGATCCGGACCTGCTTGGAGGCGTCGCTGCTAGGGTCGAGGGGGACGACCTTGACCGTCTCCACTGGCTCAAAGTTGCCGGCATGACGCTTCACGTCTGGCACCTCCTTGGGGAGGCTCTCCAGGTCGGCGATGAGGGCCTCGGCATACTCCACGCACTCCACGTCGCATTCGAACGCGTGTTTGTATGTGGGGCCGATGGTGATGACCCCATTGGGGCCCGGCATCTTGAGCTTCAGGTAGGTGTAGTTGGGGATGGCCATAAACTTCACGTAGCATGGTCTTCCCAGTACCACGTGGTAGGTTCCTCGGAACCCGACCACCTCGAACGTCAGGGTCTCCCTTCGGAAGTTGGAGGGTGTTCCGAAGCAGATGGGAAGGTCGAGTTGTCCGAGGGGCTGAACGCGCTTCCCGGGAATGATCCCATGGAAGGGCGCAACGCCTGCCCGGACGAAGGACAGATCGACACACAGGAGCCCGAGGGTCTCGGCGTAGATGATGTTGAGGCTGCTGCCTCCGTCCATGAGGACCTTGGTGAGTCTGACATCGCCGATGACGAGGTCGACGACGAGCGGGTATTTCCCCGGGCTCGGCACATGGTCGGGGTGGTCGGCTTGGTCGAAGGTGATGGGCTTATCGGACCAGTCTAGGTAGACTGGCGCCGCCACCTTCACCGAACAGACCTCCCGACGCTCTTGCTTGCGGTGCCGAGCCGAGGCATTCACCGCTTGCCCACCGTAGATCATGAAGCAGTCGTGGACCTCGGGGAACTCTCCTGCTTGGCGATCTTCCTTCTTATCGTCGTCGTGGGCCCTGCCTCCCTCCGCGGGTGGCCCGGCCCTGTGGAAGTGGCGCCGAAGCATGACACATTTCTCAAGGGTATGCTTGACGGGCCCCTGGTGATAGGGGCATGGCTCCTTGAGCATCTTGTCGAAGAGGTTGGCACCTCCTGGGGGTTTCCGAGGGTTCTTGTACTCGGCGGCGGCGACAATGTCCACGTCGGCGGCGTCGCGTTTCGCTTGCGACTTCTTCTTGCCCTTCTTCTTGGCGCCGCGCTGAGTTGACGCCTCGGGAGCTTCTTCCGATGGGCGGCCCTGGGGCTGCTCGTCCTTCCGGAAGATAGCCTCAACTGCCTCCTGGCCGGAGGTGAACTTGGTGGCGACGTCCATCAGCTCGCTCGCCCTGGTGGGGGTCTTGCGACCCAGCTTGCTCACCAGGTCGCGGCAGGTGGTGCCGACGAGGAACACGCCGATGACATTCGAGTCGGTGACGTTGGGTAGCTCGGTGCGCTGCTTCGAGAATCACCGGATGTAGTCCTGGAGAGACTCTCCCGGCTGCTGTCGGCAGCTTCGGAGGTCCCAGGAATTCCCGGGGCGCACGTATGTGCCCTGGAAATTGCCGGCGAAGGCTTGGACTAGGTCGTCCCAGTTGGAGATCTGCCCCGGAGGCAGGTGCTCCAACCAGGCACGAGCGGTGTCGGAGAGGAACAGGGGGAGGTTGCGGATGATGAGGTTGTCATCGTCCGTTCCACCCAGTTGGCAGGCCAGACGGTAGTCCACGAGCCACAGTTCCGGCCTCGTCTCCCCCAAGTACTTTGTGATAGTAGTCGGGGGTCGGAACCGGGTCGAGAACGGCGCCCGTCGTATGGCCCGGCTGAAAACCTGCGGACCGGGTGGTTCGGGCGAAGGACTCCGATCCTCCCCGCTGTCGTAGCGTCCCCCACGCCTGGGGTGGTAGCCTCGGCGCACTCTTTCGTCGAGGCGGGCCCGACGGTCGCCGTGAGGGTGCTCGTTGTCGAGGCAACCTGGGGCCGCAGGCGCTGTGTGGCGCATGCGCCCGGTGTAGACCGAGGCTTCCCGCGTGAATCGGGAAGTCGCGGCATGATGTTCCGAGGGGTACCCCTGCCTTCGGGAGGTGGAGCTCTCGGCCCGTTGGACCGCGGCGCCTTCCAGGAGATTCTTGAGCTCTCCCTGGATTCGCCGCCCCTCGGTGGTTGACGGCTCCGGCATCGCGCGGAGGAGCATTGCTGCTGCAGCCGGGTTCTGGCCAACCCCACTGGATGTGGGTGGCGGCCTGACCCTGACATCGTCGGCGATGCGGTGCTAGAAGCCTTGGGGTAGATGACGTATCTCTCCGGTAGGAGGTTGGGCCACCCCTGCCTGCCCGACGTCCCGGCGGATCGGCTCAAGCGCTCCTGCTCCCTCGTCGAGCCTGGCCTGCACCTCGCGGATTTGCTCGAGCTGTGTGTCCTGGCCCCCCGCAGGGACTGGGACCACAGCTAGCTCCCGAAGGATGTCAACGCGAGGCACCGGCCTAGGGAGATCACCGTCCTCTGGCATGCCGAGATGGTTGCCTTCGGAGGGACCCCCTAGATTGACGTGGAAACATTCGCGGCTCGGGCCGCAGTCCTCGTCGCCGAGGCTACGGCTACCGTCGGAACAGTCGGAAAGGCAGTAGTCGCATGCGGTCATAAAGTCCTGCATGGCACTGGGGTTGCCAAGTCCAGAGAAATCCCAACAGAAGCTGGGCTCATCGTCTTCCTCGGACCCAGAGGGCCCGTAGGTCGAGACGTCCGTCAGCCGGTCCCAAGGTGACCGCATACGAAACCCCAAAGGGTTGGGACTCGCCTCTACGAGAGCGTCCGCCAAAGCGAGGCCGCTTGGCGGGTCGAGGCTGAATGCGAAAGACGCGAGACGGGAATCAGTCGGTACCTCTTGGTCGACGGGCGGTGATGAAGTCATGTCGGGGGCTGACTGCACCGTCGTCCCAGGTACGAGGGTGACGCCCAGCAAGCCTTCCGCGAGCGTGCTAGCGTCGTCCGTTTGCTTGGAGTAGGCGTGTCGCGGGGAAACGGCGCTCGTCTTCGTCTCAGACTGTCACACCCGGATTTCGGGGCACCAAGACCCGGGCGCGAACATAATCACCAGGTGTGCTGGGACCAAGTCTCACACATATGATGAATCATGGCACAGGATCGAATGTCACATCTTTACTATATAACAGGAGTTCTATACAAAATAAATAAATAATTACATAATAAGGAGACAACGGTCCAGCAACCCAAAGTTGACTAGGAGACGACGACCTAGACCTCTCACGAACACATCGCATCATCCTCCATGCGCATCATCCTGCGGTACCTGCTCTTGACCTATGGGGGGTGTGAGACAGCAAGAGTGAGCTCACATACGTTCATAGCTCAACAAGTTGTGGGGAATAATGTGCATGAACTCGCCAAAGGTGGGAGCTCACGTGAAGTGTAAGGCTTACCAAAGAGGATGGTTAGAGCTGAGCATTGCTTTTAAAGTTGGTCAAAATTTTATTAGCAGTTACTAAGTATAAGTAAATACCAACCCAATTAAGTAGTAGAACAAAAGTAACAACATCACCTGCGATGCAATGCATATGGCAAATTGAATTTAGTTCCATAAATTAATCATGTGAGGGTCCGAGCTGCTCTTGACCATGAGCACGGCTAGTATAACAGTTTTACACTCTACAGAGGTTGCGCATCTTTACCCACAAGTCGTGTTACCCATCTGCCAAGAGACGGCCAATCCCATACACCTCTACCGAGGAGGCGAGGCAGGGTAACACTACGAGGCCTTTACAAAGTTCCACTAGCTTCAGAAAACCCGCTACAGTTTATAGGAAGCTCCAATGCAGGAATCCCTTGCATGACCGCCATTGCAGCAAAATCATCCCGAGGGCCTCCCTACACTGACCACTCCCCTACTGCCCTTGCCCCTTTCGGGTAAGGTAGTCTTCCATAGCTTTCCTAATTAATCGGCCAAGGGCGTCCCATTAAACCCTTGTGGTAGCACTGTTTTCCCGGGTGGTCGCTCCATGTTCCAATTAACATAATGATCTTAACATGAACCATAAATAACAACTGATAACAAAAGTATAATCATGAATAGTGTAACCTTCATACCCAAAACCTCATAAAGCAATAGCAAGTACTACCCAAAAAGTTCAGTGGTAATCAAGGTATGAAGATAGTCAAACTAGGGTAACCTATTGGGTCCCATCAAAATTAACCTATGCAGATTATTATGATTAATTAGAACATGAGTGGGTAAAAAGAAGTGATCAAGGACACAACTTGCCTGAGACTTGAGATTCCAGGTACCAACTTTGCTTTTCAGGTGACACGTATCCTCACTGCTAAACGTAGCAATACATACAACAGTGTATAGGCAAAATTAACATTACACCAAACATATATGCAAAATACATATTAATAATCTACATGTTGAAATATGATCACAGGAACAAGAATTATTAATTTTGGAGTTATAGATTTTAAGTTATGAATTTCCAAAGATTCTATGTGCTTAGTACAAGATTAATTAAGATAACAATTTTAATATGGCTTTCATGTCAAAACAGAGGTACTATGTGATAAACAATAATATTATAGAATTATAGAAATTAAAATGGATCAATTTGGACTAAGTATGCATGTTCTATGAATTAAACACATTCTAGTATTTATTTTTACACAAAAATTCAATTTCTATAACATTTTTCTGATTTTTCTAACTCTATGGACTGCGCCTCAAATTCAAGAAAGACCAGGGGCCAACTTAGAAACATTCCCTAGACTCAGTTTTAACGCATGTTAGACAGCGGGCTAAATCTGAAAAAGAGTAGGGGCTCTTTAGCAAACTGCTCGCCGTGAAGGGGGACGGTTAAGCCCTGGCCGCCCGATTTGAGATCGACGCACAGGATCAAAATTACCCTTAGCCGAACCGGTACACACCTAGAGCCGCAGGATCCTTGATCTACGGCCAGATGCACCCCAACATCTGGATCTAATCCTGGCCCTGCCTTATCCGGTCAGCGGTCTGAGATAACCCCGCCCGAAGCGTTATCCAAGCTATATTCCTAGCCGACCGATCGTGATCCAAAGGCCAACGGCACCCGCCCCAATTCAGCAACCCGAGCGGCGGCGCTGGCGCACTCACGGCGGTGGCTCGCCGGCGCCCACGCGATTTGCCGCTCAAACGACCCGAACCCAAAATTGACCGGTGCAAAACCTAGAGGGGACGATGTTGAACATATAGTGAGGAGTCTCACCGAGCCATGGCGACGAGGTCGGGGTCGGCCATGGCGTCGCGCGGATCCTTCGCAATGAGATAATTTCGGGGAGCAATTCCCGATCCAAGGGCCCGCAATTCGTTTTCGCACGAGGCGCTACGTAATGCACAGAGGGAAACGAAGACTCGGTGGCGGTCCTCACCTTGATTGGCGTGGGCAGAAGCTTTGTCCACGGAGCGAGGCGGTGTGTGGCGGCGCGGCAAGAAGTTCGCACAGTGTCGGGATTCAATACGCGAAATTGGTGCTGGCCGAAGCTCACTCGAGCTCCGACAAGGCGCCCACTGGTCGAAGAAGAGCGATGGGCTGGCACAGAGGTGGCCGAGGCAGTTGTGGGGTCAGAGGCGGGGGAGCGCGGAGCTAACGCCGTGGTTGCGGCTTCGTGCAATAAGTAGAGGAGTTGCTGGGTAGGCGGGGAGAAGAGTCCACGGGCACGCTATTTATCCACGGCCGCCCAGAGAGTCGCGGAATCCGCAGCGAAGATCCCGGCCGAGCCCAACTGTCCCCGGCGAGCTCGGGTTCAGTTACATGTGCCAACGGAGGAGAAGACCTGACGATGCGGGTCCACCGACCAGTGACCAAGCGTACCCGAGCGGAGGGGAAGGTTAGAGGCTGACTTCACCGGCCCACTTGGCGGTGACCTGGAACGCGCCCTCGCGAGGCTGGAGCGCCTGACACCAGGGCCCGTGCGCAGAGAAAGGCGGGAGGTGGGCCGCGCGGGGAGGCAAGTGGAGTGGGCCGTGAGTAGGTTTGTTCGGCCCAGGTGCAGGTTTGTTCTTTTCTATTTTCAATGTCTTGTAAATTTTCAAATTCCTATTCCAAATTCAAACCTGTTTCCAACTTTTCTGATTTGTCTTTCAAATCCCCAAACATCAAACCAATCCCTAATGAAAATATAATCTCTATTATTTTCAGTAATTTTATTTTTCCTAGTCATTCTTAAGGGTTTTATTTAAGTTTCCTTTCACATTCCTATTCCTTATTCCAAATTCAAATTTATACTTCTATTTTTCAGATTTTTTTTCAAATGTATCAATTGAAACCCAAAGGTGAATATAAACCATACTATTTTAATATTACTAATTTAAGTTTATTTTCCTACTCATATTTGACTCTTATCAATAGTTGATTTTATTAAAAGATGTCTTTTCCCATTTCCCAATTCCTAAAGCACTATATTAACTATATTCGTTTATTTATTTTATAACAATTATATTTTTTTCTACTAATTTTGGGTCTTACAAATCCTACCCCCCTTAAGAGAAATCTCGTCCTCGAGATTAGCAAGAAAAGGGTGTATACTCAACACATATACGCAAACAAAATCTCAACATGATGCATACTTCATTAGCAAGACATGGGGTCGATTAGACCTTATTATTCCTTCAAAAATAATATCATATCATCCACTAACTAAAGTATCATCTAGATCTTACAAATAGTAGTAATTTATATATATGTTTATGTAGCTTGGTGGAGCTGGTGGTGGTGGTGGAGGTTGTTGTTGTCGTTGTCTCTCCAACCGCGCTTGGCTTATTTCTTGGTGGACCTGACATATTTCCTCGCGTCCTTGTCTTATCTGATTTTGCATCTCGGATACTAGGTCTGTCAATTGTTGTATTACCAGTCTTTGGGCAGCAATCACTTGATCGATTTCAACAGGTGGAGGATTTGGAGGATTCATTTCTGTTTGCTGTTGTGTGATAATCTTTCCTTTCCTGATATTGACCATGAAAGTTAGAAGCATATGGTAATAGTTTTGCAAAGGAAATTATTCAATAAGCGGAATGAATAAGCTAGTAGCTGGTTATAATCTGAAGATTCTTTAGTAGGGCTTAATCTTTGTTTTATGTTCAGATTAGGGTAACCAGTCGTATAAGGTGAATATCCAAGGGTAAGATAGAATTTGTCAAGGTGAGAGATATATAGGGGTGAGATAGACTACATGATGTAGGTTAAAAGTTTGTTGGTTGTTAGGTGGGAATAGAAAGGTTATACCATTCATCATGGCTCTATGGGTTGGGTTAGCTCATGGTTGAGTTGATCCAATGTGCTAAGTTAAGTTAATACATGGCTAGTAGGGTCTAATCTATTTCACTAGTATTAACTAGTCCGTTAAGTAACTCACTTTAGATTGGATCTTATTAGATTAGATGGTATAACTAGATTAGACTAGATAATATCTAATTACTTTGGATTAGATCATGGTTGTTATTCTAGAGTGGGATAAATATGCTAATTAGGGCAAGATGAATCCATAAGGATAAGGTAGAATCTTTTGAGGTCCGTTAGATCTATTAGGATAAGATAAAATCTTTTCAAGATAAGATGAGTATCTTTTAAGATAAGATGGATCTATAAGTGTAAGATAGAATCTTTCAAGATTAGATGGATATTGTTAGGCTAGATACTTTAATGGGGGATAATCTAGTTTATCTAGTTATTTTTTATAAGCATTTTTTTCTATATGTATATACAGATGTAATTGTGGACATTACTCCACAACTCATCACACTCAATCAAAGATCCAAATCAAACAAGTATCATAAGAACAAACATTCAAGTTCATAGATATCTATATAAAAATAGTTTTGTTTTTTTGTTCCTAAGAGTAGGTCTCTTCTTCCTAAAGGTCACTTTAGGCACATGATTTCAAAGTGTGAAATCCAAGTTTGTCTTTAGAAAGAAAAGGTAAGAATAATCAGAGTAAAGCGGAAATAGATGAGAAAAGATTAAGAAAAGTTTAGAAAAGAATCAGAGTAGCAAAGGTAAGTAAGTATTGGTTGTCCAGTTCTATCTAGGTTTCGTCCTACAGTCAACATTCCTCTCATACCACTTCTATCACACCCGGATTTCGGGGCACCAAGACCCGGGCGCGAACATAATCACCAGGTGTGCTGGGACCAAGTCTCACACATATGATGAATCATGGCACAGGATCGAATGTCACATCTTTACTATATAACAGGAGTTCTATACAAAATAAATAAATAATTACATTATAAGGTGACAACGGTCCAGCAACCCAAAGTTGACTGGGAGACGACGACCTAGACCTCTCACGAACACATCGCATCATCCTCCATGCGCATCATCCTGCGGTACCTGCTCTTGACCTGTGGGGGGTGTGAGACAGCAAGAGTGAGCTCACATACGTTCATAGCTCAAAAAGTTGTGGGGAATAATGTGCATGAACTCGCCAAAGGTGGGAGCTCACGTGAAGTGTAAGGCTTACCAAAGAGGATGGTTAGAGCTGAGCATTGCTTTTAAAGTTGGTCAAAATTTTATTAGCAGTTACTAAGTATAAGTAAATACCAACCCAATTAAGTAGTATAACAAAAGTAACAACATCACCTGCGATGCAATGCATATGGCAAATTGAATTTAGTTCCATAAATTAATCATGTGAGGGTCCGAGCTGCTCTTGACCGTGAGCACGGCTAGTATACCAGTTTTACACTCTGCAGAGGTTGCGCATCTTTACCCACAAGTCGTGTTACCCATCTGCCAAGAGACGGCCAATCCCATACACCTCTACCGAGGAGGCGAGGCAGGGTAACACTACGAGGCCTTTACAAAGTTCCACTAGCTTCAGAAAACCTGCTACAGTTTATAGGAAGCTCCAATGCAGGAATCCCTTGCATGACCGCCATCGCGGCAAAATCATCCCGAGGGCCTCCCTACACTGACCACTCCCCTACTGCCCTTGCCCCTTTCGGGTAAGGTAGTCTTCCACTAGCTTTCCTAATTAATCGGCCAAGGGCGTCCCATTAAACCCTTGTGGTAGCACTGTTTTCCCGGGTGGTCGCTCCATGTTCCAATTAACATAATGATCTTAACATGAACCATAAATAACAACTGATAACAAAAGTATAATCATGAATAGTGTAACCTTCATACCCAAAACCTCATAAAGCAATAGCAAGTACTACCCAAAAAGTTCAGTGGTAATCAAGGTATGAAGATAGTCAAACTGGGGTAACCTATTAGGTCCCATCAAAATTAACCTATGCAGATCATTATGATTAATTAGAACATGAATAGGTAAAAAGAAGTGATCAAGGACACAACTTGCCTGGGACTTGAGATTCCAGGTACCAACTTTGCTTTTCAGGTGACACGTATCCTCACTGCTAAACGTAGCAATACATACAACAGTGTATAGGCAAAATTAACATTACACCAAACATATATGCAAAATACATATTAATAATCTACATGTTGAAATATGATCACAGGAACAAGAATTATTAATTTTGGAGTTATAGATTTTAAGTTATGAATTTCCAAAGATTCTATGTGCTTAGTACAAGATTAATTAAGATAACAATTTTAATATGGCTTTCATGTCAAAACAGAGGTACTATGTGATAAACAATAATATTATAGAATTATAGAAATTGAAATGGATCAATTTGGACTAAGTATGCATGTTCTATGAATTAAACACATTCTAGTATTTATTTTTACACAAAAATTCAATTTCTATAACATTTTTCTGATTTTTCTAACTCTATGGACTGCGCCTCAAATTCAAGAAAGACCAGGGGCCAACTTAGAAACATTCCCTAGACTCAGTTTTAACGCATGTTGGACAGCGGGTTAAATCTAAAAAAGAGTAGGGGCTCTTTAGCAAACTGCTCGCCGTGAATGGGGACGGTTAAGCCCTGGCCGCCCGATTTGAGATCGACGCACAAGATCAAAATTACCCTCAGCCGAACCGGTACACACCTAGAGCCGCAGGATCCTTGATCTACGGCCAGATGCACCCCAACATCTGGATCTAATCCTGGCCCTCCCTTATCCGGTCAGCGGTCTGAGATAACCCCACCCGAAGCGTTATCCAAGCTCTATTCCTAGCCGACCGATCGTGATCCAAAGGCCAACGGCACCCGCCCCAATTCAGCAACCCGAGCGGCGGCGCTGGCGCACTCACGGCGGTGGCTTGCCGGCGCCCACGCGATTTGCCACTCAAACGACCCGAACCCAAAATTGACCGGTGCAAAACCTAGAGGGGACGATGTTGAACATATAGTGAGGAGTCTCACCGAGCCATGGCGACGAGGTCGGGGTCGGCCATGGCGTCGCGTGGATCCTCCGCAATGAGATAATTCCGGGGAGCAATTCCCGATCCAAGGGCCCGCAATTCGTTTTCGCACGAGGCGCTACGTAATGCACAGAGGGAAACGAAGACTCAGTGGCGATCCTCACCTTGATTGGCGTGGGCAGAAGCTTTGTCCACAGAGCGAGGCGGTGTGTGGCGGCGTGGCAAGAAGTTCGCACAGTGTCGGGATTCAATACACGAAATTGGTGCTGGCCGAAGCTCACTCGAGCTCCGACAAGGCGCCCACTGGTCGAAGAAGAGCGATGGGCTGGCACAGAGGTGGCCGAGGCGGTCGTGGGGTCAGAGGCGGGGGAGCGCGGAGCTAATGCCGTGGTTGCGGCTTCGTGCAATAAGTAGAGTAGGGCTGGGCATTCGGTTTTTTTCTAAACTTCGGTTCGGTTTTTCGGTTTTAAAAAACTTCGGTTTTTCAAACATTAGAAACCGATCGGTTTCTAGAAAATGAAAAACCGAGAAGTTCGGTTTCGGTTTTTTACTTCGGTTTTTCGGTAAAAACCGAATACCAAACTTATAATCAATACAATACATACAACAAGTTTACATGATAGATTACACATAATTTTAAAAAGTAAAAATTATATAGGTACAAATATTTAGATATACATCATACATCACATACAAATAAGTGAATAACAATTTAATTGTATCACACAATTAGTTCACATAATCGAATAGTCAAATTTGAGAATTGATAAAGTTTGGTATTCGGTTTTTTCGGTTCGGTATACGGTGAAAACCGATTACGATACCGAAAACCGAACTTCTTATATTCAAAAACCGAAACCGAACCGAACTACCAAAAAAACCAAAATTTCGGTTCGGTTCGGTACGGTTCGGTTTGGTTTTCGGTTTATGGTAAAAATGTGCCCACCCCTAAAGTAGAGGAGTTGCTGGGTAGGCGGGGAGAAGAGTCCACGGGCACGCTATTTATCCACGTCCGCCCAGAGAGTCGCGGAATCCACAGCGAAGATCCCGGCCGAGCCCAACTGTCCCCGGTGAGCTCGGGTTCAGTTACATGTGCCAACGGAGGAGAAGACCTGACGATGCGGGTCCACCGACCAGTGACCAAGCGTACCCGAGCGGAGGGGAAGGTTAGAGGCTGACTTCATCGGCCCACTTGGCGGTGACCTGGAACGCGCCCGCGCGAGGCTGGAGCGCCTGACGCCGCGGCCGGGCCTGACCACCTGTCAGCCTCACTCTGTCAGGCGGCACCACAGTCAGAGTGGCGCAGGCGGCGCTGTCTTTCTATCAGGCTGGTCAGTGGAGCGGCGAAGTGACGGCGGTCACTTCGGCTCTGTCGACTGCAGGGCACGCGTCAGGATAAGGGCGTCAGGCTGCCTTTGCATTAAATGCTCCTGCGATTTGGTCGGTCGGCGCGGCGACTTGGTCAGGGTTGCTTCCTGGCGAAGACAGGGCCTCGGACGAGCCGGAGATGCATTAGCCGCTGGAGGGGGGCCTCGGGCGAGGCGGAGATCCTCCGGGGTCGGCCGCCCTTGTCCGGGGCTAGGCTCGGGCGAGGTGTGATCGCGTCCTTCGAATGGACTGATCCCTGACTTAATCGCACCCATCAGGCCTTTGCAGCTTTATGCTGATGGGGGTTACCAACTGAGAATTAGGAACCTCGAGGGTACCCCTAATTATGGTCCCCGATAAGTGTAGTCTACACACATCCGCCACTTCCCACCTTTCTTTCTCACAAGCACAGGGTTGGCAAGCCATTCGGGATGGAATACCTCTTTGATGAACCCTGCCGCCATTAGCTTGTGGATCTCCTCGCCTATGGCTCTGCACTTCTCCTCGTCGAATCGGCGCAGAGGCTGCTTGACGGGTCGGGCTCCGGCTCGGATGTCCAGCGAGTGCTCGGCGACATCCCTCGGTATGCCGGGCATGTCCGAGGGACTCCACGCGAAGACGTCGGCATTCGCACGGAGTAAGTCGACGAGCACTGCTTCCTATTTGGGATCGAGCCCGGAGCCGATCCGGATCTGCTTGGAGGCGTCGCTGCTGGGGTCGAGGGGGACGGCCTTGACCGTCTCCGCTGGCTCAAATTTGCCGGCATGATGCTTCACGTCTGGCACCTCCTTAGAGAGGCTCTCCAGGTCGGCGATGAGGGCTTCGGACTCGGCGAGGGCCTCGGCGTACTCCACGCACTCCACGTCACATTCGAACGCGTGTTTGTACGTGGGGCCGATGGTGATGACCCCGTTGGGGCCCGGCATCTTGAGCTTCAGGTAGGTGTAGTTGGGGACGGCCATGAACTTCGCGTAGCATGGTCTTCCCAGTACCGCGTGGTAGGTTCCTCGGAACCCGACCACCTCGAACGTCAGGGTCTCCCTTCGGAAGTTGGAGGGCGTTCCGAAGCAGACGGGAAGGTCGAGTTGTCCGAGGGGCTGAACGCGCTTCCCGGGAATGATCCCATGGAAGGGCGCAACGCCTGCCTGGACGGAGGACAGATCGACACGCAGGAGCCCAAGGGTCTCGGCGTAGATGATGTTGAGGCTGCTGCCTCCGTCCTTGAGGACCTTGGTGAGTCTGACGTCACCGATGACGGGGTCGACGACGAGCGGGTATTTCCCCGGGCTCGGCACATGGTCAGGGTGGTCGGCTTGGTCGAAGGTGATGGGCTTGTCGGACCAGTCTAGGTAGACTGGCGCCGCCACCTTCGCCGAACAGACCTCCTGGCGCTCTTGCTTGCGGTGCCGAGCCAAGGCATTCGCCGCTTGCCCACCGTAGATCATGAAGCAGTCGCGGACCTCGGGGAACTCTCCTGCTTGGTGATCTTCCTTCTTATCGTCGTCGTGGGCCCTGCCACCCTCCGCGGGTGGCCCGACCCTATGGAAGTGGCGCCGAAGCATGACGCACTCCTCAAGGGTGTGCTTGACGGGCCCTTGGTGATAGGGGCACAGCTCCTTGAGCATCTTGTCGAAGAGGTTGGCACCTCCTGGGGGTTTCCGAGGGTTCTTGTACTCGGCGGCGGCGACAAGGTCCGCATCGGCGGCGTTGCGTTTCGCTTGTGACTTCTTCTTGCTTCTCTTCTTGGCGCCGCGCTGAGTTGACGCCTCGGGGGCATCTTCCGACGGGCGGCCGTGGGGCTGCTTGTCCTTTCGGAAGATAGCCTCGACCGCCTCCTGGCCGGAGGCGAACTTGGTGCCGATGTCCATCAGCTCTCTCGCCCTGGTGGGGGTCTTACGACCCAGCTTACTCACCAGGTCGCGGCAGGTGGTGCCAGCGAGGAACGCGCCAATGACATTCGAGTCGGTGATGTTGGGCAGCTCAGTGCGCTGCTTCGAGAATCGCTGGATGTAGTCCCGGAGAGGCTCTCCCGGCTGCTGTCGGCAGCTTCGGAGGTCCCAGGAATTCCCGGGGCGCACATACGTGCCCTGGAAATTGCCGACGAAAGCTTGGACTAGGTCGTCCCAGTTGGAGATCTGCCCCGGAGGCAGGTGCTCCAATGTAACACCCGGATTCCAGGGGTCCAAAACCCGGGGTTAACATAAACACCAGGTATGCTGGGACCAAGTCTCAAACATATGATGTAAAGTGGCACAGGATCGAATGTCACATCTTTATATATATCAGGAGTTCTATACAAATTAAATAATTACATTATAAGGAGACAACGGTCCAGCAACCCAAAGTTGACTGGGAGACGACGACCTAGACCTCTCACGAACTCATCGCAGCATCCTCCATGAGCATCATCCTGCAGTACCTGGTCTTGACCTGTGGTGTATGTGAGACAGCAAGAGTGAGCTCACATACGTTCATCGCTCAACAAGTTGTGGGGAATAATGTGCATGAACTCGCCAAAGGTGGGAGCTCACGTGAAGTGTAAGGCTTACCAAAGAAGATGGTTAGAGCTGAGCATTGCTTTTAAAGTTGGTCAAAATTTTATTAGCAGTTACTAAGTATAAGTAAATACCAACCCAATTAAGTAGTAGAACAGAAGTAATAACAACATCACCTGCGATGCAATGCATATGACAAATTGAATTTAGTTCCATAAATTAATCATGTGAGGGTCCGAGCTGCTCATGACCGTGAGCACGGCTAGTATACCAGTTTTACACTCTGCAGAGGTTGCGCATCTTTACCCACAAGTCATGTTACCCATCTGCCAAGGGATCGCGACTTCCCATACACCTCTACCGAGGAGGCGAGGCAGGGTAACACTACGAGGCCTTTACAAAGTTCCACTAGCTTCAGAAAACCCGCTACAGTTTATAGGAAGATCCAGTGCAGGAATCCCTTGCAGGACCGCCATCGCAGCAAAATCCTCCCGAGGGCCTCCCTACACTGACCTCTCCCCTACTGCCCTTGCCCCTTTCGGGTAAGGTAGTCTTCCACTAGCTTTCCTAATTAATCAGCCAAGGGCGTCCCATTCCACCCTTGTGGTAGCACTGTTTTCCCGGGTGGTCGCTCCATGTTCCAATTAACATAATGATCTTATCATGAACAATAAATAACAACTGATAACAAAAGTGTAATCATGAATAGTGTATCTCCATACCCAAAACCACATATAGCACTAGCAAGTACTACCCAGAAAGTTCAGTGGTAATCAAGGTATAAAGATAGACAAACTAGGGTAACCTATTGGGTCCCATCAAAATTAACCTATGCAGATCATTATGATTAATCAGAACATGGCTGGGTAAAAAGAAGTGATCAAGGGCACAACTTGCCTGGGCCTTGAGAATCCAAGTACCAGGATGATTCTTCAGGTGATACGTATCCTCACTGCTAGTCGTAGCAATTCAAACAAACATGGTATAGGCAAAATTAACATTACACCAAACATAAGGGCAAAATACACATTAATAATCTACATATTAAAATAAGATCACAGGAAAAAGAATTATTAATTTTTGAGTTGTAGATTTTAAGTTATGAATTTTCAAAGGTTTTATGTGTTTAAAATGGATTAAATGAGAGATTAAATTTCTAATTGTTTTCATGACAAAACAGAGGCACTAAATGATGAAGCATATAATTACAAAATTTTAGAAACTGGAATGGTTCAATTTGGACCAAAAATGGAATTTCTATGAATTTTACAAGTTTCTAGATTTGTTTTTGTATTAAAAATGAATTCCTAATATTATTTCTCTGTTTTTAAATGTCTCTGGACTGGGCCTCAATTACAGCAAAGCGCAGGGGCTAATCCGCAAAAGTTCCTAAGACTCAGGCGAATCCCCATGTGGACGGCGGGTTGGTTTATTAAAAATCCAGGGGCTCTTTTATAAAAAGGCACCGCGAAGCGGTATCATGGATCTAGGGCCATCCGATCAACACCGAACGCTCTAGATTAAATCGCCAGGGGTTTAAATAGGTATGCGCCGTGGGCATTCCGATCGTGATCCGACGGTCACGGGTTGCGAGCATCCACACCCATCCAATCCCGATCGCACGAGCCACAATTCCCCCACCAAACCGGTACCCCCGCCATCCATTCCTGCCCACAGGATATTGGATCAACGGTCGCGGGCAGCTCACGCCCACCGGCCGGACCTGGGTGACGGAGCAGTGAGCTCGCGGTGGCGGACATCGTCGACGACGACCGCCCTACTCCGCCAGTGCCCCAAAACTCGATTACTATGCCACATACCAAGCTCGCAACGTGGCGAATCATTCTAATGACTCAATTCATATGCACGGTCGGTAAAACCTCCTGTTCGCCGAGGAGGGCGGACCACGGTGAGGCATGAGCTTTGGTGAGCAATTACCGACCCAATGGCCCGCAATCCGTTTTTGTTCGAAGCGCTACGCAATGCACAGAGGGGAAACGAAGACTCGACGGAGATCCTCACCTTGATTGACACGGGCAGAGGTTCTGTCCACGGAGCGAGGCGCAGTCACGGCGGCGGCGAGCTAATACGGCCACCGAGACCGTTCTTCTCCCCTCGCACCGTGGTGAAGTAGTTCCCGCGGCGCGGCTCAACCTTTATAGCCCGACGATGGAGCGGATTCCGAAGTTAGCGCCGATTTGGGGGGGGATCGGTTGGAGGAGCGCGAGGATTTCACTGGAGTCCGCTGAAGACGCGAGCGTGAGTGGGAGGGACGGGCCTGACCGAACGGACCCATATACCAGTGAAAGGAAAGATTTTGTGTGGGAGAAAGACTGGTTGACCGCGTGGGTCCACAACGCCAGTGAGCGGGTGCGGGAGAGCGGCTAGTCAGCGGGCCCCGTTTGTCGGCGCGTCCGTGCGCCCAGCGAGCGTGGAGTTTGGGCCACGCGCGGTATTTGCTTAAGTGGGCCGAAATGAGTAAGGTCGGCCCATGTGGCTTTTATTCTTTTTTTTTATTTTCTATTTTCTTTTCTCCATTTTCAAATCCAATTTGAGTTCAAGTTTAAATTCAAGCTTTGTGAATAACTTGTCCTCAGTTTGAAAGGTATAATTTAATAATATAAATGTGAAAGATGTTTACTCTGATTTTTATTTTATTTTATGTAGTATTTTTCTTAGTTCTTCCCTTCTCTTTTATCTTTTACATATTATTTCTAAAACCCCAAAGTGCAACTTTGGTTAAATTCAAATTCTCAATTCCATTATTATATTTTATTATTATTTTAAATGCACATACAATTAAAACTCCAGCATGAGTGCCAAATATGGTTTTATTTATTATTTTATTCACTTAAGCAAATGCTTTTAAATAGGGAGATGAGTCTTCAAATGTTATGAGAGTCTCTTAGAGAGGAAAAAGAAAAATTCTAATGCAAGATCTTTGAAAAGTTTTTACTATATTCTCAAAAATGAGATTTAGGGTGTTACAAATCCTACCCCCCTTAAAAATAATCTCGTCCTCGAGATTTGTAAGAAAAGGGAATACAAAAGGATTGGTTTGCAATTTAGCTTTTAATTTCCAAATCAAGGGTCTCTCTTTTTATTATTAGTAAGTGATAGGAGAGCATGGGTATTATATGTATGTCCACTTTATTATGTAGGATAGAAGATGTCTTTAGGGCATATATAGGTTTGGGTAAGAAAGAGTAGGATAAGAAAAGACTCCATCCAAGATTGTGGATTCTGACTCATCTTGGTGACCTCACTTGATCCTTGAAGACTTGAGTTGGTGCTCATCCTTTCTTGATGAAGTTGATCATCTTCTCTGGTCTTGTCTCATTGATTCGGGGTCGGTGTATATCATCAGAGTTTGGAGGAATATGGCTAAGATAGTTATGGATGAAATAGGCTACATGATGTAAGTCAAAATTTGGTTTGATGTCAGGTGGTGGTTGATAGATTTTGCAATCCATTAAGACTCTATTGATTGGGTAAGTTATGTAACTTGTTATATAGGTCGAGTTGTTGTGTATGGCCAAGTTGTTATAAGTCTCCAAATTAGGCTTAAGCGATTTTAGGAGTATGGACATATCTTGTGTACCAGCATTAAGTAACTCACACTAGATTAGACCATATTAAATTAGCTATGATCTAGATTAGACTAGTTTAAGTTAGATAGGTTTATCAGGGTAAGATATATCTTGTTAGGATATGTTAGAATCTTTTGAGATAGGATGGGGTATACAGTGTAGGTAGGTCAGAAGCTCTATTAGGTTAACACAGAGGGATTATGCAACTATCGGATGGGTAAGGTGGTTGCATATGTATATGGTCAAGTTAATTTAGGGCAGCACTTTAGCTTAAATCATTTTTATAGGAGTGAGGTCTAATCCATTTCACTAGTACTAACTAATTTATTAAATAACTCACTTTAGATTGGATCATATTAGATTAGATGGGATCTAGATTGGTATCACCGGATTAGTCTAAACAATATCTAATTACTTTGAATTAGATTATGGTTGATATTTTAGACTGGGATAAATATGCTAATTAGGGTAGGATGTATTCATAAGGATAAGGTAGAATCTTTTGAGGTAGATTAGATTTATTAGGATAACAAAATCTTTTCAAGATAGGATGAATTTATTAAGGCAAGAGAGTATCTTGTAAGATAAGATGGATCTATTAAGATAAGAGAGTGTCTTTTAAGATAAGAAGAATCTCTATGAAGTAGATACATTTTAATGGAGAATGATCTAAGTTATTTAATTATCTTATGAATTCTATTTATGCATATACGTATATGCAGATGTAATTGTGGACATCACTCCACAACCCATCACACTCAATCAAAGATCCAAATCAGACAGATATCATAAGAACAAACATTCAAATACATAGACACTTATAAAAAAAATAGTTTTGTTTTTGTCCCTAAGATTAGGTCTCCTATTCCTAAAGTCACTTTAGGCACAGGATTTCAAAGTGTGAAATCCACATTTGTCTCTTAGAAGGAAAAGGGTAAGAATAATCAGAGTAAAGCGGAAATAGATGAGAAAAGATTAAGAAAAGTTTAGAATGAATCAGAGTAGCAAAGGTAAGTAGATAAGGGTTGTCCATTTCTATCTAGGTTTCGTCCTACAGTCAACATTCCTCTGATACCACTTCTGTAACACCCGGATTCCAGGGGTCCAAAACCCGGGGTTAACATAAACACCAGGTATGCTGGGACCAAGTCTCAAACATATGATGTAAAGTGGCACAGGATCGAATGTCACATCTTTATATATATCAGGAGTTCTATACAAATTAAATAATTACATTATAAGGAGACAACGGTCCAGCAACCCAAAGTTGACTGGGAGACGACGACCTAGACCTCTCACGAACTCATCGCAGCATCCTCCATGAGCATCATCCTGCAGTACCTGGTCTTGACCTGTGGTGTATGTGAGACAGCAAGAGTGAGCTCACATACGTTCATCGCTCAACAAGTTGTGGGGAATAATGTGCATGAACTCGCCAAAGGTGGGAGCTCACGTGAAGTGTAAGGCTTACCAAAGAAGATGGTTAGAGCTGAGCATTGCTTTTAAAGTTGGTCAAAATTTTATTAGCAGTTACTAAGTATAAGTAAATACCAACCCAATTAAGTAGTAGAACAGAAGTAATAACAACATCACCTGCGATGCAATGCATATGACAAATTGAATTTAGTTCCATAAATTAATCATGTGAGGGTCCGAGCTGCTCATGACCGTGAGCACGGCTAGTATACCAGTTTTACACTCTGCAGAGGTTGCGCATCTTTACCCACAAGTCATGTTACCCATCTGCCAAGGGATCGCGACTTCCCATACACCTCTACCGAGGAGGCGAGGCAGGGTAACACTACGAGGCCTTTACAAAGTTCCACTAGCTTCAGAAAACCCGCTACAGTTTATAGGAAGATCCAGTGCAGGAATCCCTTGCAGGACCGCCATCGCAGCAAAATCCTCCCGAGGGCCTCCCTACACTGACCTCTCCCCTACTGCCCTTGCCCCTTTCGGGTAAGGTAGTCTTCCACTAGCTTTCCTAATTAATCAGCCAAGGGCGTCCCATTCCACCCTTGTGGTAGCACTGTTTTCCCGGGTGGTCGCTCCATGTTCCAATTAACATAATGATCTTATCATGAACAATAAATAACAACTGATAACAAAAGTGTAATCATGAATAGTGTATCTCCATACCCAAAACCACATATAGCACTAGCAAGTACTACCCAGAAAGTTCAGTGGTAATCAAGGTATAAAGATAGACAAACTAGGGTAACCTATTGGGTCCCATCAAAATTAACCTATGCAGATCATTATGATTAATCAGAACATGGCTGGGTAAAAAGAAGTGATCAAGGGCACAACTTGCCTGGGCCTTGAGAATCCAAGTACCAGGATGATTCTTCAGGTGATACGTATCCTCACTGCTAGTCGTAGCAATTCAAACAAACATGGTATAGGCAAAATTAACATTACACCAAACATAAGGGCAAAATACACATTAATAATCTACATATTAAAATAAGATCACAGGAAAAAGAATTATTAATTTTTGAGTTGTAGATTTTAAGTTATGAATTTTCAAAGGTTTTATGTGTTTAAAATGGATTAAATGAGAGATTAAATTTCTAATTGTTTTCATGACAAAACAGAGGCACTAAATGATGAAGCATATAATTACAAAATTTTAGAAACTGGAATGGTTCAATTTGGACCAAAAATGGAATTTCTATGAATTTTACAAGTTTCTAGATTTGTTTTTGTATTAAAAATGAATTCCTAATATTATTTCTCTGTTTTTAAATGTCTCTGGACTGGGCCTCAATTACAGCAAAGCGCAGGGGCTAATCCGCAAAAGTTCCTAAGACTCAGGCGAATCCCCATGTGGACGGCGGGTTGGTTTATTAAAAATCCAGGGGCTCTTTTATAAAAAGGCACCGCGAAGCGGTATCATGGATCTAGGGCCATCCGATCAACACCGAACGCTCTAGATTAAATCGCCAGGGGTTTAAATAGGTATGCGCCGTGGGCATTCCGATCGTGATCCAACGGTCACGGGTTGCGAGCATCCACACCCATCCAATCCCGATCGCACGAGCCACAATTCCCCCACCAAACCGGTACCCCCGCCATCCATTCCTGCCCACAGGATATTGGATCAACGGTCGCGGGCAGCTCACGCCCACCGGCCGGACCTGGGTGACGGAGCAGTGAGCTCGCGGTGGCGGACATCGTCGACGACGACCGCCCTACTCCGCCAGTGCCCCAAAACTCGATTACTATGCCACATACCAAGCTCGCAACGTGGCGAATCATTCTAATGACTCAATTCATATGCACGGTCGGTAAAACCTCCTGTTCGCCGAGGAGGGCGGACCACGGTGAGGCATGAGCTTTGGTGAGCAATTACCGACCCAATGGCCCACAATCCGTTTTTGTTCGAAGCGCTACGCAATGCACAGAGGGGAAACGAAGACTCGACGGAGATCCTCACCTTGATTGACACGGGCAGAGGTTCTGTCCACGGAGCGAGGCGCAGTCACGGCGGCGGCGAGCTAATACGGCCACCGAGACCGTTCTTCTCCCCTCGCACCGTGGTGAAGTAGTTCCCGCGGCGCGGCTCAACCTTTATAGCCCGACGATGGAGCGGATTCCGAAGTTAGCGCCGATTTGGGGGGGGATCGGTTGGAGGAGCGCGAGGATTTCACTGGAGTCCGCTGAAGACGCGAGCGTGAGTGGGAGGGACGGGCCTGACCGAACGGACCCATATACCAGTGAAAGGAAAGATTTTGTGTGGGAGAAAGACTGGTTGACCGCGTGGGTCCACAACGCCAGTGAGCGGGTGCGGGAGAGCGGCTGGTCAGCGGGCCCCGTTTGTCGGCGCGTCCGTGCGCCCAGTGAGCGTGGAGTTTGGGCCACGCGCGGTATTTGCTTAAGTGGGCCGAAATGAGTAAGGTCGGCCCATGTGGCTTTTATTCTTTTTTTTTTATTTTCTATTTTCTTTTCTCCATTTTCAAATCCAATTTGAGTTCAAGTTTAAATTCAAGCTTTGTGAATAACTTGTCCTCAGTTTGAAAGGTATAATTTAATAATATAAATGTGAAAGATGTTTACTCTGATTTTTATTTTATTTTATGTAGTATTTTTCTTAGTTCTTCCCTTCTCTTTTATCTTTTACATATTATTTCTAAAACCCCAAAGTGCAACTTTGGTTAAATTCAAATTCTCAATTCCATTATTATATTTTATTATTATTTTAAATGCACATACAATTAAAACTCCAGCATGAGTGCCAAATATGGTTTTATTTATTATTTTATTCACTTAAGCAAATGCTTTTAAATAGGGAGATGAGTCTTCAAATGTTATGAGAGTCTCTTAGAGAGGAAAAAGAAAAATTCTAATGCAAGATCTTTGAAAAGTTTTTACTATATTCTCAAAAATGAGATTTAGGGTGTTACATCCAACCAGGTGCGAGCGGTGTCGGAGAGGAACAGGGGGAGGTTGCGGATGATGAGGTTGTCATCGTCCGTTCCACCCAGTTGGCAGGCCAGACGATAGTCCGCGAGCCACAGTTCCGGCCTCGTCTCCCCCGAGTACTTTGTGATAGTAGTCGGGGGTCGGAACCGGGTTGGGAACGGCGCCCGTCGTATGGCCCGGCTGAAGGCCTGCGGACCGGGTGGTTCGGGCGAAGGACTCCGATCCTCCCCGCTGGCGTAGCGTCCCCCACGCCTGGGGTGGTAGCCTCGGCGCACCCTCGCGTCGAGGTGGGCCCGACAGTCGCGGTGGGGGTGCTCGTTGCCGAGGCGACCCGGGGCCGCAGGCGCTGTGTGGCGCGTGCGCCCGGTGTAGACCGAGGCTTCCCGCATGAATCGGGAAGTCATGACATGATGTTCTGAGGGGTACCCCTGCCTTCGGGAGGCGAAGCTCTCGGCCCGTCGGACCGCGGCGCCTTCCAGGAGATTCTTGAGCTCTCCCTGGATTCGCCGCCCCTCGGTGGTTGATGGCTCCGGCATCGCGCGGAGGAGCATGGCTGCTGCAGCCAGGTTCTGGCCAACCCCACTGGATGTGGGTGGCGGCCTGACCCTAACATCATCGGCGATGCGGTGCTGGAAGCCCTGGGGTAGATGACGTATTTCTTCGGCTGGAGGTTGGGCCACCCCTGCCTGCCCGACGTCCCGGCGGATCGGCTCAAGCGCTCCTGCACCCTCGTCGAGCCTGGCCTGCACCTTGCGGATTTGCTCGAGCTGTGTGTCCTGACCCCCCGCAGGGACTGGGACCACAGCTAGCTCCCGAAGGATGTCAACGCGAGGCACCGGCCTAGGGAGATCACCGTCCTCTGGCATGCCGAGATGGTTGCCTTCGGAGGGACCCCCTAGATCGACGTGGAAACATTCGCGGCTTGGGCCGCAGTCCTCGTCGCCGAGGCTACGGCTACCGTCGGAATAGTCGGAAAGGCAGTAGTCGCATGCGGTCATAAAGCCCCGCATGGCACCGGGGTTGCCAAGTCCAGAGAAATCCCAACAGAAGCTGGGCTCGTCGTCTTCCTCGGACCCAGAGGGCCCGTAGGTCGAGACGTCCGTCAGCCGGTCCCAAGGTGACCGCATACGAAACTCCAAAGGGTTTGAACTCGCCTCTACGAGAGCGTCCGCCAAAGCGAGGCCGCTTGGCGGGTCGAGGCTGAATCTGAAAGGCACGAGATGGGAATCGGTCGGTACCTCTTGGTCGACGGGCGGTGATGAAGTCATGTCGGGGGCTGACTGCACCGTCATCCTGGGTACGAGGGTGACGCCTAGCAAGCTTTCCGCGAGCGTGCCGGCGTCGTCCGTTTGCTTGGAGTTGGCGTGTCGCGGGGAGACGGCGCTCGCCTCCGTCTCAAACGTGAGGTCGATGCCCGACGCGCCCCCCGTTGGAGCGCTGGGGCCATCGACTCGCTCGACAGTCGACGAGGCGCTGCCTCCCGCTTGGCCTTGGTTGCCCCGCCTCCTCCTCCGTTGGTGGGGGAGAGGATGGGGCGAGCTCAAAGGTTGTTCTTCCACCCCGCGGGGAAGACGTCGTCGATTCCGCCGCCGGCGGGCGGGCTGTCGGCCGCCATTGCCGCTGTCGCCCGGCGGTGGAATGAGTATCATGTCGTGGCCGCCGTCGAGGGACATGAACTCAAGGCTCCCGAAACGGAGCACCGTCCCGGGTCGGAGAAGTTGCTGGAGACTGCCCATCTGGAGCTTGACGGGAAGCTGTTCGTCAGCACGCAGCAGGCCCCTACCTGGCGCGCCAACTGTCGGCGTTTCGCGACCGGGGGGTCCCTAAGCCGACGAGTGAATGTCGCCGCGTGCCCCAGCCCAGATGGGTCGACGCGAGGCCGAGCGCGAAGGGGGGAAGAGAGGTGGCCGGAAGTGGGCGTGAGAGAGGAGTGGAAATCCCGCGGCCTTCGTGTTCGTCCCGTGCCTAGGTCGGGTGCGCTTGCAGTAGGGGGTTACAAGCGTCCACGCGAGAGAGGGAGCGAGCGGCTTCACGCGAGCGCCTGTCTCGTCCTCGTCCCCGCGCGGCCCACCTTCTCTAAGAGGGCCCTGGTCCTTCCTTTTATAGGCGTAAGGAGAGGACCCAGGTGTACAATGGGGGGTGTAGCAGAGTGCTACGTGTCTAGCGGGGGAGAGCTAGCGCCCTAAGTACATGCCGTTGTGGCAGCCGGAGAGATTTTGGCACCCTGCTGGCGTGATGTCGTGGCCGTCGGAGGAGCGCTGGAGCCTGGCGGAGGGACAACTGTCGGAGCTGTTGAGTCCTTGCTGACGTCCTCTTGCTTCCGTAAGGGGGCTGAGAGCCGCAAACATCACTGAGTATGCGGGGCACCATCATTGCCTATCTGGTGGAGTGAGCCAGATGGGACACCGGTCTTGTTCCCTGTGGCTCGAGTCAGCTCGGGGTAGGGTGATGATGGCGCCTCCTGTTGACGTAGCCGGTCCGCGCCCTAGGTTGGGCGATGTGGAAGCTCCTCCGAAGCCGAGGTCGAGTCTGTCTTCCGTGGCCGAGGTCGAGTCCGAACCCTTGGGTCGGGCGAGGCGGAGACCGTCGGCTGGAGCCAGGGCGGAGTCCGAGCCCTGGGGTCGGGCGGAGCGGAGTTCGCCGTCTTCCGGGACTTAGCCCGAGTCTGAGCCCTGGGTCGGGCGGAGCGGAGTTTGCCGTCTTCCGGGACTTAGCCCGAGTCCGAGCCCTGGGTCGGGCGGAGCGGAGTTCGCCGTCTTCTAGGACTTAGCCCGGGTCCGAGCCCTGGGTCGGGCGGAGCGGAGTTTCCTACGGTGCCCGCGGCCGGGCCTGACCGCCTGTCAGCCTCACTCTGTCAGGCGGCACCGCAGTCGGAGTGGCGCAGACGGCACTGTCTTTCTGTCAGGCCGGTTAGTGGAGCGGCGAAGTGACGGCGGTCACTTCGGCTCTGTCGACTGCAGGGCGCGCGTCAAGATAAGGGCGTCAGGCTGTCTTTGCATTAAATGCTCCTGCGATTCGGTCGGTCGGCGTGGCGACTTGGTCAGGGTTGCTTCCTGGCGAAGACAGGGCCTCGGACGAGCCGGAAATGCATTAGCCGCTGGAGGGGGGCCTCGGGCAAGGCAGAGATCCTCCGGGGTCGGCCGCCCTTGTCCGAGGCTAGGATCGGGCGAGGCGTGATTGCGTTCTTCGAATGGACTGATCCCTGACTTAATCGCACCCATCAGGCCTTTGCAGTTTTATGCTGATGGGGGTTACCAGCTGAGAATTAGGAACCTCGGGGGTACCCCTAATTATGGTCCCCGACAATATCATTTAAAATATTAAAAAAGTATTTATATGATAAATAAATAAATAAATATATCAACCTTATATTTCTAGTAATATTCAATAATAAAATTCAATAGGTTTCATAAACATTTAATTATAACTCTCACTTTATCTATATAGTGAACACATCTCAACGAAGTTTCATAAACACTCAACTATATATATATATAGTTAAGAGCAATGATGCATAGATTAGTGCACATGTCTCAGTAATGTGCCATATACATATATCACATAGCTATCACACGCGCTTGGTGTTTTCCTTGTCCATGCATGCTTGTTAATTCAATACTGTTTAAATTACATCTAACCATTACCTTATCTTTTGACGAAATTAATCAAATAACTTATCTTTATGGGGCGCCATGCTGGTTTATTCGATTTCTAGTGGCTGGCTTGTTTTCGTTCGTTCTAATGTGCGTTCACGGTCATGAAGGGATTAATTAAACAGCTTATCTTTATCAGAACAACTTATTTGTACGAAATAATAGTTTGTCATATCCATAGGAAACATTTTTATTTGTACGAACTCATAGCTCATCCACTGAGGAATTAATTAAACAGTTTTAAGAAAATTAAGCCGATGGTCTTGAGTAGTGTAGTTGGTACTGTGGCTTTTGGTTAGGATATCACCTTGCTTTTCTTCTTGTACTTTTTACGTGCTTTTGTTTATTTTTGGCACATCTTGGATGTATGCCCAGCCTCTTTTCCATGCATAATGTAAACCATGTTTTCGGTCCTTAAAACATCTTGAATGCCAATGATTTTGCTCTTGGTAATTATTGCTTTCGACAGTAGTATTTTTATCATCTATCTAGTTTTTTTATTCAAAATTGTTTGTTTTTTATTGGTTGTAGTTGTTGTTGCTTTTGATTTGAGTCCTGAAGGCTAAAATCAAGATCATCTTCTGCTGGCGCGCTGACGATGTGAGCTAGAGGATCGGATCGGAGAATCAAAACCCTGATGAGCATGCACATGCACCTCGATCTATGCATCGCATCTCGCAGATGATGCCATCCCCTTCTCCATGATCTCGACAATGCACTAAAAAATTGATGAGCCTGACGATTGCTCCCTCCGTTTTTAAATATATATATATGAGGCTATCGATCTTTTAAAAACTTTAACAACTGACCTTATTCGGAATATTTATTCGATAATGTTACGATCAGACTATCTTAAGTGATAAAATAAATTATAACAAAATAAATATTATTTCACAATTTTGTTGAATAATATAAATGGTCAAAGTTTTAAAAAATTCAACAAGCTAATATATTTAAAAACCGAGATAATAGTATATAATAAATAAAATATGAATACTTCCAGAACCCTGTCCCTGACCATGCATGCGCGGTTGTTTTGGACCAATTCTTTTGCTCGGATTCCGCTCTGCTCCTTGGCTGCATCCGTGTCTGAGAGAGGGACTCTTGCGTGATGTGCCTGTGCACCGGCCGCGTGTAACGCGTGTTTCACGTGGTCTTGGCTGAATCACATTCACATACATGTGTCATGTTAGGAAGGACTATGTTGTTGTCTACTACTCTATCCATTCTAAAAATATAAGTCATTTTCATATTTTTGGAGAGCCAAAGTTTTTCCGAGTTTGATCAAATTAATACAATAAAGTAATAACATTTACGATATCAAATGCATACCAAACAGTGGGAGAATGGAAATGCTTTGATGCTTAACAACACGACGGATTACAACAACAATGTTTTTTAGCCTCTTTCATCAGAGAACAATGCGGGGGTATTTATATGTAACCAGGGGACAATCTTACCCTGGTAAATACAATTATGCCCCTAGTTAGCTACGTTATTCTCGAAATATTCTCCCTCAAGGGTTATTACAGGTCATTTTAGGGTTTAGGGTTTAGGATTATGACTCCAATGAGGCCGCCCAAATAAGGCATTTTAATTCCCAAGCAACTTCTATACTCCTCGCCTACTTGTGTCGAGAGGAATATAATAAGGTGCAAGGGTCGAAAAATGCCAAAGAAATTTGGGATGTCCTCAAAACAGCGCATGAAGGGGACAAGGTGACCAAAATCACTAAGTGCGAGACGATCGAGGGAGAGCTCGGTCGATTCGTCCCCAACAAAGGAGAGGAGCCAGAAGCGATGTACAACCGGCTCAAAACAATGGTCAACCAAGTGCGCAACCTCGGGAGTACCAAATGGGATGATCATGAAATGGTCAAGGTTATTCTAAGATCTCTTGTTTTTCATAATCCTACTCAAATTCAATTAATTCGTGGAGATCCTAGATACAAACAGATGTCTCTCGAGAAAGTAATTGGCAAGTTTGTCAGCATTGAATTAATGATCAAATACTCCAAACACATTGTCAACTTGGAGCAAGGTGTCTGTCGGTGTTTGGGACCCGACCGCGCACCCGGGGTTACCCCTCGAGGTGTTTTTGGGTAGGACGACGTTGCTGACTTAGCTCGATGGTTCGTGCTAGGTGCATGACAGACAATAGACAATTTTCGACAGGTTCGGGCCGCTTAGAGAGGCGTAACACCCTACTTCCTGGTGTAGATCTTTATGTGGTGGGTTATAAGGGGATTCTCTAGTAAGAAGGATGCTAGAGAATGGAGTAGACGGCTGATGAATGACCTCACTTTTAATGGGGTGCCCCCTAAGCCTTATATACTCAATCGTGGGGCGTTAAATGCGGGTATGATAACAACGTGCACCTAAGTAATAGTGAACCGACTGAACTTATCTTCCTATAATCCTGCCGACTTATCCTCATTTAGTTCCGACGTCTGAGGGTGCTGCGCGGGAGAATCGGATCAATGCTGCGGATAATGCTTAAATCCAATGAGCCGTCTGGGCCTGAGTCTATCCAATCTTGCGTCAATCCATTCCGCCAACAGTTCCTCCCTGGCCCACAAAGGGATGACCTTGCGAAATAATGGGCCCAAAGCCTTTCGCGAGGCCTTCTAGCCTTCTAGTGGACCTGGAGGATATCTGTCCCTCACAAGCCCCCAATCTTTGAGTTGATTTTGAAATAATCGACCCAAAGATTCTAGGTCCAGCTTGCGGTTTGTGATTTTGGTAATGGATGCTTTGAAAAATACACCTGTCGAATCGTTGCTTCTGAACTCTGAGCAATTCAGTCAAAAACAATCTTCTGTTATCCTCCTTTGGCACATTCAACGGTCTTCGCCTTATACTTCAGAAATCGGTGTTCTGTTACTGGCATATGCTTTGGAGATCAGCATTCTGTCCTTTGGGGTTGAGGATTAATTGGGTGCACCGAAGGTGCACCCAATGGGTGTAGCCCTCGAGCTTTGAGTGGATTACTGAAAATAATCCACTCAAAGGTCTTCATCTCATGCTTTTTAGAAATCATTGTTTTATCTTCGTCTCGTGCCTTAGAAATCAACATTTTATCGTCGGTTCATGCTTTAGAGATCAGCATTCTGTCCTTTGGGGTTAATGATGTGCACCCAATGGGTGTAGCCCCCGATCTTTGAGTGGATTACTAAAAATAATCCACTCAAAGGTCTTCATCTCATGCTTTTAAAAATCATCATTTTATCTTCGTCTCATGCCTTAGAACTCAGCAATATATCATTAGCTTATGCTTTAGAGATCAGCATGTTGTCTTCATTTCATGCTTTAGAAACCAGCAGCGTGATCTACCCATGTCCTGTTAGGTTTGAAATTTATTTGATCGGTGACAGATTGGACATCTGATAGATGGCTCTTGGCTGGTCTTCATTTCGCTTTGTGCTTCAATGCTTCTGTTGATTAGACTTGTACTTCAGCAGCTATATTTGGCTTTCCACTGATCTCCATCGATATCTTTCTTCTGTCTTGATACATTCATTGTGTATATTGTACGGATGTGACTGCTTGGGAAAATCTATTGAAAATTCTTGGTCGTCCCCCCCAATGGGTGTGACCGAGGGACGGCTTGGTATGCCGAGCGTTTAGCAAACTATCCTTGAGTAGTAACTTGACGTGACCGCGGGGTGTAATCATATCGTCCAAGCAGTTGACCTTAGTCCAAATGGTGTCGTGTTACATGAAACTGCGTCTGCTGCCTGACTTGCTTCGAGACGATTTGAATTGCTTATTGAATACTTGCGACTGTTTGGTGACCATGGTAGGAGATGAGCGCTTGCTTCCGGCCTCTATAAATAGACTGCTTGCCTTGTTGGTGTCTTCACACATCTTCCGATCGTCTGTTGCTTCTTTTCCCACTTTTCTCTTCTCTTCCAACCGACCATGGGCAAGAACAAGAAAGGTCGAGGTTCGTCGCACCACTCTGGCGATAAGCGGAAGCGCGAGCCAAGTCCTCCCTCGGAGGACTTTGGAGACTCCGAGTACTTGGAGGAGGAGTTTTCCTCCGAGTCTGGGGGGTCGCCGGTCTACGCCTCTCCCCTGGTGTTGTCCGATGATTCGGACGACTCCCAGGGGATAGCCGCCGAAGTGTGGACGTACATCCGGGCGGTCGAGCGCTCTGGGCTCGAGGGCTTGGATGAGTCGGAGGTCTCATCGGACGAGGAGAACTCTTCCGACTCGTTCGAGGAGGAGAGCGGCGGTGACGGCGGCGATGGAGGTGACGGCGGCGATGACAACGACGACGATGGCAAGGGCGATGAAGGCGACGGACTCCTGATGAACGATGTTTTAGAGATAACAGTCGAGTGGTGCTTGATGTTCCCGGCGTTTTAGAGGTAACAGCCGAGTTATGCTTGACCTCGTCGGTGTTTTAGAGATAACAACCGAGTTATGACAGGCACTATCGGTGTTTTAGAGATAACGGCCGAGTGGTGCTTGATGTTGTCGGTGTTTTAGAGGTAACAACCGAGTTATGTCGGAAATCTCGTTTTCCCGAGTGATGACTTGACACTTTTTAGAAATGGTGCCCAACTCGGGAAAACCCCATTTATACTCATGTCGACGTGCGCTTTTGATTTCTGAGCCCTAAATTCACTTTTCCACCTCGAACCACTCCTCTGTTTCCCTAAGATTTCGCCTTTGTTCGATCCGCCGGCGAGATTGTGATGGTGCCCAAGCAGAAGAATCAGAGTTCCGCTGCAGCAGTCATTCCTCCCATCGATCCCAACATCCAGTTGTCGTTCGCAGGTAACCACATGTCTGTTGTCTCGGAATCAGATCTCCTCCACCTTGTTGATGTTGGAGTTTTTCCTCCAAAAGAGCTCTGCTCTTGGCGGATTTGCCGTGGGGTCACTGTTTCAACAGAAGATACCCACGAGTTCGTCGTCTATGTTCCTTTTCTCATCCGCGGCCTTGCTCTTCCCGTTTCTCCCTTCTTCCGCGGTCTCCTTGATTTTTACAATCTAAACTTGACCCATCTGAATCCCAATTCCATCTTACAAATTTCTATCTTTGTGCATCTTTGTGAGGCCTACCTCGGAATTCTTCCTCATTTCGGACTATGGAAGTATTTGTATCACTGTTGGCCTAGGATGGCTGGGGGGCAGCACTAGCTCGTTGGTGGTGCAAGTTTGGAGATGCGCCGCAGGAGGAAGACAGAATACCTCAACATTCATCTCAAGGATAGCATTAAAAGGTGGCGCCATGAGTGGTTTATTGTGGAAAACCACTGCAAGTCCCTCCCCCCTCGGTCGGGAAGACAGCCAGATGTACATACTCCGAGCTGGGTTGAGTATCAACTTCCTTGGAGGTAACGGAGGCTAA
Source organism: Zea luxurians (assembly GCA_029449295.1). Lineage (NCBI taxonomy): Eukaryota > Viridiplantae > Streptophyta > Magnoliopsida > Poales > Poaceae > Zea > Zea luxurians. Next base: position 64,269,424 of record JAOPSE010000021.1, on the reverse strand, counting down.
AGTTCTGCTTGCTGAGATCTATCTGCTGAAGGAGAGAGGTCTGACTGCCGAAGCTGTGGTTGCTGACTCCGTTTTCAAGAATATTTAGCCTTTGCAAGACAGGGCGTATCCAGCTTACTTGTACAGTGGTATTACTGACTCTACCCGGGTCACCAACAAGAAAATTCCTACTGAGGATCTGGTGAGCCGACTAGACATGATCCTGAGGGGCAGATATCAAATGTTGGTGCTCCTATTGCCTATTCTGCTTGGAATCTGCCGTCTCATAGGTCATTTTTCAATTTCGTGTCCAACCCTCCTACTAGTGATGGTGGTCTGGGTCTTAGAGTGCGACCCTCTCCCGAGGACTTTACAGTTCTGGTTGCTCCCCTTCGTGATCTTTGCAATGATGAAAGACAGATTCACTTTGAGATGCCAGCAAGTCCAGATGATGCAGAAATAGATGTTGTACTAAGTATGTTGGCTGGAGAATCTTCTGACTCGACCCATGCTGAACCGATGGCTACCATGGTTGGACAAGAGCTTAACAAAACAGTGGAGACCTAAAAGCCTGAGGGTACCCGCCCAAAGCGTCCTCGCCAAGTTAGCCGTCCGACTGCACCTGTTGAGAAAAAGAAGAAGAAGAAGAGGCAGCTTCAGTGACTGTCATGCTTGGACCAGGATGCCGGTCCTTCTGCTCCGGTTTGCGATGAAGTGCCAGCAGAGGTCTTTTCTGAGGTTGATCCCAATGGTGGCGTCCATGTTGAAGTTGATCCCAATGGGTGTGACCGTGCAGAAGTTGATTCCAATGGGTGTCACTATGCCAAAGTTGATCCCAATGGGTGTGACCGTGCACCGACTGTTGTCCGTATTTTTGATGAGGACGAAGAAGAGGAAGAAGAAGTTCCGCTGATTCGTAAGAATAGCCGGCATTACAGAGATAGTAGGGGGGATAGTGATATTCCTTCTCCAACTCTGTCCGCTCTTGTCAGCCTTCAAGAACTGTCCATAACGGATTTTGATCAGGCCCTTGAGGATGTCATCCCTGAGGATATGCTATCGGAGCCGACTGCTGATGACATGATGGCTGTTTGTTTAAAATTCCAGACATGGGATTAGAGGTATCTCGAGTAGTGTCTCGAGCATCATCGACTTTGGAAGGCAGTCTTCGATGTAAAGATGTTGGTCAGGATTGCCTGACTGACATGGATGTGACTAAGGATCCTTCAGCCTTATAGGTGGCTGTTGCAGAAAACCTAGCCCCCGAGGGTGGTGCTGGCAGTTACACAGCCCCAAAGGGTGTCGCCGGTAGTGATCCGGCTCTGGTGGGTAGCGCGAGCTGCAACCTAGCCCCCAAGGGTGTTGCCGGTAGTGATCTGGCTATGGTGGGTGGTACGAGCTACAACCTAGCCCCCGAGGGTGTCCAAGTGAGCTCTCCTTCCTACACCTCCATGGATGTCCATGTCGGGTTGTCTCCACCACGATCTGATGGGGTGATGGCGATGCATGCTTCTTTGGCTTCGAGCAAACAAGTCGCCTTGGAGGTCGGCGAGCCAGATGCAAGAAGTCCGGCATCTGCTGGTGGGGCTGAGCCAACCCCTGACAACGTTCTTCAAATTGTTCCGGTTGATCTTCCTTCATCGAGCTATGACGTAGCTCCTCCTGACTTGGGGTTACCATCATTCCTCTCCAATCTTCAGGTAAGTCAGCTCTTGCATTCTATCGTTCCTCTTGGTAAATTATCTTCCTTACACTCATTTGTCTTTGATCACAGGCTTTGGTTGACGGAATGTCTGCTCAGTTGAGGTCACATGGTGCCACTATCCCGGAAGGGGCTCTGTCTCTGATGCAGTGGAATCCATTGCTGCTTCAGAAATAGATAACTAACTTGAAGGCGTTAAACGCTGGTTAGTAATCTTCATTTCTTCCTTAGTGATTGATCAACTTGTTTTTAACCGTGTATCCTTCTTCGGCTGCCCTATCAGATATGGCTTGGCGGTGCTCTGAGCTTGAGGAAAAACATCTTCAACATCAAGTCAACTCAACCTGATGGTACTCTGATCTTGAGGAGAAGTATTCTCAAGGTCAAACCGACCTGGCTCGAGTTTTTGCTTCTCTAGATGATGCGCGTTCTTTGAATTCTTCTCTCAATGCTCAGCTTAACTCCGAAAGGGCAGCACATGAGGTAAACTTCCCTAATTGGCTCTATCGTGCTTACTATTTACTGGATGCTGAAAGTTGATTCTTGTTTGTAGGAGGAGAAACGAGTGCTTGCAACTTCTTGTGATAATCTGGAGAGGTTATATCGTGATGCCAGCAATTCCTTAACCATCTTGGAGAGGTGCCATCGCTTCACTATGTCAGATCTGGATCATCATTGTCGCGAGCTGCAAGTGTCCTAGGATGAGGTCCTGCGGCTTAGACAGTTAGTGTCAAGCAAGGATTCCATCATCAAAGATCTGCGTGCCTCCAAGAAGTCAGACGCCCAGGAGCTAGAGGCCGCTCGACTGGCTACTAAAGTTTCAGAGGACAACTGTGCCATTCTGAAGGCTCAGTGCGACAAGGCTATGGACAAAGCCATTCGCGCGAGGCGGATTTTGATGAGGAGGCCTGGTGTAGTGGTTCCTAATGGCATTATCACCGATGTCAAGGCTACGCCTGATGCCTCGAGTCGCCCTTCTTCCTCAATTGCTCCTGCGAAAGACATTGCCAAATAGAGACGTTTCAATGCAGTGACATTCTAAAAGACACTGAATGTACTTGTGAATTCTATGTGTGTGTGATCATTGTGTTCGAATATTCGGTGGATAGGGCACTAGAATGCGTCCTTGGTGCTGACAACTATAATATTTTGTTTCTGTTGTCAGGATGTAATAGTTATCCTGAACAATTGTGGAAGTAAATGAGACGTGCTGGTTTTGGAGTTTTTTCCTAACTTATGCCAATCGTTTGGCTGGTAAGGCTTAGTGGTCGCCCTAAGATGAGTAGGCGTGAGCATGTCGCCCCGTCTTAAGTCGTCGTCAACCTAAGTCGATTGCTCTGTCAATAGGGTATATTGGTCACCCTAAGTCGAGTAAGCGCGAGCATGTTGCACCGCCTTAAGTCGTCATCGACTTAAGCCGATTGCTCTATCAATAGGGTATAGTGGTCACCCTAAGTCAAGTAAGTGCGAGCATGTTGCATCGCCTTAAGTCATCACCGACTTAAGCCGATTGCTCTGTTAGTAGGGTATAGTGGTCACCCCAAGTCGAGTAAGCGCGAGCATGTTGCACCGTCTTAAGTTGTCATCGACTTAAGTCGATTGCTCTGTTAGTAGGGTATAGTGGTCACCCTTAGTCGAGTAAGTGCAAGCATGTTGCACTGTCTTAAGTCATCGCTGACTTAAGTCGGTTGCTCCGTTAGTAGGGTATAGTGGTCACCCTAAGTCGAGTAAGCGTGAGCATGTTGCACCGTCTTAAGTCATCGCCGACTTAAGCCGATTGCTCTGTTAGTAGGGTATAGTGGTCACCCTAAATCGAGTAAGCGTGAGCATGTTGCACCGTCTTAAGTCATCGCTGACTTAAGTTGATTGCTCCGTTAGTAGGGTATAGTGGTCACCCTAAGTCGAGTAAGTTTGTTGATTCCAAGTCTAATCAAATCGAAGTCAATTGATAACCAACAATTTGAATGCCTTTGAGAATGAAATCTTTTATTGATGACGTATTCTCCAATTATAGAGTACAACGTTGCTCCAATAGCTTTTGAGGTCTTGCTAAGGGTAAAACTTCCTAAGATGCTCTATATTCCATGAGTTCCCCACTTCCATACCATCCATTTGAGTAAGCCGATATGATCCTGGCCGAGTGACCTCCGACACAATGAATGGCCCTTCCCATAGTGGTGACAACTTGTGTCGTCCTTCCCCCGTTAGAATTCAGCGAAGGACCAAGTCTCCCACTACAAAGGATCGATGTCGAATAGCTTTATCATGATAGCGCCTCAAGGTCTACTGGTGTTTGGCTGACTGAATTACTGTGTTCAATCGTTCTTCCTCTAGCACATCAATATCCTCTAGCCTAGTAGCTTCTGCTTCAGCTATGCTTTCGAAGACCAGCCTTGGTGCCCCAAACCTGAGGTCGGCAGGTAGCACTGCCTCCGAACCATAGACCATGAAGAAGGGGGTGTTTCCATGCAGAGCTCGACTAGGTTGAGTTCTTAAGCTCCAAACCACATAAGGTAACTCTCTGATCCACTTTCCAGCGAACTTTTCATTCTTGTCGAACACTTTCTTCCTAAGTGCTTCCAGTTTCATACCATTAGCCCTTTCCACCTAGCCATTAGCTCTTGGGTGTGCTACTGATGCATACTTGATCTGGATATTCCGTTGTTCGCAGAAATCAAAGAATTTAGAGCTAGTGAAGTTAGATCCCAGGTCGGTTATAATGCTATTCGGTATCCCAAACCTGAATATTATGTCTTGTATGAACTCCACTGCCTTGGCTGAGGTTAAAGAAGCAATAGGCTTGTACTCTATCCATTTGGTGAATTTGTCAATGGCGACCAACACGTGAGTATAGCCTCCCTGAGCTTTCTTGAAGGGTCCAATCATGTCCAGTCCCCAACACGCGAATGGCCATGTTACGGGTATGATCTGTAGCTGCTGTACCGGTAAGTGTTGTTGCTTTGATAAGAATTGGCAAGTTTCACATCTCTAGACTAACTCGGCTGCATCAGTCTTTGCTGTTGGCCAATAGAAACCAGACCTGAAGACTTTCCCAACTAGAGTTCTGGATGCTGCGTGTATTCCACACTGTCCAGCGTGGATCTCATCTAATAGCTGTTTCCCAGTAAACGAGGGAATGCACTTCATGAGGACTCCTGTCGCACCCCTTCTGTAAAGTGCGCCCCCTATGAGGGTGTAGTGGGCCGACAGTCTCGCGATGCGTTCTGCTATAGCCTTATCATCCAGTTCTTCTTCATTCTTTATATACCTGATGATAGGCTCTCTCCAGTCATTAGGGTCTGACTCTGGTTGTCTCAAAGTGTTGCACTCTTCTGCCTGATTTGAGGGAATACTTGGGCGTGATACTTTCTGGACGAAGACTCCGGGTGGGACCTGGGCTCGACTGGATCCTAGCTTCAACAACGCGTCTGCTGTTGCGTTGCGATCTCTTTCCACGTGATGGAATTCCAGCTCTTCAAATTTGTCTTCTAATTTTCGGATGGCTATATAGTACTTGCCCATAGAATCAGTCGAGCAATCCCAGTCTTTATTTATCTGGATTATGACCACCATTGAATCTCCGTATACCATCAACCTCTTAATGCCCAGTGATATGGCAATGTTCAACCCATGGATCAGAGCCTCATATTCTGCTGCATTATTTGATGCTGGGAATGATAACTGAAAAGCGTACTTGAGTTGTTCACCTCCAGGGGCAATGAAGAGGATCCCTGCGCATGCCCCCTATAGTTTTAGCGAGCCATCGAAATACATTCGCCATACTTCAGTAGCCTCTAGGTTGTTAGGAACTTGTTGCTCTGTCCACTCTGATACAAAGTCAACCAGTGCTTGAGTCTTTATTGATGTGCAAGGCCGAAACTCTATGTCGTGAGCTCTCAGGTCGCAGACCCACTTAGCTATTCTTTCGATGGCTTCTTTGTTGTGAAGAATATCCCCTATTGGAAACCCAGTGACTACTATGACTTTATGGTCGTCCAAGTAGTGACGGAGTTTGCGAGCAGTTAAAAGTACTGCGTACAATAGTTTTTGAACTTGGGGGTACTTCTTTTTAGAGGGTCCCAAAACTTCACTGATGAAGTAGACTGGATGTTGTACTGGATATGTGTGTTCTTCTTCTGCCTGCTCGACTACCAACGCGGTGCTCACCACGTGAGTCGTGCAGGAGATGTATAACAACAAATCTTCTGCTGGCTGATCTAGCGTGGCTCGGCGTGGTGACTTCAGTACTGGTCGCGTGGTCAAGAACTTCTTCAATGCATTGAGAGCTTCCTGTGCTTCTGCGGTCCACTAGAATTTGTAGAATGGTAAGCTATCGGTACCCTGAAACTAGGGTACCCCTTACTACTGTATAAAGATGCAGTACCCACGCGGCTATCTTTAGTCGCGTGGTAAAAGAGCTGTATGTAGGACCAGGCCATGACTCGCCCCAGCCTCGGGCGACTACTCTGGGCCAGCAACAGCGCTTGACCCCACCACATGGGCGGGTCCGGGGCCACCACGTGTCCAGAGAAAGTGATATACTCCAAGGCATCAACAGTGAGTCCGGACCCCCATGGGAGAGTGCCAGACTCGTGCCGGACCCCTGTATATACGGTCCAGGCCTCCAAGTTTGGCCCAGGACCTCCACGTGTGCGAACCGGACCCCTAGAATGGGATCCGGACCTCCCATATGGGGTTCGGGCCGCCCATAGTGGGGTCCCAGGGTTCCAGGATAGAACATACCCGAGCCTTAATCAGGACCTAGGCGGGGGTCCGGAGCCGACACATGTCCAGACCTGGTCTGGTGGGATCCGGACCTATTCGCATACACTCCTGCTCCCCGCTCAAGCGGAGACCTAATGCTGCCACGTAGTGTGGCATAAGCCAACGGGCGGAACCTGGCATGACGCCTCTGGACTACGCGTGCCTTCGCATTCATTACGGATAAGATGTGTGCTTGTCCATTCCGCTGACAGGCGGCGTGCTCAGTCCATGATACGTGGGCCGCATAGTTACTCACACGTTACCATATCGAGGGCAATGACTCACCATTACTCATACGGTTTACTGCCTATCAATGCTGCATGGACTGCAGTCATCATGACTCCCGCTGATTACTCATGCATTACTCTGTCAGCATTAGTTATTCACATAATGTATTTCTTCCATTATGCTCCGGGGCTCGCATATCGGGGCTTAGCATCCTTGTATGTGCCTCCCTTAAACTATAAAAGGGAAGGCACCCAGCGTTACAAGGGACACGCTCAATCACACACTCAATACTGAAAGTCACCTAAAGGGGGTGGGTGAATAGGTCGAATCTGAAATTTACAAACTTTAAGCACAACTACAAGCCGGGGTTAGCATTAGAAATATAAATGAGTCCGAAAGAGAGGGCGAAAACAAATCACAAGCAAATAAGTTGGATGACACGGTGATTTGTTTTACCGAGGTTCGGTTCTTGCAAACCTACTCCCCATTGAGGTGGTCACGAAGACCGGGTCTCTTTCAACCCTTTCCCTCTCTCAAACGGTCACTTAGACCGAGTGAGCTTCTCTTCTCAATCAAATGGGACACTAAGTCCCCACAAGGACCACCACACAATTGGTGTCTCTTGCCTTGGTTACAATTGAGTTGGAATCAAGAAAGAATGAAGAAGAAAAGCAATCCAAGCGCAAGAGCTCAAATGAACACAAGTATCTCTCTCACTAGTCACTATTTGATTGGAATTGTCTTTGGACTTGGGAGAGGATTTGATCTCTTTGGTTGTGTCTTGTATTGAATGCTATAGCTCTTGTATGAGGTGTGAAGGCTGAAAACTTGGCTGTAATGAATGGTGGGTGGTTGGGGGTATTTATATCCCCAACCACCAAAGGAGCCGTTGGTGGAGGCTGCTGTCGCATGGCGCACCGGACAGTCCGGTGCGCCAGCCACGTCACCCGGCCGTTAGGGTTCGACCGTTGGAGCTTCTGACAACTGGGCCACCGGACAGTCCGGTGGTGCACCGGACAGGCACTGTGCACTGTCCGGTGTGCCTTCTAGCTCTGCTCTGACTTCTACGCGCACTGTAGCGCATTAACTGCTTGTTGCAGACGACCATTGGCGCGAAGTAGCCGTTGCTCCGCTAGCACACCGGACAGTCCGGTGCTACACCAGACAGTCCGATGAATTATAGCGGAGTGGCTCCCAGAATTCCCAAAGGTGACAAGTTTAGAGTTTGGTTCCCTGGTGCACCGGACATTGTCCAGTGGTGCACCGGACAGTCCGGTGCGCCAGACCAGGGCACACTTGGGTTGTTGTTGGGGACTTGTTCTCAAATGCTTCGAATTAAGAACAAGACAACATAAAATGTTAAATATTAATGGCCTTCGTCCATTGAAGCATTATATCCCCAAGGATTTAATGAACTTCGGACGAAGGCCATGAGCAAAATATCACGAAGGTCGTACCTTCGTGATTAGAGTTGTGAAATAATATAAAATTAAATATAGAAAATATAAAACATAAGGGAATGATATATTAAAACACATAAGTCTATTCATATATATTATTATACAAACTCAAATATTAGGACATAACATTTAAAATCATTCATACCTTCGTCTTGACAGAAGGCAATAATCCAAGTGTAATGTGCTAGTGATTACAAGATTGCGTGAACAGTATAGTGGTACTGCTCACCTATTTATAGGCACAGGGCGCAGCCTATGCAAAATTACATTTATGCCCTTCACAATTGATTACAGTCATGACATAAAATATCCAGGATTTATTGGTTATTTCATCTTTAGGTCGGTTCACTCCTTCATCTCGAGACAAGTCACTGTGCCGAAGCTCTATAGGTGATAGCTTCAGCATTGTCTTTGAGAGGATCCGCTGAAGGTGTTTCTTTCTTCATGATCTTCGGCTACGAAGCATACCCCCAACAGTAGCCCCTTCGTGGTACTAGATCGTTTTTCGTAACGAGCTTGATCCGTGAAAAAGTCTCTTAGGCTTCGGGATGCCGAAGATCCGAAAAACACCTTCCCTGAGCTCGTTGTCGAGAAACAATTAAAATAATCCGAGCGTGAGGTGGCCCCGCCATGCAGCAGTTACACGCTGTTAGGGACTTGTTCTCAAATGCTATGAGTCAAGAACAAGGCAACACAGAGAATGTTAAACGTTAAAGTCCTTCGTCCTTCGAAGCATTATATCCCTTTGAGAGATAATGATTTTCGGACGAAGGTTGTGAAGGACGTACCTTCGTTAAAGCAACATATAAATGAGGAAAGAAACATATGGGATGTAAAAGACAATATCACTAGTTATTTATTACCATCAACTCATTTCTATTTCACTACTAAGGAAAAATAGAAATGATAACAAGTTACAAAAGTACCTTCGGCTTGAAAGGAGGTAAAAGTACAAGCGTGACACAAAAGCAAATGTCCAGTCAGCGTGAACAGTACGGGAGCACTGTTCATCTATTTATAGGCACGGGACGCAGCCCAAGTAAAATTACACCCATGCCCTTTACATTTCCAAATAACTCTATAATAGTCCATCGGGGTCTAAATAGCCTTTTCCCTTTTAAGTCGGTTCCCTTTTCTGTTATCACGCCGAAGCTCCCCTGCGCATAGCTTCGGCTCTGCGCCATCCTTCGTATTCTTTGTGCTTCTTCACACTGTAGTTTTGACCTAAGTCCGAAGGTACCTGTTCATGTATCATACTCCAGAAACATTGTTAAATCATATTTTTGAGGACCTTCGGAAGCCGAAGGCCCCCAACAGTAGCCCCTCGCAATATTAATTTGTTAGAATGATAAATTTAGATTGCGATATGGATGAAGGCCTTAAGCCAAAGGTCCGAAAAAAACACCTTCCCTTTGCTAGAATAGCATCAGGCAATGACAAGCGGGGCCCTCCCACTTGCAACGCACTGGGCGTATAAATAAGAGCACACCACGAGCACACCTGGCACGCTTTTTTGGCATCTGCTCTTGCTTACTCAACTTTCAGCTCTTCTGCGCACCAACACTTGTTTGGCTTTTTAGGTTTTTTAAGCTTCGGCTTTGAAAGCAGTTTTTTAGCATTTCCGAAGATGTCTGGAGATAAAAAAGTTGTTGCCGAAACCAGGCTGAGTCTTTCTGAGGAGAAGAATCTTGGGTTTCTTGAATCAATAGCAAAGACAAATACAGAGATCACTAAGGAGATTTTAGAAGGTTTATCTAAAGACACTGGCGATAGTGACAGTTATGATGTGGAAAGTGGAGGTGAGGACTCCGAAGATCGACCGTGGCGACCAAGTCACACAGTCTTCGGAAAATCAACTATTAAGCAGAGTCACCTTGACAATATGAGGGGGAGATATTTTCGAGATATGTCTACTGTGAGGGCAGATGATGGGGAGAAGACTGTACCAACTCCCAAAGATAATGAAGTCGTGATCTTCCAAAGCTTCTTCAAGGCTAGGCTTCGGTTCCCTCTAAGCAGTTTCGTGGTTGAGGTTTTGAAGATATTCTAGATATTCCTTCACCAGATTACTCCCGAAGCCATTATAAGGATGGGAGTCTTCGTATGGGCCGCGAGGAGTTAGAACTTGGAGCCGAATGCTAAAAGTTTCTGTAGCATGCACGAGCTTCTATATGAGACGAAGCCCTGGGGTAAAGAGCAGTATCACAACAACTTTGGCTGCTACAGCTTTGTTGCCCGCTCTGGGTCAAGCTGCCCTATGCCCACCTTCTGGAAGCGATGGCCCAGGGATTGCATGAAGGAATGGTTCTATGTGAAAAATGATTTAAAGGCACGAAAGGATATTAAGGAGATTATCATGCGCCCTATCTGGCAACGCTTCGGCCTCCGGAAGCTGAAGATGGAAATTGATGAAGCAGCCGAAGAATGCCGAAAGGCCTTCGGCATAGTCTGCTCGTTCATCGGGACAAGGGACTTAATTCAAGAGCATGTGGCCTACAGGATATGGCCATTGGTAGCCAACTAGGAGATGCCAAAGGAAACTATCAACAACCCCCACGAAGGTGGTTTGGTTCGACTAAAATACACCTTCATATTTGGAGACCAGTTTGATGAGCCAGTCGATGATTGGCTGAAGAGTGTTGAAGCTACAAGTGATGAACTGCTTGGGTCGTACTCCAAAATAGAAGATAATGCACTATCAGCGGCCTTCGGAAGCCAGAAAATGAAGAGACTCAACCAAGTTTTCGATGCTATTGGGTTCATGTACCCTGACTATCGCTACCCGTTACGAGGGCAAAAAAGAAAAGGTGCAACTTCCGGGAAAGATGATGCTTCAGCTGCTCCAAGCGAGCCTGCACCGAAGAGGAAAAAGGTGAAAGTCCTTACTCACCGACCGCGCTTTATTGAATCGGCCATAGTGCCTGAGTATTTGTCGGTGAGACCTCTTCGGCTACTGAAGCCAAAGAACCTGCACTTGCGTAGAAAACTGAAGAGCTGACTGCAACGCCGAAGGCTGAAAAATTTGGAGAGCCGAGAGCTGAAGGGACAAAAACATCAGAAATTTTAAGTCCTTCGGCAGAAGTTGAAGTGCCAAAAACCCAGAAAGGTCCAGCAATGACCCCCAAAAGAAAAAGGATGGTTAATGTTCTAGATGTACTGGAGACGATAAAGTCTTCAAGCACTACTCCGAAGAAAATTGCCGAAGCTCCAAAAGCGCAAATTGAGACAACAGCCTCTAAATCCGAAGCTACAAAGCACCAGGCTGAGACTGAAGCTGGGCCTTCAGGGCCCGCCAAGGAGAAATCCTTGGAAACCAGAGAAACAGAAGCGGCAGAGCAAATTTTGGCTGAAAAACTGCCACTGCCACCCCGAAGCATTTTCCGAAGCTCTCAATTATATTTTACGACATGCTTCGGGGAAAAAGTTAACTGAAAAAGAAAAGCGAGAAGCTCAGTTCTATGCCCAAAAATTGAAATATCCAAAGGGGGCATTGATTTTCAACGGTAGCGGAGAAGAAGACTTCTTGTATTGTCTCCCAGAGAGCAAGGAGATTTTTGTCTGCCGGGAGATGAGCAAAAGCTTCGGATTCCCGACACTAGTGGACGGGCTCTCGGTGCTATCAAAAGATGAATTAGCCGACAGCTTAGCATACAATAGCTTAAAGGTGAGAAAATGAATTTTACTGAAAAGCAAAAATTTTCCATTTGCTTATACTTAATACCGTATTCCTTTTTCAGGGCCTTATTCTTAGCAACGCCCTCAGGGCACAAAAAAGCGTTGAAGACGAGGGATATATCATGGCCTTAAACAACCTTCGTTCCGAAGTAATCGAGCTAAGGAACGAAGGTCTTGAGAAAGATAAAATATTAAACTCATTGCTAAATAAAATAAAAGAAGACGAAGCTACTTCCAAAGCCCAGGCTGAAGCCTAGAAGTGCGAAATTGAAGACCTTCAGAAACAGCTAGCTGAAGCGAAGTTAAAGTGTACAATTGCCGAAGCTGACCGAGACACAAGTAACTATTGGAAAAATTATTGGGAGAAGACAGTTGTAGAACTTCGGTCTTCAAAAGAGAAATGCTACGAAAAATCCATAGAATGTGTGCAAAAAATAAAATCTAGCTTCGCCAATGTTGGCGCATTCTCTAGCGAGGATAATTTCGTAAGGGGCGATCCTGAAGGCCAAATTGACTGGATCAGCAACGAAGCTGAAGCCTTTGAAGAAGTTTTGAGTGGTCGTGGGGATGTCTGCGCCTTGTCAAGTGCCAGGGGAATCGTGGCTATTTTGGAGAAATCAGGCTGTGATCACGTGAAAGCTTTGACTCAAACCGAAGCTGCCTTATCTATTGAAGATACAAAAGACCCCTTGGCCGAAGCAAGCTTAGTTGGCGGGAAATTCTTCACAGACATCTGGGAAAATGGCGGCCGAGAGATGGCGCACGAGATAATAAAAAAGAGTGAAAAAGATTCTCATGATGCAAAAGAAGCGACGAAGGCAGCTGAGAAAGCTGCGAAACTTGAAAGGCGGATAGGTATTGCTTAATTGCTTTTGACTTTGTGTTTTATTTCCGCGACTTCGAACTTATTTATGTTTTGTATCGCAGCTGAGCTATCTCCTCCCCCGGAGCCTTTCGAGCCAACAGCCGACCCAGAAGCAAAAAGAGAGGAAGAAATCACTAAAATGGCCGAAGCTATTTTGGATAAAGCTATTTCTCAACTGTTAAATGAAGCTGCGAAAGTAGTTTTAAAAGAAGAATAGCTGCTATTGTAAAAACATTTGGAATGTAATATTTGCTGAACAAAGTGTGTAGTATTTTTATAATTTTGAATGTAATATATGAGCTGCTTGTAACTCAATTCTTTACGATGCATGAAACTTTACATACATACTGTTTTTGAGCCTTCGGCGAAAAAACACCTTGCCTTCTTTTCATGCTTCGTGAAGGATATCCATATTTCGTAAAAACATCCAATCTTCGTAAAAACGTTATGCTTCGTAAGCAATAGATCTCCTTTTCATATTAGAGTTGACGAAGCGGTACTTCTTCAAAACTTATTTTGTGCCTTGACACTGCTTCTTCGAAACAATCTCCGAAGATCAACATTGTATCCCCTTCTTGTGTCATTGATGCAATATGATGTATGATGTTATGCCATGCAAATGATGTAATGATGTTATGCTATGCAACATGATATTTGTGCCGAAGATACACACACATTCCCACAGTAGAGCACACAATCTTTTTGCCGTTTATTTTTCGGCTTCGCCGCTTATTTTTTGGTGTATCAGCGCTGACTTTTCGCTGTAAGCCTTCCTTAGGAGCTTTTTCGCCTTTTACTTCGGCAGTACTCACGTTTACTTTTCGCGCTTCACCTTATACTTCGGCGGAATCAGCGTTTATTTTTCGCTGTAAGCTCTGCATTCCCTTTGGAACGACTTTTGAGCAGAAAACTTACACTGCGCTCCCTTAGGAACGACTTTTTGTAGCTTCGGCAAACTTATGCTGCGTTCCGTAGAACGACTTTTTTGTAGCTTCGAGTATACTTTCTGTAGCCACGAGCTCTTAAGAACGAGTTTTCATGCTTCGGTAACTTTTTGGATTCCGTAAGTCTGTGGAGGAGATATATTTTTACTATGGCAAAAACGAAGTTGTTACATGAAATTGAAAACGACAAGAAAAACTTAGGCTTTCAATGATTGTTCCTTATTTAAAAGAAAAATGATAACAAATGCAAGAACTATCTCAGAAGTAGGATATCTTCTAGTAAATGTGCTTCGACTCTGGCATAGTACTGTTGACTGTGCGAGCTTCAGACTCCTCTCTGAAGTCTCGTTGCTGATGAGTGTGCTGGCTCCCTTCTGGCTGTTGGCCTCGTTGTATTAGTGGTGGAGGTGGAAGCTGTTGCCAAGATGCCTGAGATTGGCTTGCCGAAGCAACAGAAGCTGCAGAATGGTTACCCACATACTCTGGAATGTACGGTAGGTGGTACGAAGCAGTATGCATAACTTGCTTCGGCTGGCTGTGTTGGGCTGCAGCTTCTGCTATCTCTTTTTGTTTCTGGATGGTGACATGGCACATCCTGGTGGTATGGCCCTTGTCCTCACCACAGAATAGGCAATAAATTTTCCTAGGCTGATCCCCAAACCTTCCTCCGAAGCCCCTGGCGCCTCTGCCCCTTGGAGCTAGGGGCCGAGGATAGCTCTGTTGCTGCCCCGAAGCCTGGGAGGAATATTTCGGCCTCTGTTGCTGACTTCCCCTGTCATCATTCTAAGTGGAATGAATTGATCTGACATGCCTAGGGTGGACTCTCCCTCTGAAGCCCCTGGTTATTTCGGAGAACCTGTAAGCTTCCTCCCTTCTTTGACGAAAGTCATTATCAGCGTGGATGTATTCATCCATCTTCTGAAGCAATTTTTCCAAGGTCTGAGGGGGTTTCCTGGCGAAGTATTGGGCCAAAGGTCCTGGCCGAAGCCCCTTGATCATGGCCTCAAGACAATCTCATTGGGCACTGTTGGCGCTTGTGCCCTCAAACGCAAGAACCTTCGAACATACGCCTGAAGGTATTCCTCGTGATCCTGCGTGCACTGAAACAAAGCTTGAGCAGTAACCGGCTTCATCTGAAACCCTTGGAAACTAGTGATCAGCATATCCTTCAGCTTCTGCAATGATGTGATTGTTCCTGGCCGAAGAGAGGAGTACCAGGTTTGTGCAACATTCTTGACTGCCATGACGAAGGATTTCGCCATGACTGCAGTGTTGCCACCATATGAAGATATGGTTGCTTCGTAGCTCATCAGAAATTGCTTCGGATCTGAGTGTCCGTCATACATGGGGAGCTGAGGTGGTTTGTAAGACGGGGGCCAAGGTGTAGCCTGCAGTTCTACTGATAGAGGAGAAGCATCATCAAAGGCAAAATTTCCATGATGGAAATCCTCATACCAGTCATCTTCGTTGACGAAGCCCTCTTGGTGAAGCTCTCTGTGCTGGGGCCTTCGGTTTTGCTCATCCTGAGCAAGATGATGAACTTCTTCAGAGGCTTCGTCTATCTGCCTTTATAGGTGAGCTAGTCGAGCCATCTTTTCCTTCTTTCGCTGCACTTGCTGATGAAGCATCTCCATATTCCTGATTTCTTGGTCCAAGTCGTCCTCCTGAGGCGTTGGACTGGTGGCCTTCCTCTTCTGGCTTCGGGCCTCCTAAAGAGAAAGGGTCTCCTAGTTCGGGTCCAGCGGTTGCAGAGCGGCAGCCCCTGTTGTTGAAGCTTTCTTTGGCAGCATGACGAAAGTCGATGCTTGCCGAAGGTGGCCGGAAAGGGTTCACCGGAGGTGGGCGCCAATGTTGGGGACTTGTTCTCAAATGCTATGAGTCAAGAACAAGGCAACATAGAGAATGTTAAATGTTAAAGTCCTTCATCCTTCGAAGCATTATATCCCTTTGAGAGATAATGATTTTTGGACGAAGGTTGTGAAGGACGTACCTTCGTCAAAGCAACATATAAACGAGGAAAGAAACATATGGGATGTAAAAGACCATATCACCAGTTATTTATTACCATCAACTCATTTCTATTTCACTATTAAGGAAAAATAGAAATGATAACAAGTTACAAAAGTACCTTTGGCTTGAAAGGAGGTAAAAGTACAAGCGTGACGCAAAAGCAAATGTCCAGTCAGCGTGAACAGTATGGGACCACTGTTCATCTATTTATAGGCATGGGACACAACCCATGTAAAATTACACCCATGCCCTTTACATTTGCTAATAACTCTATAATAGTCCATCGGGGTCTAAATAGCCTTTTCCCTTTTAAGTTGGTTCCCTTTTCTGTTATCACGCCGAAGCTCCCCTGCGCATAGCTTCGGCTCTGCGCCATCCTTCGTATTCTTTGTGCTTCTTCACACTGTAGTTTTGACCTAAGTCCGAAGGTACCTGTTCATGTATCATACTCCAGAAACATTGTTAAACCATATTTTTGAGGACCTTCGGAAGTCGAAGGCCCCCAACACACGCGTCCTGGCGTTTCACCTTCTCGGGCTCTGTGGCCCACCATTCAGTGGGTGCGGGCGGTTGTTTGTCCGGTGCAGAAGAGTTGACGATTTACCTTCCCACCTGCGGCACTATATAAACAGATAGGTAGGTGTGAAGTTACCATAGCATTCATTGCTATTGCATTGTTTTGCTGCCAAAAATTTGACCATAGCCGAAGCTTGCTTACTGCGTCGTCAAACGAAGCTATTCATTTTGCTCAAGCTTCGTGACAAGAAAAAGCTTCGGCAAAGTTAAAAAAATTTCAACTTCATCAAAAAACAAGAAATTCAATCATCAGATGGCTAGGGTACGATCAACAGCTAGGGTTACTCGCGACGAAGAGGAAGCCGAAGTTGCCGAAATCGCTCCAATCTCTGAAGTGATGCAACGGTCAGGGCTCATAGTATCGGAGGATGCACCTGCCGCTGAAGCCGAGCAGGCTGATGTTGAGGAAATTGAATCTGAAGATGATTACAGCGCCGTGCCAACTAAACCTAGCCACCTGGAGTTTGGGAAATCCACCATTTCTGAAGGTGATATGTCTAAGCTGATGAATTTGGGATATTTTAGTGAAGCAAAGAAGGAGCTGGTTCGTTTCGGCGGGGAGGAGATTACCCCGAAGCCAGGAAAGGATGAAGTAGTGGTCTTCAAAAGCTTCTTTAAAGCTGGATTAAGATTTCCTTTAAATCGGATGATTGCTGATGTTTGAAGAAGTTTGGGATCTACATTCATCAGCTAACTCTTAACGCTATCGTTAGGCTTAGCATTATATTTGGGCCCTCTGAAGCCAGGGGTGGAACCATTTGCCGAAGGCTTCTGCCGAGTGCACGAGCTTCATTATCAAACAAAAGCTAGAGGAGATGGGCTTCATGAAAACTTTGGCTGCTACAATTTTGCCTATTGTAAGAATACAAAATTTCCAGTTATCAGCTACCGAAGCAAGTGGACAGCTGGCTAGAAGTCTGAATGGTTTTACGTCAAAGTTGATGAAGAAAAGGAGAAGCTGGTCCAAAGTCCGCTAGAATTAATCTTCGGAGAAACCAGACCTCAATGCAACATGACACCAGGGAGTCCAAGCCAAATTGCTCTGGCTGATTTCGAGTTATTGCGGAGCATATTGGCACTAGGGACTTAGTGCAAGAATTCTTGGCTTTCAGAGAGTTCCCAACTTTGAAAGAGTGGGACATGCCAAAGCTAAAGGGAGAAAAGAAAAAGGGGGAACTTATTCGATTGCCCTATCATTATAAATTCAAGAAACATTTCAAAGTGCCTTGCCAAGAGTGGTTAGACACAATTGAAGTAATGTGCAACGAAATTCTCGGCAATTACTCTAAAAAAGAAGATCAACTAATGACTGCAGCCTTCGGCTCTCGTCCGAAGCGAAGGTTAAACCGAGTAATGGATGCTATGGACTTTGAGTACCCCGACTACGAGCGACTAGACAAGGATGCCGAAAGGCAGAAGAGAAAGAGAGTGGCTAGTGTTCTGAATAAAGAAGCTACTAAATTGATGAAAGATGATGAAGAAAAATTGAAAAATAAAAAACTGAAGCCTGAGCCGAAGACAGATGCTTCGAAGAAGAGAAAAGCTATAGCTTCAAAGCAGAAGGCAATTCATGTAGGAGAAGAAACTGCTGCGACACCTTCTACCACCGATGTGGAGGAAATCTTAAAGGTAATGACTGAATCTCTGCCTATCAAGCTAAGTCCACTAGGGCTGTATCTGACGAAGCTTTTTCAGAAGGAAAAGGAGCCCTCAATAATGAAGAAGGCCGCTGTGCCGAAAAAACGGAGAATTGTTACTGTAACAGAAGTTATTGAAGGGACACCACCACAAGCTTCGGCTCCCAAGGCACTATCTGTTGAGAGCACAACAGCTACCGAAGCTGCACCTTCGGAAGCTACAACCGCCAAAGCTGCCACGGCCAAAGATGTAGATTTAGAACACACAATTTCTAATATTGATAAGATACTTCTAGACATGGCCGCAGAAGAAGCTGCCGCAGCCACCGAAGAAGCTATGGCCCTAGAGCCTGAGAAGGAGAAGGAAATAGCCGAAGACACTTCGGAAGAGGAAATTTTCAACTTTCAAAACTTAGTTGGATAGGAGTTAACGAAGGCTGAGAAAGAAGAGTTAAACGAATATGCCATATCTTGCGGATATTGACCGGGGGCACTACTCTTCGGTGGCGTTGACGATGAAAAGTTAGGCTTATTGGTACTCTATCAAAGAGTATTGGTTTCCCGAAGCTTGAGACCGACATAAGCCGCTACCGACGACATCATCTTGTCGGTAGCTTATTCTATTCTAATTTCAAGGTAAAAACTTTTCTTCGACTTTTCATTATTTTGAATAACGAAGGTGTTTTCTAACGAAGGTTGCTTGTGCACAGAGTATGATGTTAAGTAAAGCTTTGAGAATGCAGCAAGATTTTGAAGATAAAAAACATGAAGTTATAATTGAGAGCTTAGAAAGCAAAATAAAAGATCAAGCAGCTTCTCTTGAAAAGAAGGACTTTGAGCTTCAGACAACAGAAGGTTTATTGGCAGAAGCTGAAGCTAAAATTGCAGAATTAAATACAGAGCTTCTCTCCAAGTCAAAAAGCTTCGAACAGGAAAATAAAAAGTTTAATGCAAAACTTGAGGCCGAGGTCGAGAAAAGTTCAAATTTGCAAAAATCATTGACAGAGCTTCAGAACAAGTGTCTGGAGTTCAGTAGCCGATGTGTACAACGGCTGAAGAAAGTCTTCAATTCGGTTGGAGCCAGCTGTAAAAAATTTAGTCCTTCGACTAAAAACTTGCCAGGAGCCTTCGAACATATCGAGGGTGAAATTGATGACCTTGATGAAATTATTGCCGAACATGGTGATTTCTGTGCCCTGGTAGCTTCTCAGGGCACAGCCATCGCCTTCCTGAAATCTGGTTGTACACATGGGAATATTGTTAATAGGCCCAACTTCAGTTTGTCACCAGCAGATCTAGTTAATATCCCCAATCTTGCCCGAACCATAGGAAACATGTTTATAAAACTGATATGGACTAAGGGTGGACGAAGCATGGCTGGTGACGAAGCTCGAAGTCATCTTAAGCCGGTAACAAAATCATACCTTGTGCTTACTTCTCCCTTTAAACTTGAATAATTCTTACCATAATTAAATGTGTACAGGATGACGAAGCTGAAGAGCAAATTGATGAAGCTGAAGAGCAAATCGACGAAGCTGAAGAGCGCGAAGCCAAAGCTTAATAGATAATGATGAAGCTGAAATAGATAGCTGTGGAAAAGACTAAGAGTTCTTTGTAATAACCTTTGTGAAAAATATTGTAACTTGAAAATTAGATTTTACTCTGTAAACTTTGTCCATACCTTGTAATATATTTTTACCTTTCCATCAACGTATGAAGTGCTTCGATGTGAACAACACTTGTACTTGCATTGATTTTCTTTGTTGTGGACGAAACTAGCATTTTTGAGCAAAAGGCGAAAAACACCTTCCCTTCTTTTCGTACACAACGAAGCATAAAACTGCTTCTTTTTCTCTTTTTGCCGAAGCCATATTTTTAGAGCCGAAGCATCCACCTTTGTGTGTATGTTTTGATGATGATGATCCTATGTATGTCTAAATGAATGTTTATGAATGCAAATGTATGATGTAATGTGTCGTGCAAGTGAATGTCCAATCACACATACGAAGTCACACCCATAGCCTTCATTCCCTTGGGAATGACCGAAGTCTCTTTGCCGCTTATTTTTCGGCTTCACCGCTTATTTTTCGGTGTATCAGCGCTGACTTTTCGCTGTAAGTTCTGCATCCCCTTGGGAACGTATTTTGAACTTCTTCGCCTTCTATTTCGGTGGTATCACGTTGACTTTTCACGCTTCACCTTATATTTCGGCGGAATCAGCGTTGACTTTTCGCTGTAAGCTCTGCATTCCCTTTGGAACGACTTTTGAGCAGAAAACTTACGCTGTGCTCCCTTAGGAACGGCTTTTTTGTAGCTTCGTCGTGCTCTCCATCCCCTTAGGGACGACTTTCGAGCTTCTCCCTATTTTTTCCTTTTCTCCTGCACTTGATGGTGCATGCTGAGCTTTTACATTTACATTTTTGGGGGATTTTGCTCTCGTAGAGCTGAATAAGAAAAAGGGAAATTACATGCTATGGCCCCATTAAAACCTTTCTCCCCCTTCGGAAAGGAAAAGGGTGCCACAGGAAAAATAAAAAAGATTACATCAGCTAAACATAATACCGCCGAAGTTCATCCGCATTCCAAGATCTAGGAATGTCGTTGTCGTTCATATCCTTCAATCTGTAGGAGCCGGGTCTTGACGAAGATACTACCAAAAAAGGTCCTTCCCACATCAGCTGTAGCTTGCCTACTGTATCTGGGTTGGCCACTCTCCGAAGTACCAAGTGCCCTGGCTTAATATTCTTTAACCGAACCTTTCTGTCACACCACTTTATTGTTTCGGCTTGATATTTATTGATGTTCTCCACTGCCTGAAGCCTGATCCCTTCTATAGCATCTTTTACCACAGAACAATCAGCTTCGTCCTCTGCCGAAGCCATTGTTCTTATTGACTCTGCCTTAGCTTCTTCTGGGGTTATTGCTTCGTCACCAAACAGTAATTTGAATGGTGTAAAGCCTGTTGATCTTGATATTATTGTGTTGTGGATCCACACCACTTTGATCAATTCATCTGGCCACTTTCCTCTGGGCTGATTGAAGATTAACTTCATTATTTCCATCATTATAATACCATTAGCTCTTTCAACAAGTCCATTTGACTCTGGGTGTCTGACTGATGCAAAATGAATCTTCGTGCCAATTCGTTCACAGAACTCTTTGAAAGCTTCGGCATCAAATTGTGTTCCGTTGTCCACAGTAATAGCCTTCGGCACTCCGAAGCGACAAACAATATTTTGCTAGAAAAAATTCTGGATAGTGACCGAAGTTATTGTGGCTAAAGGCTTCGCCTCAATCCACTTGGAAAAATATTCTACCGCCACCACAACATACTTTAGATTTCCCTGTGCTGATGGAAGCGGGCCTAGTAAATCGAGGCCCCATCTTTGCAACGGCCAAGTGGGT
Source organism: Zea luxurians (assembly GCA_029449295.1). Lineage (NCBI taxonomy): Eukaryota > Viridiplantae > Streptophyta > Magnoliopsida > Poales > Poaceae > Zea > Zea luxurians. Next base: position 64,248,179 of record JAOPSE010000021.1, on the reverse strand, counting down.
TGTATTAATTGAGTGAGAGACGAAGGTTGCTTCTGATCTCTTGCACATTTTTGACAGCCTTCGCACTTTTGGACTAACTCTGCCGCATCTGAAGCTGCCTTCGGCCAATAAAATCCTTGTCGAAAATTTTTTCCCAACAAGGGCCTAGATCCAATGTGTGATCCACACAGACCTGCATGTATCTCTTTCATTAATTCCATACCTTCGGTTCTTGATAAACATTTGAGGAGTGGTGAACACACTCCATGTTTATACAATTCCCCTTCTATTAACACATATGGTCTTGTTCTTGCCTCCATTCTTTGGTTATAAGCTTCATCACTTGAAAGACAATTGCCTTGAAGAAAAGATATTATTTAAGTTCTCCAGTCTTGACTGTGTACTGGAGAAATAGTAAGCACTGCTCTCTCCATAAGCTCAACCGAAGGTGCTTTTATTGCTTCGAAAAATACTTCGGAGGGTAGGGGGAGCCCCTGAGCCGCTGATTTGGTTAGCAAATCTGCATGTTCATTTTCACCTCTTGGAATATTTTTGATGAAAAAACCTTCGAAGGAAGCTTCCAACCTTCGGACTGCATCCAGATACTTTTCAAGCTTCAGATCTCATGCCTTGCTGCTCTTATCCACATGGCCAGCAATGACTTGAGAATCAGTCTTTAGGATGGCCCTTCTTATTCCCATTGCCCTTAGTTTCCGAAGCCCCAAAAGAAGTGCTTCGTACTCAGCAATATTATTTGTGCAACTGAAATCCAGTTTGATTGCAAAACATGTTTTGACTTTTGAAGGTGCCACTAGGACTGCAGCTACTCCTGCACCGAAGATTCCCCAAGAACCATCGCAGAACACCATCCAAGCTTCGGTATCTTTGCTTGTCCCTTCTTCGTGAGCCCCTGGCGTCCAGTCAGCTATGAAGTCTGCTAGGGCCTCAGATTGAATTGAAGATCTGTGCACGTAGTCAATGGTGAATTCATTGAGCTCCGCGGCCCACTTTCCAACCCTTCCAGTAGCCTCTCTATTCCTCATAATGTCCTTCAGAGGTTGTGATGAGGGAACAATTATATGGTAAGCCTGAAAATAATGTCGAAGCTTCCTGGATGCCATTAACACAGCATACAACACTTTCTCCAATTCTGTGTAATTTTTCTTTGATAAGCTTAATACTTCGGAGACAAAATATACTGGAACTTGTTTTTTAGTTTGTCCTTCAGGTTTCTCCTGTACAAGTGCCGCACTTACTACAGAGTGCGAAGCTGCCACATACAATAGCAGAGGAGCCCCTGGCGTGGGTGGAGTTAGCATTGTTAGATCTATCAGGTATAGCTTCAGCTCTTCGAAGGCTTTCTGCTGAGCTGATCCCCATTGAAAGACTTCGACTGACTTCAGCACTTCAAAGAATGGTAAATTTCTCTCTTCTGATCTAGATATTAATCGATTAAAAGATGCCAATCTTCCTGTCAGCCGTTGAGCCCCCTTATTTGTGCTTGGCGGCTCCATCCGAAGAATAGCTTCGATTTTGTTCGGATTAGCTTTGATCCCCTTCGTTGAAACTAGACAACCAAGGAATTTTCCTTTCTTTACTCCGAAAACACATTTTTTTGGATTTAATTTAAGGCCAGCTTGCCTAAAATTAGCAAATGTTTCATGTAGATCAGCAATGTGATTTTCCTGCTTCATGCTCTTCACTATGATGTCATCAACATATGTTAGCACATTTCTGTCGATCTGAGAGTGAAGGACCTTGGCTGTCATCTTGTTGAAGCTTCCTCCAGCATTCTTGAGCCCCTCAGGCATTCGAAGATAACAATATGTGCCACTAGAGGTTATGAAGCTAGTTTTTGGCTCATCTTCCTTCTTCATCCAGATTTGGTGGTAGCCTGAATAACAATCTAGTAGACTCAAGACCTCTGACAAAGCTGCTGCATCCACTAGTGAATCTATTCTTGGCAATGGAAACTCATCTTTTGGACAAGCCTTGTTAAGATCAGTAAAATCAATGCACATTCTCCACTTGCCATTGGCCTTCTTCACCATGACAGTGTTGGCTAGCCATTCTGGGTATTTTACTTCTCTGATGACCCCAGCACTGAGAAGTCTTTTCACTTCATTTCGAGCACCTTCGGCTTTGTTATCAGACATTTTCCGAAGTCTCTGCTTTCTGGGTCTGAAGGATGGATCGACATTGAGCGAATGTTCAATGACATCCCTGTTGAAACCACAGAGATTGTTGGCTGACCATGCGAAGACATCTTTGTTGTTGAACAAAAACCTTATTAGAGTTTTCTCCTGTTCCTCAGATAATTGAGAACCCAGCAATACCTTCTGTTCTGCTATGTCTTCACATAGAAGCATGGGCTTCGGCTGATCGGCCAAAGCAGCCTTCTCCCTTCTGTACTTATACTGGTCACAAGCTTCGGCTCCATCTATATTGTGGATTGCTTTTGAATCTGTCCAATTTCCTTCAGCCTTTCTGTCAGCTTCCTAACTTCTGTGAATAGCAATAGGCCCTTGATCCGAAGGTATCTTCATGCATAGATATGCTGGATGAAGAATTGCTTCAAAAGCGTTGAGTGTCCCACGACCAATGATTGCATTGTAAGGATACTCCATGTCGACAATATCAAACACAACTTGCTCAGTCCTTGTATTGTTGACAAATCCTAAGGTCACTGGCATCGTGATCTTGCCAAGTGCTACTATCTACCTTCCTCCGAAGCCACAAAGAGGGTGTCGGCGTTCCGAGACCGGGGGGTCCCCGAGCCGACGAGTGAGAGTGCCGCGTGCCCCAGCCCAGATGGGTCGAGCGCGTGGGCGAGCGCGAAGGGGGGAACAGAGAGAGAGGTCGGTGGCCGGAGCCGGGTCGTGAGGGAGTCGGAGAATTCCCGCGGCCTTCGTGTTCGTCCCGCGCCCAGGTCGGGTGCGCTTGCAGTAGGGGGTTACAAGCGTCCGCGCGAGGTGAGGGGAGCGAGCGGCCCCGAGAGAGCGCCTGCCCCTGCCCTTCGTCCCCGCAAGGCCAACCTTCTCTAAGAAGGCCCTGGTCCTTCCTTTTATAGTCGTAAGGAGAGGATCCAGGTGTACAGAATGGGGGTGTAGCAAGGTGCTACGTGTCTAGCGAGGGAGAGCTAGCGCCCTATGTACATGCCAAGGTGGCAGCCGGAGAGATCTTGGCACCCTGTTGGTGTGGCGTCGTGGCTGTTGGAGGAGTAACGGAGCCGGACGGGGGGACAGCTGTCGGAGTGGCTGGGCCCTTGCTGACGTCCTCCTGCTTTCGTAAGGGAGCTGAGAGCCGCCGTCGTCATGATCTAGCGGGGCGCCATCATTGCCTATCTGGCGTAGCTGGCCAGATGGGACGCCGGTCTTGTTTTCTGCGACCCAAGTCGGCTCAGGGCAGGGTGATGATGACGCTCCCTGTTGACGTGGCGGTCTCGTGTCCTAGGTCGGGCGTCGTGGAGGCTCCTCCGAAGCCGAGGTCGAGTCCGTCCTGCAAGACAGAGGCAGAGTCCAAGCCCTGGGTCGGGCGAGGCGGAGATCGTTCGGCAGAGGCTGAGGCGGAGTCCGAGCCCTGGGTCGGGCGAGGCGGAGGTCGCCGTCTTCCGGGGCCTTAGCCCGAGTCCGAGCCCTGAGTCGGGCGGAGCGGAGTTCGCCGTCTTCCGGGGCCTTAGCCCGAGTCCGAGCCCTGGGTCGGGCGGAGCGGAGTTCGCCGTCTTCCGGGGCCTTAGCCCGAGTCCGAGCCCTGGGTCGGGCGGAGCGGAGTTCGCCGTCTTCCGGGGCCTTAGCCCGAGTCCGAGCCCTGGGTCGGGCAGAGCCTCCTATGGCACCTCTTGCGAAGTCTGGTCGCCCGTCGGTCTTACCTTTTGCGTTAAACGCCCCGGTGACTGGGTCGGTTGGCGCGGTGATTTAGTCAGGGTTTCTTCTTATCGAAGGCGGGGCCTAGGGCGAGCCGGAGATGCGTCTGCCGTGAAAGAGGAGGCCTCAGGCGAGACGGAGTCATCTTAGGGTCGGCTGTCCTCGCCCGAGGCTAGGCTCGGGCGTGGCGTGGTCAAGTCGCTCGTATGGACTGATCCCTGACTTAATCAAACCCATCAGGCCTCTGCAGCTTTATGCTGATGGGGGTTACCAGCTGAGAATTAGGCGTCTTGTGGGTACCCCTAATTATGGTCCCCGATAGTAGCCCCCGAGCCTCGAAGAGAGTGCTAACACTCGCTTGGAGGCTTGCGTCGCACTTTTTTGCAAGGGGACCAGCCTTTCTCGGTGGTACTTTGTTCCGGTGGGTGCGCGCGAGCGCACCCGCCGGGTGTAGCCCCCGAGGCCTCGGAGGAGTGGTTTCACTCCTTCGAGGTCTTAATGCCTTGCGTAATGTCTCGGCTGGTCTGGCGGTTCCCTCATGCGAGCAGGGCGTAACCCTGGTGCACTGTCGGGGCCCAAGTTCTCGGGCTGGTATGTTGACGCTGTCAACGGTTCGGCCGGAGCCAGGTTTGCGAGAGCAGCCCCCGAGCCTTCGCACGGAGCGAGAGGACGATCAGGGACAGACTCGACTTTTTATATACGCCCCTACGTCGCCTTTCCGCAAGGAGGAGGGGGGGAGTGCGCCATGTTACCCTCGATGGGCACCGAACATGGTGTCTCCGGTGAGCTGCAATCGGGTAATCCGAGTGGACGCCCGTGCCCTGTTCGTTGGGGGTCGGCTAGGGGCCCGGAGGCACGCCCAAAAGTACCTGCGGGTGATCTGCCGGACCCGGTCCCCTAGCGACGGGGTCCGAGGGCTCGTTGCCTCCCTCCGATAGGATTCCGTTACAGAGTCGTTCCCGCTGGTCTCGGAAATGTCCTAGGGTACCTCGGGAGCGCAGCCCGAGCCTTGGTTATGTATCGAACGTACCCCTGGTCATCCCTCGCTCGGCGTCTGAGGCGACTGTGAACCCTTCGACAGGCCAGCCTTCGAACCCCTGATCAGTAGGGGGCACGGAGCCCGAGTAGCCTGAGGCGGTCGTGGGACCTTTCGGGGGCCGACCTTCGAACCCCTGACCAGTAGTGGGTGTCGGGCCCACGCGATCTGAGGCGGCTGTTGAACCCTTCGGGGGGCCAGCCTTCGAACCCCTGATCAGTAGGGAGGCTCGGAGCCTAGTTCCTTCACGGGGAAGGATCCCTTTGGGGTTATCCCCCTTCTCGGTCCCTGTTGCAAGAGATAGAGAAAGAAGGAAAAGGGAAAAAGGATTCGAAATTGAACGTCGTGGCGTACCTTTTTCGGCGTGGTCGTTTTGGCGAAGGCGAAACGTCACCAGTCGCTCCCGCCCGTAGCGCTGCCCGTCGAGCCGCGGAGTTAATGCGCCGGGGTGGGTAGTTGGCGAGGTTGCCGTTGCGCGTGCGCGAGCCGTTCGAGGTACGGGTCACGGGTGCGTCGTCTTCACGCCGTGAGAGGGGGTTCTCTTGCTGCCTCCGGATGGGACATGGGCTTGGCAGATGGCGTGACCGCTGCTCTCGCGCGCCTGCCACCGTCATTACTGCCGGCCCATTTTTGACCGCTTTTGACCGCTGCGCCAGGCTGGCGCTGCCGGGTCGCGGGCTGGGTCGCCTCGAATCGCGGTATCGGTTCCGCAATCGAGGAGGTGCGGTGGTGGAGCGAGTGGCATAGCGGTTCGCATGCAGCGCCCGGCGCGCCAGTTGCACGACGCGTGGGCTTGAGCCGTCGCGCTGGCCTGTCAGGAGTCGGAGAGGCGCGTCCACTTGGCGCGGTTGCATGCCGCCTGCATGGCCGCCTGCCCCTTTCGGCCGCTGGTCCGGGCAAAAGTGGAGGGTTACTTGTAACCGCTGGGTGGTTGCGTGCGTCGTGCGCGGCGGTTCGGCTTCTTCTGCTTAGAGCCGGTCTGCATGACAGGCGGGCCCCAGCCCCCGCGCCGCAGGGAAGGGCTTTGGAGGCGTGTTGGAGAAGACTCAGCCCGTGACGGTTGAAGGCGCAAGCAGGGGGAGTTGCCTTTAAAAGGAGGGCGACCCCCTTCGCAAGGTGACCATGTCTCCTACCTCCCCTATGCATTGTGTCTCTCCATCTTCCGAGCCCCCGGATGGGGGGAAACCGCCGTCTTTTCGCTCCATCGCTGGAGGAACGCAACTCCGTGGGAGTTGGTACCTTTCAGCCATCGTTCGGCTTCAAGGATTTTCATCATGCAGCCCGGCTGCACCCCTCCGCTGGTGATCACCCAAGATGGTGGCCTCCAGTTCCCGAATGGGGAGGGGCAAACCGGGCTGCGGTCCCGGCCCCGCCCTCAGTGTTGAGGGTGTTCGTCATCCTCGCCGGGGCGGGGAGCGAGGCGAGCCGGGGCTGCACCTTCTACGCGGGTCGGCGGGCCACCTCATTTTCCAGCTTCTGGTGGTGGCAATCGCCTTTTAGCCCCACGGCGGAGATATCCTCCAGTCATGCCGGGGAAGGAGAACTGTTGCTGCCCAGCTAGGATGCAACATTCCGTCTTCCTCCTCGCATTCGTGGCGAGGACGGCTGCGAGGATCTGCCGGGGTGCTTAGGGGCGTCCCGCGTTTGCTGGTGATTCGCCTAGAGCTTGTTGCTCCACGGGCTTCCCTGGCGGGGAGGTTGTCCGTACCCGCGGGGACGGAACCGGAGTTCCGTTTGTAATGGCACTTTGAGTGCCGGGTTTTTTGTTCATTTTCGGCTTTCGGGGCCTGAACATGTACGTAACTTCGGCACAGAGCCGTGTTTTTTCCTCATTCCCGAGCGCTAAGACTCGTCCGCTGATTGTCTGAACCGCTTCACCAAGCGTGAGTTGCCCCGTGTCAAGGTGACGAGTGAGGTATCCGTATCCCGGAGGCGTAGGAATCCCTCGGCTCGGTCGGACCTGTTGTCCGAGGCTCCTCTAGCTTAGTTAAAGAGACCCCTCGGCCGCTCTTCGACGAGCCGAGGCCAGGGGTAGCGATATCAGCATGAGCAGAGGCGTTGTTGGCTTGGAAATGAAACCTGGTTGGCCGGAGCCTAGCCGGGTTGTCTGTTGGCAGGATCGACGTCGGAGCTGATCAGCCGAGGCTTCGGACCGAGCTGGCGCCCTCGGAAGGTGGTCGGCCGAGGCCCCGGAGGTGGCCGGCCGAGCCGTCCGCTCGGGCCGGGTTCTCGGAGAAGTCCCTGGCAGAGATTGCTCGAGCGTGGTGATGACGTCGTCCTTCGGAGCGGAGGCCCTCGGACCGCGTCGCCGCCCGAGGCTAGGTCGGGCCTTGCCGAAGGTGCTGTCGATGCCGAGGGTGTCGTCGCCCTCTTCCAGCGTCAAGATCCGAGCCTGCAGGGTCAAATCGTCTTGTAGCGTGGGCCTTGCGCGGCCGTTGAGGCCAGAACACATACCCTTGTTGCGTTATAAAGCTGCGTCTCTTTTCCTCTCGTTTCGAGTATCTGGACTTTTTGTCGGTAGCAGGGATGTTAGTGCGAGCAAGAGTTGCTTCTCGCGGAAGGTGATGAGTGAGGTATCCGTATCCCGGAGGCGTGGGAGTCCCTCGGCTCGGTCGGCCTTGCCGCTTACGCGTACTTTTACCCGCCCATGAAGCCCTGTCACCGACTTGGTCGAGAAGGCTCGAAGAATCGCTTCGACAGAAGAGCTCCCGTACGTAAAGACTCGTTCGATCCGCGGATTCGCCTTATCCGAGCGCGAGTTACTTATCGCAGAAGGTGATGAGTGAGGTATCCGTATCCCGGAGGCGTAGGAGTCCCTCGGCTCGGTCAGCCTTGACTGCTTACGTGTACTCCAACGTTTCCAGGACCCACTTTTCGAAGTAATCAAAAAGCACGAAAGATGTTCTGGTAAAAGAGATTTTCTTTTCGAGGAAAATTTTGACGCAGAGGGGGTTTCCCCCCTTTTAGCCCCCGAAGGAGGGTCGGGCTCTGCCGAGGCGAGGCTGACCCTTCCTTGTTGACTAAACTTTGCGTGGGTGCGAGGTATATAAACAACTTGGAAACATCTTAAGGGTAGAAGCGACGTAGCTGTTGGATGTTCCAAGCGTTGCCGTAGACCTCGCCTTGACTGTTGGCCAGCTTGTACGTTCCGGGCTTCAGAACTTTGGCGATGATGAACGGCCCCTCCCAGGGGGGCGTGAGCTTGTGCCTCCCTCGGGCGTCTTGCCGCAGCCGAAGCACCAGATCGCCCACCTGGAGATCTCGGGGTCGGACCCCTCGGGCGTGGTAGCGTCGCAGGGACTGCTGATACCGCGCCGAGTGTAGTAAGGCCCTGTCCCGAGCCTCGTCCAGCTGGTCCAGCGAGTCTTCTCGGCTAGCTTGGTTGCTTTCTTCGTTGTAGGCCCTCGTCCTCGGGGAGCCGTATTCCAGGTCCGTGGGCAGGATGGCCTCGGCCCCGTAGACCAGGAAGAACGGCGTGAAACCCGTGGCCCGGCTTGGCGTCGTCCTCAGGCTCCAGACCACCGAGGGGAGTTCCTTCATCCATCGCTTGCCGAACTTGTTGAGATCATTGTAAATTCGAGGCTTGGGCCCCTGTAGAATCATGCCATTGGCACGTTCTACCTGCCCATTCGACATGGGGTGAGCTACGGCGGCCCTGTCTACCCGGATGTTGTGATCATCGCAAAAATCCAAGAATTTTTTGCCGGTGAACTGGGTGCCATTGTCGGTGATGATGGAGTTCGGGACCCCGAAGCGATGGATGATATTGGTGAAGAACGCCACCGCCTGCTCGGACCTGATGCTGTTCAGGGGTCGGACCTCGATCCACTTGGAGAATTTGTCGATGGCGACCAGCAGGTGCGTGTAGCCCCCGGGCGCCTTCTGCAGGGGGCCGACGAGGTCCAGACCCCACACAGCGAAGGGCCAGGTGATGGGTATCGTCTGCAGAGCCTGAGCGGGCAGGTGGGTCTGCTTCGCATAGAATTGGCACCCTTCGCAGGCGCGGACAACTCTAGTGGCGTCAGCCACCGCCGTTGGCCAGTAGAAGCCTTGGCGGAAAGCGTTCCCGACGAGGGTTCGAGGTGCTGCATGATGACCGCAAGCCCCCGAGTGTATTTCCTGCAGGAGTTCCTGACCCTCGGCGATGGAGATGCATCGCTGGAGGATGCCCGAGGGGCTTCGGTGGTAGAGCTCCTTCTCATCGCCCAGCAAGACGAACGATTTGGCGCGTCGCGCTACCCGCCGAGCCTCGGCTCGGCCGAGGGGCAGTTCTCCTTGGCGGAGATATTGCAGGTACGGGGTCTGCCAATCTTGATCTGGCACGACCCCGTTCTGCTCCTCCTCGATGCGCAGCGCTTCGCCCTCGGGCTCCGAGGGTTCCTCGGGGTGAGCCGAGGATGGCTCGGGCTGGGCCGAGGTCACCTCGGACGAGGCCGAGGGTGCTTCGGGCTCGGGCGCGTCGCCTATCTTGACGGAGGGTTGGAGCAGATCCCGGGAGAAGACGTCCGGGGGAACCGTCGTTCGCCCCGAGGCTATCTTCGCCAGCTCGTCCGCAGTCTCGTTGTAGCGCCGGGCGATGTGGTTAAGCTCGAGCCCGTAGAACTTGTCTTCCAGGCGTCGAACCTCCTCACAGTAGGCCTCCATTTTCGGGTTGCGGCAGAGGGAGTTCTTCATGACTTGGTCGATGACGAGCTGCGAGTCGCCACGCGCATCGAGGCGTCGGACCCCTAGCTCGATGGCGATTCGCAATCCGTTGATCAGAGCCTCGTACTCAGCCACATTGTTGGACGCCGGGAAATGGAGGCGGAGCACGTAGCGCAGGTGTTTTCCGAGGGGCGAGACGAAAAGCAGGCCCGCGCCAGCTCCCGTCTTCATCAGCGACCCGTCGAAAAACATGGTCCAGAGCTCTGGTTGGATCGGAGCCGTTGGCAACTGGGTATCGACCCATTCGGCTACGAAATCCGCCAGTACCTGGGACTTGATGGCCTTCCGAGGGGCGAACGAGATTGCCTCGCCCATGATTTCCACCGCCCACTTCGCGATCCGCCCCGAGGCTTCTCGGCACTGGATGATCTCCCCCAGGGGGAAGGACGACACCACAGTCACCGGATGGGACTCGAAGTAATGTCGCAGCTTTCGCCTCGTCAGGATCACTGCATATAGCGGCTTCTGGACTTGCGGGTAGCGGATCTTGGTCTCGGACAGCACTTCGCTGACGAAGTAAACTGGCCTCTGAATGGGCAAAGCATGCCCCTCTTCCTGCCTTTCGACTACGATCGTGGCGCTGACCACCTGAGTGGTTGCGGCGACGTAGACCAGGAGGGTTTCTCCATCAGCTGGGGGTACCAAGATGGGCGCCTGGGTGAGGAGCGCCTTCAGGTTCCCGAGGGCTTCCTCGGCCTCGGGAGTCCAAGTGAAGCACTCGGCCTTCCTTAAGAGGCGGTACAGGGGCAGACCTCTTTCGCCGAGGCGCGAGATGAAACGGCTCAAGGCCGCGAGGCATCCCATGACCCTCTGTACGCCTTTTAAGTCCTTGATGGGCCCCATGTTTGTGATCGCTGCGATCTTCTCCGGGTTGTCTTCGATGCCCCGCTCGGAGACGATGAATCCCAAGAGCATGCCTCGGGGCACCCCGAAGACGCACTTCTCGGGATTGAGCTTGACGCCCTTCGCCTTGAGACACCGGAATGTCAGTTCGAGGTCGGAGAGAAGGTCGGAGGCTTTCCTCGTCTTGACTACGATGTCATCGACGTAGGCCTCGACCGTGCGACCGATGTGTTCGCCGAACACATGGTTCATGCACCGCTGGTACGTTGCACCCGCGTTCCTCAAACCGAACGGCATTGTGACATAACAGTACATGCCGAAGGGCGTGATGAAAGAAGTCGCGAGCTGGTCGGACTCTTTCATCTTGATTTGATGATACCCTGAGTAGGCATCGAGGAAAGACAGGGTTTCGCACCCTGCAGTGGAGTCCACAATTTGGTCGATGCAAGGTAGAGGGTAGGGGACCTTCGGACATGCTTTGTTGAGACCAGTGTAGTCTACACACATCCGCCACTTCCCCCCTTTTTTCCTCACAAGTACAGGGTTGGCAAGCCATTCGGGATGGAATACCTCTTTAATGAACCCTGCTGCCATCAGCTTGTGGACCTCCTCGCCTATCACCCTGCGCTTTTCCTCGTCGAATCGGCGCAGAGGCTGTCTGACCGGCCGGGCTCCGGCCCGAATATCCAGCGAGTGCTCGGCGACATCCCTCGGTATGCCGGGCATGTCCGAGGGACTCCACGCAAAAACGTTGGCGTTTGCGCGGAGAAAGTCGACGAGCACTGCTTCCTATTTGGGGTCGAGCCCGGAACCGATCCGGATCTGCTTGGAGGTGTCGCCACTGGGGTCGAGAGGGACGGCCTTAACCGTCTCCGCTGGCTCGAAGTTGCCGGCATGCCGCTTCATGTCCGGCACCTCTCGGGAGAGGCTTTCCAGGTCGGCAATGAGGGCCTCGGACTCGGCGAGGGCCTCGGCGTACTCCACGCACTCCACATCGCATTCGAATGCGTGTTTGTACGTGGGGCCGACGGTGATGACCCCGTTGGGGCCCGGCATCTTGAGCTTCAGGTAGGTGTAGTTGGGGATGGCCATGAACTTCGCGTAGCATGGCCTTCCCAACACTGCGTGGTAGGTTCCTCGGAACCCGACCACCTCGAACGTCAAAGTCTCCCTTCGGAAGTTGGAGGGTGTTCCGAAGCAGACAGGGAGGTCGAGCTGTCCGAGGGGCTGGACGCGCTTCCCGGGAATGATCCCGTGGAAGGGCGCAGCGCCTGCTCAGACGGATGACAGGTCGACGCGCAGGAGCCTGAGGGTCTCGGCGTAGATGATGTTGAGGCAGCTGCCTCCATCCATCAGGACCTTGGTGAGCCTGACGTCGCCGATGACGGGGTCGACGACGAGCGGGTACTTCCCCGGGCTTGGCACGTGGTCGGGGTGGTCGTCCCGGTCGAAGGTGATGGGCTTGTCGGACCAGTCTAGGTAGACTGTCGCCGCCACCTTCACCGAACAGACCTCCCGACGCTCTTGCTTACGATGCCGAGCCGAGGCGTTTGCCGCATGCCCTCCGTAGATCATGAAGCAATCGCGGACCTCTGGGAACTCTCCTGCTTGGCGATCCTCCCTTTTGTCGTTGTCGTGAGCCCTGCCACCTTCTGTGGGTGGCCCGGCCCTATGGAAGTGGCGCCGAAGCATGACGCACTCTTCGAGGGTATGCTTGACGGGCCCCTGATGGTAGGGGCACGTCTCCTTGAGTGCCTTGTCGAAGAGGTTAGCACCTCCGGGGGGCTTCCGAGGGTTCTTGTGCTCGGCGGCGGCGACAAGGTCTGCATCGGGAACGTCGCGTTTCGCTTGCGACTTCCTCCTGCCTTTCTTCTTGGCGCCGCGCGGAGTAGACGCCTCGGGGGCATCTTCCGACGGGCGGCCCTGGGGCGGCTTGTCCTTTCGGAAGATGGCCTCTACCGCCTCCTGGCCGGAGGCGAACTTGGTGGCGATGTCCATCAGCTCGCTCGCCCTGGTGGGGGTCTTGCGACCCAACTTGCTCACCAGGTCATGGCAGGTGGTGCCGGCGAGGAACGCGCCGATGACATCGGAGTCGGTGATGTTGGGCAGCTCGGTGCGCTGCTTCGAGAACCGCCGGATGTAGTCCCGGAGAGACTCTCCCGGCAGTTGCCGACAGCTTCGGAGATCCCAGGAATTCCCGGGGCGCACGTACGTGCCCTGGAAGTTGCCGGCGAAGGCCTGGACCAGATCTTCCCAGTTGGAAATTTGCCCCGGGGGCAGGTGCTCCAACCAGGCACGAGCGGTGTCGGAGAGAAACAGGGGGAGGTTTCGGATGATGAGGTTGTCATCGTCCGTCCCACCCAATTGACAGGCCAGGCGGTAGTCCGCAAGCCACAATTCCGGTCTCGTCTCCCCCGAGTACTTTGCGATAGTAGTCGGGGGTCGGAATCGGGGCGGAAACGGCGCCCGCCGAATGGCTCGGCTAAAGACCTGCGGACCGGGTGGTTCGGGCGAGGGACTCCGATCCTCCCCGCTGTCGTAACGTCCCCCACGCCTGGGGTGGTAGCCTCGGCGCACCCTTTCGTCGAGGCGTGCCCGACGGTCACGATGAGGGTGCTCGTCGCCGAGGTGGCCCGGGGCCGCAGGCGCGGTGTTGCGCGTGCGCCCGGTGAAGACCGAGGCTTCCCGCGTGAGTCGGGAAGGCGCGGCACGAGGTTCCGAGGGGTACCCCTGCCTTCGGGAGGCAGAGCTCTCGGCCCGCCGGGCCGCAGCGCCTTCCAGGAGATGCTTGAGTTCTCCCTGGATTCGCCGACCCTCGGTGGTTGATGACTCCGGCATCGCGCGGAGGAGCATCGCTGCGGCGGCCAGGTCCTGACCGGTTCCGCCGGATGCGGGTGGCGGTCTGTCCCTGGCATCGTTGGCGATGCGGTGCTGGAGACCTTGGGGCAGGTGACGTATTCCTCTGGTCGGGGGTTGGCTCGCCCATACCTGCCCGATGTTCTGGCGGATTGCCTCGAGCGCTCCTGCTCCCTCATCGAGCCCGGCCTGCGCCCCGCGGACTTGCTCGAGCTGTGGGTCGTGACCCCCCGCCGGAACGGGGACCACAGCTAGCTCCCGCGGGATGTCGGCGCGAGGCGCTGGCCTAGGGGGATCACCATCCTCCGGCATGCCGAGACAGCCGCCTCCGGAGGGATCCCCTAGCTCGATGTGGAAACATTCGCGACTCGGGCCGCAGTCCTTGTCGCCAAGGCTGCGGCTGCCGTCGGAACAGTCGGAGAGGCAGTAGTCACATGCGGTCATGAAGTCCCGCATGGCACTAGGGTTGCCAGATCCGAAGAAATCCCAGCAGATGCTGGGGTCGTCATCTTCCTCGGACCCAGAGGGTCCGTAGGTCGAGACACCCGTCAATCGGTCCCAAGGCGACCGCACACGAAACCCCAGAGAGGTTGCACTCGCCTCAATGTGAGCGCCCGCCAAAGCGAGGTCACCAGGCGGGCTGAGGCCGAGTCGAAATGACGAAAGATGGGTAGCAGTCGGTACCTTTTTGTCGACGAGGAGCGATGAAGTCACGTCGGGGGCAGATCGCGTCGTCGTCCCTGGTACGAGGGCGACGTCCTGCAGGCCCTCCGTGAGCGTGCTGGCGTCGTCCACCTGCTCGGAGTCGACGTGTTGCGGGGGGATGGCGCTCGCCTTTGCCTCGAACGCGAGGGCGACGCTTGGCGTGTCCTCCGTTGAGGCGCCGGGGATGTCGATTTGCTCGACAGCCGTCGGAGCGCGATCTCCCGCTCGGCCCTGGTTGCCCCGCCTCCTCCTCCTCCGATGGCGAGGGAGAGGATGGGGCGAGCTCGAAAGTCGTCCTTCCCCCACGCGGGAAAGACGTCGTTGGTTCCGCCGCCGGCGGGCGGGCTGTCCGCCACCATTGTCGCTGTCGCGCGGCGGTGGAAGGAGTACCATGTCGTAGCCGCTGTCGAGAGACATGAACTCGAGGCTCCCGAAACGGAGCACCGTCCCGGGTTGAAGAGGTCGTTGGAGACTGCCCATCTGGAGCTTGACGGGAAACTGCTCGTCAACACGCAGCAGGCCCCTACCTGGCGCGCCAACTGTCGGCGTTCCGAGACCGGGGGGTCCCCGAGCCGACGAGTGAGAGTGCCGCGTGCCCCAGCCCAGATGGGTCGAGCGTGTGGGCGAGCGCGAAGGGGGGAACAGAGAGAGAGGTCGGTGGCCGGAGCCGGGTCGTGAGGGAGTCGGAGAATTCCCGCGGCCTTCGTGTTCGTCCCGCGCCCAGGTCGGGTGCGCTTGCAGTAGGGGGTTACAAGCGTCCGCGCGAGGTGAGGGGAGCGAGTGGCCCCGAGAGAGCGCCTGCCCCTGCCCTTCGTCCCCGCGAGGCCAACCTTCTCTAAGAAGGCCCTGGTCCTTCCTTTTATAGTCGTAAGGAGAGGATCCAGGTGTACAGAATGGGGGTGTAGCAAGGTGCTACGTGTCTAGCGAGGGAGAGCTAGCGCCCTATGTACATGCCAAGGTGGCAGCCGGAGAGATCTTGGTACCCTGTTGGTGTGGCGTCGTGGCTGTTGGAGGAGTAATGGAGCCGGACGGGGGGACAGCTGTCGGAGTGGCTGGGCCCTTGCTGACGTCCTCCTGCTTTCGTAAGGGAGCTGAGAGCCGCCGTCGTCATGATCTAGCGGGGCGCCATCTTTGCCTATCTGGCGTAGCTGGCCAGATGGGACGCCGGTCTTGTTTTCTGCGACCCAAGTCGGCTCAGGGCAGGGTGATGATGACGCTCCCTGTTGACGTGGCGGTCTCGTGTCCTAGGTCGGGCGTCGTGGAGGCTCCTCCGAAGCCGAGGTCGAGTCCGTCCTGCAAGACAGAGGCAGAGTCCGAGCCCTGGGTCGGGCGAGGCGGAGATCGTTCGACAGAGGCTGAGGCGGAGTCCGAGCCCTGGGTCGGGCGAGGCGGAGGTCGCCGTCTTCCGGGGCCTTAGCCCGAGTCCGAGCCCTGAGTCGGGCGGAGCGGAGTTCGCCGTCTTCCGGGGCCTTAGCCCGAGTCCGAGCCCTGGGTCGGGCGGAGCGGAGTTCGCCGTCTTCCGGGGCCTTAGCCCGAGTCCGAGCCCTGGGTCGGGCGGAGCGAAGTTCGCCGTCTTCCGGGGCCTTAGCCCGAGTCCGAGCCCTGGGTCGGGCAGAGCCTCCTATGGCACCTCTGGCGAAGTCTGGTCGCCCGTCGGTCTTACCTTTTGCGTTAAACGCCCCGGTGACTGGGTCGGTTGGCGCGGTGATTTAGTCAGGGTTTCTTCTTATCGAAGGCGGGGCCTAGGGCGAGCCGGAGATGCGTCTACCGTGAAAGAGGAGGCCTCAGGCGAGACGGAGTCATCTTAGGGTCGGCTGTCCTCGCCCGAGGCTAGGCTCGGGCGTGGCGTGGTCAAGTCGCTCGTATGGACTGATCCCTGACTTAATCAAACCCATCAGGCCTCTGCAGCTTTATGCTGATGGGGGTTACCAGCTGAGAATTAGGCGTCTTGAGGGTACCCCTAATTATGGTCCCCGACAGAGGGTGTGTAGCATCATGAATCGTATCCTCTGGCTCTTGCATCTGTCTGAAGGCTTTGGCAAATATAATATCCGCTGCACTGCCTGTATCATCCAGAACATTATGGACCAGAAATCCCTTGATGACACAAGAAATGACCATAGCATCATTGTGAGGGTAATCCTTGAGCTGAAGGTCCTCCTTGGAGAAGGTGATTGGGATGTGGGACCATTTTGACTTGATGAAGGGTCCCTGCACCCCAACATGTTGTACCCTTCTCTGAGCCTCCTTTTTCTGCTTCTTGTTGGCTGGCTCTGAGCACGAACCGCCTGTTATTGGGAGCACCAGCTTCGTAGCCGAAGCAGCTTCAGCTTGGTTGTTGAACGAAGCCATTAGCTCCGAAAGTGGAAGTGAGTTCACCGACGGTGGGCGCCAATGTTGGGGACTTGTTCTCAAATGCTTCGAATTAAGAACAAGGCAACATAAAATGTTAAATATTAATGCCCTTCGTCCATTGAAACATTATATCCCCAAGGATTTAATGAACTTCGGACGAAGGCCATGAGCAAAATATCACGAAGGTCATCCCTTCATGATTAGAGTTGTGAAATAATATAAAATGAAATATAGAAAATATAAAACATAAGGGAATGATATATTAAAACACATAAGTCTATTCATATATATTATTATACAAACTCAAATATTAGGACATAACATTTAATTACATTCATACCTTCGTCTTAACAGAAGGCAATAATCCAAGTGTAATGTGCCAGTGATTACAAGATTGCATGAACAGTATAGGGGTACTGTTCACCTATTTATAGGCACAGGGCGCAGCCTGTGCGAAATTACATTTATGCCCTTCACAATCGATTACAGTCATGACATAAAATATCCAGAATTTATTGGTTATTTCATCTTTAGGTCGATTCACTCCTTCGTCTTGAGATAAGTCACTATGCCGAAGCTCTATAGGTGATAGCTTCGGCATTGTCTTTGAGAGGATCCGTTGAAGGTGTTTCTTTCTTCAGGATCTTCGGCTACGATGCATACCCCCAACAGTTGTCTTTTGCTCTCTTTGTTTGAACCCTTTCTTGGTCTTTTTATTGGTTTGTTGTGAACCTTTGGCACCTGTAAAACTTAAAATCTAGAGCAAACTAGTTAGTCCAATTATTTGTGTTGGGCAATTCAACCACCAAAATCAATTAGGAAAAGGTGTAAGCCTATTTCCCTTTCAATCTCCCCCTTTTTGGTGATTGATGCCAACACAAACCAAAGCAAATATAAAAGTGCAGCATTGAACTAGTTTGCATAAGGTAAGTGCAAAGGTTGCTTGGAATGAAACCAATAATTATTTCTACTAGATATGCATGGATGGCTTTCTTCTTATTTAAAATTTTGGACCACGCTTGCACCACTTGTTTTGTTTTGCAAAGTTTTGGAAATTCTTTTCAAGGTCTTTTTGCAAATAGTCAAAGGTATATGAATAGGATTTTGAGAAGCATTTTCGATATTTGAAATTTTCCCCCCTGTTTCAAATGCTTTTCTTTGACTAAACAAAATTCCCCCTTAATGAAATCCTCCTCTTAGTGTTCAAGAGGGTTTTAGATATTAATTTTGAAGAGGGTATACCAATTTGAAATTATATCACAATTAAGATACCAATTAAAAAATCACCAATTGAAAAATCTTTTCTTAACACAAATTTGAAAGACTACATTTTTGAAATTGGTGGTGGTGCGGTCCTTTTGCTTTAGGCTAATACTTTCTCCCCCTTTGGCATGAATCGCCAAAAACGGATACTCTTGAGTGAAATATAAGACCTTGTTTAAACTTTCTCCCCCTTTGGAAAATAATATAGGAGTGAAGATTATACCAAATTGGAGAGCGTTACGGAGTGTCGGCGATGATGAATAGTTTGATGGAGTGGAGTGGAAGCCTTTTGTATTTGCCGAGGACTTCATTTCCCTTTCAATCTATGACTTAGCATAAGATTCACTTGAAAACACATTAGTCATAGCACATGAAAGAGATATGATCAAAGGTATATAAATGAGGTATGTGTGCAAAAAATCAATCAAAATTCCTAGAATCAAGAATATTTAGCTCATGCCTAAGTTTGGTAAATGTTTTTTCATCTAGTGGCTTGGTAAAGATATCGGCTAGTTGATCTTTGGTGTTAATATATGCAATCTCGATATCTCCCCGTTGTTGGTGATCCCTCAAAAAGTGATACCGAATGGCTATGTGTTTAGTGCGGCTATGCTCAACGGGATTATTCGCCATGCAGATTGCACTCTCATTATCACATAGGAGAGGAACTTTGGTTAATTTGTAACCATAGTCCCTAAGGGTTTGCCTCATCCAAAGCAATTGCGCGCAACAATGGCCTGCGGCAATATACTCGGCTTCAGCGGTAGAAAGAGCGACAGGATTTTGTTTCTTAGAAGCCCAAGACACCAGAGATCTTCCCAAGAACTGGCAAGTCCCTGATGTGCTCTTTCTATCAATTTTATACCCTGCCCAATCAGCATCTGAATAACCAATTAAATCAAATGTGGATCCCCTGGGGTACCAAAGGCCAAACTTAGGAGTATAAACTAAATATCTCAAGATTCGTTTTATGGCCCTAAGGTGAACTTCCTTAGGATCGGCTTGGAATCTTGCACACATGCATACGGAAAGCATAATATCCGGTCGTGAAGCACATAAATAGAGTAAAGAACCTATCATCGACCGGTATACCTTTTGATCTACGGATTTACCTCCCGTGTCGAGGTCGAGATGCCCATTAGTTCCCATGGGTGTCTTGATGGGCTTGGCATCCTTCATCCCAAACTTGGTGAGTATGTCTTGAATGTACTTCGTTTGGCTAATGAAGGTGCCCTCTTGGAGTTGCTTCACTTGAAATCCTAAGAAATACTTCAACTCCCCCATCATAGACATCTCGAATTTTTGAGTCATGATCCTACTAAACTCTTCACAAATGGATTTGTTAGTACACCCAAATATGATATCATCAACATAAATTTGGCATATAAACAAATCATTTTCAATAGTTTTAGTAAAGAGAGTAGGATCGGCCTTGCCGACTTTGAAGCTATTAGTGATAAGGAAATCTCTTAGGCATTCATACCATGCTCTCGGGGCTTGCTTGAGCCCATAAAGCGCCTTGGAGAGTTTATAGACATGGTTAGGATACTCACTATCTTCAAAGCTAGGAGGTTGCTCAACATAGACCTCCTCTTTGATTGGTCCATTGAGGAAGGCACTTTTCACGTCCATTTGATAAAGCTTAAAGCCATGGTAAGTAGCATAGGCAAGTAAAATGCGAATTGACTCAAGCCTAGCTACGGGTGCATAGGTTTCCCTGAAATCCAAACCTTTGACTTGTGAATATCCCTTGGCCACAAGTCGGGCTTTGTTCCTTGTCACCACACCATGCTCATCTTGCTTGTTGCGGAAGACCCATTTGGTTCCTACAACATTTTGGTTAGGACGTGGAACTAAATGCCATACCTCATTTCTCGTGAAGTTGTTGAGCTCCTCTTGCATCGCCAACACCCAATCCGAATCTTGAAGTTCTTCCTCTACCCTGTGTGGCTCAATAGAGGAAACAAAAGAGTAATGTTCACAAAAATAAGCAACATGAGATCGAGTGGTTACCCCTTTATGAATATCGCCGAGGATGGTGTTCACGGGGTGATCTCGTTGGATTGCTTGGTGGACTCTTGGATGTGGCGGTCTTGGACTCTCATCATCTTCCTTGTCTTGATCATTAGCATCTCCCCCTTAATCATTGTCCTCCTCTTGAGGTGGCTCCTCTTGATCTTCATCATGATCATCTTGAGCTTGATCCTCATCTTGAGTTGGTGGAGATGCTTGCAATGAGGAAGATGGTTGATCTTGTGTATGTGGAGGCTCTTCGGATTCCTTAGGACACACATCCCTAATGGACATGTTCCTTAGCGCGACGCACGGAGCCTCTTCATCATCTAGCTCATCAAGATCAACTTGCTCTACTTGAGAGCCGTTAGTTTCATCAAACACAATGTCACAAGAAACTTCAACTAGTCCAGTGGACTTGTTAAAGATTCTATATGCCCTTGTGTTTGAATCATAACCAAGTAAAAAGCCTTCTACAGGCTTAGGAGCAAATTTAGATTTTCTACTTCTTTTAACAAGAATAAAGCATTTGCTACCAAAGACTCTAAAATATGAAACATTTGGCTTTTTACCGGTGAGGAGTTCATATGATGTCTTCTTGAGGATTCAGTGAAGATATAACCGGTTGATGGCGTAGCAAGCAGTGTTGACTGCCTCAGCCCAAAACCGATCCGAAGTCTTGTACTCATCAAGCATGGTCCTTGCCATGTCCAATAGAGTCCTATTCTTCCTCTCCACTACACCATTTTGTTGTGGTTTGTAGGGAGAATAGAACTCATGCTTGATGCCCTCCTCCTCAAGAAAGCCTTCTATTTGAGAGTTCTTGAACTTCGTCCCATTGTCGCTTCTAATATTTTTGATCCTTAAGCCGAACTCATTTTGAGCTCGTCTCAAGAATCCCTTTAAGGTCTCTTGGGTTTGAGATTTTTCCTGCAAAAAGAACATCCAAGTGAAGCGAGAATAATCATCCACAATAACTAGACAGTACTTACTCCCGCAGATGCTTATGTAAGCGATCGGGCCGAATAGGTCCATGTGGAGTAGCTTAAGCGGCCTGTCAGTCGTCATGATGTTCTTGTGTGGATGATGAACACCAACTTGCTTCCCTACTTGACATGCGCTACAAACCCTGTCTTTCTCAAAATGAACATTGGTTAGTCCCAAAATGTGCTCTCCCTTTAGAATCTTATGAAGATTCTTCATCCCAACATGGGCTAATCGGCGGTGCCAGAGCCAACCCATGTTAGTCTTAGCAATTAAGCAAGTGTCGAGTTTAGCTCTATCAAAATCTACCAAGTATAGCTGACCCTCTAACACTCCCTTAAATGCTAATGAATCATCACTTCTTCTAAAGACAGTAACACCTATATCCATAAAAAGACAGTTGTAGCCCATTTTACATAATTGAGAAACAGAAAGCAAATTGTAATCTAAAGAATCTACAAGAAAAACATTGGAAATAGAATGGTCAGGAGATATAGCAATTTTACCCAATCCTTTGACCAAACCTTGATTTCCATCCCCGAATGTGATCGCTCTTTGGGAATCTTGGTTTTTCTCATAGGAGGAGAACATCTTCTTCTCCCCTGTCATGTGGTTAGTGCACCCGCTATCGATGGTCCAACTTGAGCCCCCGGATGCATAAACCTAACAATTTTAGGCCTTGTTCTTAGGTACCCAAACGGTCTTGGGTCCTTTGACATTAGAAACACGCACCTTGGGTACCCAAACACAAGTCTTTGACCCCTTGTGTTTGCCCCCAACATATTTGGCAACTACTTTGCCTGATTTGTTAGTTAGCACATAGGAAGCATCAAAAGTCTTAAATGAAATGTTAGGTTCATTTGATGCAATAGGAGTTTTCTTCTTAGGCAATTTAGCATGGGTTGATTGCCTAGAACTAGATGCCTCACTCTTATAAATAAAAGCATGATGAGAGCTAGAGTGAGACTTCCTAGAATGAATTCTCCTAATTTTGTGCTCGGGATAACCGGCAGGGTATAAAATGTAACCCTCGTTATCCTGAGGCATGGGAGCTTTGCCCTTAACAAAGTTAGATAATCTTTTAGGAGGGGCATTAAGCTTGACATTGTCTCCCTGTTGGAAGCCAATGTCATCCTTAATGCCAGGGCATCTCCCACTATAGAGCATACTACGAGCAAATTTAAACTTTTCATTTTCTAACTCATGTTCGGTAATTTTAGCATATAATTTTGCTATATGATCATTTTGTTGTTTAATCATAGCAATGTGATCATGAATAGCATCAATGTTAATATCTCTACATCTAGTGCAAATTGTAACATGCTCAATGGTAGATGTAGAGGGTTTGCAAGAATTTAGTTCAACAACCTTAGCATGTAAAATATCATTCTCATCTCTAAGATTGGAAATAGAAACATTGCAAACATCAAAATCCTTAGCCTTAGCAATTAATTTTTCATTCTCATTTCTAAGGCTAGGAAGAGAGGCATTCAATTTTTCAATCTTAGCAATTGAACTAGCATTATCATTTCTAAGATTGGAAATTGAATCATCACAAATATTTGACTTCTCAACCTTAGCAATTAAATTAGCATTCTCAATTCTAAGGTTGGAAATAGTGTCATGGCAAGTGCTTAGCTCACTAGTTAATTTTTCACATTTTTCTACCTCAAGAGCATAAGCATTTTTAACCTTAACATGCTTTTTGTTTTCCTTAATAAGCAAGTCCTCTTGGCTATCCGAGAGCTCATCCTTCTCATGAATGACACTAATTAATTCATTTAATTTCTCCTTTTGTTGCATGTTGAGGTTGGCAAAAAGTGTAAATAAATCATCCTCATCATCACTAGAATTAGCCTCATCACTAGATGTTGCATACTTAGTGGAGGATCTAGATTTTACCTTCTTCTTTTTGCCGTCCTTTGCCATGAGGCACTTGTGGCCGATGTTGGGGAAGAGAAGCCCTTTGGTGACGGCGATGTTTGTGGCGTCCTCGTCGGAGGTGGAGTCGGTGGAGCTCTCATTGGAGTCCCACTCCCGGCAAACATGGGCATCGCCGCCCTTCTTCTTGTAGTACCTCTTCTTTTCTCTTCTCTTTCCCTTCTTGTCGTTGCCCCTGTCACTATCACTTGATAATGGACATTTTGCAATAAAATGACCGGGCTTACCACATTTGTAGCAAACCTTCTTGGAGCGGGGTTTGTAATCCTTCCCCCTCCTTTGCTTGAGGATTTGGCGGAAGCTCTTGATGATGAGCGCCATTTTCTCATTGTCGAGCATGGAGGCGTCGATGGGAATTCTACTTGGTGTAGAATCCTTCTTTTCTTCTTCCGTCGCCTTGAATGCGATGGGTTGCACCTCGGGTGTTGAGGTGGCGCCTTGCTCGATGATTTTCTTGGAGCCTTTGATCATCAATTCAAAGCTCACAAATTTTCCTATCACTTCCTCGGGAGACATTAGTTTATACCTTGGATCACCACAAATTAATTGAACTTGTGTGGGGTAAAGAAAAAATGAGTGATCTAAGAATAACCTTGACCATCTCATGGTCATCCCATTTGGTGCTCCCGAGGTTGCGCACTTGGTTCATCAAGGTCTTGAGCCGGTTGTACATCACTTGTGTTTCCTCCCCTTGGTGAAGCATAAACCGACCGAGCTCCCCCTCGATCATTTCCCTCTTGGTGATTTTGGTCACCTCGTCTCCTTCGTGCGCGGTCTTGAGCACGTCCCAAATCTCCTTTGCACTCTTCAACCCTTGCACCTTGTTATACTCCTCTCGACTTAGAGAGGCGAGGAGTATAGTAGTGGCTTGGGAGTTGAAGTGTTGGATTTGTTCGACCTCCTCCGAATCATAATCCTTGTCCCCTTCCTTTGGTACCTGCGCTCCATACTCAACAATATCCCATATGTTTTTGTGGAGTGAGGTTAGGTGATGCCTCATTTTATCACTCCACATAGAATAATCTTCACCATCAAACATAGGTGGTTTGCTTAATGGGACGGAAAGTAATGGAGTGCGTTTTGAAATGCGAGGATATCAAAGGGGCATCTTACTATACTTCTTGCGCTCATGGCGCTTAGAAGTGGCAGATGTCGATTCCAAGCCAGAGGTGGAGGGTGACGAAGAGTCGGTCTCGTAGTAGACCACCTTCTTCATCTTCTTCTTGTCACCCATCCTTTGGGACTTGATGGAGGAAGAGGATTCCTCATTGTGCTTGTGGGCGGACTCTCTTGAGTGCGTTCTCCCCGAGCCTGCAGACTTGTTACTGGTCCCAATCTCCCTCTTGGCGAATGCTCCCGATATCACTTCGAGCGGTTAGGCTCTAATGAAGTACCGGCTCTGATACCAATTGAAAGTCGCCTAGAGGGGGGCTGAATAGGTCGAATCTGAAATTTACAAACTTTAAGCACAACTACAAGCCGAGGTTAGCGTTAGAAATATAAACGAGTCTGAAAGAGAGGGCGAAAACAAATCACAAGCAAATAAGTCGGATGGCATGGTGATTTGTTTTACCGAGGTTCGGTTCTTGCAAACTTACTCCCCGTTGAGGTGGTCACGATGACCGGGTCTCTTTCAACCCTTTCCCTCTCTCAAACGGTCACTTAGACCGAGTGAGCTTCTCTTCTCAATCAAACGGGACACTAAGTCCCCACAAGGACCACCACACAATTGGTGTCTCTTGCCTTGGTTACAATTGAGTTGGAATCAAGAAAGAATGAAGAAGAAAAGCAATCCAAGCGCAAGAGCTCAAATGAACACAAGTATCTCTCTCTCACTAGTCACTATTTGATTGGAATTGTCTTTGGACTTGGGAGAGGATTTGATCTCTTTGGTTGTGTCTTGTATTGAATGCTATACCTCTTGTATGAGGTGTGAAGGCTGAAAAATTGGATGCAATGAATGGTGGGTGGTTGGGGATATTTATAGCCCCAACCACCAAAGGAGCCGTTGGTGGAGGCTACTGTCGCATGGCGCATCGGACAGTCCGGTGCGCCATCGGACACTGTCTGGTGCGCCAGCCACGTCACCCGGCCGTTAGGGTTCGACCGTTGGAGCTTCTGACAACTAGGCCACCGGATAGTCCGGTGGTGCACCGGACAGGCACTATGCACTGTCCGGTGCGCCTTCTGGCTCTGCTCTGACTTCTGCGCACATCGTAGCGCATTAACTGCTTGTTGCAGACGACCGTTGGCGCGAAGTAGCCGTTGCTCCGCTGGCACACCGGACAGTCCGGTGCTACACCGGACAGTCCGGTGAATTATAGCGGAGTGGCTCCTAGAATTCTCGAAGGTGACAAGTTCAGAGTTTGGTTCCCTGGTGCACCGGACACTGTCCGGTGGCACACCGGACAGTCCGGTGCGCCAGACCAGGGCACACTTCGGTTGTCTTTTGCTCTCTTTGTTTGAACCCTTTCTTGGTCTTTTTATTGGTTTGTTGTGAACCTTTGGCACCTGTAAAACTTATAATCTAGAGCAAACTAGTTAGTCCAATTATTTGTGTTGGGCAATTAAACCACCAAAATCAATTAGGAAAAGGTGTAAGCCTATTTCCCTTTCAAATACAACTTACACACAGTGGAGGTAGGGTATTACGCTCCGGCGGCCTGAACCACTATAATCCCTCGTGTCCTCTTGTGTTCATCCCGAATTCACCAAACAGGCAACTGCTTAGGCCCCCTCCTCATCTTAGGATTAGGGTGGGTGCGTTCCGCCACCCGGCCGGTGGTTTTCCCCACCGACGTCGGGCGGCGTCGCAGCGGCGGAGGAGGTCCTAGCTAGGGGATCCGCGCCCACTCCCGACACTGGGGGTGATGCAAGAAGCGCGTCTAGCTCCATCCCCCGCCTGCTCTGGAGGAGATGGAGGTGGTGTTTGGGCGGCGCCTCCGGTCGGGTGCCGAGCAAGAAGCGGCGCCAGTCCCGCTCCCTCGCATGCTGTCCCATGCCCACCTGGTCCTTAGTAACACTGGGGCAGCAATCTTGCAGGAGTGGGAGGCGCTTGAGGCTGAGCACCAGCGCCTCAGTGACTGGCGCACCCAACTGGAGGAGCGTACCAGGTTGGCGTCCCGACAGTTTCCCTCCGAGTAGTCCCAACTCGAGCGGGACCGCAAGGAGTACAAGAGGGACCTCCAGAAGGTGTGTGCCAAGGAGCTGGAGGCGTCCTGGAGGGAGAAGAAGGTGACCAGGAGGGAGGAGGTCGTGTCCCAGCGGCACAGGCATGGTCTTCTCTGCAGCGGCGCGATCCGGCGCTTTAGGAGATCGCCGACCACGTGCATCGATGTTAGGCCACCCGTAGCCAAGCCCTTGATCCTGTCCAATATGGGCAGGAACTCTAGCGAGAGGGATGGCTTGGACCTCCACTGCTTGCGGTCAAGCGCTGGCCCATCGCTCGGTAGGACGAGGCGGTCGTTGGCCTCGGCGCTGGCAATCACCTAGTCATTGCGCCAGTTTTCCCACCTCGTGCCGCTAAAGGTGGGGATGTAGACGATTGCTGGATCTGGCCTCATCTGGAAGTAGTAGGCACCGATGTGGTCCCTAGTTTTCCTGGACCTGACCAACACGAAGAAGTAGCGGAAGAGGGAAGTGCAGGGGCCACACCTACAAACATCTCGCATTGGTGGACGAAGATGGCTGCCTGGAGGACAGAGTGGGGTGCGAGGTGTTGAAGCTGAAGCCCGAGCTCCTCCAGCAGCAGCAAGAAGAAGGGCAAGATCGGTAGCGCCAACCCGCAGGAGATGTAGGAGGTGAACAACACGAACTCCCCGGCGGCGAGATCGCCGAGGGGGGCAGCACCAGCACGGATTCTTCCAGTGAGCCCTGGCGCGCTCCACCCAAGCAGGCAACGCACTAAGTTAAGCGCTTCCTTAGACTGAAAATGGTCAGGATGACCAAGAGAAGCCATGGCGAGTGCGGCGACGCGGGCGTGGAGCAGGGAAGCACGAAGGCAAAGGGGCACAGCGATTGGGAGAGAATGTGAAAAGGTAACTACTGCACGCGGGGAGAATCCTTTTTCAAGGAAACCTGAATCCTTGTTCAGAGAAACCCTTCCACGCGTCCCTGAATCGCCGCAGGAAATCCCGTTCGACGGGCACCAAGGACCAAGGCAACTCAGTCCGTGACACGGGGCCCGGGTCCACAAGTCATACGGTTTGTGTGCCGGACTTTGGGTATGGAAAGAGCGAACCGCCGCACGTGCCTGTACTACGCCTCCTTGTGGCCGCTGTAGAAGACAAGCCCAGTCTATGACACGGGGGCCCAGGTCCACAAGTCATACGGTTTGTGTGCCGAACTTTGGGTACGGAAAGAGCAAATCGCCGCACGCGCTGTGGCAGCCCTCCCAAGTTATCGGGCCCACATGCACCAATCCTTGCCTTGATGGCCTCAGATGGCTATGCACGTATACCAGGTAACTTAACAAGGCTATCACGAGTTCAACAACTTGAACTCATCATCCCAAGGATCTCCCACCATACATGCATATTACAGTAGTCACATTCGATACAAACACTTCGGAGATAAGAGCGAAAGACTTTACAAAACATTCTTTTTATTTCTAAAACTAAAGGTTATTACATAGGAAGAGTTTCATTGATTACAAGTCCTAATATACTCAAAGTGCATAACTTATTACAATAGCAGGAAGGTAGGAACCCTCCAAAGCTTAAACATAAGCCTAACTAATCTTCCTCCAGAACTGGAAACGCCCTCCAGCCTTAGGAACACCTAGAGTACTCCTCATCACCTACAACACGCGCCTGCAGTGCGCCTCTTCGGGGCCGCTGCAGAAGACAAAACGTAATTTTTTAAACCAATGCAGCGGCAACAAGGCACCCCGCGTGTGGCCCAACAAAACCACCAGGCGTGGGACCGTGGGTCAGTCAGCCATGGAGACAGATATGGCAGTTGACGTGACTAAAGGCGGTTTGACAGCGGGCGCATCGGCAGACGCGCTAAAACAGCGCGCCAATCACCGATCAGGTCATGTTGAGGCAAAGTACAAGCTTTGGTCCCACCTGCAGGCTCGCATCCTCCCCTAAGGTGGGCCCGGGGGCCACTATCGATACCCTGAAACTAGGGTACCCCTTACTACTATATAAAGACGCAGTACCCACGCAGCTATCTTTAGTCGCGTGGTAAAAGAGCTGTATGTAGGACCAGGCCATGACTCGCCCCAGCCTCGGGCGACTACTCTGGGCCAGCAACAGCGCCTAACCCCACCACATGGGCAGGTCCGGGGCCACCATGTGTCCAGAGAAAGTGATATACTCCAAGGCATCAACAGTGAGTCCAGACCCCCATGGGAGAGTGTCGGACCCGTGCTGGACCCCTGTATATACGATCCAGGCCTCCAAGTTTGGCCCAGGACCTCCACGTGTGCGAACCGGACCCCTAGAATGGGATCCGGACCTCCTGTATGGGGTCCGGGCCACCAACAGTGGGGTCCTAGGGTTCCAGGACAGAACATACCCGGGCCTTAATCAGGACCCAGGTGGGGGTCCGGAGCCGACACGTGTCCAGACCTGGTCTGGTTGGATCCGGACCTATCTGCATACACTCCTGCTCCCCGCTCAGGCGGAGACCCTGTTGGAGCTTGCTCTCCAGGGCAAGTTGATCCAACGGGGGAGTGAAAGTAATGCGGACAAGGTTTTAGCTCAAGAAGGCAATTGCTCTGTTAATCTAGCCTCTCAAGGGCACTGTGCAGAGGTATTTATAGGTGCCTGAGTGCCCAGCGTCTCGGGTTAAGGACGCATGTGCCCTCAAGCGCCCAAGTTATCCCCGGAATATTCCCTTAAAGCAGGGTACAGACTGTAATTACAGAGAAGCCTTTACAAATTAGGCCCGTAATGCGCAGCGACCACGTGGGGCCTGTTATAATGGGCCGGATTGCACGTGGGCCTTCGGGTTGGACGAGACCGCGGGGTGGGGCGACCTCGCCATAGGACTTCGTCCTTCGGCGTGTTGGACGAAGGGTGGAGTCTGCCAGTCGTCTTGTCTCCATTGGTGCAGCGAGATTGGCAAAGGCATCGAGCGAAGGGTAGCGCCTTCGCCTTTGCCTCAACATTTGCCCTCCGAGGGACCAGTTCGACTAAGTCATCTGGTGCCGAAGACGTCGCTAGATGGTTGAGACGCTGCCCTCGCTCGAAGTGGTTCCGCGGGGGTTTTTGACATGACCGTTGATTGACGCCGCACTGTTAGATTGCGGGTTTCCCGAAGCGTCGCGCCCTGTGTATAAAAGGGGGTGGGGGCGGCGCAGGTTGAAATTTACCTTTCCGCGCGCCGCAAAAACCCTAACCTCCTTTTCAAACTGCTCGCTTGCTCGTCTTCCCTCCTTGCTCCTGTTTATCAGAGATCTGGCCCGCGTGAAGCAGACCACACGCCGCCGCCGACGGTACGTAGCCATGCCGTCTTCCTCCTCGTCTGCTGCGACCACGCCGACGGCCGAGGCATCGTCCGAAGATACCTCGGGCACTGTGGCGGCGGCAGAGTTACGACCGGGTGATACGGTGGAATTCGGTGTTTCGTGGATGTCGTCGATCCTCGTGCAAGATATGCAACAGTTGGGATATTTCGGCGGTGGGGTTGGGCGCGTCTTGGGGGCAGAGGAGGTTCCCGAGCCCGAGGGCGAATTGGTTGTTTTTGAGGCATTTTTCATCACCAGCCTTCATTTTCCTGCACATCGTTTTGTGTCGGAGGTTCTGTAGAAGTTTGAAGTCCAGGTTCATCAGCTGACACCGAACGCCGGGGTGGCGTTAGCGAAGTATGTCTGGGCAACGATGTCATATGGCGGTCAGCCTTCGGTGGAAGTCTTCGCCAAGATATACTGTCTGCACTGGCAGAAGAGAAAAATTGGACATAAGATTGCACAATTCGGATCGTGCACTTTCACGCCGAAGTCTGGGAAGACTTCGATGGAAGTCGTGGAGCTGGTTCCCTGTGCCCGAAATAAGTGGGGCAACTGGTGGGATTACTGGTTCTATGTTTTGGAGGACGAAGTCGAAGACCACCCAGGGCTCCCCACAGCCATTATGTGCTCTCATTATTATGTGGCGTACCCACCATTTGAAGTAGCGGAGGATGATGAGAATGAAGGAGCCCTTCGGATCGCTGCCCGTACAAGTAGTGGGCGCGATCTAGTTGAGGAATTCATAGGGTATGAGGTTTGGCCCTTGGCGCATGGATGGGCGTTGGGCGAAGTATGCCCTCGTGAGATTCCCTCCCTGGGTGGGCGGAATGTGCGAAGTCCGCTTTTTGCTTTGGATGTGCGAGGGCGGGATCCTGCTGTGGTCGTGCGCGAAGCGGAGGATGGGGCGGTGCGAATTGTGGGGTGCTACGTGCCGAAGACGGAGGCCCTGCGGAGCTGGGATATACGCGGATCCAACGACCGCCTGAACAGGGTCTTCGAGTTGAATCGTTTTTCGTATGGCGGTTATCCCGGGAAGGACATTGTCAACCGCCGCGGGAAAAAACCAGCGGCTGTGACCGAAGAGGAACCTGCGCAGGAGGCCGCCCCAGCCACTAAGAAAAGGAAGCTAGGTACTGCGGTGGGGTAACTGAGGGTCTCCGATAGTTTTGCTATGGAGTTGATGGGGACATGCGCGGCCCCGGGGGAAGGATGTCTTCGCCCGAGCTCCGAGAGTCTTCGGCGCGGATGCTGGAGGTTACCGAGGGTTGATGGCCCAAGAACGTTCCTATCCCCCACGCGGCTGGCGAAGACTTCTTTACGTCTCGCACGGCTCATGACTTGAGAGTGTTTCCTTACGGACGGAATATTGCTGCTGTTGTGTCGGCAGTGATGAACAAGTACCGCCAAGATGCTGCGCAGAAGCGCCGGGCGGTCGTCAGGATGGTCGATCCCAGTGCGCGAGGCGAAGAGGGCACGGGGAAGCGCGAAGGCTGCAGCTTCCGGCAGTGGCAAGCTGGTGCTGGCGGCGAAAACGGCTGCGCCCGGGGCCAGCAAAGCGTTGACGGGCGAGAAGGCAACCTAGCCTCCCCCGGGCGGGCCTTCGCTTGCGAAACTGCCCCCACCGGGGAAGCATGTTGCTGACTTCGGCACGAATATCAGTGTTGATGATTACCTGGTTGGTAAGTATATATATATATATATATTTTACCGGAGACGTGTTGCAGGGTCGGGCGAGGGACAACTGGTAGTCGTCCCGCCTTCAGTGGCTGCCACCTCGCCATCGGTGGTGGTAAAGGCGAAGGGCGCCACGCAGGACCCGTGGGCCGCCTTTTGCGCGAGCGGCGAGATTCTGACGGCCGCTGCCACTAGGGACGTGGCGGGCACCATGTCCCAGCGGCTGAAGGAAGTGTCTCAGCAGTTGTCGCAGCAGCTGACGCAGCAGCTGAAGCAAGTAAGTTGCGCTGGACTTTGATGTTTGTTGTGTCTTGGTTCATGTGTTTGTGTCTTATGAAGGTCTGACTTGTGTTTTTGCCAGGCGGCCGACTTCGCCGACCGTGTTGCGTCGGGCATCCTGACTGCGGACGTCGCCGTCGAAGTCGAGAATCTCCGGGCGCAGCACGCGGATGCTGTCCGGGATAAGTCGGCTGCAGAGAGCAAGAGTCGCAGGCTGGCGGAGAAGGTGGCCGCACTGGAGGTCGAGAAGACTGACCTCCGACGCCGGCTGGCGGAGGAGAGGAGGGAGGCTAACCAGGTCGTCGCTGAAGCGCAGGCTGCGCAAGCGGAGGCTAAGGTAGCGCTGGTGAAGGGTAGCCTCGCCAGCCAACGCGCCGAAGAATGGGAGGCGAGGTTCAACGCCCTGCGCAGTCACGTGGACAAGGCCGAGACCTCGGTGCGCTCAGAAGTCGTGCGGACGCACGTGCAGCTCACGGAGGCATACCGCGATCTGGGTGCACGGACTGCGGATTTTGATGTGCCCGACCGCGAGGCCAGCCTCCGCTTCCTTGAATGGTTGCAGGAGCTGCTGGTGCTCCCGACTATTGTGCAGGGCTTCATGTCCAACGCCTCCCTCGTCACATGCGAGGGGGCGATGAATGCGCTGTCTCGCGAGGGGTGCAAACACTATGAGGTCTTCGACTAGTCAGATGAAAACTTTGAGCGCGAAATTTTTAAGGTCGAAGACCCTGTGGTAAAGGATTCCGCGGGGGCACTCTTTGATCGGATGTGGGGTCCTCATGGTCGGGAGGCGGTTAGGGAGCGGTCTGACCAGGCGAGAGAGTAGGTAAAGTTTGTCTTTTTGTTTTGTGTTGTTGAATGTGGGTACGTGTGGGTTTGCTGAGTGTGTGTGCTGTTGCTGCAGATGGCGCGTGCCGAGGATGTCGAAGACATTGGAGACCTGAACGACGCGCGGCCCAAGGCTGAGGTCAACCCGGTGCTGCCCGAGGCTGAGGTCGACCCAGCACTGCCCTTGGAAGCCGGTGAGGGCTCCTCCGCCGCACCTGTGTCTACTGCGTCCGGTGAAGGCTCCTTGCCGGCCCCTGCGCCGATAGTAGATTTAGAACTTTTGTTTTGTCAAAATATTCTAAGTGTCTCTTTTTGTCAAAAGTTGATCTCTTGTGGGGGGAATGTTTGATTATGGGAAAAGGGGGAGTTTTTGAATCCTTGATCAATTTCTCTTGGAATACCGTTCTCTATGCCTCAACAAGTGAATTTGACTTAGAGATAGGAAATTGAGTTTTATTTGCAAAAACAAACCAAGTGGTGGCAAAGAATGATCCAAATATGCCAAATTTGAATCAAAACAAATTCTTCTACTCATTTGCATTGATGTTGCACTTCTATATGTTGTTTTTGTTGTGTTGGCATAAATCACCAAAAAGGGGGAGATTGAAAGGGAAATGTGCCCTTGGGCCATTTCTAAGGTTTTTGGTGATTAAGTGCCAACACAAATGGTTTAAGTGTTAAATTGTGCCAAGTTGTGAATGAAGTGCAAATCAACACAAAGGTATGATTCTAGACTTAGAACATTGGTTTTTATGTACTAACATATTTGTCTAAGTGCTAGAATCAGAGATAAGACAAAAGGAAAACGTCTTGGCTGAAGCAGCCATGACTCTGCTCTGTCTGGGTGCACCAGACTGTCCGGTGGTGCACCGGACAGTGTCTAGGTGCGCCAGGCTGGCTCTGGTGAAAAGGCCGCTCTCGGGATTTCGTCGGCAGCGTACGACTAAAAATCACCGGACTGTCTGGTGAGCCAACGGTCGGCCGTGCAATCCGCGCGTGACGCGTGGCCGGGCCAACGGTCTGATGGGGGCACCAGACTGTCCGGTGTGCACCGGACAGTGACCTGTGCGCCAACGGCTCCAAAACTTCAACGGTCGGCTGCGCTAGAACATGAAAGAAATCGGCACCGGACAGTGTCCGGTGGTGCACCGGACTGTCCGGTGCACCAACCGATAGAAGGCAAGGATAGCCTTCCTGGATTGCTATCAACAACTCCTAGCTGCCTTGGGGCTATAAAAGGGACCCCTAGGCGCATAGAGGAGTACACCAAGCATACTTTGAGCATTCTTGATCATTCTCACTCCGACTTTGCGCACTTGTTTGACATTCTTAGTGATTTGAGCTCCGTTCTAGTGGTGAACCTTGTGATACTCATTTGAGCTCAATTCTTGGCTGTGTGTGTGTGTATTTGCTGTGGATTTGAGTGTGTTGCTTCCCTCCCTTACTCTAGTGCTTTCACCTTGATTCTTATTGTAAGGGCGAGAGACTCCAAGTTGTGGAGATTCCTCGCAAACGGGAAAGAGTAAAGAAAGAAGAACACTGTGGTATTCAAGTTGATCATTGGATCACTTGAGAGGAGTTGAGTGCAACTCTCGTCCATTGGGACGCCACAACGTGGACTAGGCAAGTGTTACACTTGGCCGAACCACGGGATAAATCCTTGTGTCTCTTGTGCTTGTTCTCACTGTGTCAACTGTGTTTCACAAGAGCTCTCCGTAGTCACTTGATTTAATTGTGCTAACACTTAATCAAGTTTTGTGTCTTTAAGTTTCAAGTTTTTACAGGATCACCTATTCACCCCCCCCCTCTAGGTTCTCTCAATAAGAAAATCTCGCAGGCATTCATACCATGCTCTTGGGGCTTGCTTAAGCCCATAAAGCGCCTTTGAGAGTTTATACACATGGTTAGGGTACTCACTATCTTCAAAGCCGGGAGGTTGCTTAACATAGACCTCTTCCTTGATTGGTCCATTGAGGAAGGCACTTTTCACGTTCATTTGATAGAGCTTAAAGCCATGGTAAGTAGCATAGGCAAGTAATATACGAATTGACTCAAGCCTAGCTACGGGTGCATAATTTTCATCTAAGTCCAAACCTTCCACTTGTGAATAACCTTTGGCCACAAGTTGGGCTTTGTTCCTTGTCACCACACCATGCTCATCTTGCTTGTTGCGGAATACCCACTTGGTACCTACAACATTTTGATTAGGACGTGGAACCAAATGTCATACCTCATTCCTCGTGAAGTTGTTGAGTTCCTCTTGCATTGCCAGCACCCAATCCGAATCTCTTAGTGCATCCTCCACCCTGTATGGCTCAATAGAGGACACAAAAGAGTAATGTTCACAGAAATGAGCAACTCGAGATCTAGTAGTTACCCCCTTATGAATGTCACCAAGACTGGAGTTCACGGGGTGATCTCGTTGAATTGCTTGGTGGACTCTTGGGTGTGGCGGTCTTTGACCCTGAATTTCTTGCTCATCTTCCTTGTCCTTATTGTCTTGATCTCCCCCTTGATCATTGTCCTCCTCTTAAGGTGGCTCATCCTCTTGATCTTCATCATCTTGAGCCTGATCCTCATCTTGAGTTGGTGGAGATACTTGCATGGAAGATGACAGTTGATCTTGTGCTTGTGTGGGCTATTCGGATTCCTTAAGACACACATCCCCAATGGATATGTTCCTTAGCGCGACACACGGAGCCTCTTCATCATCTAGTTCATCAAGATCAACTTGCTCCACTTGGGAGCCATTAGTCTCATCATACACAATGTCACAAGAAACCTCAACTAATCCAGTGGATTTGTTGAAGACTCTATATGCCCTTGTGTTTGAGTCATAACCAAGTAAAAAGCCTTCTACAGCCTTAGGAGCAAATTTAGATTTTTCTACCTCTTTTGATAAGAATAAAACATTTGCTACCAAAGACTCTAAAATATGAAACATTAGGCTTTTTACCAGTGAGGAGTTCATATGATGTTTTCTTGACGATTCGGTGAAGGTAGAGCCGGTTGATGGAGTAGCAGGCGGTGTTAATCGCCTTAGCCCAAAACTGGTCCGGAGTCTTGTACTCATCAAGCATGGTCCTCGCCATGTCTAGTAGAGTTCTATTCTTCCTCTCCACTACACCATTTTGTTGAGGTGTGTAGGGAGAAGAGAACTCATGCTTGATGCCCTCATCCTCAAGAAAGCCTTCAATTTGAGAGTTCTTGAACTCCGTCCCGTTGTCGCTTCTTATCTTTTTGATTCTCAATCTGAACTCATTTTGAGCCTGTCTCAAGAATCTCTTTAAGGTATCTTGGGTTTGCGATTTTTCATGCAAAAAGAATACCCAAGTGAAGCGAGAATAGTCATCCACAATAACTAGACAGTACTTACTCCCGCCGATGCTTATGTAAGCGATCGGGCCGAATAAATCCATGTGGAGTAGCTCAAGCGGCCTATCAGTCGTCATTATGTTCTTGTGTGGATGATGGATGCCGACTTGCTTTCCTGCTTGACATGCGCTACAAACCCTGTCTTTCTCAAAATGAACATTTGTTAGTCCTAAAATATGCTCTCCCTTTAGAAGCTTGTGAAGATTCTTCATCCCAACATGGGCTAGTCGGCGATGCCAGAGCCAACCCATATTAGTCTTAGAAATTAAGCAAGTATCGAGTTCAGCTTTGTTAAAATCAACTAAGTATAGCTGACCCTCTAATACTCTCTTAAATGATACTGAATCATCACTTCTTCTAAAGATAGTAACACCTACATCTGTAAAAAAAAGTTGTAGCCCATTTTGGATAATTGAGATACAGAAAGCAAATTGTAATCTAAAGAATCTACAAGAAAAACATTGGAAATAGAATGGTTGGGTGATATAGCAATTTTACTGATTCCTTTGACCAAACCTTGATTTCCATCCCCGTATGTGATAGTTCGTTGAGGATCTTCATTTTTCTCGTAGGAGGAGAACATTCTTTTCTCCCCTGTCATGTGCTTTGTGCATCCGCTATCAATTATCCAACTTGAGCCCCCGGATGCATAAACCTACAAAACAATTTAGGCCTTGTTCTTCGGTACCCAAATAGTCTTGGGTCCTTTGATGTTAGAAACAAGCACCTTGGATACCCAAACACAAGTCTTGGAGCCCTTGTGTTTGCCCCCAACATATTTGGCAACTACTTTGCCCGATTTGTTAGTTAAAACATATGGTGCATCAAAAGTCTTAAATGAAATATTAGGCTCATTTGATGCAGCAGGAGTTTTCCTTTTAGGCATTTTAACATGAGTAGAATGCCTAGAGCTAGAAGCCTCATTCTTATACATAAAAGCATGGTGAGAAACAGAATGAGATTTCTTAGCATGAATTCTCCTAATTTTGTGTTCGGGATAATAAGCAGGATATAAAATATAGCCCTCATTATCCTGAACCATGGGAGCTTTGCCCTTAACAAAGTTAGACAATTTTTTAGGGGCATTAAGCTTGACATTGCTTCCCTGTTGGAAACCAATGCCATTCTTAATGCCAGGGCGTCTCCCACTATAGAACATGCTTCTAGCAAATTTAAACTTTTCATTTTCAATTTCATGCTCATTAATTTTAGCAGTTAATTAAGCTATATGATCATTTTGTTGTTTAATTAAGGCAAGGTGATCATTTATAGCATCAACATTAACATCTCTAAATCTAGTACAAATAGTAAGATGATCAATAGTAGATGTAGAGGGTTTGCAAACATTTAATTCATCTATCTTAGCATGTAATATGGCATTCTCATTTCTAAGACAGGAAATAGAATCTTTGCAAACATTTAAATCTTTAGCCTTGGAAATTAAACTAGCATTTTCGGTCCTAAGGCAGAAAATGATTCATTCAATTTATCAATCTTAGCATTTAAACTAGCATTTTCATTTCTAAGATTGGTAATTGAATCCTGGCACATGCTAAGCTCCTTAGTCAAATTTTTACATTTTTCAACCTCGTGAGCATAAGCATTTTTTACTTTAACATGCTTCTTGTTTTCTTTAATAAGGAATTCCTCTTTGCTATCCAAGAGTTCATCCTTCTCATGAATGGCTCCTATCAATTCATTTAATTTTTCCTTTTGTTGCATGTTAAGGTTGGCAAAAAGAGTAAGCAAATCATCTTCATCTCCACTAGAACTACCCTCATCACTAGATGTAGTATACTTGGGGGTGGTTCTAGTTTGTACATTCTTCTTTTTGTCATCCTTTGCCATGAAGCACTTGTGGCCGACGTTGGGGAAGAGGAGGCCCTTGTTGATGGCGATGTTGGCGACATCCTCGTCGGAGAAGGAGTCAGTGGAGCTCTCGTCAGAACTCCGACACACGTGGGCATCGCCGCCCTTCTTCTTGTAGTATCTCTTCTTCTCCTTCTTCTTGCCTTTCTTGTCGTTGCCCCTGTCACTATCACTATACATAGGACATTTTGCAATAAAATGACCGGGCTTACCACATTTGTAGCACACCCTCTTGGAGCGGGGTTTGAAGTCTTTCCCCCTCCTTTGCTTGAGGATTTGGCGAAAGCACTTGATGATGAGTGCCATCTCCTCATTGTCGAGCTTGGAGGCATCGATGGGGAGCCTACTTGATGTAGACTCTTCTTTCTTCTCTTCTATCACTTTGAATGCGACGGGTTGCACCTCAGTTTTGGAGGTGCCGCCTTGCTCCAAGTCGACGATGTGTTTGGATCCTTTGATCATTAGTTCAAAGCTCACAAACTTTCCTATCACTTCCTTGGGAGACATTAATTTGTATCTAGGGTCCCCACGAATTAATTGTACTTTAGTAGGATTGCGAAAAACAAGGGATCTTAGAATAACCTTGACCATCTCAAGGTCATCCCATTTAGTGCTCCCGAGGTTGCGCACTTACTGGTGCCGTCGCCTGCTTTGGGTTCGTCGGTCGCGTCGTAGCTATAAGGAAGAAAGAGAGCGAACCGATAGGAGAGAGAGAGAATGGCCGCCACCTTCTAGCCCATGGCTGAAGCTGCCGCGCCGCCGCACAATCGCCTCGCGACTACTCCTCCAGCCGCACCTTGCTGACTCCCCCTCCCACGACCCGCTCGTGCTTATTGCTCCTTCCCTCCTCCTTCCCGTTCACCGTCGGTGCCGTGGACAAGTTCTGGCGCCATGGATCGCTAGTGGAGAACCTCCCTGATGTTCACCGGGCCGAGTCGAAGCTAGGGAGACCACCAATTCTGCGGCTGCCACTTGGGGAGACCAGAATTCATTGTGGGCGGCTGACCACCACGGCGGAGCTTCGGTGCGCCGTGGGCTA
Organism: Zea luxurians; assembly: GCA_029449295.1. Classification (NCBI taxonomy): domain Eukaryota; kingdom Viridiplantae; phylum Streptophyta; class Magnoliopsida; order Poales; family Poaceae; genus Zea; species Zea luxurians. The sequence continues at coordinate 64,210,113 of JAOPSE010000021.1, read as the reverse complement.
GGGTCCCTACCTCACCCCGAAGGTAATTCGTCTTCCATGATGTTCTCCATTCATCCCTCATCGCGTAGCACCAGTTTAATTTTGGGTTAGTGCTCGGTGGTGGCGGAATTGCCGCTCGCGGGCGAGCTCCACCACGGGGAATCCAGCCCCGCCGCCTGGGGTGCTCGGGATAGGAGAAGACACGCCAGCCGTCAGATGTAGAACCTGTGGCTAGGCTTAGATCTAGGGGAAAACATCTTGTGCCATCGATCTGGTATTGTGCGGTTGTGATTACAATGCGAATACCACTTCGCGTGAGTTGATCCAAACCATAGGATGTCTGGTGAATGCGTAGGATTAGATCTGGGAGATTTTGATTCATGGCTGCTGATTTTGGATCTGGTGGTCACCAGTAGATACCGGTTCAGCAAATAAATGAATTTAATCCCTGCCGTGAATCGCTAATCCAACAGCCAGGATCTCTGCGTACCCCTTTGGACAACACATTTGCTAAAGAGCCCTGCTCTATATAGTAATCAACCCGCGGTCCAGTCCTGAGTCTTGGAACTATTTGTGTAGTAGACCCTATGCTCTCTGGAATTCACAGCTGCAGTCTAGTCAGTTATTAAATAAGAGAAAACATAATCAAAATGGATTTCTTATATAAAAACAATTCCAAAATCTTGTTAAATCCCTAGAAAATTCATGTGAAGTCCAAATTAATCCATTCCAATTCCTATAATTTTTTAATATTATTGTTTATCATTTTGTACCACTGTTTTGACATGAAAGTCACATTAAAATTTGTATCCTATTTAATCTTGTACAAAACACATGAAATCTTTAGAAATTCATAACTTAAAATCTATAACTCCGATTTGATCCGTTCAAGTTGCGTTAGTCTCATATAAATATTTACTATGCAATAACAACATTTATTATCCATGTCTCATTATTTTATGATTAGATCTTTATTTAACTTATGTTGGTTAGTCTCGTTAATGTGTTCATCATTATTTGCTAAACTATGATCTATGGTTAATTTATAACTTAGATTAAAGTTGAGATAATTATTTATATAATAACCTCTTATATGATTTATATTAACCAATTTATAATATAGTTTAATATTTTAATCACATAAATTCTCTATAAAAATCATAACTCCTTAGCCGTGACTCCGATTTTTGTGGTTCTCGTTCCCACGATCTCGTAGCAACGCGTAGATCATTATTATGCAGTATGTTCTTATGTTTCGTGTGATGTTAATTTTGTCTATACCATGTCTTTTTGTATTGCTACAACTAGCAGTGAGGTCACAAGGATCTGAAGAATCACCCTGGTAACTGGAATCTCAAGTGCCAGACAAGTTGTGCCCTTGATCACTTTTGTTACCCATTAATATTATTTATTATCACTATTCAATGTATAGGCTTAATTTTGATGGGACCCAATAGGTCACCCTAGTCTGTTTATCACTTTATCTTGTTTACCCCTGAATCACTTGGGTAGTTTTGCTATTTCTTTACATGGTTTTGGGTTAATATTTCATTATATTCATGTTCCAATTATTTTGTTATTCTATTTATGTTCATGTCAAGATCATTATATTTTAATTGGAACATGGAGCTTAACTTGAGAAACATGTGCCACCACAATAAGAGTGGAATGGGATGCCCTTGGCTGACTAATTAGGAAAGCTAGTGGAAGACTACCTTACCCGAAAGGAGCAAGGGCAGTAGGGGAGTTGCATGCAAGCAAGTTCTCGGGTTGATTTTGCTGCGATGGCGGTCAGACGGGGGATTCTTGCAAATGCTCTTCTCATAAACTGTAGCGAGTTTTTGGAAGCTAGTGGAACTTTGTAAAGGCCTCGTAGTAGATCCCTAGCCATTCACCTCGGTAGTGTCTAGGGGCCTTGCAAACCCTGGCGACATGAGATACACGACTTGTGGGTACAGGGTACAACCTCTACAGAGTGTAAAACTGGTATACTAGCTAAGCTCACGGTCATGAGCAGCTCAGGACTCTTGCATGATTAAATTATGGAACTTAAATTCAATTTGTCATATGCATTGCATGGGATTTTATTATTAATTTTGTTCTATTATTATTTATTATGGTTTGGTATTTATTTACATTTAGTAACTGCTAATAAAATTTGACAAACTTATTAAAAACAATGCTCAACTTTAACCCCTATTGTTGATCAGCCTTACATATCACATTAACTCCTACCTTTGGTGAGTTCATGCCACATTATTCCCCACAACTTGTTGAGCGATGAACATGTGTGAGCTCACCCTTGCTGTCTCACACCCCCCACAGGAGAAGATCAGGTGGTTCAAGAGGAGCCACGAACGAGGAGTTCGATTCGATCTAGGTGGCGTCTCTCAGTTGACTTTCTGGCGCCAAGGATGAATTTTAGATCCTTTTATATTTATCTTTTATTTTGTAAGACTTCCGCTATGTAATAAATACTCTGATTATTGTGACATTTATCTCTATACACTCTGTTATTATATATGTTGTCTTTTTTGGCGCATGTATGAGATGCACCCGGCTTTGTTCCTTAAATCCGGGTGTGACATGTTTCTTTTGTTGCTTGGATTGTTAGGCCCCGAAACCCTAATCCCTAGGGATCTGGGGTATTTTTATAGACAACCGAATTTGATCCGGCTCAACCAGATGGCACATCTGACCTGGGCTTTCTTTAGCTATTGGATATATATATATATATATATATATATATATATATATATATATATATATATATAAAGTTAAGAGCAATGATGCGTAGATTAGTGCACCTGTCTTAGTAATGTACCATATATATATCATATAGCTATCACACGCGCTTGGTGTTTTTCTTGTCCATGCATGCTTGTTAATTCAATACTGTTTAAATTACATCTAACCATTACCTTATCTTTTGAGGAAATTAATCAAATAACTTATCTTTATGGGGAGCCATGCTGCTTTATTCGATTTCTAGTGGCTGGCTTGTTTTCGAATGAGCGTTCACGTACGATCATGAAGGGATTAATTAAACAGCTTATCTTTAGCAGAACATCTTATTTGTACGAAATAATAGTTTATCATATCCATAGGAAAGATTTTGATTTGTACGAACTCATAGCTCATCCACTGGGGAATTAATTAAACAGTTTTAGGAAAATTGAGCCGTTGATCTTGAGTAGTGTAGTTGGTACGTTCGCTTTTGGTTAGGATATCCTTCTTGTACTTTTTCCATGCTTTTGTTTATTTTCTTGGATCTATATGCTCAGCTTCTTTTCCGTGCATAAGTGTAGGTGTTTAATTTGTGATAAGACTGTGCACTACGGAGTTACCCACATGATGCTTTTGGGTAGTCGTTGATTGCGACTAGATAGTACGTGCCGGAGCACGTCGATGATGCAAAGGGTTTATACAGGTTCGGGACGCTTTAAAATGCGTAACACACTACTTCTTGTTTGTGGTTGTGTATTGGTTTCTGGAGTATGAAGGTTACAAGTGAGCTTTTGTGACTGATCATGTGTTGTTGATGAGGGTGGGGTGAGATGAGATGATTTTGTAGGGTCCCCCTCGACATTATATACATGACCAGAGAGTTATCCATTTACAAGTTGTGATCACTATCTACTCTACTTATCTCCTTCTTTATCGTAGCTTGTAGCCCTACACATATGGAGTTTTAATCACCTTCTCATCAGAGTTATCGCTGAATGCTTAGATCTTCATGCGCTCGCAACTGCACCACTCGAGCTATCATTGCTTCGGTAGAGCATACTCGACGCCGATCTTTGTCTTCTTGGATTAGATTCGCTCGACCTGATTATAAACTGTCGGTCTATGCCGTAAGACGAACCAAACCAATCAGAGGACCATCAGACAGTTCATGATATGTTTTAGTGTTCGTGAGGATCGGAGGATATCTATCCCCTATAATAAGGATATATACAACTCTAAAATATTAGTTCAGTTTTTCAATTAAAAGTGATAGGTAAGAAACTGCATGATACGATCGTAACAAAGTAGACCATAACGCAGATAAAATACAACCAGCATCGCATCGGATATCGATGATGCCATCGTCCCTTCTCCATGATGTCCATGGACAATGCATATGCATGTCAGACGCAGATAATGTAAACAATAAATGAAATGAATACTTCCAGAACCTAGGTTTGCGTGCACGGACCATGCGATGCGACCAATCGTTTTGCTCGGATTCCTTTCTGCGCCTTGGCTGCATCCTTGACCTCTTCTCCGTGCTGTGCCTGTGCACCGCGTGTTTCACATGCATGGCAGGCGGGTGTTCAAAAATCAAAATAGGTTATATATTATAACACGCTAGATTTGTATATATGCGTATGTGTCACAGCAGTGGTAAAAAACTAAAAACACCTACTGATCGTACTGTACCCTCCGGAGGTGTTGCTCAACTCAAACATACCACTAGCATGTGTCCCACTAGCTAGCTAGCATCACTGCTAGGAAGATGACGATCGTCGTCGTGGCGACAATCTCCAAAAAAAAAGAGTTCATCCTTCTCATGGTATTTTTACTTTAACATGCTTTAACATGCTTCTTGTTTTCTTTAATAAGGAATTCCTCTTTGCTATCCAAGAGTTCATCCTTCTCATGAATGGCTCCTATCAATTCATTTAATTTTTCCTTTTGTTGCATGTTAAGGTTGGCAAAAAGAGTAAGCAAATCATCTTCATCTCCACTAGAACTACCCTCATCACTAGATGTAGTATACTTGGGGGTGGTTCTAGTTTGTACATTCTTCTTTTTGTCATCCTTTGCCATGAAGCACTTGTGGCCGACGTTGGGGAAGAGGAGGCCCTTGTTGATGGCGATGTTGGCGACATCCTCGTCGGAGAAGGAGTCAGTGGAGCTCTCGTCAGAACTCCGACACACGTGGGCATCGCCGCCCTTCTTCTTGTAGTATCTCTTCTTCTCCTTCTTCTTGCCTTTCTTGTCGTTGCCCCTGTCACTATCACTATACATAGGACATTTTGCAATAAAATGACCGGGCTTACCACATTTGTAGCACACCCTCTTGGAGCGGGGTTTGAAGTCTTTCCCCCTCCTTTGCTTGAGGATTTGGCGAAAGCACTTGATGATGAGTGCCATCTCCTCATTGTCGAGCTTGGAGGCATCGATGGGGAGCCTACTTGATGTAGACTCTTCTTTCTTCTCTTCTATCACTTTGAATGCGACGGGTTGCACCTCAGTTTTGGAGGTGCCGCCTTGCTCCAAGTCGACGATGTGTTTGGATCCTTTGATCATTAGTTCAAAGCTCACAAACTTTCCTATCACTTCCTTGGGAGACATTAATTTGTATCTAGGGTCCCCACGAATTAATTGTACTTTAGTAGGATTGCGAAAAACAAGGGATCTTAGAATAACCTTGACCATCTCAAGGTCATCCCATTTAGTGCTCCCGAGGTTGCGCACTTACTGGTGCCGTCGCCTGCTTTGGGTTCGTCGGTCGCGTCGTAGCTATAAGGAAGAAAGAGAGCGAACCGATAGGAGAGAGAGAGAATGGCCGCCACCTTCTAGCCCATGGCTGAAGCTGCCGCGCCGCCGCACAATCGCCTCGCGACTACTCCTCCAGCCGCACCTTGCTGACTCCCCCTCCCACGACCCGCTCGTGCTTATTGCTCCTTCCCTCCTCCTTCCCGTTCACCGTCGGTGCCGCTGGACAAGTTCTGGCGCCATGGATCGCTAGTGGAGAACCTCCCTGATGTTCACCGGGCCGAGTCGAAGCTAGGGAGACCACCAATTCTGCGGCTGCCACTTGGGGAGACCAGAATTCATTGTGGGCGGCTGACCACCACGGCGGAGCTTCGGTGCGCCGTGGGCTAGGGTCCCTACCTCACCCCGAAGGTAATTCGTCTTCCATGATGTTCTCCATTCATCCCTCATCGCGTAGCACCAGTTTAATTTTGGGTTAGTGCTCGGTGGTGGCGGAATTGCCGCTCGCGGGCGAGCTCCACCACGGGGAATCCAGCCCCGCCGCCTGGGGTGCTCGGGATAGGAGAAGACACGCCAGCCGTCAGATGTAGAACCTGTGGCTAGGCTTAGATCTAGGGGAAAACATCTTGTGCCATCGATCTGGTATTGTGCGGTTGTGATTACAATGCGAATACCACTTCGCGTGAGTTGATCCAAACCATAGGATGTCTGGTGAATGCGTAGGATTAGATCTGGGAGATTTTGATTCATGGCTGCTGATTTTGGATCTGGTGGTCACCAGTAGATACCGGTTCAGCAAATAAATGAATTTAATCCCTGCCGTGAATCGCTAATCCAACAGCCAGGATCTCTGCGTACCCCTTTGGACAACACATTTGCTAAAGAGCCCTGCTCTATATAGTAATCAACCCGCGGTCCAGTCCTGAGTCTTGGAACTATTTGTGTAGTAGACCCTATGCTCTCTGGAATTCACAGCTGCAGTCTAGTCAGTTATTAAATAAGAGAAAACATAATCAAAATGGATTTCTTATATAAAAACAATTCCAAAATCTTGTTAAATCCCTAGAAAATTCATGTGAAGTCCAAATTAATCCATTCCAATTCCTATAATTTTTTAATATTATTGTTTATCATTTTGTACCACTGTTTTGACATGAAAGTCACATTAAAATTTGTATCCTATTTAATCTTGTACAAAACACATGAAATCTTTAGAAATTCATAACTTAAAATCTATAACTCCGATTTGATCCGTTCAAGTTGCGTTAGTCTCATATAAATATTTACTATGCAATAACAACATTTATTATCCATGTCTCATTATTTTATGATTAGATCTTTATTTAACTTATGTTGGTTAGTCTCGTTAATGTGTTCATCATTATTTGCTAAACTATGATCTATGGTTAATTTATAACTTAGATTAAAGTTGAGATAATTATTTATATAATAACCTCTTATATGATTTATATTAACCAATTTATAATATAGTTTAATATTTTAATCACATAAATTCTCTATAAAAATCATAACTCCTTAGCCGTGACTCCGATTTTTGTGGTTCTCGTTCCCACGATCTCGTAGCAACGCGTAGATCATTATTATGCAGTATGTTCTTATGTTTCGTGTGATGTTAATTTTGTCTATACCATGTCTTTTTGTATTGCTACAACTAGCAGTGAGGTCACAAGGATCTGAAGAATCACCCTGGTAACTGGAATCTCAAGTGCCAGACAAGTTGTGCCCTTGATCACTTTTGTTACCCATTAATATTATTTATTATCACTATTCAATGTATAGGCTTAATTTTGATGGGACCCAATAGGTCACCCTAGTCTGTTTATCACTTTATCTTGTTTACCCCTGAATCACTTGGGTAGTTTTGCTATTTCTTTACATGGTTTTGGGTTAATATTTCATTATATTCATGTTCCAATTATTTTGTTATTCTATTTATGTTCATGTCAAGATCATTATATTTTAATTGGAACATGGAGCTTAACTTGAGAAACATGTGCCACCACAATAAGAGTGGAATGGGATGCCCTTGGCTGACTAATTAGGAAAGCTAGTGGAAGACTACCTTACCCGAAAGGAGCAAGGGCAGTAGGGGAGTTGCATGCAAGCAAGTTCTCGGGTTGATTTTGCTGCGATGGCGGTCAGACGGGGGATTCTTGCAAATGCTCTTCTCATAAACTGTAGCGAGTTTTCGGAAGCTAGTGGAACTTTGTAAAGGCCTCGTAGTAGATCCCTAGCCATTCACCTCGGTAGTGTCTAGGGGCCTTGCAAACCCTGGCGACATGAGATACACGACTTGTGGGTACAGGGTACAACCTCTACAGAGTGTAAAACTGGTATACTAGCTAAGCTCACGGTCATGAGCAGCTCAGGACTCTTGCATGATTAAATTATGGAACTTAAATTCAATTTGTCATATGCATTGCATGGGATTTTATTATTAATTTTGTTCTATTATTATTTATTATGGTTTGGTATTTATTTACATTTAGTAACTGCTAATAAAATTTGACAAACTTATTAAAAACAATGCTCAACTTTAACCCCTATTGTTGATCAGCCTTACATATCACATTAACTCCTACCTTTGGTGAGTTCATGCCACATTATTCCCCACAACTTGTTGAGCGATGAACATGTGTGAGCTCACCCTTGCTGTCTCACACCCCCCACAGGAGAAGATCAGGTGGTTCAAGAGGAGCCACGAACGAGGAGTTCGATTCGATCTAGGTGGCGTCTCTCAGTTGACTTTCTGGCGCCAAGGATGAATTTTAGATCCTTTTATATTTATCTTTTATTTTGTAAGACTTCCGCTATGTAATAAATACTCTGATTATTGTGACATTTATCTCTATACACTCTGTTATTATATATGTTGTCTTTTTTGGCGCATGTATGAGATGCACCCGGCTTTGTTCCTTAAATCCGGGTGTGACATGTTTCTTTTGTTGCTTGGATTGTTAGGCCCCGAAACCCTAATCCCTAGGGATCTGGGGTATTTTTATAGACAACTGAATTTGATCCGGCTCAACCAGATGGCACATCTGACCTGGGCTTTCTTTAGCTATTGGATATATATATATATATATATATATATATATATATATATATATATATATATATATATATATATATATATAAAGTTAAGAGCAATGATGCGTAGATTAGTGCACCTGTCTTAGTAATGTACCATATATATATCATATAGCTATCACACGCGCTTGGTGTTTTTCTTGTCCATGCATGCTTGTTAATTCAATACTGTTTAAATTACATCTAACCATTACCTTATCTTTTGAGGAAATTAATCAAATAACTTATCTTTATGGGGAGCCATGCTGCTTTATTCGATTTCTAGTGGCTGGCTTGTTTTCGAATGAGCGTTCACGTACGATCATGAAGGGATTAATTAAACAGCTTATCTTTAGCAGAACATCTTATTTGTACGAAATAATAGTTTATCATATCCATAGGAAAGATTTTGATTTGTACGAACTCATAGCTCATCCACTGGGGAATTAATTAAACAGTTTTAGGAAAATTGAGCCGTTGATCTTGAGTAGTGTAGTTGGTACGTTCGCTTTTGGTTAGGATATCCTTCTTGTACTTTTTCCATGCTTTTGTTTATTTTCTTGGATCTATATGCTCAGCTTCTTTTCCGTGCATAAGTGTAGGTGTTTAATTTGTGATAAGACTGTGCACTACGGAGTTACCCACATGATGCTTTTGGGTAGTCGTTGATTGCGACTAGATAGTACGTGCCGGAGCACGTCGATGATGCAAAGGGTTTATACAGGTTCGGGACGCTTTAAAATGCGTAACACACTACTTCTTGTTTGTGGTTGTGTATTGGTTTCTGGAGTATGAAGGTTACAAGTGAGCTTTTGTGACTGATCATGTGTTGTTGATGAGGGTGGGGTGAGATGAGATGATTTTGTAGGGTCCCCCTCGACATTATATACATGACCAGAGAGTTATCCATTTACAAGTTGTGATCACTATCTACTCTACTTATCTCCTTCTTTATCGTAGCTTGTAGCCCTACACATATGGAGTTTTAATCACCTTCTCATCAGAGTTATCGCTGAATGCTTAGATCTTCATGCGCTCGCAACTGCACCACTCGAGCTATCATTGCTTCGGTAGAGCATACTCGACGCCGATCTTTGTCTTCTTGGATTAGATTCGCTCGACCTGATTATAAACTGTCGGTCTATGCCGTAAGACGAACCAAACCAATCAGAGAACCATCAGACAGTTCATGATATGTTTTAGTGTTCGTGAGGATCGGAGGATATCTATCCCCTATAATAAGGATATATACAACTCTAAAATATTAGTTCAGTTTTTCAATTAAAAGTGATAGGTAAGAAACTGCATGATACGATCGTAACAAAGTAGACCATAACGCAGATAAAATACAACCAGCATCGCATCGGATATCGATGATGCCATCGTCCCTTCTCCATGATGTCCATGGACAATGCATATGCATGTCAGACGCAGATAATGTAAACAATAAATGAAATGAATACTTCCAGAACCTAGGTTTGCGTGCACGGACCATGCGATGCGACCAATCGTTTTGCTCGGATTCCTTTCTGCGCCTTGGCTGCATCCTTGACCTCTTCTCCGTGCTGTGCCTGTGCACCGCGTGTTTCACATGCATGGCAGGCGGGTGTTCAAAAATCAAAATAGGTTATATATTATAACACGCTAGATTTGTATATATGCGTATGTGTCACAGCAGTGGTAAAAAACTAAAAACACCTACTGATCGTACTGTACCCTCCGGAGGTGTTGCTCAACTCAAACATACCACTAGCATGTGTCCCACTAGCTAGCTAGCATCACTGCTAGGAAGATGACGATCGTCGTCGTGGCGACAATCTCCAAAAAAAAACACATCCGACCATGTGTTTTGGTGATCGCCACGCCACAGGGAAATTATTAAGCTTAGATGCAACTCCATGCATAAAGAAGAGAGGAAAGATGTGATTCTTGTGTTACGTAACATATATTGCCGAATTTTTTATATTTTGACCTTTTTTCGAAAAAAATTCACGTTTAAACCTTAAAAAATTTTAATGTCATTTTTGAACCCTTTGCTCGCCGCCATAGCCAATGGCGCCGAGGTAACACAACTCGGCGTCATAGGCTATGGCGCCGAGGTGCGTGCTGCGTTGGCACAAACGGACGTCGTGGCATTGACGTGGCACCGAGCTCGGTGCCGAGCTCTATTATGTACACAAAACTTGTCTACCTTAGTTGGTAGCAAGGCTTTTAACCTTATGGTCGTGGATTCAACCCCACGATGGGCATGTTTTAATACCTTTTTTTTTGTCTTTGTCACTGATTTTTTTTGTTGTCTAGATTTTTCGTTTATGTCGCTGATTTGTCCGTCTAGATTTATTTCTTATCCAGATTTTTGTTTTTGTGAATGATTTGTTTATTCATCCATATTTTTTTGTTTATCCAGCGAGCACAGCGGCTGTGTGCCACAGTGGCCGCAAGCCGTCAACTTTCCCCCTTGTTTGCTCAGCTAACCACAATAAAAATCAAATAAGAACACTCTTAGTTCAATCATAACCACATAAAAATATTATATTTTCATTGAGTTCTTTTAAACATAAATTCTAAAAACATAATAACATATTCCCAGTAAAAAGAAGCACACATATTCATCTTTTTTTCCTCTGCACTAAATAAAAATATACTCCATTATATACTTATCTCATGGATGATATATTTTAGAATTTACTGCATAAATTACTCCACTAGATGATACATAATTCTATTCCCTCCATTTTTTACCATGACGTTTCTCAAACAAATTTAAGTTTTTCAAGTGGACAAAATACTTTGTGAGCTTGTGTCTGTGTGTAGGGGTACAATCTCTCACTTTTATATTTAATTTACATACTACTAACTAAACATTATATTTAATCCGCAAATTTAATTAACCTTTCCATTCAGCGACATAAACGAAATATCTGGACAACAAAAAAAATAAATCTGTGACAAAGACAAAAAGTATTAAAAAACCATGATGCGATCCATTGACAGCACCGTTGTGATTGCAAGCAACGCAAACGTAGGGGCAGGCGCAGGCCCCTCCCTCCTCCTCTTGCAGTAGCTGCAGCTCTGCATTATTGAAGTCGGCCGGCCGGCTTGGCCAGGGGGGACCTCGACGGCGAGAGGACGCATGCATGCATGTCGTCCTGATCGATCGATCTCATAGTGAGTCGGGTACGTCGGCCCGGCCGGTATATATAGTAGATGAAGTCATGAAGGTACGATGCATGGTGCGTGCATGTGCATGCTCATCGTCAAGTACGCTTTGTTCGTTTATTAAGCTTAAGGAAACGTACTTGCATTGGTTAGCGGCCACCGGTTTAGCTATGGTGCATCGCGGTCACGGGCGCAATAATGCACGCAACCTTGAGGTTGTGGGTTCGAGTACATTAGATTATTGGAGTTTTAGAGTCCAAAATATAAATATATTTGCATTGGTTAGCGGCCACCGGTTTAGCTATGATAAATTTTAATTAATATTAAAAAGTATAATTTCGAATACATTAGATTATTGGAGTTTTAGAGTCCAAAATATAAATATACTTAATAAACAAAAAGATTATAATTAGAGTCCAAAATATAAATATATCAGGTATAAATAAACAGTGACTTGATGATTTTATAAAGTACTCCGTACTTCCATAGGGTGGGTTACTTATGTGCATGGTACTTGCGTCACGGAGTTTGAATAAACAAAAACAAAAACAAAAAATATCTAGATGAATAAATAAATCAGTCACAAAAACAAAAAAACTAGATGAAAAATAAATCTGGACGGACAAATCAGCGACATAAACAAAAATACGGACAACAAAATACAAATGTGACAAAGACAAAAAAATATTGAACATCCACCATAGGGCTTGAACCCACCACAACCTGAAGGTTAAAAGCCTTGTACTCTACCAACTGAGCCAGACATGCTTTGTCGTTACATATCTGAGCTCGGCGCCATAGATCTTGGCGCCGAGCTCGGTACCACGTTGGCGTCACGTCGTTCAGGTTGTGCCAGCGTAGCACGTACCTCGGCGCCATAGGCTATGGCGCCGAGCAAAGGGTCCAAAAATGACATTAAATTTTTTTAAGATCAAAATATGATTTTTTTTGAGAAAGTGACAAAATACAAAAAAAATCGACATATATTGCCTCTGTCGATCGACTTGCCAAATACGTAGTCCGTCTATTTAAGTTAAGGTAAAAAAATAGTCACAATCTCATACGATATTAAAACTATAGCATACCATAGTTCTTAGACTCTGTTTAGTTCCTTTAGTCACTAGACTAAATTTTTTGCTAAAGTACCATGTTTAGTTCCGATGAATAAACCACATTAAAGAACATTAATTGTTGTAAATAATAATGGTATTACTTCTATTAATTAGTAGATGCTTGCTGCAAGAAGAAAGTAGAGAGAGCAAATAAAGTAAAAATCTTACTTTAGTCTGTTTTAGTTAATCTCCTTGGTGATTAAAGAACTAATGTTTAGTTATCCTACTTTAGTCACCATGTTTACTTCTTTAAGGACTAAAAGTAACTAAACTTGAGTTACCCCATACCAATCGGGACCTTAATATGTGGATTTAGGATTCGATATAAATAATAGCACAATATATCTTCCGTGATTTAATTAGGAAAATAAACATATATATATATATATATATATGGACAAGCTAATGGAAGCACAGGGCTTCCATTAGTACCGGAAGGCCCAGCCAAGTATATCTCCACGCAAGTAGGCGTGTATTCGATCGTGCACCATTCTGGTCACGCAGATTTTAACGTAAAATGTGAACCAAACCAGCGTAAATGATAACAAATTTTAGCGTAAATGGTAGAAATATACAAACTATATATATATATATATATATATATATATATATATATATATATATATATATATATATATATATATATATATATATATATATAGATTGTATATTAGGAGCCCTGGGCTTCCAATAACTAAAGGAAGCCTAGGCCCGACAGTGCAATCCGGTCGAGCCGGACCAGGTCCAGACGTCTATAAAAAAATTCGTAGTTCTAGGGATCAATTTTTCACGCCCCATCTCGATTCATTAGCGACGGCGGTTGCCCGATAGCGCGCGCGGCGGTGGATCCGCAGCCAGTGGCTGCGGTGGTCGAGGCTCCCCGACCTCGACATGCGGTGGCGGCGGTTCCCAGGCCGGCGGCGGCGGCCCTCGATCCTGAGGGCGAGCGACGGCAGAGCCTTGTGCGGTGGCGGCGGTTCCCAGGCCGGTGGCCACAACTCCATTACCTCGACGCGCGGTGGCGGAGTTTCCTCGATCCGAAGTAGTGGCGGCGGTTCCCTGATCCAGAGGGCGAGCGACAGCGGTGCCCTTGTGCGGGCAAGCGGCGGCGTCCCCGAAGCCCCGAGGAGGCGGCACTTCCAAGGCCGGCGAGCAAGCGACGGCGACGAATGAGGCGTGATGTTCGAGCGAGCGACGTCACGGAAGGCGCGAGATGCGCGCAACGATGATCACGCATGACATCCTCCAATCCGGCGTAGTTTTCTTTTCGATTATTGTGTTTTATGCCTACCACATGTATTATTTACGCTAAAAACTGTACGATTTTATGCTTGAACACGGAGTTTGTATATCAGTTTACTGCATGCACATTGGAAAGGCAATTCCTTGATTTATGTTGTTCGTAATTTGCGCGCATGCAATGGAAACTCCCACGATTTTGCCTTAATTTTTGGATCTGTATAAAAATAGAAACCACATGCATGCGGCTGCCATGTTTTTCGGATCTGTCATAAAAATAGAATCGTAATAACAACCTAATAGAGCTATCAACCTCTCATTGATTCGGTATTTACGTTTATAATTGAGGGATTTTATGCTTAAAACTTAAGGTTTTTACGCTCCACCTGGAGATGTGTCCACCAGTCAACAACATGCCAGATTTTTTTACGCAGTATAAGGAATTACATAAATACCTACACCGTGTAGTATAATTTATTTCAGTATACATCATAAACTCGTGTGCATGCAGCTAGTAATAGATTTTTATGCAGTATACCAAATTGCATAATTATCTACACAGTGTAGCATATTTAGTATTAGTATATATCATAAAATGGTCATTACGATTCTAGCTGCATGGCTGTTGCAGCGATCCTAAATTTATGGAGAAAATGAAGCATTTAAAATAGAAACCGCCACATATATCTTTCCTAAATTTACGCGCATGCAAGGGAACGTGTTTGACTCATGCATATATTTTGCCATAATTTTTGGATATGTATAAAAATAGGAACCGCATGCATGCAGCTGCCATTTTTTCAGATCTACCATAAAAATAGGATCATAATAACAACCTAATAGAGCTATCAACCTCTCACATTGGCTCGGTATGTACGTTTATAATTGAGGGGTTTTATGCTCAAAACTTAAGATTTTTACGCTCTAACCAGGAGATGCGTCCACCAGTGAACAACATGCCAGATTTTTTACGCAGTGTACCAAATTACATAAATACCTACACCGTGTAGGATAATTTGTATCAGTATATATCATAAACTAGTTCTAATGCGTTTAGCTGCATGGCTGTTGGAGGGATCCTATATTTATGAAGGAAATAAAACATTAAATACGATTTTTTGTTTCTATGCGTACAATTCATTTTCTTTCATTGCACATTCTTTTCATCATAAATTCGTGTGCATGTAGCTGGTAGCAGATTTTTATGCAGTATACCGAAGTGCATAATTATCTACACAGTGTAGCATATTTAGTATCAGTATATGTCATAAAATGGTCCTTACGAGTTTAGCTGCATGACTGTTACAGCGATCCTAAATTTATGGAGTAAATAAAGCATTTAAAAACAGAAACCGTCACACATATCTTTCCTAAATTTACGCGCATGTAAGGGAACGTGCTTAACTCATGCATGCATTCCTTTTTTACGCGCATGAGGCGGATGGCGCACCCAACAGCCTGATTGAGTCAGCGCGTTGGGCTGAACCACGTTGCAGGGTGGTCGGTCTGGGCTTCCTTTAACTATTGGAAGCCCAGGCTCCCGTTATACCTACCATATATATATATATATATATATATATATATATATATATATATATATATATATATATATATATATATATATATATATATATATATATATATATATATATATATATAATCTGTTGGCTGACACCCGGCATGAGCATATCCCATCCCTTCTCCATGCCCACTGCGTTAGCAGACGTAAGATAGATCTGCTCATATATGCCGCCCTACATGCATGTCGGACGACGCAGCAGATGTTAGTGTATAGAAATTAAATGGCTCAATAATCTATACTAAATATTAAGAACCTATTGTAGACTGCCCCCGCCTCTACGCCCGCCTGTCCGCAATCCCGCACGCCGCAAACCCCGCCGCGACCAATCCCGTCGCGGCCGCTCGCAATCCCGCGAACCGCCCTCCCACCTGCAATCCTGCCGTGGCTGCCCACAACCCCGCACACCGCAAACCCCGCCGCGACCAACCCCGCCGCGACCAATCCCGCCGCGCCCGCCCGCAATCCCGCGAACCGCCCTCCCGCCGCGGTCGTTCGCAATCCCGCATGCCGCAAACCCCGCACCTCAGCTCTAGATCCGCCCGTAGCCGCCGTTTGGCTTCCGTGGCACCCACCGGCGCTGGCGGTCCCCAAGACATTCTGATCTCGCTCGCTGCGCTCCTCATCCACGTGCTGGTTTTCGTGGGCCCCTACTCCGGTCAGGGTGCGGCGCCGATGTTCGACGACTATGAGGCGCAGCGGCACAGGATGGAGCTCACACTCCACCTCACGCCCGCCGACTGGTACCGCAACACCTCCGACAATGACCTTGCCTACTGGGGCCTGGACTACCTGCCCCTCTCCGCCTACCAGAGCCTCCTCCACGGCCGCTTCATCAACGCCTCACTCACTGAGGCCTTCGCTCTCCGCTCCTCCCATGGCTACGAATCTATGGAATCGTACGCGCCCTCTCCAGTAGATTTCTTCCTGCTCGTTGCGTGGAAATTTGTGTGTTATTAAGACTTGTTGTTGATTTGGTCCGCTAGGAAGTTGCTGATGCGGTGGACGATGCTGTCATCAGATCTGTTGGTGTTCTTCCTAGCTGCTTTATGGTTTGTGTGGGCGTACATGAAACTTGGAGTCGGTATTAGTGGAGAGGAGAGACGGGAGGGGTGGATGTGGCTGCTAGCCATGGTCCTGATCAGTCCTTGCTTGGTATTGATCGATCATGGCCATTTTCAGGTGAGTTTTACTGCACTAATAATGTGTGTGATTTAGGTGGGGCAAGTGCGTGGACCAGCAGAGTGTTTTGTGTTGCATTGTTTTTGTAGAAGTATTAACATTGTTTTTCTTTGCATAATCAAAGAGAATGAAGTCCCATAGTGCACATACGACACCAGAGTTTGGCAGTGGTTGCAACGCCGAAAGCAGAAGCTGTTGGCTAACTGGCCATTGAATACTTTGTAGTATAACCATTGATCAACCTGTTAGTAGAGCCTTGGCTTACCAAGTTCATGTGTTGTGATCCTCTTTTCCTTAGTTTCAATATAATGCAAACATGCTGGTTAGATTTTTTCTGCTACTGTCACCCACATCTTGTTTGCACAATTTGCATTCGTCCAGTGATCCCTATGCTGTTCGTGTATCTTGTGTAGGACATGAAGCATTGGCCCCTCATAGCTCCCCTGTCGTCCTACGGGAGAGGAAGGGATGAGCCTGGCCCAAGGTACAACAATTTCATCGGAGGATCCAATCTCACTGACGTCATCATCACAGGTACAGTACGTGCGCCTGCTTTCGAGTAGCGTATCCAAGGTCAGGTGGTAGCTGCAGAAGACTGATGAGCTGCACAAATTTTAGGCAAAAATGGAACGATCAACGGGCAGGGGCAGGTCTGGTGGGACAAGGGCCAAGGAGCTCAAGTTCATCCGTGGCCACCTCCTCGAGCTCCTCTACTCTGACAACATTATCATCTCCAATGTCACCTTCGTCAATGCGCCGTACTGGAACCTCCACCCTACCTATTGCACGTATGGATCTCACTCTCAGCTCTGAAAGCCTAAAGTCACTGATCATCTGTTCTCGTGGTGGTTTGTGATCATTGTTTCAGTCAGCGGTGAATCTCACATGTCATGCCACTGTTTTGCGCAGCAATGTGACCATCAGTGGCGTCATAATTCTTGCGCCGGTGAATTCACCTAACACCGATGGAATTGACTCGGGTAGCTAGACCAGTCAGCTTCCAGCCATGTTCCTTTGACGCTAAGTGAGAAGCACATGTTTCTGATTCTGAATTTCATTGCCTGTGTGTGTGTGCAGTCTTCCTCGCGTGTCAAGATCGAGGAATGCTACATCGTCTCTGACGACGACTGCGTGGCCGTGAAGAGCGGGTGGGACGAGTACGACATCAGGTTCAACATGCCGAGCCAGCACATCGTCATCCAGAGGCTGAGCAGCGTCTCCCCCACGAGCGCCATGATCGTGCTGGGCAGCGAGATGTCGGGCGGAATCCGCGACGTGCGCGCCGAGGACAGCGTGGCCATCAACACGGAGTCGAACATCAGGGTCAAGACGCTTGGAGCAATTGCTGGTGTTCTGTCAAGGAATGAGCTCGTCGCTGCAGCTCTCTTCACTCTTGCAATCAATCACAAACAGGTTTGCCTCATGTTTAGAAAATTGTGTTCATT
This sequence comes from Zea luxurians, assembly GCA_029449295.1. Lineage (NCBI taxonomy): Eukaryota > Viridiplantae > Streptophyta > Magnoliopsida > Poales > Poaceae > Zea > Zea luxurians. The sequence continues at coordinate 64,191,844 of JAOPSE010000021.1, read as the reverse complement.
CAGTCATTCATAAGCTTTGTTACCATACATGTACAATCAATCATCCTGGAGAATGATATGTTTCTCTAAGCCCATGCGTTTCCAATTACACAATGGGAAATAATAGTTCTTATGGTGGATACTTCCTTATTTAGATCAGGATGTTGTCACTGTGAATACAAAGCAGACCCTATGATCCAACTGAAAATCATGTCAACGACCAACCAAATTGTTAATTTTATTCTTTGATTATGATATTGTCAGGCTAATACGTAATGAGTATTTGGTTTTACACATGCAGGTGGATGTGTTCTCTTTTGGGATAGTTTTATGGGAGATCTTGACTGGTGAGGAACCATATGCAAATATGTATTGTGGTGCTATCATAGGTATGTATCCGTGATGCCCATCCAACCTTTTGTTTGCCTTTAAGCATTGATACATTTCTCGAATGCGTCAGCATTGATAGAAGTGATTACAAGTCGGGCGACCAGCTGGTCGTGCTATAAGACCGACCAGGCACCTAATCGTAATTAGGGTAATGATTAGGACGCCTAATCGGTCCTGGTAAGTGTGAACTATGCAATCTACATACATCCTTGTGAAGTGTGAACTATAGGATTCCAGTGGATAGTGGTAACTGGTAAGATATAAGAAAGGTAGAGAAGGAGGGGAGCAGGTGCTAAGGGAGTAGTAACTGCACATAATCGTTGTGGCAAGGTTTTTGAAGCGAGTAGCTGAGCCTCGGCAGTCAGTAATTTCTGTTGTTGCTTCGCCACCCTCAGCACGCGATGAAGTTGTTGTTCTAAACATACAGCTGGTTCAGAGTAACTGAAAAGCCTATACCAGAAAATATGCCCCCACCAAATGCATTATCAACAACATCACTGATTTGAACAGTAATATTTGAAAGGGAAATGTGCCCCTTGGGTCATTTCTAAGTATTTTGGTGATTGAGTGCCAATACAAGTGCTTTTGTGTTTATCTATACAAACTGGTGGACAAAGGGCAAAACAAGTCTAAAGGTATGTTTCTAGACTTAGTACATTGTTTTAGAGAACTAATGTATTTGTGTCTAAGTGCTGGAAACAGGAAAAATCGATTTGGAAATGACTTGGCTCCTCAGCCAAGACTCTGCTAAGTCTGGGTGCACCGGACTGTCCGGTGGTGCACCAGACAGTGTCCGGTGCGCCAGGCTGGCTCTGTAAACTGGCTGCTTTCAGGACTTCGTCGGCGGTGTACGGCTATAATTCACCGGACTGTCCGGTGGTACACCTGTGACGGAACCTTCCAAGTCATTAGGCCCACCTACGGTTGTCCTTGTCCAACAGACATCAGGCAACCCCGTAGATGTTCCTGAATCACTTGATAAGTTCGGTATCTTTTCTTACCTTACCAGGAACGTTTCACCCGTCTTGCAGACATTACAGAACATCGGAGATATCGGAATGCGGAAGTGATTACATAAACTTACATTTATTTAAAAAGTAAGATTTAGTTACTTATTACAGACCAGAAAATATGAACGAGTGCAGAGTAGTATTATTACATACCAAGGGAGGCAAAAACTCCTCCCATAAAAGTTTATACACAAAAGTTTTTATGGAGGACCATGTCCTCCCACATCTTCATTGCTGATTTTCATCCTGGGAAACCACCTTGGTACAAAAGCAACAGAAATCTGCTGCTCCCTCACCTAAAAACAACGAGGGAATAAACCCTGAGTATGGAATTACTCAGCAAGTCTTACCCGACTAAAGAAAAGACTCTCAAGGGTATGCTGGTTATAAAGGAGTCAAGGTAAGGCTTAACAAGAATCAAAGACTCTGTTTTTGCGGAAAAGCTTACTATGAGTGGATCCTTAAAAATCTAGTTTTATTTTCAGGTTAAGTAAAGTTACCTGCATCTAGAGTTCTTTCTACCCTAGTTCAAACACTTGTCCTGCACTAGCCAGTTTCTCTTCAATCCCTTCATCTTTAGTGGATTGCTACGTGTAAGTCAGTGGCCAAGTCTCCATAACCGCGGAGGTACGGCGATCCGAATCGATTATACTCAGCTGAGGATCTCCGATCACACGACATATGTAGCACTTAACCCTTGCATATGTCAACCCGCCACCGGGTTTCTTAAGACCAGATCAGGTTCACGCAAACCGAGAGCACAGATACACCACCGTCCAGCCTCTTGCCACGGAGGGTACACGCTACTCTCGCCACCGCTCCACGTCCATTTCGTGTTATCTTATTCTGGCCTTAGTCTGCCCGAGGCAAAGCTTACCCATGACGAGGCATGTGACCAGTTAAAGGGTCCTCGGTCAGCAGGCCTACATCGACAAGGTCCTTAATCGACTCAGACGGAGACACTACACCGAGACACTCTTCTCGTGCAAGTCACCCGCCCGGTCTTAGCTTAATTATTTACCCAAAAACTTGGTACCTGGCAGAGGTACATCTTTTCCAATGTTGAACCCATCACGGCCATGATGGATCCCCCATCAAGTTTTATTTTCAAAAACATCCCTCCCACTTTGCCAATCATCTTTTGTAAAACAAAATCTTTTGTTTTGCTAGAGCAATACTAAGCATAGTAAAAACCTTTTGTAAAGCAGGATATCAAGGAAGGTAATCAAAGATCAAGGAAGGTAATGCAGGAATTGTTTAAGCATTCAACTCCTATCACCTAATGCATCAAGCAAGTGAGAAAGATTTTAAAAACATCAAGGGAGGTGGCAAATGCACCGGGGCTTGCCTTCGTTAACAGGTGAGTCTGGCTCGGATCCACAAATATCAAAGTAAAAGCAGTTGCCTGCTTGAGAATCCGAGGGTGGTGGTGTCCTTTCTTCGGTGACTTCTGCTTCTTCTTCACGTTCTAACATAACCATACATGTATATATATAAGAATGGATGCCATGGGATGCTTATGAGAATGCAAAGATAATATAAACTTATTATCTAAGTCTTGAATACAACTTTCCTTCACGGAACTCCGAGAACTTAGGGTTTCCGGAGTCGGTAAAGGAATTCATAGGGCAGGGGGAGGTGTTTTGGGATTTTGTGATCCAACAAGGTCCAAATCAATTCAAACTCTACCCAAGGCTTCTAAATAATGTTTTAAGTTCACATAAAAATTTTTAGCATTTTTGGGATTACCATTTATCTTTTAAAAATCCAGAATTACTTCTTTAAGCTATTTTAAATGCCCTAAAATTCTTTGTTTAAACTAAAAATCATGAAACTATTTTTATCAAATTCTATGGAAAATAACAAGCCTAGGAAAATTGGTCTCATATTTTTAGGATTTTTCTGTAATTTTTTACATATTTCTAAAGCTGGACATAAAAAGAAAAAGGAAAATATGGAACAGTATTGGGCTGATTCTGGCCCGCACCGGCCCAACCATACAGGAAACCAGGGCGCGCCCACGCCCGCGCTGGCATCTATGCAGAAAGGACCTTGGGTTCTTGGCTATTGGGAGATAAGTTCTTTTACTATTTCGCTGTGTCGCTGACAGATTGCAAAAAGGCCGTCGATTTTCTATTTCTTTACCCGACCCATCCTCGACGGCGTTCATCCCCCGCCGAGCTCCGGCGAGCGCCCGAACCGGCCGAAAGGGTCAACGGCTAGGGTTTCCAAGCAGCGGACACCAAATTAGTCCTACCCCGAGCTTTTCTCCCACATCAATTGCAAGGATGGCTACCCAAATGCTCCTGACCACGGTGACAGCGGAAACCTCGAATAGAATTGTGTGTTCCCAGTCACCAATGGCAGTTTAGCTCGATCTAAAGGGTTGGGGAGTTTGAGACGAGCTTAGGGATGTTAGAACAAGCAACAGAGCAACATGAACTGACCTCAATTGGGCTGGCCGCAGTGAGCTCGACCCTGCGGTGTCTTTCGACCGATTTGGGGAAAATCCCAAATTGGGAGGCTGTGGGGAACGATCGGGGCTACGAGTTGGTTCACTGGACGCACGATTACCTAGCGGAACACATTGAGGCTTCAATTTATAGGATACGTAAGCGGTGGTGATCAATTTGATCGAGTAGCGCTGGCGGTCGGAGATGAGGAAGACGAGTTCAGTACGGGGAAACGTGGCTTTCACCGTGGCAGTAGCTCCGGTGATCACCGGACATGCACCGCATGATTCATCGCGACGAGAGCCAGCGCTAAGGCACGTGGTGCGCGACGGTGACAGCACGACGGCGGTGAGAACCCTATCCGAAATATCAGTGCACAGGGGAGGGGCACGACGGTTAGCCGGAATGGCATACAGCTCACCGGCGGCGATGCACTTTCACTCCGCGACGTTATCTATTCGCCACCCGCACGAATCCAAACACCCACGACACGAATCGCGGCGGAGGTATCGTCGGCGGTGAGAGTTCCGCGCGGGCAGCCTGATCCAAGCCAGGCTACTGTACCATCGCGAGTTTCAGTCAGATGAACCTGACAGTCAATGTTGAACTCGAATTACCTCCAAATTTTACTTGGCAACTCACCCAAGCCTCTGCATCAAAGTTGTAGTGCTACTTACCAGCTACAAATCGACTATAGGGATTATGCACATTTGTTTATCCCCCTGAGCAGTAATCGAGTCCAAAGTTCCTCAGAGCTCACTGTTAGTTCATGTTCAGTCCCAGGGTGGTCTGACAACCAGACTTTAGAGCTAATTATCTCCACCTTTTACATAACAACAATGCTTAATCACTTAAGCAAAGTTGTACACCTACAGTAGTTTTACAAGTTCAATGTGTTGATCCTAGGCAAATTCCTTATATTTTTAAAACTACAGAGCTCCAAAGTCAGCTCTGTTTACTGGTTTTAGACTTAGGCATATGAGAGGTATAGAGTGACTTTTTGCAAATAAGCCCAAATCTCATAGTTTGATTTGCAAATCCTCAAACATGTGAAGCATATGACTTGAGGTGCCCTAATACCTTGGTTTTTGTACTTTAGTCCCAAAAGTGGGCAAATTTTGCACATAGGTCCCTAGTGTTTAGTCTTAGGGCTTTTTAGGGTTCTATTTAAGATTTTTGGTATCCTAGGGGTATAAAGGTAATTCAACTTTGTTTTTGGGGATATTTTATGACTCTTTCCCAAAAGCCTTTAGGTTTTTCTCATTTGGGTTAAGTTTTGCCCCATTAAACTCTATTTAGGGTTAAGTTCCTTAACCAGGGGTCTATTTGCAAAATACCAAAAACAATACACTTGTTTGAAATTTTTACCTAGTGAATGCACTCTAGGTGTGTCAAACATATGCAATATCAATGTTTATGATGTCATGCTCAAGTTTTAGTTATAGTAACACCAGGGGTGTTACATCCTTCCCCCCATAAAAGAATCTCGTCCCGAGATTAAAAGTCCTAGGGTAAGTAATGGAAAAGGAAATGTGTCACATTTTTATTTCCTTATTTCTGGTACAAGGCAGGGGTGGTGTGGGGGTTCACTCCTTTATTACCATAACTAACTTACTTTACAAATTACATGAGTCTAGGAAGCCTGGGAAATTCTTATTTAAAAAGTCTTGCGTTTCCCACGTAGCCTCTTCTTCCGAATGTTGGTTCCACTGTATCTTATAGAACTTGAGAGTTTTTCTCCGGGTAACCCGGTCCTTTTGATCCAAGACTCGAATAGGGTGCTCAGAATATGTCAAGTCTGGTTCAAGGACAACATCTGTCACTTCAATGGTTCGATCAGGAATCCGAAGACACTTCTTCAATTGCGATACATGGAACACATTATGTATAGTAGACAGGGTCTCGGGAAGCTGCAGTTGATATGCCACTGGTCCACATTGCTTAAGTACAGGGAATGGACCAATGTATCTGGGTGCAAGTTTTCCTTTAACCCCGAAACGGGATACCCCCTTCATTGGTGAAACCTTTAGGTAGACATAGTCCCCTTCAAGAAAATACAAGGGCATTCGCCGTTTGTCTGCATAACTCTTCTGTCGAGCTTGGGCCGTCTTCATATTATGGATTATTTTCTGAACCTTTTCTTCGGTTTCTTTTACCATATCAGGCCTAAAGAAATATCTTTCACCAGGTTCAGACCAATTTAGCGGAGTACGACATCGTCGTCCATATAAAGCTTCAAAAGGTGCCATCTTGATACTTTCTTGATAGCTATTATTATATGAAAACTCCGCTAAGGGTAAACATTCATCCCATTTCTGTGAGAAATCCAGGACACATGCCCGCAGCATATCTTCGAGTATTTGATTAATCCTCTCAGTCTGTCCACTGGTTTGTGGATGATATGCCGAACTGTGGAGCAGTTTAGTACCCAGGGATTTATGGAGTGCTTCCCAAAACTTGGCTACAAATTGCGGTCCACGATCCGACACAATAGTCTTCGGAACACCATGCAGACTAAGAATACGATCAATATACAATTGGGCATAGACAGTAACCGGGTGATCTGTCTTGACCGGCAGAAAATGAGCTGTCTTTGTGAGTCGATCAACTATAACCCAGATAGAGTCATACCCTTTGGCAGTCCTGGGCAATCCCACAATGAAGTCCATATTTATGTCTTCCCATTTCCATGTTGGGATTGGCAAAGATTGTAATGGACCAGCAGTTTTCAAGTGTATGGCCTTGACACGTCTACAGGTGTCACATCTGGCCACATAGCGTGCAATCTCAATCTTCATTTTTGTCCACCAATAATATTGTTTCAAATCTTGGTACATCTTAGTGCTTCCAGGATGAATAGAATAGCGGCTAAGATGTGCTTCATCAAGAATTTGTTGGCGGATCTCTTCATTCTTCGGCACCACTATACGATTATTAAACCATACAGTGCCTTGCTCATCTTCTTTGAAACATTTGGCTGTCCCAGCCCTTATCTTTTCCCGAATGTGTTTCATACCCTCATTATCTTTTTGAGCATCAATTATTCTTTGCAAAAGAACGGACTCCAGCTTTAGCTGACTTAGGGTTCCTTGTTGGACCATCCCCAGGTTTAGCTTTTCCATCTCTTGACATAAAGTATTTTCAGAGTTCTTCATCAGAAGACAGTGGCAGGAAACCTTACGGCTAAGTGCATCTGCCACAACATTGGCTTTGCCTGGGTGATAATGAATTTCCAATTCATAGTCCTTAATAAGCTCAAGCCATCGCCTTTGTCTCATATTCAATTCTGACTGGGTGAAGATATATTTCAGGCTTTTATGGTCTGTGTAAATGTGACAGACATTACCCAGTAAATAATGACGCCAGATCTTCAGGGCATGAAACACAGCAGCTAGCTCCAGATCATGAGTTGGATAATGTTCCTCATGTCGGCGCAACTGCCTTGAAGCATATGCAATCACTCGGCCTTCTTGCATCAACACACAGCCGAGTCCACTACCAGACGCATCACAATATACATCAAAAGGCTTGGTGATGTCCGGTTGAGCCAATACCGGAGCAGTGGTTAATAATGTCTTCAATTGCTCAAAGGCTTCTTCACACTTGGAAGACCAATTAAATTTACAATCATTTTTCAATAAACTTGTGATTGGTTTCACAAGCTTAGAAAAATCTGGTATAAATCTGCGATAATACCCAGCTAGTCCAAGAAAACTCCAGACTTGATGAACAGTGGTCGGGGGTTTCCATTCCAGAATATCCTTGACCTTGCTAGGATCTACCGCAATTCCCTTGGCAGATAGGATATGTCCTAGAAACTGAATTTCTTCCAGCCAAAACGCGCATTTACTGAACTTGGCATATAGCTGATGTTCCCTCAAGCGCGTCAATACAATCCGCAAATGTTGAGCATGCTCCTCTTCATTTTTGGAATATATCAAGATATCGTCGATGAAGACCACCACGAACTTGTCCAACTCGGGCATAAAGACCGAGTTCATCAAATAAGTGAAATGGGCAGGAGCATTGGTCAATCCGAAAGACATTACCAGATATTCAAATAACCCATATCGCGTAGTGAACGCGGTCTTTGGTATGTCCTCGGGCCGAATACGGATTTGATGATAGCCCGACCTGAGATCAATTTTGGAGAATACCCTCGCCCCGGTCAGTTGATCAAATAAGATATCAATCCTCGGAAGAGGGTACTTGTTCTTGATTGTGACCTCATTCAGGGGCCGATAATCCACGCACATCCGTAAGGTTTGATCTTTCTTTTTGAAGAATATAGCTGGACAACCCCAAGGTGACGAGTTTGGCCGGATGAATCCTTTATCCAAGAGATCTTGTAATTGAATCTTCAGTTCTGCCAACTCATTTGGAGGCATACGGTACGATCTTCGAGAAGTTGGAGCCGTACCGGGCTTTAGCTCAATTACAAATTCCACATCCCGCTCAGGTGGCAATCCCGGCAGATCTTCGGGAAAGACGTTGGGAAACTCACACACCACCGGAATATCCTTGATTTCCGGTACTATGGCTTCGTATACTCTACCAGTAGCTTGGGTTGGAATGGTGAAAGTGCATTGATCCCTTTTGTGAGTTTTGGTGATTTGGATAACAACACATTTAAAGGTCTAACAAGTTTGCTAAGTGTTGAACAGGGAATTCAGTGTGATGAACATACTTGAATAGTGTATAATGATCAGTGAACAAGGTTCAACACAAGGTCAAATAACCAGTGAGACAATGCAAATGGATATAATATGGTCTCTATATTGGTTTGAATATATGGACAAGTCCTAAGAAATCACTATGCATAAATATGATCATAATAGAGGTTGAGGTGATTAAGAGGAGTGGTCAAGCCAAAGTAAATAAGATATGAGGAATCGTGAATTGGCTTGACCATATTACTATTAGTCCATATATGAATATATGAGAATCAAACTGGAGCTTGATTGATCTTAGCAGTTATATCTAGATGACATTCAAGCAAGGTTCACAATATTGAAGAAATGATTCTCTCAATGGATGCTCAATAGGATGTGACTCAAGAATGGCTTGATAGGGTGAAGATAGCAAGGAAAGGGCTTCGAGGAACTAAGCGAAGGTGAAGGCCAAGCGACGGCTTGTAGACCGAGGTACCATGGCTAAGGTGAAGAAGAGAGTACTTGCACTAAGTCGATGAACTAATCAGCTATAAAGAGTTACAACATGTTGATGCATCAGTAAGGTGACTTGAAGCCATGATTTGAACTCATATATGGTGAAATGGCACAAGTCACATGCTCGATTTGTGTTTGCTTCAAAAGGTGAGACAAAGATGTTTGTGATCCTTATGAAGCAACACCATGGAGAAATCACACTTGAGACACCAATGACTCAAGGAGTTTACTTAATTTAATTTTATTTAACTTGAGTATAGGAATCGTCGTACTATCAAGGGGGATCCAAAAAGAAGGTTGGTGTTGGTACTAAAGCTCAAAAATCCTTGATCCAAAACTTCCATTTTACCCTTGTTAATCCTTAGTGAAAGTATGTAGTACAACCTTTTAAAGTCTATCTTGGCCAAAATTGCTCTTTGGAAAAAATAGGTTCAACCGGTTTTAAAACAGGTTCAACCGGTTTTTGCACTGTTCACCTTTTTGAAAATACTGGTTCAGCCGGACACTCAACCGGACACTCAACCGGTTTTTGTCTGGTGGAAACCGGTTCAACCGGTTCTAAAACCGGTTCAACCGGTTTTTGCACTGTTCACTTTTTTCTGCCAGTCTGCTGTGTCAGCCAAAAAGTTGTGCGCAGCTTTTTGAAAAACCGGTTCAACCGGTTTTGGGACCGGTTCAACCGGTTTTTGGGCAGAAAAGTAAAAAACGGCTAGTTTTGGAGCCCCACCTATATATACTCACTCCTACCTCTCTCCCCACAGAAGAGCACGCACAAAACTCCATTTCTAACCTGAGAAACACCTCCCACTCTCTCACACACACCTCTTGCCTCTCCCATTTCAAATCTTTGGAGAGAAATCTTTGAGTGAGTTTGAGAGCTGTGGTTTTTGTGCTTCATCTCCAAATCTCTCTTGCTCTTCTTGATTCGAGCTTTGGTACTACATCGAGTTCTTTGTGGATTCATTACTCTTGGAGCTTCTAGCTCCTAGACGACTAGGTGTCTCTTGTGAGTCTCCAAATCTTGTGGAAGACCACAAGAAAGTTTGTATTACCCGCTCGTTTGAGCAAAGATTAGTGTGTGGGCTTGACCTTGTGGTCGGCAAAGGGAAGATTAGGGTTGAAAGAGACCCGGCTCTTTGTGGGCGCCTCAACGAGGAAGTAGGGCACCTTGGTGGTGTGACCGAACCTCGGGATAAATCTTGTGTCTCTTGTGTTCTTGCTCATTGTGTTTGCTTGTGTTCTTCGTTCTCTCACCATTGCATGGAAGATTTGTTTATATATATTTGGTGTGTGGATTTTGAGAAGTGCCCTTCTCAGATCTACTATTTTGAACCCTGTGGATCAACTAGAACATCTCATTTCCAAAGTTAACTGGGTGAATTTCGAGATCAATTCAGTTTTACCCAGTTTGCTTCTAGTTTTTGTTGAAAAAGTTTTAACTTGCCTATTCACCCCCCCCTCTAGGCAACTTTCAATTGGTATCAGAGCCTAATCCTCGTTCTAACGCTTAACCGTGTGAGGAAAAGATCATGTCGGGGGGTCTAAGAAATGAAAGTGCTTCTAAGCTTGAAAAAGTTGAGATTGTCTCGACTTCATCTTTTGGTGCAGATGTTGATCCTAGGGCAATAGATCTTGCCATGAGAATCGCCGAAAGGATGTTCCTCAAAATGAAGGAAGATGAGGCGAAGAACATTATTGAAGAAGAAGAAAATGATCGATGGAGACCAAACGACGAATCCACCTCTTCACAAGGTTCGTCTTTCAAATCCACTTCTCATATGTGCTTTGTTGCTAATGAGAGTGACAGTGAAAGCGAAAGTGAGGATGAGGAGGAGCATGAAAGTGATAGTGAAGATGAGGATGATCTTCAAAAATTCTTCGCTCAACTAAGTAAGAAGAACCGGATGAGCTTGCTCAAACTCATGAAAAGAGCGGAAGAACAAAAGGAAATGCTTCATAAGCAAGAAGATATCCTCATCGAAAAAATCAAAGACTTGGAGAAGTTGACCAAAGAGCATGAGAAGCTAAAGTGCTCTCATGATGATTTGGTCCAAAGGTATGAAGACATTTCAATTGAGCAAATTAAAGCTATTAATCATTCATCATATATTGCTCAATTAGAAAATAAAAATGTTATGCTCAAGAACACGGTAGAAAAGCTAAACATTGAAAATCTAGCTTTGCAAGAAAAACATGATATGCTTGTATGCTCTCATAATAAATTTATGGATTCACATATCATGTTAGAAATGGCTCATGAGGTTGTGTTAACTAATTTGAAATCATACCAACCTCACATGTGCACATGTGTTGAAATTGAAACTATATTACCATGTGCTAACAATTGTTGTTATCAAGCAAGCCAATCTTCCATTGAGCTAGAAATTTCAGGAATTAGTGATATTTCTATCACACAAGAAAATAAAGAGCTCAAGGAAGAAGTTGGAAGGCTAAGAAGGAGCTTAACTCTTTTGAAGGGAAAGTGTCATGCTCAACCTTCTCAAGATAACCGTGATAATATGGTGAAAAAGCTTGAGAAGGGGACAACCGTAGCATGCACAAAACCCCTTCAAAAGAAAACCAAGCTTTCCAAGAAGGGCATGAGCAAAATCCATGGTGAGAAAATTAATGCTCATATGATTTGCTCTAACAATGTACCTATGTGCTTCAACAAAGAAAAATCAAAGAGAAGCGATAGGAGGTGCTATGGATGCAAGGATAAGGGCCATGAAATTTATTCATGCCCCCACATGAAGAATCAAGACCTTGCACGATCAAGAAAGATGACCATCAAAAAGGATGAAAGCAAAAGGCAAATGCATTGCAAGGACAAGCATCGCATTTGCTACAATTGCCATGAAAAAGGTCATCTATTTAAGGTTTGTCCAAAGGGTAAAACTCCTAAGCCTAACTTGTCAATACATTCAAATATGCTTAGGAGACCCAAATTTGACTCTTGTGCTAGAAAGGTGATGAGTTCACCACATTCTAGGACCAAGGCTATTTGGGTGCCTAAGTACTTATTAGCTAACCTTGGTGGACCCATCCAAAAATGGGTACCAAAATGTACTTAATAAGTTTTGCAGGTACCTAGAGATGATATGAAGCTTTGGGGTGCTTGAGCGGTTTAACTCAATTCTTATCTCAAGCTATCAATCTTACATTGTCTATCCTTTAAGATTGACCCAAAGATGAATTGAATTGTTATATCACTAACTTCATATTCATCTCTAGCAAGAACTTGTGTTGTAGGGAATAAGGATTAACCTTTGTGGGAATCAAGCAAAAGGTCTATAACCAAGTGATATCCAAAGGATGGTAACAATTAATTTTTAAGTGCACATTGCTTTTAATTGGTATATTCCTTTGTGTCTTTTGTAGCCACATAGGAAAAATGAAGCACTTGAGAATGAACTTAAAAGATTTTACCTTGCCTTGGAAAAGATCCAATTATATGGTAGATTGCAAGTTTATATGTTTATATCGTGACAATCTACATGCTTTAAATTGGTTGTATGTGTCTTGTGGCATATTTCAAATTGATTATGGTATTATTGCCATGACCTAGACATAAAGAGGATTATCCCATGTTCTTAAATGAATAGAGTGCTAAGTAAGAAATTCAAATTCTTAAAGCACTTACCAAAAGGGAAATTCTCTATATGACTAGAGTTGTGAGACTAATGTTTTTATCTAAGTGATTTATGTAGTTTCACAACATGAGAATGTGTTTCCCAAATGGAGTGTGCCATTCAACATTCAAAGAAGATCGAACCAATACTATGTGATGTATTCATTCTTGTTTAAATTGGTTTTGAGTCTTCTACATTAATCACTCACCATGCTATGAATTAAACTTGCCATGTAAACTTAATTAAATAATCATGCTACTTTCATCTTTTTACAATTAATGTTATGCATGATGCTTGTAAGGGTAATTTAGTTCATATCATGAGGTTTCCTTGTTTTAGTAACCTTCTTGTCATTCATATACTAGAGGTTGCTAAATAGGAAACTATTGTTTGTGTTACTAATACAATCTCTTTTAAGATATTTCATGGAAATTTATAAGTAGAGATTGTGCTATTTCAATTGGTAAAATCACAAGCTTTAAAGGTTAATCTTCACCTAAAAGAAAGATTAGGAATGCTCAAGGCAAAGGTATGGAACAAATTGCTTCAATTGGTAGTTGATCAATAGTAGTTCCTTCCAAGTGGCATTCTTTCAATTGGTAATAATCTATTTTATGGAAAGAAATGTCAATATGAAGGTTAAATTCCTTTTGGCTTAAATTTGTAAATTGGTGCATATTATTAATTCACTCATCCATGTGCATGAATTTAAAAGGAATTTAATTTATGCCTTTACGCCTCATAAATGATGATTTGTTTGCCATTCATATATAGATATCGTCATTCATTAAATACTTCCTTGTACTACTAATACCTCTTTTCAAAGTGTTTTATCGACTAGTTTTAAAAGGAAAAGAGATAACAAAGAAGGAAGTCTCCACAAATGATGAAAAGAAGAATACTAAGGTGACACCACCACAGATAGTAAGATCTATCAAATTGATATAACAAATGGTACATTCTATATGGTGGTAAGTATTCTTAGGCATAAGTTAATTCATTACAAATTTTTCATGCCTTGACCATGATATGTAATATACTCCTCTTGAGACTCTTAACTGAATTGAAAGTGCATGTGGCAAGTCATTCAAATACTTGATGCACATATCTAGTGGGAGAACATTATATATCTTGTGTCATAGAGAATAAGTTTCACTTGAGTAAGCTATACTAAGACAATCCAAAATGGTAAATTTGTATCTCATTCATATGGATTGTAATCTTTGTTTTCTAAATAGCTACTCTTGATGCAGTTTAAAATTCCCTTATCATTAATTCTAAAAGTGCATAAGAATCTTTTTGTTGATATTCATCACATACATATGCACTAACATGGATATGATTTTTAAACTGTAAAAGGTACAATTAGTGATCCATATTCTCTAAATTTTGGAAACCCATATTTTGATATCTTAGAAATCTACTTCAATCGATATCCATATGCTTCACATTGAATTGGATCACTAAGTTGTAAATTCCATGCATAACTTGTCTTTATGATATGAATGCTTGTGCGACTAACCTTGATAAGCTAGGTGCACCCAAAGTCAAGGTAGGTTCATCATCAAGAAGGCAACACAATGATGTATTAATAAAAGGAGAAAAGGCTCCTATTCTTAACTCTAGTTTTTATCTATGTGATTAAATATTGACTTGAAACGATGTAAGATGGTTGTCAAGTATATGTGGGTACCTACACAAAGAGAAAGGCCACAATAAGGATTGTGTGGGTACTCAAGGCTCTTACTACTAATCTCAAAGGACCCAATTCAAATTGGGTACCAAGATATGAAGCTTAAACTTGTTTTGCAGGATCACTCCTTCAATGGATCAAGTTGGGTGCTCGATAATGGATGTATAAATCATATTTGGAGATAGTAGCAAGGGTGGTAACAACTGAATCTCAAGTGCATATTATTTTCAAATCTTATATCTTTTGTGACTTTTGTAGCCACTAAGGAAGAAGAAGCACTTGAGGATACACATCAGTTGTTGATTATGAAATAAAGGTCTAATTGGAAGATGAATGAATATTATCATATGGTCAACAATCTAAAATTATGTGACGTATTTTCTATCTAGTTAATTTGGATTTTATTATTCCATATTAGACACTCACCATAATATGGATTAAGTCAGCCCTTTAGACTTCATTGAACAACCATGCATATTATCCATGTCATTCAAAATATATTGTGCATAAGGGCTCAAGGGAAATTTAGTCCATATTATGAGGTTTCTTTATTTTAGCAACACACTTGCCTTCCACATATAAAGGGTTGCTAAATAAGAAACTAGTGCTTGTGCTACTAATGTCATCACTTGTGTTGAGTTTATTCATAAGAAATCTATATTGAGAGATGGTGCTTATTATTAAATTGGATAAATCACAAGCTTAAAGGATACTATTCAACTAAAGTAAGATGAAGTTGATAAGAGGCCAAGGTATGAAAACTTCCTCTCCTTCAGTTGTTTTAGTATTTTATCCTTAGTAAAATGTACCATAGTATAGGTTAAATTCCTCGCAATATAAAATGTTCAATAGTGCATATAACTTTGACGTTAACTATATGTGTGCACTTATTTAAAGGAATTTAGTCTTATCCTTTTGGGTTTCAATAATGATGATTCATTTGCCATCCGTATATAAGGATCATCATTTGCGAAACCCTCTCTTGTGTTTCTAATGCTCTCTTTTCTAAGTGTTTCAATAAGGTCCTTCCAAGTGCTTTCAAGATGGATTCAAAATCTACGGATATAGGAGTCTTGGTTGTTTCAATCATTGAGTTTCAATGGGTCTCATATCAAGTATGATTGAACCAGGCCAAGATGAATGAAGTTCAAGATCGCCTGGTTGGATGAAATCATAAAGATAAAAGAAATCACAGTGATTCAAGAAGGGAGTTACACTTTTTGTCAACCAAATAATGAAGATGTAGTGACATATTTATATGATATCCTTCATTATGAGGTTTGAGGTTCATATTAGCATGCTTTACCCTTCAAGATTTCAATTGATATACTTTTAGTTCTTAAACTTTTAATTGGTATAATTCTCATCATCTATTTAAAGCATGTTACGTTAAACCAAGATATAGTGCAAACATCTCCTTTAACCTCGTATTGTTAATGTGCATAAGTGTACTTTGTGTACTCTTGCATGCACAAATTGAGGAAGAGTTTAGCCTATATCTTGTGAGGCTAATGATTTCTTCAAGTTCATGTTTTGTAGTCTCACACCTTGGAGAACATCAAATGAGGATGAGTGGTTCCAAGGAAATGATCAAATATTTACCACATGTCACCCCATGGATTAGTTCTATTGGGGAACGATATGTATTCTCTAGCATAAATTCAATTGTTTCAAATATATTATGCCTTGACCAAGATATATGATGAACTCCTCTAAGAATCTTAATTGAATCAAGTGCATGTTACAAGTAATTCGAGTACTTGATGCATACATTTAGGGGGAGCTCATTCTATATCTTGTGTCCTTAAAGACTAATATTTTCTTTTAGTGAATTTGTGTAGTTCTTTGAAGAGAATGAGTTTCTCTTGATCATTTAAAGAGGATAAGTTTCTCTTTGAAATGTCAAGCCTATCAAAAGCTAAGATAGAAATTCATGATTATAATGAAGACCATATGGCATGGAACAATGGTGTGTCACTCCATGAACTATTGTATTACATTTGTGTATCTAGGCTCTTACAAGTTAGTGTATGCATGTATATGTAATATCTCAAGTCACATCATAAGATTGCACTTGAATCTTGGCTTAAAATATTGCATATCATGTCTATTAGTATACCTTTTGATTATGAGTAATTCCTTAAATTGGTGCAATTTCATATTTTCATACTTTATTTGTACCAAGGTTCAAATTGTAGAACTTAATCCCCTGGCCTCACAAGTCCAAGTGCATAAGCTAAACAAGTATTCATCACTTGTATGTATACATTTAGGGGGAGAATGGTCTATAATTTGAATCTTTGAGACTAACTTCATTTTCAAGTCTATTATGTGTGTAGTCTCAAATTAGAAAGGAATCTTCAAGCAAAGACAATCACTTCCACTGCAAAATTTGATGGGTATCAAAAATTCTTTGCTCCAATAAATGTATCTTCCATACATTTCATAAGAGAATGAGTTTCTCTTGTATATGCTACTCCAAAGTCATCTAAAATTGGTAAATATGTATGACATCCTTTTGGATTGCAAATGTCTGAAGTAGCATAGCTTATAAATTCTCTTGTCTACAACTTAATTGATTAAATAGTGCACATGTTCCTTATGTTGCATGATTATGTTCAATTGATACTCCTTGTATGCCAATGGTACTTTAAGTTGCAAATAAGTACTCTCAACAGGTATCAATTGAATTCATATATATGTGTGCACTAAAACTTGAGGAGAACTTAGTGTAATATGCAATTAGTGATCTGATTATCTATCAAATTGTATCAGTTGGTGGTTTTCAATTGATATTTTTCGAACATGATCACTAGTTGTATAATCCATACTTGTGCATTTTTCATGCTGCCTCTTGTTATGATAAGAAAATGCTAGGTGACATCTAGACTCCAGGTATCAAGATTTATCTTTCAATTAGTATGACAATATTCACTTGATATCTTGGACCTATGTCACAACTATACCAACAAGAGCTTGCAAATGAATTGTAAATCCAACACAAGTTTGGAACTCCCCTTGAAAAGGTAAAATGCAAAGGTACATCACTTTATGTCACTTCTCCATTACCTTTGTGCCATCTAAGGACCCTTTTCATAATAGTGTGTTCCCATCTTGCTTAATCATAATTTCTACCCTTTATATTCTTTGTATCCTTTTTGGAGATTTATGACAAAGGGGGAGAAATTTTGCATTAAAGCTTACCTTTAGTCTTATGTAACTAAGTGTTAGAAGACTTTAAAAAGGGGAGAAATAATTAAAAAAAAGGGGAAGTCATAAGAAAAACATAAGATGTAGAAAGTTGATGAGTGCATACTATGTCATGAGCATCACGTTTATTTTATGACGCACTGCATCCTATGAATAGTATGATATAAGTTGTCTCCATACTTTGACCCAAATATGTGCTTTTGGCATTTGAGTACAAAATTGGAGAAATTTTGCATTAAAGCTTACCTTTAGTCTTATGTAACTAAGTGTTAGAAGACTTTAAAAAGGGGAGAAATAATTAAAAAAAAGGGGAAGTCATAAGAAAAACATAAGATGTAGAAAGTTGATGAGTGCATACTATGTCATGAGCATCACGTTTATTTTATGACGCACTGCATCCTATGAATAGTATGATATAAGTTGTCTCCATATTTTGACCCAAATATGTGCTTTTGGCATTTGAGTACAAAATTGGTATTTTCTGAAATGCACATATTTAGGGGGAGGAAACTATATCATAGGATTCAAAATCTTATTTATCAAATCTTATGTAAGCTTTAAATGTGTTGTCATCAATCACCAAAAAGGGGGAGATTGAAAGTGCATTGATCCCTTTTGTGAGTTTTGGTGATTTGGATAACAACACATTTAAAGGTCTAACAAGTTTGCTAAGTGTTGAACAGGGAATTCAGTGTGATGAACATACTTGAATAGTGTATAATGATCAGTGAACAAGGTTCAACACAAGGTCAAATAACCAGTGAGACAATGCAAATGGATATAATATGGTCTCTATATTGGTTTGAATATATGGACAAGTCCTAAGAAATCACTATGCATAAATATGATCATAATAGAGGTTGAGGTGATTAAGAGGATTGGTCAAGCCAAAGTAAATAAGATATGAGGAATCGTGAATTGGCTTGACCATATTACTATTAGTCCATATATGAATATATGAGAATCAAACTGGAGCTTGATTGATCTTAGCAGTTATATCTAGATGACATTCAAGCAAGGTTCACAATATTGAAGAAATGATTCTCTCAATGGATGCTCAATAGGATGTGACTCAAGAATGGCTTGATAGGGTGAAGATAGCAAGGAAAGGGCTTCGAGGAACTAAGCGAAGGTGAAGGCCAAGCGACGGCTTGTAGACCGAGGTACCATGGCTAAGGTGAAGAAGAGAGTACTTGCACTAAGTCGATGAACTAATCAGCTATAAAGAGTTACAACATGTTGATGCATCAGTAAGGTGACTTGAAGCCATGATTTGAACTCATATATGGTGAAATGGCACAAGTCACATGCTCGATTTGTGTTTGCTTCAAAAGGTGAGACAAAGATGTTTGTGATCCTTATGAAGCAACACCATGGAGAAATCACACTTGAGACACCAATGACTCAAGGAGTTTACTTAATTTAATTTTATTTAACTTGAGTATAGGAATCGTCGTACTATCAAGGGGGATCCAAAAAGAAGGTTGGTGTTGGTACTAAAGCTCAAAAATCCTTGATCCAAAACTTCCATTTTACCCTTGTTAATCCTTAGTGAAAGTATGTAGTACAACCTTTTAAAGTCTATCTTGGCCAAAATTGCTCTTTGGAAAAAATAGGTTCAACCGGTTTTAAAACAGGTTCAACCGGTTTTTGCACTGTTCACCTTTTTGAAAATACTGGTTCAGCCGGACACTCAACCGGACACTCAACCGGTTTTTGTCTGGTGGAAACCGGTTCAACCGGTTTTTGCACTGTTCACTTTTTTCTGCCAGTCTGCTGTGTCAGCCAAAAAGTTGTGCGCAGCTTTTTGAAAAACCGGTTCAACCGGTTTTGGGACCGGTTCAACCGGTTTTTGGGCAGAAAAGTAAAAAACGGCTAGTTTTGGAGCCCCACCTATATATACTCACTCCTACCTCTCTCCCCACAGAAGAGCACGCACAAAACTCCATTTCTAACCTGAGAAACACCTCCCACTCTCTCACACACACCTCTTGCCTCTCCCATTTCAAATCTTTGGAGAGAAATCTTTGAGTGAGTTTGAGAGCTGTGGTTTTTGTGCTTCATCTCCAAATCTCTCTTGCTCTTCTTGATTCGAGCTTTGGTACTACATCAAGTTCTTTGTGGATTCATTACTCTTGGAGCTTCTAGCTCCTAGACGACTAGGTGTCTCTTGTGAGTCTCCAAATCTTGTGGAAGACCACAAGAAAGTTTGTATTACCCGCTCGTTTGAGCAAAGATTAGTGTGTGGGCTTGACCTTGTGGTCGGCAAAGGGAGGATTAGGGTTGAAAGAGACCCGGCTCTTTGTGGGCGCCTCAACGAGGAAGTAGGGCACCTTGGTGGTGTGACCGAACCTCGGGATAAATCTTGTGTCTCTTGTGTTCTTGCTCATTGTGTTTGCTTGTGTTCTTCGTTCTCTCACCATTGCGTGGAAGATTTGTTTATATATATTTGGTGTGTGGATTTTGAGAAGTGCCCTTCTCAGATCTACTATTTTGAACCCTGTGGATCAACTAGAACATCTCATTTCCAAAGTTAACTGGGTGAATTTCGAGATCAATTCAGTTTTACCCAGTTTGCTTCTAGTTTTTGTTGAAAAAGTTTTAACTTGCCTATTCACCCCCCCTCTAGGCAACTTTCAAATGGGGATAGGTATAAGAATTTCTTCTTGATTATAACTCAACCTGATAATTCTTTGATCAGTGTTGAGGATTGTTTCATACTTAGCCAACCAATTCATACCCAGAATAACATCTATATCCTGGCCTTTCAGAACTATCATATTAGTAAGAAAATCCCTTCTGGCCAAGGTTATGGGCACTTGATAGGCCACTTCTCTAGTAAAAATCTGTCCCCCAGGTGAGTGAATTTTAAATCCTTCTTTTGATTCATGACATGAAATGTGATGTTGCTCCACAAATTTCTTGCTAATGAAGGTATGCGAAGCACCAGAATCAAAAAGAGTAATTGCAGGGTGACTGGCCACAGGAAACGTACCCATCATCACCGGCTCTCCTTCCGGTGTAGTGGCTACCTAGGTGTAGCATACACGCCCTGTTTTCTTGGTATTCCTTCCCACAGTATTCCCTTTGGGCTGAGGGGACTTCCCAGATCCTTCCTGAGCATTGGATTGATTTTGCTTGGGGTATGGGCAGTCTTTGATAAAATGTCCCGACTTGCCGCAGTTGAAACACCCAGTTGAAGAGCTGGGCAAGGCAGGGAATCGAGTGCCTGGGGCACCCGGCTGATTTGGGGAAGTGGGGGTATTGTTGGGGCAAATAATAATGGGCTGTTTGAAAGGGAATGTTGGTGGACGAGAAAAGGTGCGGTTTTGGTTAGAGGGCCGGATGACGAACCGTTGCCTCTTCGCCTGGCCCTGATTAGGCCTCTCACCACTGAATCCCTTATTCTTCCCTGAACTTACGTATTTTGCTTCCACAGATAAGGCTGTACTGACAGCCTTTCCATACGTGAGATCAATACACGTGGCCATCTTTCGCTGCAACCGGTCATTTAGACCCCTGATGAAGCAGTTCTTTTTCTTCAAATCAGTATTCACCTGGTCGATGGCATACTGCGACAGGTGATTAAACTTGTTGAGATACTGATTGATGGTATCCCCTCCTTGTTTCAGTTTCATGAATTCCTCTTGTTTCATATGCAGCACCCCTTCAGGTATGTAGTGCTCTCGGAAGGCTGCTTTAAATTCTTCCCAAGTGATTTGATGGTTGTCTGGTTGGATTGCCACAAAATTTCCCCACCAAGTACTGGCAGGGCCTCATAGTTGCTATGCCGCGAACAATGGCTTCTGCGTTTCAGAACAACGAAGAAGACCAAACTTTTGTTCAATGACCCGTATCCACTCATCGGCTTCTAGCGGGTCTTCTGCCTTGGTGAATAGAGGTGGACGAGTTTCGGAGAAGTCCAGATAGGTGGTTTCACGGGGACCTTGCTGAAAACCCCTTCTAGCCTGCTGCTGGAACTGCTGTTGACCCGCCATTTCCCTAAGGAAACGGGTATTGTCGGCGGTGGCATTTACCAAGGCGGCAATCGCCTCGGCTAGCGTGGGTGGAACCGGAGGTGGATTTGGGGTGACATCCCGACCCCCAGAAGTTCCGGCTGCGTCCTGTCCACGAGTCCTGGTCGGCATCTGAGGCAAAAACATTCGGAATAAACATGATATGCCAAAGAGACCTTCCATTTACATTACTATAAAAAGTAATGGTACAGACTCGATATTACATAACAGGACACATTACCCATTGTACAAAAGTTCTACCTATTTTACTACTTACTAGTTCTACTTTTATTTTTATTACTACACTGCTACTTCTACTGCTGGTTACCCCTAGCAGCCTTGTCATCAGGTGTGGGAGACCATTCATCGACCAGCCTCATAGAAGGAGGGGGTTGAAAAAGGTCTAGCTCACCACCAAGCGCTTGTCCCATCACATGGGAGGGTCCAGCTTCCGACTCAGCAGGATGTATGGGCTCACTGGGATGCAGTTGCGAATACAATACATGCACTTCCTCATGTAATGTATTGCAGTATGTCTGTAGTTCTTCAACAGCCATGTTGAGCTCAGTTATACGAGCCTGAGCCCTTGCCTCCTTGGCCCATGCCAATGAACGAGATTGAACGACCCAATCGAGTGCCAAATCCCGATCTGCCAGCTAGTCTTGTAGATGGCGAACGTCTCTTCGTAGCTCATTTATACGGTCACCATCTCCAATCCATATAGCTGTCCTGCGGCGGAGTTCCGCTTGGAGCCTACTTACTTCTGCTTCCAGATCCCCTATAGGATCATTGCTTCCGCTACTACTATCTACATCTCGCGGAGCCAGTTGATGTCGAGGTACTCCAATGGGTCCAGTCGACTTACGCGCAGTTTTTCTCGTGCGCGGCGGCATTTCTCTAAGGGAGAAATTTATTAGTACAATTCTTAGCATGATGCATGAATAATTACAGAATCAATCTTGATTCAACCTTTTATACATTGCACTCTTCCTACCTGGTCTTTATAGATTCTTCAGATATAAGGGATAAGAAAGGAAGAAATCTATTTAGGTAAGTCTTTCTTTTGAAATCCTTTTGAATATGCCTTATAATATCTGCAGAGAAGGGCTTCGCTCCGATACCAGCCTGCGACCGAACCTTCCAAGTCATTAGGCCCACCTACGGTTGTCCTTGTCCAACAGACATCAGGCAACCCCGTAGATGTTCCTGAATCACTTGATAAGTTCGGTATCTTTTCTTACCTTACCAGGAACGTTTCACCCGTCTTGCAGACATTACAGAACATCGGAGATATCGGAATGCGGAAGTGATTACATAAACTTACATTTATTTAAAAAGTAAGATTTAGTTACTTATTACAGACCAGAAAATATAAACGAGTGCAGAGTAGTATTATTACATACCAAGGGAGGCAAAAACTCCTCCCATAAAAGTTTATACACAAAAGTTTTTATGGAGGACCATGTCTTCCCACATCTTCATTGCTGATTTTCATCCTGGGAAACCACCTTGGTACAAAAGCAACAGAAATCTGCTGCTCCCTCACCTAAAAACAACGAGGGAATAAACCCTGAGTATGGAATTACTCAGCAAGTCTTACCCGACTAAAGAAAAGACTCTCAAGGGTATGCTGGTTATAAAGGAGTCAAGGTAAGGCTTAACAAGAATCAAAGACTCTGTTTTTGCGGAAAAGCTTACTATGAGTGGATCCTTAAAAATCCAGTTTTATTTTCAGGTTAAGTAAAGTTACCTGCATCTAGAGTTCTTTCTACCCTAGTTCAAACACTTGTCCTGCACTAGCCAGTTTCTCTTCAATCCCTTCATCTTTAGTGGATTGCTACGTGTAAGTCAGTGGCCAAGTCTCCATAACCGCGGAGGTACGGCGATCCGAATCGATTATACTCAGCTGAGGATCTCCGATCACACGACATATGTAGCACTTAACCCTTGCATATGTCAACCCGCCACCGGGTTTCTTAAGACCAGATCAGGTTCACGCAAACCGAGAGCACAGATACACCACCGTCCAGCCTCTTGCCACGGAGGGTACACGCTACTCTCGCCACCGCTCCACGCCCATTTCGTGTTATCTTATTCTGGCCTTAGTCTGCCCGAGGCAAAGCTTACCCATGACGAGGCATGTGACCAGTTAAAGGGTCCTCGGTCAGCAGGCCTACATCGACAAGGTCCTTAATCGACTCAGACGGAGACACTACACCGAGACACTCTTCTCGTGCAAGTCACCCGCCCGGTCTTAGCTTAATTATTTACCCAAAAACTTGGTACCTGGCAGAGGTACATCTTTTCCAATGTTGAACCCATCACGGCCATGATGGATCCCCATCAAGTTTTATTTTCAAAAACATCCCTCCCACTTTGCCAATCATCTTTTGTAAAACAAATCCTTTTGTTTTGCTAGAGCAATACTAAGCATAGTAAAAACCTTTTGTAAAGCAGGATATCAAGGAAGGTAATCAAAGATCAAGGAAGGTAATGCAGGAATTGTTTAAGCATTCAACTCCTATCACCTAATGCATCAAGCAAGTGAGAAAGATTTTAAAAACATCAAGGGAGGTGGCAAATGCACCGGGGCTTGCCTTCGTTAACAGGTGAGTCTGGCTCGGATCCACAAATATCAAAGTAAAAGCAGTTGCCTGCTTGAGAATCCGAGGGTGGTGGTGTCCTTTCTTCGGTGACTTCTGCTTCTTCTTCACGTTCTAACATAACCATACATGTATATATATAAGAATGGATGCCATGGGATGCTTATGAGAATGCAAAGATAATATAAACTTATTATCTAAGTCTTGAATACAACTTTCCTTCACGGAACTCCGAGAACTTAGGGTTTCCGGAGTCGGTAAAGGAATTCATAGGGCAGGGGGAGGTGTTTTGGGATTTTGTGATCAAACAAGGTCCAAATCAATTCAAACTCTACCCAAGGCTTCTAAATAATGTTTTAAGTTCACATAAAAATTTTTAGCATTTTTGGGATTACCATTTATCTTTTAAAAATCCAGAATTACTTGTTTAAGCTATTTTAAATGCCCTAAAACTCTTTGTTTAAACTAAAAATCATGAAACTATTTTTATCAAATTCTATGGAAAATAACAAGCCTAGGAAAATTGGTCTCATATTTTTAGGATTTTTCTGTAATTTTCTACATATTTCTAAAGCTGGACAGAAAAAGAAAAAGGAAAATATGGAACAGTATTGGGCTGATTCTGGCCCGCACCGGCCCAACCATACAGGAAACCAGGGCGCGCCCACGCCCGCGCTGGCATCTATGCAGAAAAGACCTCGGGTTCTTGGCTATTGGGAGATAAGTTCTTTTACTATTTCGCTGTGTCGCTGACAGATTGCAAAAAGGCCCTCGATTTTCTATTTCTTTACCCGACCCATCCTCGACGGCGTTCATCCCCCGCCGAGCTCCGGCGAGCGCTTGAACCGGCCGAAAGGGTCAACGGCTAGGGTTTCCAAGCAGCGGACACCAAATTAGTCCTACCCCGAGCTTTTCTCCCACATCAATTGCAAGGATGGCTACCCAAATGCTCCTGACCACGGTGACAGCGGAAACCTCGAATAGAATTGTGTGTTCCCAGTCACCAATGGCAGTTTAGCTCGATCTAAAGGGTTGGGGAGTTTGAGACGAGCTTAGGGATGTTAGAACAAGCAACAGAGCAACATGAACTGACCTCAATTGGGCTGGCCGCAGTGAGCTCGACCCTGCGGTGTCTTTCGACCGATTTGGGGAAAATCCCAAATTGGGAGGCTGTGGGGAACGATCGGGGCTGCGAGTTGGTTCACTGGACGCACGATTACCTAGCGGAACACATTGAGGCTTCAATTTATAGGATACATAAGCGGTGATGATCAATTTGATCGAGTAGCGCTGGCGGTCGGAGATGAGGAAGACGAGTTCAGTACGGGGAAACGTGGCTTTCACCGTGGCAGTAGCTCCGGTGATCACCGGACATGCACCGCATGATTCACCGCGACGAGAGCCAGCACTAAGGCACGTGGTGCGTGACGGTGACAGCACGACGGCGGTGAGAACCCTATCCGAAATATCAGTGCACAGGGGAGGGGCACGGCGGTTAGCCGGAATGGCATACAGCTCACCGGCGGCGATGCACTTTCACTCCGCGACGTTATCTCCTCGCCACCCGCACGAATCCAAACACCCACGACATGAATCGCGGCGGAGGTATCGTCGGCGGTGAGAGTTCCGCGTGGGCAGCCTGATCCAAGCCAGGCTACTGTACCATCGCGAGTTTCAGTCAGATGAACCTGACAGTCAATGTTGAACTCGAATTACCTCCAAATTTTACTTGGCAACTCACCCAAGCCTCTGCATCAAAGTTGTAGTGCTACTTACCAGCTACAAATCGACTATAGGGATTATGCACATTTGTTTATCCCCCTGAGCAGTAATCGAGTCCAAAGTTCCTCAGAGCTCACTGTTAGTTCATGTTCAGTCCCAGGGTGGTCTGACAACCAGACTTTAGAGCTAATTATCTCCACCTTTTACATAACAACAATGCTTAATCACTTAAGCAAAGTTGTACACCTACAGTAGTTTTACAAGTTCAATGTGTTGATCCTAGGCAAATTCCTTATATTTTTAAAACTACAGAGCTCCAAAGTCAGCTCTGTTTACTGGTTTTAGACTTAGGCATATGAGAGGTATAGAGTGACTTTTTGCAAATAAGCCCAAATCTCATAGTTTGATTTGCAAATCCTCAAACATGTGAAGCATATGACTTGAGGTGCCCTAATACCTTGGTTTTTGTACTTTAGTCCCAAAAGTGGGCAAATTTTGCACATAGGTCCCTAGTGTTTAGTCTTAGGGCTTTTTAGGGTTCTATTTAAGATTTTTGGTATCCTAGGGGTATAAAGGTAATTCAACTTTGTTTTTGGGGATATTTTATGACTCTTTCCCAAAAGCCTTTAGGTTTTTCTCATTTGGGTTAAGTTTTGCCCCATTAAACTCTATTTAGGGTTAAGTTCCTTAACCAGGGGTCTATTTGCAAAATACCAAAAACAATACACTTGTTTGAAATTTTTACCTAGTGAATGCACTCTAGGTGTGTCAAACATATGCAATATCAATGTTTATGATGTCATGCTCAAGTTTTAGTTATAGTAACACCAGGGGTGTTACAACACCGGACTGTCCGGTGAGTCGTTCACAGGCGAACTCGTCGCTCTCGGGAGATGATTAACGGTGTACGGCTAAAATTCACCAGACTGTCCGGTGGTGCACCGGACTGTCCGGTGAGCCAACAGTCGACCGGGCCAACGGCCGGCTGTGCGATCCACGCGGGACATGTGGCCGAGCCAACGGCTAGATGGGAGCACCAGACAGTGTCCAGTGCGCCAACGGCTCTCAAGCGCCAACGGTCGGCTTCGCCAAATAAGGAAGGAGATCCGCACCGGACAGTGTCCGGTGGTGCACCGGACATGTCCGGTGCGCCAGTCGACAGAAGGCAAGAATTGCCTTCCCTGATTGCTCTCAACTGCTCCTAGCTGCCTTGGGGCTATAAAAGGGACCCCTTGGCGCATGGAGAAGAAATCCAAGCAACCTTAGAGCATTCTTGATCATCCACACTCAGTTTTCGAGCATTCGTTTGTCATTCTCAGTGATTCGAGCTCCGTTCTAGTGAGAACTTTGAGATAGTCTTTTGAGCTCGATTCTTGGCCGTGTGTGTGCGTATTTCGCTGTGGATTTGTGTGTGTTGCTTTCCTCCCTTACTCCGTGCTTCTTTGTGAACTTCAAGTGTAAGGGCGAGAGACTCCAACTTGTGGAGATTCCTCGCAAACGGGAATAGTAAAGTAAACTAAACACCGTGGTATTCAAGTTGGTCTTTGGACCGCTTGAGAGGGGTTGATTGCAACCCTCGTCCGTTGGGACGCCACAACATGGAGTAGGCAAGCGTTGGTCTTGGCCGAACCACAGGATAAACCATTGTGCCAATCTCTGTGATTATTCTCTTGTGGTCATTGTGTTTTGTTGAAGACTCCTCTTTAGCCACTTGGTGACTATTGTGCTGACACTTAACCAAGTTTTTGTGGCTTAAGTTTCAAAGTGTTACAGGATCACCTATTCACCCCCCCTCTAGGTGCTCTCAATTGGTATCAGAGCCGTTCTCTTCACGAAGGGACTAATCGCCCGAAGAGATGGATCCTAAGGGGAAGGGAATTGTGATCAACGACAAGGAGAAGGAGCCCGTCATCAACGAGCCTAAGGATGACAAGCCTACTGATTCAAGCTCGGGCTACAAGCGGAAGGAAGGGAAGAAGAAGAAGACAAGGCACATCAAAGAGATCGTCTACTACGACGACAGCGATGAGTCTACTTCTTCCCAAAAGGACGACGACAACGACTACGACAAACGAAAGACGGTTAACTCAAACTTTTCTTTCGATTATTCGCGTATTCCTCAAAGTTCAAATTCACATTTGCTCTCCATTCCTCTCGGTAAGCCTCCACACTTTGATGGGGAGGACTACGGATTTTGGAGCCACAAAATGCGTAGTCATCTGTTGTCTCTCCATCCAAGCATATGGGAGATTGTTGAGAATGGAATGAAATTTGATAGCTCAGATAGTCCTATTTTTATTAATGAACAGATTCATAGAAATGCACAAGCTACTACTATGTTGTTAGCTTCCTTGTGCAGGGACGAGTACCATAAGGTGAGCGGCTTAGACAATGCCAAGCAAATCTGGGACACCCTCAAGATCTCTCATGAGGGGAATGACGTCACTTTGCTCACCAAAATGGAGTTGGTGGAGGGTGAGCTTGGACGATTCACAATGATAAGGGGAGAGGAGCCAACCCAAACTTACAACCGGCTTAAGACCCTTATCAACAAAATAAGGAGCTACGGAAGCACGCGATGGACGGACCACAACGTCGTCCGCCTAATGCTAAGGTCCTTTACCGTTCTTGATCCTCATCTCGTGAACAATATTCGTGAGAATCCTAGGTACACGAAGATGACGCCCGAGGAGGTACTTGGAAAATTCGTAAGCGGGGGGATGATGATCAAGGAGGCGAGATACGTCGACGACGCGTTGAACGGACCAATCCACGAGCCTCAACCCATTGCTCTCAAGGCAACGAGGAGCAAGGAGACGCTACCTAGCAAGGTGGCACAAGTTGAGGCGGCCGGGCTCAATGATGAGGAGATGGCCCTCATCATCGAGCGCTTCAAGACGGCGCTAAAGGGTCGCAAGGGGCAGCCAAGCAAGACCAAGACCAAAGGGAAGCGCTCATGCTTCAAATGTGGTAAGGTTGGTCATTTTATTGCTAACTGTCCCGACAATGATAGTGATCAGGATCAAGGGAACAAGAGGGAGAAGAAAAAGAACTATAAGAAGGCAAAGGGCGAGGCACATCTTGGCAAGGAGTGGGATTCAGATTGCTCCTCGTCCGACTCCGACAATGAAGGACTCGCCGCCACCGCCTTCAACAAGTCATCCCTCTTCCCCAACGAGCGTCACACATGCCTTATGGCAAGGGAGAAGAAGGTATGTACTCGGAACTCTACTTATGCTTCTTCAAGTGAGGACGAATCTAGTGATGAGGATGAAATAGATTATTCATGTTTATTTAAGGGCCTAGATAGAACCAAGGTAGATAAAATTAATGAATTGATTGATGCCTTGAATGATAAGAATAGGCTTTTAGAAAAACAAGAGGACTTGTTGTATGAAGAACATGACAAATTTGTAGAAGCACAAAAATCTCATGCCTTAGAAGTTAAGAGAAATGAAATGCTTTCTTGTGAATTATCTTCTTGCCATGAGACAATTTCTAGCTTAAGAAGCATTAATGATGATTTGAATGCTAAGTTAGAAATAGCTAGTAAATCAACAACTTGTGTAGAAAATGTTGTTATTTGCAATAGATGTAAAGATTTTGATATTGATGCTTGTAGTGAACACATAGCTTCTATTGCAAAGTTAAATGATGAAATGGCTAGTCTTAATGCCCAACTTAAGGCTAGCAAAAGTGAGTTTGATAAACTAAAATTTGCTAGGGATGCCTACACGGTTGGTAGACACCCCTCAATTAAGGATGGGCTTGGCTTCAAGAGGGAAGCCAAGAACTTAACAAGCCATAAGGCTCCCATCTCCGCCAAGGAGAAAGGGAAAGCCCCCATGGCAAGTAGTACTAAAAGGAACCATGCTTTTATGTACAATGATAGAAGACAGTCTCATAGGAGTTGTAATACTTTTGATTCACATGCCTATGATTCTTATGCTATGTTTGCTTCCAGTTCTTCCTATATGCATGGTAGAGATATGCCTAGGAAAAATATTCATCATGTGCCTAGAAAGAATATTGTTCATGTTCCTAGGAAAGTTATGAATGGACCCTCTACAATTTATCATGCTTTAAATGCTTCCTTTGCTATTTGTAGAAAGGATAGGAAGATAGTTGCTAGGAAATTAGGGGCAAAATGCAAGGGTGATAAAACTTGCATTTGGGTCCCTAAGACAATTGTGACTAACCTTGTAGGACCCAACAACAGTTGGGTACCTAAGACCCAAGCCTAAATTTGCCTTGCAGGTTTATGCATCCGGGGGTTCAAGCTGGATTATCGACAGCGGATGCACGAACCATATGACGGGGGAAAAGAAGATGTTCACCTCCTACGTCAAGAATAAGGATTCCCAAGATTCAATCATATTTGGTGATGGGAACCAAGGCAAGGTGAAAGGTTTAGGCAAGATTGCAATATCAAATGAGCACTCTATTTCTAATGTGTTTTTAGTTGAGTCGCTTGGATATAATTTGTTATCTGTTAGTCAATTATGCAAAATGGGATATAATTGTCTATTTACAAATATAGATGTGTCTGTCTTTAAAAGATGTGATGGTCCACTAGCTTTTAAGGGTGTACTAGACGACAAACTTTATTTAGTTGATTTTGCAAAATAGGAGGCCGGTCTAGATGCATGCTTAATTGCTAAGACTTGCATGGGCTGACTGTGGCATCACCGTTTAGCACATGTGGGGATGAAGAACCTTCACAAACTTCTAAAGGGAGATCACGTGATAGGTCTAACCAATGTTCATTTCGAAAAAGATAGACCTTGTGCAGCTTGTCAAGCAGGGAAACAGGTGGGGAGCTCACATCATTCCAAGAATGTGATGACCACGTCAAGACCACTGGAGATGCTTCATATGGACCTCTTCGGACCCGTTGCCTATTTAAGCATAGGAGGAAGTAAGTATGGTCTGGTTATAGTTGATGATTTTTCCCGCTTCACTTGGGTATTCTTTTTGCAGGATAAATCTGAAACCCAAGGGACCCTCAAGCGCTTCCTCAAGAGAGCTCAAAATGAGTTTGAGCTCAAGGTGAAGAAGATAAGGAGCGACAACGGGTCCGAGTTCAAGAACCTTCAAGTGGAGGAGTACCTTGAGGAGGAAGGGATCAAGCACGAGTTCTCCACTCCTTACACACCACAGCAAAATGGTGTGGTAGAGAGGAAGAACAGGACGCTAATCGACATGGCGAGGATGATGCTTGGAGAGTTCAAGACCCCCGAGCGTTTTTGGTCAGAAGCCGTGAACACGGCTTGCCACGCCATCAACTGGGTCTACCTTCACCGTCTCCTCAAGAAGACTTCGTATGAGCTTCTAACCGGTAACAAACCCAATGTTTCGTATTTTCGAGTTTTTGGGAGTAAATGCTACATTCTGGTGAAGAAGAGTAGAAATTCTAAATTTGCTCCCAAAGCTGTAGAAGGGTTTTTATTAGGTTATGACTCAAATACAAAGGCGTATAGAGTCTTCAACAAATCATCGGGTTTGGTTGAAGTCTCTAGCGACGTTGTATTTGATGAGACTAATGGCTCTCCAAGAGAGCAAGTTGTTGATCTTGATGATGTAGATGAAGAAGATGTTCCGACGGCCGCAATTCGAACCATGGCGATTGGTGATGTGCGACCACAGGAACAAAATGAGCAAGATCAACCCTCTTCCTCAACAATGGTGCAACCCCAACTCAAGATGATGAACAGGTTCATCAAAAGGAGGCATGTGATCAAGGGGGAGCACAGGATGTTCAAGCTGAAGAGGAAGAAGCACCTCAGGCTCCTCCAACCCAAGTTCGAGCGACGATTCAAAGGGATCATCCCGTCGACCAGATTTTGGGTGACATTAGCAAGGGAGTAACTACTCGGTCTCGATTAGTTAATTTTTGTGAGCATTACTCTTTTGTCTCTTCTATTGAGCCTTTCAGGGTAGAAGAGGCCTTGCTAGATCCGGACTGGGTGTTGGCCATGTAGGAGGAACTCAACAACTTCAAGCGTAATGAAGTTTGGACACTGGTGCCTCGTCCCAAGCAAAATGTTGTGGGAACCAAGTGGGTGTTCCGCAACAAACAAGATGAGCACAGGGTGGTGACAAGAAACAAGGCTCGACTTGTGGCAAAAGGTTATGCCCAAGTCACAGGTTTGGACTTTGAGGAGACTTTCGCTTCTGTGGCTAGGCTAGAATCAATTCGTATTTTGCTAGCATATGCCGCTCACCATTCTTTCAGGTTGTACCAAATGGATGTGAAGAGCGCTTTCCTCAACGGGCCGATCAAGGAGGAGGTGTACGTGGAGCAACCCCCTGGCTTCGAGGATGAACGGTACCCCGACCACGTGTGTAAGCTCTCTAAGGCGCTCTATGGACTTAAGCAAGCCCCAAGAGCATGGTATGAATGCCTTAGAGACTTTCTAATTGCTAATGCTTTCAAGGTTGGGAAAGCCGATCCAACTCTTTTTACTAAGACTTGTGATGGAGATTTATTTGTGTGCCAAATTTATGTCGATGACATAATATTTGGTTCTACTAATCAAAAGTCTTATGAAGAGTTTAGCAGGGTGATGATGCAGAAGTTCGAGATGTCGATGATGGGCGAGTTGAACTACTTCCTTGGGTTCTAAGTGAAGCAACTCAAGGATGGCACCTTCATCTCTCAAACGAAGTACACTCAAGACTTGCTAAAGCGGTTTGGGATGAAGGACGCCAAGCCCGCAAAGACTCCGATGGGAACCGACGGACACACCGACCTCAACAAAGGAGGTAAGTCCGTTGATCAAAAAGCATACCGGTCTATGATAGGGTCTTTACTTTATTTATGTGCTAGTAGACCGGATATTATGCTTAGCGTATGCATGTGTGCTAGATTTCAATCCGATCCTAAGGAGTGTCACTTAGTGGCGGTGAAGCGAATCTTTAGATATTTGGTCGCTACGCCCTATTTCGGGATCTGGTATCCAAAGGGGTCTACCTTTGACTTGATTGGATATTCAGATTCCGACTATGCCGGATGTAAGGTCGATAGGAAGAGTACATCGGGGACGTGCCAATTCTTAGGAAGGTCCCTGGTGTCATGGAATTCTAAGAAACAAACTTCCGTTGCCCTATCCACCGCTGAGGCCGAGTACGTTGCCGCAGGACAGTGTTGCGCGCAACTACTTTGGATGAGGCAAACCCTCCGGGAATTTGGCTACAATCTGAGCAAAGTCCCACTCCTATGTGATAATGAGAGTGCTATCCGCATGGCGGAAAATCCTGTCGAGCACAGCCGCACAAAGCACATTGACATCCGGCATCACTTTTTGAGAGACCACCAGCAAAAGGGGGATATCGAAGTGTTTCATGTTAGCACCGAGAACCAGCTAGCCGATATCTTTACCAAGCCTCTAGATGAGAAGACCTTTTGCAGGCTGCGTAGTGAGCTCAATGTCTTAGATTCGCGGAACCTGGATTGAAATATAGCATACTTGTGTCTATGCCTTTGATCATGTTCCTTCTGCATTTTGTTGCTTATTTTTGGTGCTCAAGTTGTACAAGCACTCCCCGGACCTCACAAGTCCTTGTGCAAGTGATGCACACATTTTGGGGGAGATGTGTTACAACTTGACCCCTTGAGACTAACCATGTGCTTGAGTTTGCTTGATTTAGTCTCAAAGGTGGATTGAAAGGGAAAGGTGGGCTTGGACCATAAAAGACTTCCACTGCACTCCGATGAGAGGGTAACTGTCGGGGACCATAATTAGGGGTACCCTCAAGACGCCTAATTCTCAGCTGGTAACCCCCATCAGCATAAAGCTGCAGAGGCCTGATAGGTGCGATTAAGTCAGGGATCAGTCCATACGAGCGACTCGATCACGCCTCGCCCGAGCCTAGCCTCAAGCAAGGGCAGCCGACCCTGAGGTGTTTCCGTCTCGCCCGAGGCCCCCTTTTTTGCGGCAGACGCATCTCCGGCTCGCCCGAGGCCTTGCCTTCGTTAAGAAGCAACCCTGACTAAATCGCCGCGCCGACCGACCAAGTCACGGGGGCATTTAACGCAAAGGTAGCCTGGCACCTTTATCCTGACGCGCGCCCCCTGGCAGAGCCGAAGTGACCGCCGTCACTTCGCCGCTCCACTGACCGGTCTGACAAAAGGACAGCGCCGCCTGCGCCGTCCCGACTGCGGTGCCACTTGACAGAGTGAGACTGACAGGCAGCCAGGCCTTGCCAAAGGCGCCATAGGAAGCTCCGCCC
This sequence comes from Zea luxurians, assembly GCA_029449295.1. Lineage (NCBI taxonomy): Eukaryota > Viridiplantae > Streptophyta > Magnoliopsida > Poales > Poaceae > Zea > Zea luxurians. The sequence goes on along the minus strand of JAOPSE010000021.1, from coordinate 64,157,736 downwards.
GACCCAGGGCTCGGACTCGGGCTAAGGCCCCGGAAGACGGCGAACTCCGCTCCGCCCGACCCAGGGCTCGGACTCGGGCTAAGGCCCCGGAAGACGGTGAACTCCGCTCCGCCCGACCCAGGGCTCGGACTCGGGCTAAGGCCCCGGAAGACGGCGAACTCCGCTCCGCCCGACCCAGGGCTCGGACTCGGGCTAAGGCCTCGGAAGACGGCGAACTCCGCACCGCCCGACCCAGGGCTCGGACTCGGGCTAAGGCCCCGGAAGACGGTGAACTCCGCTCCGCCCGACCCAGGGCTCGGACTCGGGCTAAGGCCCCGGAAGACGGCGAACTCCGCTTCACCCGACCCCTGGGGTCAGACTCCGCTCTGGCCTCTGCCGAACGACCTCCGCCTCGCCCGACCCAGGAGCTCGGGCTCGGCCTCGGCCATGGAAGACAGACTCGACCTCGGCCTCGGAGGAGCCTCCACGTCGCCCGACCTAGGGCACAAGTCCGCCACGTCAACAGGAAGCGCCATCATCACCCTACCCCGAGCCGACTGGGGCCGCAGAGAACAAGACCGACGTCCCATCTGGCTAGCTCCGCCAGATAGGCAATGATGGCGCCCCGCTAGACCCATGACGACGGCGGCTCTCAGCTCCCTTACGGAAGCAGGGGGACGTCAGCAAGAGCCCAACTGTTCCGACAGCTGTCCCTCCACTAGGCTCCGTTACTCCTCCGACAGCCACGACACCACACCAGCTGGGTGCCAAGTTCTCTCCGGCTGCCACATTGGCATGTACCTAGGGCGCTAGCTCTCCCCCGCTAGACACGTAGCACTCTGCTGCACCCCCATTGTACACCTGGATCCTCTCCTTACGCCTATAAAATGAAGGACCAGGGCCTTCTTAGAGAAGGTTGGCCCCGCGGGAACGAGGGCAGGGGCAGGCGCTCTCTTGGGGCCGCTCGCTTCCCTCACCCGCGTGGACGCTTGTAACCCCCTACTGCAAGTGCACCCGACCTGGGCGCGGGACGAACACGAAGGCCGCGGGATCTCCACCTCCCTCACGACTCGGCTCCGGCCACCTCGCTTTCCCCCCTTCGCGCTCGCCCACGCGCTCGACCCATCTGGGCTGGGGCACGCGGCACACTCACTCGTCGGCTTAGGGACCCCCCGGTCTCGAAACGCCGACAGTTGGCGCGCCAGGTAGGGGCCTGCTGCGTGTTGACGAGCAGTTTCCCGTCTAGCTCCAGATGGGCAGTCTCCAACGACCTCTCCAACCCGGGACGGTGCTCCGTTTTGGGAGTCTCGAGTTCATGTCTGTAACACCCGGATTCTAGGGGTCCAAAACCCGGGGTTAACATAAACACCAGGTATGCTGGGACCAAGTCTCATACATATGATGTATAGTGGCACAGGATCGAATGTCACATCTTTATATATAACAGGAGTTCTATACAAAATAAATAATTACATTATAAGGAGACAACGGTCCAGCAACCCAAAGTTGACTGGGAGACGACGACCTAGACCTCTCACGAACTCATCGCAGCATCCTCCATGAGCATCATCCTGCAGTACCTGGTCTTGACCTGTGGTGTATGTGAGACAGCAAGAGTGAGCTCACATACGTTCATCGCTCAACAAGTTGTGGGGAATAATGTGCATGAACTCGCCAAAGGTGGGAGCTCACGTGAAGTGTAAGGCTTACCAAAGAAGATGGTTAGAGCTGAGCATTGCTTTTAAAGTTGGTCAAAATTTTATTAGCAATTACTAAGTGTAAGTAAATACCAAACCCAATTAAGTAATAGAACAAAAGTAACAACAACATCACCTGCAATGCAATGCATATGACAAATTGAATTTAGTTCCATAAATTAATCATGTGAGTGTCCGAGCTGCTCATGACCGTGAGCACGGCTAGTATACCAGTTTTACACTCTGCAGAGGTTGCGCATCTTTACCCACAAGTCGTGTATCCCATGTCGCCAGGGTTTGCAAAGCCCTTAGACACTTCCGAGGTGAATGACTAGGGATCCACTACGAGGCCTTTACAAAGTTCCACTAGCTTCCGAAAACCCGCTACAGTTTATAGGAAGATCCAGTACAGGAATCCCTTGCAGGACCGCCATCGCAGCAAAATCCTCCCGAGGGCCTCCCCGTACTGACCTCTCCCCTACTGCCCTTGCCCCTTTCGGGTAAGGTAGTCTTCCACTAGCTTTCCTAATTAATCAGCCAAGGGCGTCCCATTCCACCCTTGTGGTAGCACTGTTTTCCCGGGTGGTTCTCCATGTTCCAATTAACATAATGATCTTAACATGAACAATAAATAACAACTGATAACAAAAGGTGTAATCATGAATAATGTATCTCCATACCCAAAACCACATATAGCACTAGCAAGTACTACCCAGAAAGATCAGTGGTAAACAAGGTATAAAGATAGACAAACTAGGGTAACCTATTGGGTCCCATCAAAATTAACCTATGCAGATCATTATAATTAATCAGAACATGGCTGGGTAAAAAGAAGTGATCAAGGGCACAACTTGCCTGGGTCTTGAGATTCCAGGTACCAGGATGATCTTCAGATCCTCGTGTCCTCACTGCTAGTCGTAGCAATTCAAACAAACATAGTATAGGCAAATTTAACATTACACCAAACATGTAAACAAAATACATAATAATAATCTACACATTAAAATAAGATCACAGGAAAAAGAATCATTAATTTTGGAGTTGTAGATTTTAAGTTATGGATTTCCAAAGGTTTTATGTGCTTAGTACAAGATTAATTAAGATAACAATTTTAATGTGACTTTTATGTAAAACCAGTGGCACTAATTGATAAACAATAATATTACAAAATTATAGGAAGTGGAATGGATTAATTTGGAGTTCATATGCATTTTCTATGAATTATATAAATTCTAGGAATTATTTTTATATTAAAAACTCATTTTCTAATTCATTTTCCTGATTTTATAACTCTCTGGACTGGGCCTCAATTACAGCAAAGCTCAGGGGGCCAAGCGCAAAAGAAACAAAGACTCAGTCGCTGCATAGGGTGGACCGCGGGTTATTTTTCCCAATACAGAGGGGTTTATTTGCAAGATCAGCCGGCCGAAAGGGTAGGAAGCGATATCAGTCGTCCGATCTGAAATTAAAGGGGCAGATTAGATCCCAACTACCCTGAATCGGTACGCTATGTAGATCCTTGGATCTAGATCCAATGGTCCGGATTTTAAAGTCCCGCAGCAACCCAGGATCGCCCGATCCCAATCCTACCGCCCGAATTGATCCCAGCCGATCGGATGCGCGATATCAATCTGAGCCCTCCATTTCAATCCGACGCACACGATTTGATGTCACCGAACTCTATACTGTGATATGATTTTGTCCGTCGGCTGAAGATCCAATGGTGCCCGTTGTCTCTCCTACCTCCCGACTCGGCTGGTGAGAACTGGGCGCGACGCTCGGTACTCGACGGCGCAGTGCGTCGGCATCGCAACACGACGGTCCCCGCTCACCCACCCGTATTGCCACTCCTCATCTACTTGGCGCAACGACGCGACCCACTAGGCGAGCCCTATCGCACGCCCGGGCGTCAACATCCCACAGCGTCAAGCTCCACATGAAGGGACGGGTAAAGCATAGCATAAGGTGTTCCTTACCTATAGAAATGGGGTGCAGTTCCCAGCCCAAGGTGCTACGCGACCTCACAGCGATGGGGCACACATCGACCGCGGCGGATCTCCTTCCCCCGACCGACTGTTCACGCGACAACTGTGATTGGTTTGCTTCGATGGTTTCGGGTACGGCTTGGCGTGGCTATCGGTGCAGGGCGAGATGACCCCGGGGCATGGGCATAAATAGCCAGGAGTCCGTCGATGGAGTGCCCGGCTAGATCAGCGGAGGATACGGTACCCGCGCGCGCGTAGCTCGCGGTTCCGTTATGGTGGGGAAGAAAAGACCTGACCATTGGGCCCCATGTGTCACTGATAGCAAGAATGTGGCGCGGTACGTGTGACTGGAATGCGGGCCCCGCCCGTCAGTTTTGCAGAGCCGATAACAGGCGCGTCGCGCGGGGAGGTGGGAATGGGCCGTGAGGGAGAAGGGAGTGGGCCGGCCAAGGAAGAAGTCAGCCCAGGTGGATTTTATCTTTTTTTTTTCTTTTATTTTCCTTTTCCTTTTTGTTTTATTCCGTTTTCATTTGAATCTCTAATTTGAATTTGAATCCTGTTATGAACTTCACCTTTGAGTCAAATGTACGATCTCAAATCTGTACAAGAATAATATATATATTATAATTATTTTTATTTACATAGTAATTTCTTCCTTCTCTTTTCTCTTTTATTTTATATTTCCATTTTCAAATTCTAGTTTTCTTAGCTTAAGTTTGTTTCACAAATTTGAATACAAAGTGCAATAATACAATAACTTTATCATGAGATGCATTTTATTTATTTATTTATCTGTTATGTTAACCCATATAATTCCATTAATCAAATATGCACAAAGAAGAGAAAAACCAATTTAACTCCCAAGGGTTCCATAATCCCAAGATACCCACTTATAAACATATTTATTTATTTATAACCTTATTTTTCTTTGATACAAATTTTTGGGCTCTACAAATCCTACCCCCCTTAAAAATAATCTCGTCCTCGAGATTTGTAAGAAAAGGGAATACAAAAAGGATTGGTTTGCAATTTAGTTTTTTTTTTAATTTCTAAATCCAGGGTCTCTCTTTTTATTATTAGTAAGTGATAGGAGAGCATGGGTATTATATGTATGTCCACATTATTATGTAGGATAGAAGATGTCTTTAGGGCATATATAGGTTTGGGTAAGAAAGAGTAGGATAAGAAAAGACTCCATCCAAGATTGTGGATCTTGGCTCATCTTGGTGACCTCACTTGATCCTTGAAGACTTGAGTTGGTGCTCATCCTTACTTGATGTAGTTGATCATCTTCTCCAGGCTTGTCTCATTGATTAGGTGTTAGTGTATATTATCAGGCTGGGAAATATGGTTAAGATAGACATGGATGAGATAGACTACATGATGTAGGTCAGAAGTTTGTGTTTGGTGTCAGGTGGGGGTTGATAGATTATGCAATCCATCAAGACTTTATTGATTGGGTAAGTTATGTAACTTGTTATATAGGTCGAGTTGTTGTGTAGGGCCAAGTTGATATAAGTTTCCAAATTAGGTTTAAGTAATTTAGGAGTATGGCCTTATCTTTTTTTACCAGCATTAAGTAACTTACACTAGATTAGACCATATTAAATTAGATATGATCTAGATTAGACTAGTTTAAGTTAGATAGATTTATCAGGGTAAGATATATCTTGTTAGGATATGTTAGAGTCTTTTGAAATATGATGGGGTATGTGGTGTAGGTAGGTCAGAAGTTCTATTAGGTTAACACAGAGGGATTATGCATCTATGGGATGGGTTAGCTCATGGTCGAATTGATCCAATGTGCTAAGATAAGTTAATACATGGCTAGTGGGGTCCAATCTCTTCTACTAGTGTCATTAATCTGTTTAAGTGAACCACATTAAGTTAGATAACATTAGACCACACTAGATCAGGTCACATTAGGTAAGATAAGATCTAGATTAAATTGGATATGACTGGATTAGACTAGTTTAGGTTAGATAGGTCCAACAGGGTAGAATATGTTAGGATGTTTTGAGATTAGTTAAATATGTTATGATAAGATAAAGTCTCTTGCTAGTTTATAATTGAGGGGTTATGCAACTATCAGATGGTTAAGGTAGTTGCATATGGCCAAGTCGATCTGTCATTCCTAATTTAGTGCGGGGTGAACTAAGTTAAGTCCTGTTCTATGGGGGTAGAGTCTAAATTATTTCATCAGTGTTATCTAACATGTTTGATAAGTCACTTTAGATTTGATCAGATCCAGGTTAGATTGGTGTGACTAGTTTGACTAGATATGATCTAATTAATTTGCATTAGATCATGGTTGTTAATCTAGGGTGGTTAAGTATGCTCATCAGGATAACATTGATCCATAATGATAAGATAGAATCTTTTAAGGCCAGTTAGATCTATTAGGATGACATAGAATCTTTTCAAGATAAGATGAGTATCTTTTTAAGATAAGATGGATATATGTGTGTAGGATAGAATCTTATAAGATGAGATGGATATTGTAGGCTAGATACTTTAATGAGGGATAATTTAGTTTGTATAGTTAGTTTTATAAGCATTATGTATATGCAGATGTAATTGTGGACATTACTCCACGACTCATCACACTCAATCAAAGATCCAAATCAGACAAGTATCATAAGAACAAACATTCAAGCATATAAATATTTACAAAATTAGTTTTGCTTTTGTTCCTAGGATTAGGTCTCCTATTCCCAAAGTCACTTTAGGCACAGGATTTCAAAGTGTGAAATCCAAGTTTGTCTTTAGAATGAAAAGGTAAGAATAATCAGAGTAAAGCGGAATTAGATGAGAAATGATTAAGATAAGTTTAGAAAAGGATTAGAGTAGCAGAGGTAAGTAGACGAGGGTTGTCCAGTTCTATCTAGGTTTCGTCCTACAGTCAACATTCCTCTGATACCACTTCTGTAACACCCGGATTCTAGGGGTCCAAAACCCGGGGTTAACATAAACACCAGGTATGCTGGGACCAAGTCTCATACATATGATGTATAGTGGCACAGGATCGAATGTCACATCTTTATATATAACAGGAGTTCTATACAAAATAAATAATTACATTATAAGGAGACAACGGTCCAGCAACCCAAAGTTGACTGGGAGACGACGACCTAGACCTCTCACGAACTCATCGCAGCATCCTCCATGAGCATCATCCTGCAGTACCTGGTCTTGACCTGTGGTGTATGTGAGACAGCAAGAGTGAGCTCACATACGTTCATCGCTCAACAAGTTGTGGGGAATAATGTGCATGAACTCGCCAAAGGTGGGAGCTCACGTGAAGTGTAAGGCTTACCAAAGAAGATGGTTAGAGCTGAGCATTGCTTTTAAAGTTGGTCAAAATTTTATTAGCAATTACTAAGTGTAAGTAAATACCAAACCCAATTAAGTAATAGAACAAAAGTAACAACAACATCACCTGCAATGCAATGCATATGACAAATTGAATTTAGTTCCATAAATTAATCATGTGAGTGTCCGAGCTGCTCATGACCGTGAGCACGGCTAGTATACCAGTTTTACACTCTGCAGAGGTTGCGCATCTTTACCCACAAGTCGTGTATCCCATGTCGCCAGGGTTTGCAAAGCCCTTAGACACTTCCGAGGTGAATGGCTAGGGATCCACTACGAGGCCTTTACAAAGTTCCACTAGCTTCCGAAAACCCGCTACAGTTTATAGGAAGATCCAGTACAGGAATCCCTTGCAGGACCGCCATCGCAGCAAAATCCTCCCGAGGGCCTCCCCGTACTGACCTCTCCCCTACTGCCCTTGCCCCTTTCGGGTAAGGTAGTCTTCCACTAGCTTTCCTAATTAATCAGGCAAGGGCGTCCCATTCCACCCTTGTGGTAGCACTGTTTTCCCGGGTGGTTCTCCATGTTCCAATTAACATAATGATCTTAACATGAACAATAAATAACAACTGATAACAAAAGGTGTAATCATGAATAATGTATCTCCATACCCAAAACCACATATAGCACTAGCAAGTACTACCCAGAAAGATCAGTGGTAAACAAGGTATAAAGATAGACAAACTAGGGTAACCTATTGGGTCCCATCAAAATTAACCTATGCAGATCATTATAATTAATCAGAACATGGCTGGGTAAAAAGAAGTGATCAAGGGCACAACTTGCCTGGGTCTTGAGATTCCAGGTACCAGGATGATCTTCAGATCCTCGTGTCCTCACTGCTAGTCGTAGCAATTCAAACAAACATAGTATAGGCAAATTTAACATTACACCAAACATGTAAACAAAATACATAATAATAATCTACACATTAAAATAAGATCACAGGAAAAAGAATCATTAATTTTGGAGTTGTAGATTTTAAGTTATGGATTTCCAAAGGTTTTATGTGCTTAGTACAAGATTAATTAAGATAACAATTTTAATGTGACTTTTATGTAAAACCAGTGGCACTAATTGATAAACAATAATATTACAAAATTATAGGAAGTGGAATGGATTAATTTGGAGTTCATATGCATTTTCTATGAATTATATAAATTCTAGGAATTATTTTTATATTAAAAACTCATTTTCTAATTCATTTTCCTGATTTTATAACTCTCTGGACTGGGCCTCAATTACAGCAAAGCTCAGGGGGCCAAGCGCAAAAGAAACAAAGACTCAGTCGCTGCATAGGGTGGACCGCGGGTTATTTTTCCCAATACAGAGGGGTTTATTTGCAAGATCAGCCGGCCGAAAGGGTAGGAAGCGATATCAGTCGTCCGATCTGAAATTAAAGGGGCAGATTAGATCCCAACTACCCTGAATCGGTACGCTATGTAGATCCTTGGATCTAGATCCAATGGTCCGGATTTTAAAGTCCCGCAGCAACCCAGGATCGCCCGATCCCAATCCTACCGCCCGAATTGATCCCAGCCGATCGGATGCGCGATATCAATCTGAGCCCTCCATTTCAATCCGACGCACACGATTTGATGTCACCGAACTCTATACTGTGATATGATTTTGTCCGTCGGCTGAAGATCCAATGGTGCCCGTTGTCTCTCCTACCTCCCGACTCGGCTGGTGAGAACTGGGCGCGACGCTCGGTACTCGACGGCGCAGTGCGTCGGCATCGCAACACGACGGTCCCCGCTCACCCACCCGTATTGCCACTCCTCATCTACTTGGCGCAACGACGCGACCCACTAGGCGAGCCCTATCGCACGCCCAGGCGTCAACATCCCACAGCGTCAAGCTCCACATGAAGGGACGGGTAAAGCATAGCATAAGGTGTTCCTTACCTATAGAAATGGGGTGCAGTTCCCAGCCCAAGGCGCTACGCGACCTCACAGCGATGGGGCACACATCGACCGCGGCGGATCTCCTTCCCCCGACCGACTGTTCACGCGACAACTGTGATTGGTTTGCTTCGATGGTTTCGGGTACGGCTTGGCGTGGCTATCGGTGCAGGGCGAGATGACCCCGGGGCATGGGCATAAATAGCCAGGAGTCCGTCGATGGAGTGCCCGGCTAGATCAGCGGAGGATACGGTACCCGCGCGCGCGTAGCTCGCGGTTCCGTTATGGTGGGGAAGAAAAGACCTGACCGTTGGGCCCCATGTGTCACTGATAGCAAGAATGTGGCGCGGTACGTGTGACTGGAATGCGGGCCCCGCCCGTCAGTTTTGCAGAGCCGATAACAGGCGCGTCGCGCGGGGAGGTGGGAATGGGCCGTGAGGGAGAAGGGAGTGGGCCGGCCAAGGAAGAAGTCAGCCCAGGTGGATTTTATCTTTTTTTTTTCTTTTATTTTCCTTTTCCTTTTTGTTTTATTCCGTTTTCATTTGAATCTCTAATTTGAATTTGAATCCTGTTATGAACTTCACCTTTGAGTCAAATGTACGATCTCAAATCTGTACAAGAATAATATATATATTATAATTATTTTTATTTACATAGTAATTTCTTCCTTCTCTTTTCTCTTTTATTTTATATTTCCATTTTCAAATTCTAGTTTTCTTAGCTTAAGTTTGTTTCACAAATTTGAATACAAAGTGCAATAATACAATAACTTTATCATGAGATGCATTTTATTTATTTATTTATCTGTTATGTTAACCCATATAATTCCATTAATCAAATATGCACAAAGAAGAGAAAAACCAATTTAACTCCCAAGGGTTCCATAATCCCAAGATACCCACTTATAAACATATTTATTTATTTATAACCTTATTTTTCTTTGATACAAATTTTTGGGCTCTACAATGTCTTTCGACGGCAGCTACGACATGATACTCCTTCCACCGCCGCGCGACGGCGACAATGGTGGCCGACAGCCCGCCCGCCGGCGGCGGAATCGACGACGTCTTCCCCGCGTGGGGGAAGAACAACATTCGAGCTCGCCCCATCCTCTCCCTCGCCATCGGAGGAGGAGGCGGGGCAACCAGGGCCGAGCGGGAGGCTGCGCTCCGTCGGCTGTCGAGCGAATCGACATCCCCAGCGCCCCAACGGAGGACGCGTCGGGCGTCACCCTCGCGTTTGAGGCGAAGGCGAGCGCCGTCCGCCCGCAACACGCCAACCCCGAGCAAGTGGACGACGCCAGCACGCTCACGGAGGGCCTGCAGGACGTCGCCCTCGTACCCAAGACGACGGCGCGATCAGTCCCCGATGTGACTTCGTCGCTCCTCGCCGACCAAAAGGTACCGACTGATTCCCATCCTTCGTCATTTCGACTCGACCTCAACCCGCCTAGCGGCCTCGCTTTGGCGGGCGCTCACGTTGAGGCGAGTGCAACCCCTCTGGGGTTTCGTGTGCGGTCGCCTTGGGACCGATTGACGAACGTCTCGACCTATGGGCCCTCTGGGTCCGAGGAAGATGACGACCCCAACATCTGCTGGGACTTCTCTGGATCTGGCAACCCCAGTGCCATGCGGGACTTCATGACCGCATGTAACTACTGCCTCTCCGACTGTTCCGACGGCAGCCGCAGCCTTGACGACAAGGACTGCGGCCCGAGCCGCGAATGTTTCCACGTCGAGCTAGGGGATCCCTCCGGAGGCAACCGTCTCGGCATGCCGGAGGATGGTGATCTCCCTAGGCCAGTGCCTCGCGCCGACATCCCGCGGGAGCTAGCTGTGGTCCCCGTTCCGGCGGGAGGTCACGACCCACAGCTCGAGCAAGTCCGCGGGGCGCAGGCCGGGCTCGACGAGGGGGCAGGAGCGCTCGAGTCGATCCGCCGGGACGTCGGGCAGGTATGGGCGGGCCAGCCCCCGGCCGGAGAAATACGTCACCTGCCCCAGGGTCTCCAGCACCGCATCGCCAACGATGCCAGGGACAGGCCGCCACCCGCATCCAGCGGGACCGGTCAGGACCTGGCAGCCGCAGCGATGCTCCTCCGCGCGATGCCGGAGTCATCAACCACCGAGGGTCGGCGAATCCAGGGAGAGCTCAAGCATCTCCTGGAAGGCGCTGCGGCCCGACGGGCCGAGAGCTCTGCCTCCCGAAGGCAGCGGTACCCCTCGGAACCTCGTGCCGCGACTTCCCGACTCATGCGGGAAGCCTCGGTCTACACCGGGCACACGCGCAACACCGCGCCTGCGGCCCCGGGCCACCTCGGTGATGAGCACCCTCATCGCGACCGTCGAGCCCGCCTCGATGAAAGGGTGCGCCGAGGCTATCACCCCAGGCGTGGGGGACGCTACGACTAGCGGGGAGGATCGGAGTCCCTCGCCCGAACCACCCGGTCCATAGGTCTTCAGCCGGGCCATTCGGCGGGCGCCGTTTCTGGCCCGATTCCGACCCCCGACTACTCGGGGGAAACAAGACCGGAATTGTGGCTCGCGGACTACCGCCTGGCCTGTCAACTGGGTGGAACGGACGACGACAACCTCATCATCCGCAACCTCCCCCTGTTCCTCTCCGACACTGCTCGCGCTTGGTTGGAGCACCTGCCTCCGGGGCAGATTTCCAACTGGGAGGATTTGGTCCAAGCTTTCGCCGGCAACTTCCAGGGCACGTACGTGCGCCCCGGGAATTCCTGGGACCTCCGAAGCTGCCGGCAATAGCCGGGAGAGTCTCTTCGGGACTACATCCGGCGGTTCTCGAAGCAGCGCACCGAGCTGCCCAACATCACCGACTCAGATGTCATCGGCGCGTTCCTTGCCGGCACCACTTGCCGTGACCTGGTGAGCAAGTTGGGTCGCAAGACCCCCACCAGGGCGAGCGAGCTGATGGACATCGCCACCAAGTTCGCCTCTGGCCAGGAGGCGGTCGAGGCCATCTTCCGAAAGGACAAGCAGCCCCAGGGCCGCCCGTCGGAAGATGCTCCCGAGGCATCTACTCCGCTCGGCGCCAAGAAGAAAGGCAGGAGGAAGTCGCAAGTGAAACGCGACGCCGCCAACACGGACCTTGTCGCCGCCACCGAGTACAAGAACCCTCGGAAGCCCCCCGGAGGGGCTAACCTCTTCGACAAGATGCTCAAGGAGACGTGCCCTTACCATCAGGGGCCCGTCAAGCACACCCTCGAGGAGTTCGTCATGCTTCGGCGCCACTTCCACAAGGCCGGGCCACCCGCAGAGGGTGGCAGGGCCCGCGACGACGGCAAAAAGGAAGATCACCAAGCAGGAGAGTTCCCCGAGGTCCGCGACTGCTTCATGATCTGCGGAGGGCATGCGGCGAATGCCTCGGCTCGGTATCGTAAGCGAGAGCGTCGGGAGGTCTGCTCGGTGAAGGTGGCGGCGCCAGTCTACCTAGACTGGTCCGACAAGCCCATCACCTTCGACCGAGATGACCACCCCAACCACGTGCCAAGCCCGGGGAAGTACCCGCTCGTCGTCGACCCCATCATCGGCGACGTTAGGCTCACCAAGGTCCTAATGGATGGGGGTAGCTGCCTCAATATCATCTACGCCGAGACCCTCAGGCTCCTACGCGTCGATCTGTCCTCCGTCCGAGCAGGCGCTGCGCCCTTCCACGGGATCATTCCTGGGAAGCGCGTCCAGCCCCTCGGACGGCTCGACCTTCCTGTCTGCTTCGGAACACCCTCCAACTTCCGAAGGGAGACTTTGACGTTCGAGGTGGTCGGGTTCCGAGGAACCTACCACGCAGTATTGGGGAGGCCATGCTACGCGAAGTTCATGGCCATCCCCAACTACACCTACTTGAAGCTCAAGATGCCGGGCCCCAACGGGGTCATCACCGTCGGCCCCACGTACAAACACGCGTTCGAATGCGATGTGGAGTGCGTGGAGTACGCCGAGGCCCTCGCTGAGTCCGAGGCCCTCATCGCCGACCTGGAAAACCTCTCCCGAGAGGTGCCGGACGTGAAGCGACATGCCGGCAACTTCGAGCCAGCGGAGACGGTTAAGGCCGTCCCTCTCGACCCCAGTGACGACACCTCCAAGCAGATCCGGATCGGTTCCGGGCTCGACCCCAAATAGGAAGCAGTGCACGTCGACTTTCTCCGCGCAAACGCCGACGTCTTTGCGTGGAGTCCCTCGGACATGCCCGGCATACCGAGGGATGTCGCCGAGCACTCGCTGGATATTCGGGCCGGAGCCCGACCGGTCAGGCAGCCTCTGCGCCGATTCGACGAGGAAAGGCGCAGGGTGATAGGCGAGGAGATCCACAAGCTAATGGCAGCAGGGTTCATCAAAGAGGTATTCCATCCCGAATGGCTTGCCAACCCTGTGCTTGTGAGGAAGAAAGGGGGGAAATGGCGGATGTGTGTAGACTACACCGGTCTCAACAAAGCATGTCCGAAGGTTCCCTACCCTCTACCTCGCATCGATAAAATCGTGGATTCCACTGCTGGGTGCGAAACCCTGTCTTTCCTCGATGCCTACTCAGGGTATCATCAAATCAAGATGAAAGAGTCCGACCAGCTCGCGACTTCTTTCATCACGCCCTTCGGCATGTACTGCTATGTCACCATGCCGTTCGGTTTGAGGAACGCGGGTGCAACATACCAGCGGTGCATGAACCATGTGTTCGGCGAACACATCGGTCGCACGGTCGAGGCCTACGTCGATGACATCGTAGTCAAGACAAGGAAAGCCTCCGACCTTCTCTCCGACCTTGAAGTGACATTCCGGTGTCTCAAGGCAAAGGACGTCAAGCTCAATCCCGAGAAGTGTGTCTTCGGGGTGCCCCGAGGCATGCTCCTGGGATTCATCGTCTCCGAGCGGGGCATCGAAGCCAACCCGGAGAAGATCGCAGCCATCACCAGCATGGGGCCCATCAAGGACTTAAAAGGCGTACAGAGGGTCATGGGATGTCTCGTGGCCTTGAGCCGTTTCATCTCGCGCCTCGGCGAAAGAGGCCTGCCTCTGTACCGTCTCTTAAGGAAGGCCGAGTGCTTCACTTGGACCCCCGAGGCCGAGGAAGCTCTCGGGAACCTGAAGGCGCTCCTCACCTAGGCGCCCGTCTTGGTACCCCCAGCTGATGGAGAAGCCCTCTTGGTCTACGTCGCCGCTACCACTCAGGTGGTTAGCGCCGCGATCGTGGTCGAAAGGCAAGAAGAGGGGCATGCATTGCCCATTCAGAGACCAGTTTACTTCGTCAGCGAGGTGCTTTCCGAAACCAAGATCCGCTACCCACAAGATCAGAAGCTGCTGTATGCAGTGATCCTGACGAGGTGAAAGTTGCGACACTACTTCGAGTCTCATCCGGTAACTGTGGTGTCATCCTTCCCCCTGGGGGAGATCATCCAGTGCCGAGAGGCCTCGGGACGGATCGCAAAGTGGGCGGTGGAAATCATGGGAGAGACAATCTCGTTCGCCCCTCGGAAGGCCATCAAGTCCCAGGTACTGGCGGACTTCGTAGCCGAATGGGTCGACACCCAGTTGCCGACGGCTCCGATCCAACCAGAGCTCCGGACCATGTTTTTCGACGGGTCGCTGATGAAGACGGGAGCCGGCGCGGGCCTGCTCTTCGTCTCGCCCCTCGGGAAACACCTGTGCTACGTGCTACGCCTCCATTTCCCGGCGTCCAACAATGTAGCTGAGTACGAAGCTCTGATCAACGGATTGCGAATCGCCATCGAGCTAGGGGTCCGACGCCTCGACGCTCGCGGCGACTCGCAGCTCGTCATCGACCAGGTCATGAAGAACTCCCACTGCCGCGACCCAAAGATGGAGGCCTACTGTGATGAGGTTCGACGCCTGGAAGACAAGTTCTACGGGCTCGAGCTTAACCACATCGCCCGGCGCTACAACGAGACTGCGGACGAGCTGGCAAAGATAGCCTCGGGGCGAACGACGGTTCCCCTGGACGTCTTCTCCCGGGATCTGCACCAACCCTCCGTCAAGATCAGCGACACGCCCGAGCCCGAGGAGCCCTCGGCCCCGTCCGAGGTAACCTCGGCCTAGCTCGAGCCGTCCTCGGTTCAGCCCGAGGAACCCTCGGCTCCCGAGGGCGAGGCACTGCGCATCGAGGAGGAGCGGGGCGGGGTCACGCCTGATCAAGATTGGCAGGCCCCGTACCTGCAATATCTCCGCCAAGGAGAGCTACCCCTCGACCAGGCCGAGGCACGGCGGGTAGCGCGACGCGCCAAGTCGTTCGTCTTGCTGGGCGATGAGAAGGAGCTCTACCACCGCAGCCCCTCGGGCATCCTCCAGCGATGCATCTCCATCGCCGAAGGTCAGGAACTCCTGCAAGAGATACACTCGGGGGCTTGCGGCCATCATGCAGCGCCTCGAGCCCTCGTCGGGAACGCTTTCCGGCAAGGCTTCTACTGGCCGACGGCGGTGGCTGACGCCACTAGATTTGTCCGCACCTGCGAAGGGTGTCAATTCTATGCGAAGCAGACCCACCTGCCCGCTCAGGTTCTGCAGACGATACCCATCACCTGGCCCTTCGCTGTGTGGGGTCTGGACCTCGTCGGCCCTCTGCAGAAGGCGCCCGGGGGCTACACGCACCTGCTAGTCGCCGTCGACAAATTCTCCAAGTGGATCGAGGTCCGACCCCTGAACAGCATCAGGTCCGAGCAGGCGGTGGCGTTCTTCACCAACATCATCCATCGCTTCGGGGTCCCAAACTCCATCATCACCGACAACGGCACCCAGTTCACCGGCAGAAAATTCTTGGATTTTTGCGAGGATCACAACATCCGGGTGGACTGGGCTGCCGTAGCTCATCCCATGTCGAATGGGCAAGTAG
Source organism: Zea luxurians (assembly GCA_029449295.1). NCBI lineage: Eukaryota > Viridiplantae > Streptophyta > Magnoliopsida > Poales > Poaceae > Zea > Zea luxurians. The sequence goes on along the minus strand of JAOPSE010000021.1, from coordinate 64,141,941 downwards.
AGCGTGCCAATGGCATGATTCTACAAGGGCTCAAGCCTTGGATTTACAACGACCTCAACAAGTTCGGCAAGCGATGGATGAAGGAACTCCCCTCGGTGGTCTGGAGCCTGAGGACGACGTCGAGCCGAGCCACGGGTTTCACGCCGTTCTTCCTGGTCTACGGGGCCGAGGCCGTCTTGCCCACTGACCTGGAATACGGCTCCCTAAGGACGAGGGCCTATGACGATCAAAGCAACCAAGCTAGCCGAGAAGACTCGCTGGACCAGCTGGAAGAGGCTCGGGACAGGGCCTTACTACACTCGGCGCGGTATCAGCAGTCCCTGCGACGCTACCACGCCCGAGGGGTCCGACCCCGAGACCTCCAGGTGGGCGACCTGGTGCTTCGGCTGCGGCAAGACACCCGAGGGAGGCACAAGCTCACGCCCCCCTGGGAGGGGCCATTCGTCATCGCCAAAGTTCTGAAGCCCGGAACGTACAAGCTGGCCAACAGTCAAGGCGAGGTCTACGGCAACGCTTGGAACATCCAACAGCTACGTCGCTTCTACCCTTAAGATGTTTCCGAGTTGTTCATATACCTCGCACCCACGCAAAGTTTAGTCAACAAGGAAGGGTCGGCCTTGCCTCGGCAAAGCCCGACCCTCCCTCGGGGGCTAAAAGGGGGGAAACCCCTCTGCGTCAAAATTTTCCTCGAAAAAAATCTCTTTTACCAGAATATCTTTCGTGCTTTTTTACTACTTCGAAAAGTGGGTCCTGGAAACGACAGAGTACACGTAAGCAGTCAAGGCTGACCGAGCCGAGGGACTCCTACGCCTCCGGGATACGGGTACCTCACTCATCACCTTCTGCGATAAGTAACTCGCGTTCGGATAAAGTGGCTCCGCGTATCGAACAAGTCTTTACGTTCGGAAGCCCTTCTGCCGAAGCGACCCTTCGAGCCTTCTCGACCGAGTCGGCGACAGGGCCTCACGGACGGGTGAAAGTACGCGTAAGCGGCAAGGCTGACTGAGCCGAGGGACTCCCACGCCTCCGGGATACGGATACCTCACTCATCACCTTCCGCGAGAAGCAACTCTCACTCGCACTAACATCCCTGTTACCGACAAAAAGTCCAGATACTCGAAACAAGAGGAAAAGAGACGCAGCTTTAAAACGCAGCGAGGGTGTGTGTTCTGGCCTCGACGGCCGCACAAGGCACACGCTACAAGACAATCTGATCCTGCGGGCTCGGGTCTTGACGCTGGAAGGGGGCAGCAACACCCTCGGCATCGACGGCACCTTCGGCGAGGCCCAACCTAGCCTCGGACGGCGACGCGGTCCGAGGGTCTCTGCTCCGAAGGACGACGTCATCACCGCGCCCGGGCAATCGCTGTCAGGGACTTCTCCGGGAATCCAGCCCGAGCAGGCGGCTCGGCCGGCCACCTCCGGGGCCTCGGCCAACCATCTTCCAAGGGCGCCGGCCCGGTCCGAAGCCACGGCTGATCAACTCCGACGTCGATCCGGCCAACGGACAACCCGGCTAGGCTCCGGCCAACCAGACGACGACAGCCCCCCGCTCCGAATGGCCGAACTGCAGCAGCGCAGGCCTCGGGGTAGGCGCCGCTGCAATCTCGCCCTCGCCCACGCCGACGCTCGAGGGGCGAGGACAAGTACAAAAGGCTGGAGGCCCGAAGCGGGGATGGTGGCGGTAATCCCGTCGGCAACGGGGACTTCTCGAGCCGCCTCCGCCTCGGCACCGACAGCAGGAGCCATCAGCCTACCGGCAGATCCCCACTCAAGTCCTCCCAGATGAGTGGGGCACCGGCCTCCGCATAAAGGCGCCGCCCCGGTGCAAAGGCAGGACCACCACAGAACACGAACGCCGCCCTAGCAGCGCGCGGCGTCTAGGGTGGTCCTCCCGTGTACACGGCGCGGCAGCCGCCCCCCAACAGAAGGGGCCGCCGGGAGCCAAGCCAGCGGACCCGACACGCTGGAGGTGACGACGCCCACCGTCGATCCACCCCGCGTTGTCGAAGTCCGGGCCGCCCGCAGGGCCAGTGAGCGCCCTCTCCCTCGAATGTTGCGGGAGAGGATGACCCACGAACCCGTGCGGGAGGTAGAGCGCCGGCTCAGCCCGGCACCCACCCCAGCGAGGATGATGAACATCCTTGAAGCTGAGGGTGGGACCAAGATCGCAGCCCGGTTTGCTCCTCCCCACCCAGGAGCTGGTGGTCACCGTCTCGGGTGACCCCTAGCGGAGGGGAGCAACCGGGCTGCCTGATGAAAATCCTTGAAGCCGAACGATGGCTGAAAGGTACCAACTCCCACGGAGTTGCGTTCCTCCAACGATGAGGCGAAAAGACGGCGGTTTCCCCCATCCGGGGGCTCGGAAGGTGGAGAGACACGGTGCATAAGGGAGAAAGAAGACGTGGTCGCCTTACGGAAGGGGTCGCCCTCCTTTTAAAGGCGACTCTCCCTGCTTGCGCCCCCAACCATCACGGGCTGAGTCTTCTCCAACACGCCTCCAAAGCCCTCCCCTGCGGCGCGGGGGCTGGGTCCCGCATGTCATGCAGACCGGCTCCGAGCAGAAGAAGCCAAACCGCCGCGCACGGCGCACGCAACCACCCAGCGGTTACAAGTGACCCTCCACTTTTGCCCAGGCCAACGGGCGAAAGGGGCAGGCAGCCATGCAGGCGGCATGCAACCGCGCCAAGTGGACGCGCCTCTCCGACTCCTGACATGCCAGCACGGAGGCCCAAGCCCACGCGTCGCGCGACCGGCGCGCCGGATGCTGCATGCAAGCAACTGTACCACTTGCCCACCACCGCACCTCCTCGATTGCGGAACCGATACCGCGACCCGAGGCGACCCAGCGCGCGACTCAGCAGTGCCAGCCTGACGCAGCGGTCAAACGCGGTCAAAAGTGGGCCGGCAGTAATGACGGTGGCAGCCACGCGGGAGCAGCGGTCACGCCGTCAGCCAAGCTCACGTCCCATCCGGAGGCAGCGAGAGAACCCCCTCTCACGGTTTGAAGACGACGCGCCCGTGACCCGTTCCTCGAACGGCTCGCGCACGCGCAACGGCAGCCTCGCCAACTACCCGCCCTGTCGCATTAACTCCGCGGCTGGACAGGCGGCGCTTCTGGCAGGAGCGGCTGGCGACGCTTCGCCTTCGCCAAAACAACCGCGCCAAAAAAGGTACGTCGCGTCGTTCAATTTCGTATCCTTTTTCCTTTTTCCTCTTTCTCTATCTCTTGCAACAGGGACCGGGAAAGGGGATACCCCTAAAGGGATCCTTCCCCGTGAAGGAACTAGGCTCCGAGCCTCCTTACTGATCAGGGGTTCGAAGGCTGGCCCCCCGAAGGGTTCAACAGCCGCCTCAGATCGCGTGGGCCCGACACCCACTACTGGTCAGAGGTTCGAAGGTCGGCCTCCCGAAAGGTTCCACGGCCGCCTCAGGCTACTCGGGCTCCGCGCCCATTACTGATCAGGGGTTCGAAGGCTAGCCCCCCGAAGGGTTCACAGTCGCCTCAGACACCGAGCGAGGGATGACCAGGGGTACGTTCGATACATAACCGAGGCTCGGGCTGCGCTCCCGAGGTACCCTAGGACATTTCCGAGACCAGCGGGAACGATCCTGTAACGGAATCCCATCGAAGGGAGGCATCGAGCCCTCGGACCCCGTCGCCAGGGGACCGGGTCCGGCAGATCACCCGCAGGTACTTTTGGGCGTGCCTCCGGGCCCCTAGCCGACCCCCAACGAACGGGGCACGGACGTCCACTCGGATTACCCGCTTGCAGCTCACCGGAGACACCATGTTCGGTGCCCATCGAGGGTAACATGGCGCTCTCCCCCCCTCCTCCTTGCGGAAAGGCGACGTAGGGGCGTATGTAAAAAAGCCGAGTCTGTCCCTGATCGCCCTCTCGCCCTGTGCGGAGGCTCGGGGGCTGCTCTCGCAAACCCGGCTCCGGCCAAACCGTTGACAGCGTCAACATACCAGCCCGAGAACTTGGGCCCCGACAGTGCACTCGGGCTACGGCCAGTTCGCATGAGGGAACCACCAGACCAGCCGAAGCATTACGCAAGGCATTAAGACCTCGAAGGAGTGAAACCACTCCTCCGAGGCCTCGGGGGCTACACCCGGCGGGTGCGCTCGCGCGCACCCACCGGAACAAAATGCAACCGAGAAAGGCTGGTCCCCTTGCAAAAAAGTGCGACGAAAGCCTCCAAGCGAGTGCTAACACTCCCTTCGAGGCTCGGGGGCTACTGTCGGGGACCATAATTAGGGGTACCCTCAAGACGCCTAATTCTCAGCTGGTAACCCCCATCAGCATAAAGCTGCAGAAGGCCTGATGGGTGCGATTAAGTCAGGGATCAGTCCATACGAGCGACTCGATCACGCCTTGCCCGAGCCTAGCCTCGGGCAAGGGCAGCCGACCCTGAGGTGTTTCCGTCTCGCCCGAGGCCCCCTTTTTTGCGGCAGAGGCATCTCCGGCTCGCTCGAGGCCTTGCCTTCGTTAAGAAGCAACCCTGACTAAATCGCCGCACCGACCGACCAAGTCACGGGGGCATTTAACGCAAAGGTAGCCTGGCACCTTTATCCTGACGCGCGCCCCCTGGCAGAGCCGAAGTGACCGCTGTCACTTCGCCGCTCCACTGACCGGTCTGACAAAAGGACAGCGCCGCCTGCGCCGTCCCGACTACGGTGCCACTTGACAGAGTGAGACTGACAGGCAGCCAGGCCTTGCCAAAGGCGCCATAGGAAGCTCCGCCTGACCCAGGGCTCGGACTCGGGCTAAGGCCCCGGAAGACGGCGAACTCCGCTCCGCCTGACCCAGGGCTCGGACTCGAGCTAAGGCCCCGGAAGACGGCGAACTCCGCTCCGCCCGACCCAGGGCTCGGACTCGGGCTAAGGCCCCGGAAGATGGCGAACTCCGCTCCGCCCGACCCAGGGCTCGGACTCGGGCTAAGGCCTCGGAAGACGGCGAACTCCGCACCGCCCGACCTAGGGCTCGGACTCGGGCTAAGGTCCCGGAAGACGGTGAACTCCGCTCCGCCCGACCCAGGGCTCGGACTCGGGCTAAGGCCCCGGAAGACGGCGAACTCCGCTTCACCCGACCCCTGGGGTCGGACTCCGCCCTGGCCTCTGTCGAACGACCTCTGCCTCGCCCGACCCAGGAGCTCGGGCTCGGCCTCGGCCATGGAAGACAGACTCGACCTCGGCCTCGGAGGAGCCTCCACGTCGCCCGACCTAGGGCACAAGTCCGCCACATCAACAGGAAGCGCCATCATCACCCTACCCCGAGCCGACTGGGGCCGCAGAGAACAAGACCGACGTCCCATCTGGCTAGCTCCGCCAGATAGGCAATGATGGCGCCCCGCTAGATCCATGACGACGGCGGCTCTCAGCTCCCTTACGGAAGTAGGGGGACGTCAGCAAGAGCCCAACTGTTCCGACAGCTGTCCCTCCACCAGGCTCCGTTACTCCTCCGACAGCCACGACACCACACCAGCTGGGTGCCATGTTCTCTCCGGCTGCCACATTGGCATGTACCTAGGGCGCTAGCTCTCCCCCGCTAGACACGTAGCACTCTGCTGCACCCCCATTGTACACCTGGATCCTCTCCTTACGCCTATAAAAGGAAGGACCAGGGCCTTCTTAGAGAAGGTTGGCCCCGCGGGAACGAGGGCAGGGGCAGGCGCTCTCTTGGGGCCGCTCGCTTCCCTCACCCGCGTGGACGCTTGTAACCCCCTACTGCAAGCGCACCCGACCTGGGCGCGGGACGAACACGAAGGCCGCGGGATCTCCACCTCCCTCACGACTTGGCTCCGGCCACCTCGCTTTCCCCCCTTCGCGCTCGCCCACGCGCTCGACCCATCTAGGCTGGGGCACGCGGCACACTCACTCGTCGGCTTAGGGACCCCCCGGTCTCGAAACGCCGACAGTAACTACTTCCAAGTTCATCTTGTGAACTCTTATTGCCGTTGGACTCTTATTTGAAGATTTGGTGAGGCAATGGGGTTATAAGGGCCAAGATTGATCCCATTTTGGTGCTTGATGCCAAAGGGGGAGAAAATAAAGGCCAAAGCAAGTAATGGATCAGCTACCACTTGAGAAGTTTTGAAAATAGTAGAATAGAGCATTTTGTTTTAGCAAAACTCCCTTATTGGTTCTCGTGTCAAAAGTTGGCTTTTCTGTGGGGAGAATGATGATTATGGGAAAAAGGGGGAGTTGTTGAAATCTTTGGTCAATTTCTATTGGAAAAGCTCTCTCTATGTCTCTACAATTGTGTTTGAGCTAGAAATAGGAATTTGGAGTTAATTTGCAAAAAACAAACCAAGTGGTGGCAAATAGTAATCCATATATGCCAAATTTGAATCAAAACAACCTTGAGTTCTTATTTGGATTGATTTTGCACTTGTTCTAGTCGCTTTATATTGTGTTGGCATAAATCACCAAAAAGGGGGAGATTGAAAGGGAAATGTGCCCCTTGGGTCATTTCTAAGTATTTTGGTGATTGAGTGCCAATACAAGTGCTTCTGTGTTAATCTATACAAAGTGGTGGACAAAGTGCAAAATAAGTCTAAAGGTATGTTTCTAGACTTAGTACATTGTTTTAGAGAACTAATGTATTTGTGTCTAAGTGCTGGAAACAGGAAAAATCGATTTGGAAATGACTTGGCTCCTCAGCCAAGACTCTGCTAAGTCTGGGTGCACCAGACTGTCCGGTGGTGCACCGGACAGTGTCCGGTGCGCCAGGCTGGCTCTGTAAACTTGCTGCTCTCGGGACTTCGTCGGCGGTGTACGGCTATAATTCACCGGACTGTCCGGTGAGTCGTTCACATGCGAACTCATCGCTCTCGGGAGATGATTAACGGCGTACGGCTAAAATTCACTGGACTGTCCGGTGGTGCACCGGACTGTCCGGTGAACCAACAGTCGACCGGGCCAACGGTCGGCCGCGCGATTCGCGCGGGACACGTGGCCGAGCCAACGGCTAGATGGGGGCACCGGACTGTCCGGTGTGCACCGGACAGTGTCCGGTGCGCCAACGGCTCTCAAGCGCCAACGGTCGGCTTCGCCAAATAAGGAAGGAGATCCGCACCGGACAGTGTCCGGTGGTGCACCGGACATGTCCTGTGCGCCAGTCGACAGAAGGCAAGAATTGCCTTCCCTGATTGCTCTCAACGGCTCCTAGCTGCCTTGGGGCTATAAAAGGGACCCTTTGGCGCATGGAGAAGAAATCCAAGCAACCTTAGAGAATTTTTGATCATCCACACTCAGTTTTTGCGCATTCGTTTGTCATTCTCAGTGATTCGAGCTCCGTTCTAGTGAGAACTTTGAGATAGTCTTTTGAGCTCGATTCTTGGCCGTGTGTGTGCGTATTTCGCTGTGGATTTGTGTGTGTTGCTTTCCTCCCTTACTCCGTGCTTCTTTGTGAACTTCAAGTGTAAGGGCGAAAGACTCCAACTTGTGGAGATTCCTCGCAAACGGGAATAGTAAAGTAAACAAAACACCGTGGTATTCAAGTTGGTCTTTGGACCGCTTGAGAGGGGTTGATTGCAACCCTCGTCTGTTGGAACGCCACAACGTGGAGTAGGCAAGCGTTGGTCTTGGCCGAACCACGGGATAAACCACTGTGCCAATCTCTTTGATTATTCTCTTGTGGTCATTGTGTTTTGTTGAAGACTTCTCTCTAGCCACTTGGCGACTATTGTGCTGACACTTAACCAAGTTTTTGTGGCTTAAGTTTCAAAGTGTTACAGGATCACCTATTCACCCCCCTCTAGGTGCTCTCAATATTTCAATACTATTATTTCAATACTATGTTTGTGGCACTTGCGAACTCTCATTTCTTGCAAGCACTCTTTTTTGTGAAATGCTTATTGATTTGAAGGTGCTTTCAGATCATGTTTCCTTCAACACTGCCTTTGGAAACATTAAGGATGCAGGTTCCATCAGGTGACTTCACATCAAGATCGATTCCAATTTTACTGGTATTACTTAATTTTTTTACTGTGATGTTAGCTGCTTCTACTGTGTTGTTTTCAATGTTTAAAATGCATTCATTTCCGTATTTTGATACTACATTTTGTGCTACTAATTTGTGCCATTCTGATCTGACCTCAAGTTCTAGGAGCAGCTAAGTGAAATAATACTGTTTCTAAATGTATCTTCTCTTTTGGGCTTGTGTTTTGCTTGGTATTGCTTCCCTGCTACAATCCTAGCTATGTAAGCTTGTTGTCTGATGATTCTGTTTTTTCCCGTTCATCTCATTTTGTCATATGAACCAAATCTGTACCTTATGAATACTTTAGCAAAGGTGAGATTTCTATTATCTCAAGGATGGTACCTGCACTTGTCAAACATAAAAGCTCGCTACCTATTTTATTTAGACACAATTAAGGCAATAAGGCCTACTGGAGTTTCTGCATACCAAAATTGGGGGCCCCTTCGGCACCATGAAGAACCCCGCCAAGTAGGCGCACGGAGCCAACGTCGGACTGGAAATTGTCGTCAGGCTACTAGAGCCCATCAAGGAGCAGTTCCCCATCCTATCCTACGCTGACTTCTACCAGGTTACCTGCCTATTGCAACTTCGATTACCCATCCTTTCGTATGATTAGATAGACTAACACGAATTTATTTATGGTTGCGGTGTTGCAGCTTGCTGGAGTCGTGGCAGTCGAGGTAACTGGCGAACCTGATGTCCCCTTCCACCCCGGGAGGCAGGTGAGGCTGGTCTCTTTTCTAATAAACCTTTTTAGTTTTATATTAGATATAGAAGATGCAGTGTTTGTCGGAGGCTCATAAGTGTGGTTTGGGGAATTGATAACCTAGTCTTCGGCAAATACAGATTGCTTCGAACCTGTGGCCTCTTAGTGAGACACACATCCTTGGTCTTATGTTGGATATGTAAAAACTAATCATCAAGCCCTAGACTAATCCAACCCAAACCCAAGATTTTGGTAGGGTTTATTTAAGCAAAACTAACCCTATTTTCATTAGCCTGTCTACCATTGTACCTGGGAAAGTGGTCTTGATGCTGACACATGTTTCCACTATTTGATGGCCAACTTATGGTTAAATAGAGGATAAGCTTGTATAATTAGTAACTAGCAGCATACCTGTTAGGGGGCACTTGCCTTCTAGAAAGATAATGTCGCAAGCTATCTCCACTATCTTATACTGCATAGGTACTAGGATATTTGACATTTGCAGAAACGAGTTTTTTTCTAGAGTAGTCTTCTAGCTGCAGAGGAGTATCCTGACATTGTGCTAACTTAGGCTGATATTTGCTTGCATTGTTCTGTCCATACTGCCTTAATACTGTATATTATGGCTACATAATGGTATTTTCGGATTTACTCATTGATGCATAATGGTATTATCGTAAATCATACTGCCTTAATACAGAGGATTGGCATAATGATATTTGCTTGTGGAATATGCTTATAGCCAGTCCATTCTGATGATTCCAATAGGCTCTTTCTTAGGGTTGGATCTCCTCATGGTTTTCTTTTAATTAAATAAGTCTATGGTGCAGACACTAATTTATATGAATATAACCTATCCATCATTGCTTCACTTCAAGTCTGGCACTGCCATGTCTCTGTATGCTTGATAGTCTGTCTAAACCTTGGAGTAGCAGATTGCCATGGGTTGTTGTATTGATGATGCTTAAGTATGGGTAAGCTAAATAGGGATGCAAGTAACAGATTATGCTAGATTCTTGCACAGGGAAAATTATGTAGTATTGTGGGGGTAACAAGTAGGTTCCTTTTTAAAGGTACACGTGAGCATCCCTATACTATGCCAGATGCTTGATCAGTTCAAAGACATTTGTGTGGGGGGGAGCTATTTTATTCTTGTTAATTTATCATTTCAAACAGATTGTCATGAACATGCTTTATTGCCTTCGTTTGACAGAGAAACCAATAGTATATAAAATCATGGGCAGAGGTCCCCAAACCATGGTGTACTATAGTGGGCCTTTGTACTCTGTATCTAATCATCTAACCTTAGATGCAGGCATTAGTTTATGTGTTGATACCGTCATACGCCGTTGTTTCATAACAACACCCATCAGACAGATAGAGAGTGACAACGACATAGCTCACATATGAAGTGCAAAGGTTTTCTTCCTTCTTGCGTGTTGGTGTAAAGAGCAGGTAAACCTGCTTGCGCGATGGTACAAGCAGCAGCAACAGAGGTATAGGGAAATTTATGTGTTCGTGTACTTTCTGTTAATGGAATTCTTTTCAATATACCATGTTATTTTTCTTGTAAGTGATCAATTGGCCATTTTTCATACAACTGCTAAATGAAATAGTTTTTGCCATAGCTTTTTTTTTAAATTCTTCGAAGAGGCCGCCACTAAATGGCTCCATGAATAAATGGGTGTGAAGTCTTGGATGCTTGGTTTGCTCACATGGATTGTATTCTCCTACTAGCCACATGATCAGGTGTTTTTCTGTAATGCTCCTCTTTATCTTCTGTAATTTATTATTTATTCCATGTGGACGGTAGTTTCATCCTCCTTTTTTCACATGGATAACTTTCCTGACAGGAAGGTCCCTCTGTTTTTAGATCCCCCAAGGGTTCTCTTTGATTCCTAATCAATTGTCTGCCATTTGTAGGCTGTGGAGTACGGAGTTCACAAAATCTAGGAGATGAACAACCTCGGGGTAACCCTCTCACTGTCTCATGCCAGCAGCCACACCCATGCCCTGTTCCGTCTCGCACGCTCTCGCCAACTTGTGGTTGCCCATCCGTCGCCAGGCACTCGGCCGCAGCAGTCGCACTGTCAGTGTTTTTTCTTTTACAGCAAGCTTCTGTTCTGAAATTATATTGTCTTTGATTTGTAACTTGCTTGGTGGTATCAACAAGCTTTTGTCTGGTCCTTGATCGGGTAGGCGGTCGTGTTGTGCATGGCGGACTTGAGATAGTTGATGGTTTGTCCGAAGCATTGGAAATCTGAGAGTGAGCTCCCTTGTATGATTGCTTTGGCTAATTTGGTTTTGATATGCCCGCGACTGTAGGTGCTGTTATGCTCTTGTTTATTTATTGTGTTTTCTGTTATAGTTATAGAGTTTGATACTAGATCATTTAGTTCAGTGTATTCCCTGATGAGCTAAGGGCGCCTTCCTTCCATATTTACTTCTTATTTCAACCAAACCAAGATGTTAGGTTTTAGGCCCAGAACCATGCATATGACTGATTGTAAGCTCTAGGCACAGATGCCAATGTGTTTTTTTTTCTGTTTTCAACTTTTAATGACTACATCTCTGCTGAGGGTGGTTGGTGATGAGCAACCTGTCTCTTTATTTATAACAAACTCATACCAAGAATGACAGGTGCTTTTGCTTCTATATTTGTTGATCTACTATATTTGCTTCTATATTGGGAGTTCAATATAACGATTAAGTAATATAAGTCTTGGGATATATTTTAGTTGATCTACTATATTTGTTGTCTGATTGGAATCCTAATACTTTTGTTAAGTTATTTTTGTTGACCTAATACTTTCAAGTAACTACAGATTGCTTCTATGAAAATTATACGGAACAAGCAGACTGGGCACTCAGAAGGCTATGGTTTTATTGAGTTTTCCTCTCGAGCTGCTGCAGAACATACTCTGATGAACTTCAATGGGCAGATGATGCCGAATGTTGAGATGACTTTTAAGCTGAACTGGGCTTCTGCTAGCACTGGTGATAAGCGTGGAGATAGTGGTTCTGATCACACAATATTTGTTGGTGATTTGGCTCATGGTGTTACTGACTCCATGTTTGAAGATGTGTTCAGAGCTAAGTACCCTTTAGTTAGAGGAGCTAATGTTGTTGTTGATAGGATGATTGGATGGCCCAAAGGATATGGTTTTGTGCGTTTTGGAGATCTGAATAATGCATTGTGAAGATGTACATTTGTGCTTGTTTGATCTGAAAAAGGGACAACTTTTAGATATAACATAATAGGATATGAAGATGAAAGATCTGTCCTTAGGAATTTGTTCATAAATGCTTTGTTTGACCTTTCACTTCATATGCTGGCACCTCAGTGTATTAAGTGTTAATGTTACGGTTATTCTTAGATCAACATCATTCGATTATTTGACTATTGCTTGTCACGTGCACCTGTTAGTCTAGCAACACTATTTTTAACCAATTTTTAAGCTACCGTAGCAACACACGGGCACGTACCTAGTTAGCTAATATGTATGTACGTGTTTGCTGTGTTCCTTGTCCATACATGCATGCCTGGGCGCGAGCCGGGGTGGGCGCAAAAATTAAATTGCATTTAATTATTATGTTAGCTTTTCCACCCAATCTACTGCTAAAAAACTTTACTACTTTCTTTCTCGAATATTTATCGTCCATTATTTTATTTTTGAACGTCAAATAAAAAAGAACAGAAAAATTAATAATTAAAAATCTTAGAGAAGATGGCAAGATTTTCTAAGAATACTTGAGACCAAGAAATTGTGCTCGATCGAGAGGTCGGTAGATGGTTGGGAGAATATTAAGGTCATACTTCAAACCTCTAAAAAATAATAGTTCGTAGCTAAAATTAGCTGATAGATAGATCAACTAATTATTAATTATACATTTCAAATAGCTATGTCTTATTAGCTATCTCAATCTAGCTTCTAACTTATTAGCTGGTTAACAATTAGCTCTAGATGTTTAGAGCGAGCCCTAAAACTATCGTCAAGTCGATCTTGTGTGAGGTAGCCGTGACCAATCCAATATAATGATGTGTGTTCTTTTTTGATTCATTGGCAGAAACAAAGACAATAGTAGTAGTACTCACTAGTAGAAAAGAGCTCTAAGGTGGCGGCACACAGAAATTTGTACTGGCGTTTTCAGTTACAGTACGCCAGTGAAAAAAACAGGTGGGCACACCTTAACGAACCGTCAGTGTAAATATATATACACTGGCGGTTCACTTAACAGAACCGTCTTTGGAAAGGATCAATTTCTACTAGCGGTTGTATTAATTACACCGCAAGTGGAAATATAATATATACTGGCGGTTCTCTTAACTGAACTGTTAGTGGAAAGGATGTATTTCTACTGGCGGCTATATTAAGTAACCCGCCAGTGGAAATATATATACACTGGCGGTTCACTTAACTGAACCGTCAGTGGAAAGTCACTTAGCGGGTGTTTGAATGCACTAGAGCTAATAGTTAGTGGCTAAAATTGCACTAGCTCTAGTGCATTCAAACACCCCCTTAATTTACGACATTTACGGGAGATTGTAGATTTTGATTGAAAAATGGAAACAGATAAAAATACACCGAGCCAACTAGTGAATTACATTAACAAAATGAGACTTCTTTACAACTTAACTATCGCTACAATTCTGAATAAATAACCTACGACACTAAGGCAGTAGCTATTGCATCTCGAAATGCACTCATGTCTAACTCATAAGATGTGCTACTGCTACTCTCACCTAAGTGTACATCATTAACAAGGTTAGTAGGTACTCTAACTCATAAGATTGTTTTCTAAGCAAAAATGAAGGTAGATTTAGCAGGATTCTCCACTTCATTTTGACAACCCCAAACGATCGCTCTATAACATTACGGAGGGAAGACTGTGCAAAGTTGAACACTGTCAGGGACCATAATTAGGGGTACCCCCAAGACTCCTAAACTCGGCTGGTAATCACCATCAGCACAAAGCTACAAAGGCCTGATGGGCGCAATTCAAGTCAAAGCTCCGTCCACTCGAGGGACACGATCTCGCCTCGCCCGAGCCCAGCCTCGGGCAGGAATAGTAGACCCAGGTGGATTCACGCCTCGCCCGAGGGCCTCCTCAAGCAACGGGCGCACCTTTGACTCGCTCGAGGCCTAGCTCGGACAGGCTTCGCAGAGAAGCAACCTTGGCCAGATCGCCTCGCCAACCGACCGTATCGCAGGAGCATTCAATGCAAAGATCGCCTGACACCTTATCCTGACGCGCGCTCCTCAGTCGACAAGGCTGAAGTGACCGCAGTCACTTCGCCCCTCCACTGACTGACCTGACAGGAAAACAGTGTCGCCTGCGCTGCTCCGACTGCTGTGCCACCCGCTAGGGTGAGGCTGACATCAGCCAAGTCCAGCCTCGGGCGCCATAGGAAGCTCCGCCTCGCTCGACCCTAGGGCTCGAACTCAACCTCGACCTCAGAAGGCGATCTCCGCCTCGCCCGACCCCAGGGCTCAGACTCAATCTCGACCTCGAAAGGCAGTCTCCGCCTCGCCCGACCCCAGGGCTCGGACTCAACACTCGACCTCGGAAGAGTCACCACCTCGCCCGACCTTGGGCTCGGATCGACCACGTCATAGGGGGGTACATCATTACCCTACCCCTAGCTAGCTCAGGCTACGGGGAACAAGACTAGTGTCCCATTTGGCTCGTCCCGGTGAACAAGTAATGATGGCACCCCGCGTGCTCCATGACGACGGCGGTTCTCAGCCCCTTACGGAAGCAAGGAGATGTCAGCAAGGACCCGACAGCCCCGACATCTGTGCTTCTACAGGGCTCAGGCGCTCCTCCGACGGCCACGACATCACATGAACAGGGCTCTAACACCTCTCCGACAGCCACGTCGGCATGTACATAGGACTCTGGCTCCTCTCTGCCGGACACGTTAGCATACTGCTACACCCCCATTGTACACATGGGCCCTCTCCTTATGTCTATAAAAAGGAAGGTCCAGGGCCCTCGTACGAGGAGGTGGCCGCGCGGGAGAACGGGCTGACGGGCGGGCTCTCTCTCTCTGCCACGCGAACGCTTGTAACCCCCTACTGCAAGCGCATCCGCCCTGGGCGCAGGACAACACGAGCCGCGGTTCCCTCTTTTGTTCCCCCTTGTGTTCCGTCTCGTGCCGACCCATCTGGGCTAGGACACGCTGTGACAATTTACTCGTCGGTCCAGGGACCCCCCAGGGTCGAAACGTCGACAGTTGGCGCGCCAGGTAGGGGCCTGCTGCGTGTTGACGAACAGCTTCCCGTCAAGCTCCAGATGGGTAGTCTCCAGCAACCTCTCCAGCCCGGGACGATGCTCCGTTTCGGGGGTCTTGAGTTCATGTCCCTCGACGGCAGCTACTACATGGTACTCCTTCCTCCGCCGCACGACAACGACAATGGCGGCCGTCAGCCCGCCCACCGGCAGCGGAATCGACGACGTCTTCCCCCCGTGGCAGAAGAGCAGCATCCAGGTCTGTCCCGTCACCTTCCTCGTCGTAGGAGGAGGAGGCGGGGCAACCATGGCCAAGCAGGAGGCGGCACCTCGTTGGCTATCGAGCGAGTCGACGACACCGGGGCCCCAGCGGGGGACACGTCGAACGTTGACCTTGTGTCTGAGACGAAGGCGAGCGTCGTTTCCCCACAACACGCCAACCCCGAGCGGACAGATGACGCCAGCACGCTCACGAAGGACATGCTGGGCGTTAGCCTCGTACCTGAGATAATGGTGCAGTCCGTCCCCGACGCGACTTCATCACCATCCGTCGATCAAGAGGTACCGTCCGTTTTCCACCCTGTGCCTTTTAGATTCAGCTTCGACCCACCAAGCAACCCCGCTTCGGTGGACGCTTTCGTAAAGGCATATCCGAACCTTCCGGGGTACCATATGTGGTCAACCTGGGACAGACTAACGACCGTCTCAACCTACGGGCCCCCGGGTTCCGAGGAAGATGACGAGCCCGACTCTGGCTAGGATTTCTCCAGGCTCGATAACCCCAGTGTCATGCGGGACTTCATGACCGCATGTGACTACTGCCTCTCCGATTGCTCCGATGGAGGCCACAGCCTCGGCGACGAGGACTATGGCCCAAGTCGCGAATGTTTCCACGTCGATCTATGGGGTCTCGACGAAGGCAACCACCTTGGTATGCCGGAGGACGACGATCCCCTAGGCCTGCGCCTCGCGTTGACATCCTTCGGGAGCTAGCTGTGGTCCCAGTCCCTGCGGGGGGTCAGGACGCACAGCTCGAGCAAATCCGTGAGATGCAGGCCAGGCTCGACGAGGAAGCAGGGTAACTTGTGCAGCTCTGGCAGAACATCAGGCAGGAGTGGGCAGGCCGAGCACCAGCCGGAGAAGCGCGTCATCTGCCCCAGGACGTCTAGCACCGCATCGCTAACGACGCCAGGGCAAGGCTGCCCCCGGCTTCCAGTGGGGTCGGCCAGAACCTGGCCGCAGCAGTAATACTACTTCGAGTGATGCCGAAGCCATCCACCACCGATGGGCGGTGTATCCAGGGAGAGCTCAAGAATCTCCTGGAAGATGCCGCGGTCCGACGGGCCGAAGGCTCTGCCTCTCGAAGGCATGGGTACCCCCGGAGCATCGCGCCGCGACTTCTCGATTCATGCGGGAAGCCTCGGTCCACACCGGGCGCACGCGGGACGCAACGCCTGCAGCCCCGGGTCGCCTCGTCTACGAGCACCACCGCCGCGACCGTCGAGCCCACCTCGACGAGAAGGTGCGCCGAGGTTACCACCCCAGGCGTGGGGGACGCTACGACAGCGAGGAGGATCGGAGCCCCTCGCCCGAACCACCCAGTCCGCAAGCCTTCAGCCGGGCCATACGACGGGCGCCGTTCCCGACCCGGTTCCAATGCCCCGACTACCATCACCAAGTACTCGGGGGAGACAAGGCCGGAACTGTGGCTTGCGGACTACTGGCTGGCCTGCCAGCTGGGTGGAACGGACGATGACAACCTCATCATCGGCAACCTCCCCCTGTTTCTCTCTGACGCCGCCCGTGCCTGGCTGGAGCACATGCCTCCTGCGCAGATCTGCAACTGAGATGACCTGGTCAAAGCCTTCGCCGGTAACTTCCAGGGCACATACGTGCGCCCTGGGAACTCCTGGGATCTCCGAAGCTGCCGCCAGCAGCTAGGAGAGTCCTTGCGGGACTACATCCAGCGATTTTCGAAGCAGCGCACCGAGCTGCCCAACATCACCGACTCCGATGTCATCGGCGTGTTCCTCGCCGGCACCACTTGCCGCGACCTGGTGAGCAAGCTAGGTCACAAGACCCCCACAAGGGCGAGCGAGCTGATGGACATCGCCACCAAGTTCGCCTCTAGTCATGAGGCAGTCGAGGCCATCTTCCGGAAGGACAAGCAGCCTCAGGGGTGCCCGCAGTAAGACGTCCTCGAGGCGTCCGCCCAGCGCGGCACGAAGAAGAAGGGCAAGAAGAAGTCGCAAGCGAAACACGACGCCGCCGACGCAGATCTTGTCGCCGCCGCTGAACACAGGAACCCTCGGAAGCCTCCCGGAGGGGCCAACCTGTTCGACAAGATGCTCAAGGAGTCGTGCCCCTATCATTAGGGTCCCGTCAAGCACACCCTTGAGGAGTGTGTCATGCTTCGGCGCTACTTCCACAAGGCCGAGCCCCCGGCGGAAGGTGGCAGAGCCCACAACAACGACAAGAAGGAAGGTAACAAGGCAGAAGAGTTGCCCGAGGTCCATCACTTCTTCATGATCTACGGTGGGCAAGTGGCGAACGCCTCGGCTCGGCACCACAAGCAGGAGCGCCGGGAGGTTTGTGTGTGAAGGTGGTGGCGCCAGTCTACCTAGACTGGTCCGACAAGCCCATCACCTTCGACCAAGGCGACCACCCCAACCGCGTGCCGAGCGCAGGGAAGTACCCGCTCGTCGTCGACCCCGTCATCGGCAACGTCAGGCTTACCAAGGTCCTCATGGACGGAGGCAGCAGCCTCAACATCATCTACGCTGAGACCCTCGGGCTCTTGCAGATCGATCTGTCCACGATCCGGGACGGTGCGGCGCCCTTTCACGGGATCATCCCCGGGAAGCGCGTCCAGCCCCTTGGACAACTCGATCTGCCCGTCTGCATCGGGACTCCCTCTAACTTCCGATAGGAAACCCTCACGTTCGAGGTGGTCGGGTTCCGAGGAACCTACCATGCAGTGCTAGGGAGACCATGCTATGCCAAGTTCATGGCCGTCCCCAACTACACCTACCTCAAGCTCAAGATGCCAGGCCCCAACGGGGTCATCACCATCGGATCCACGTACCGACACGTGTACGAATGCGATGTGGAGTGCGTGGAGTATGCTGAGGCCCTCACCGAATCCGAGGCCCTCATCTCCAAGGAGGTGCCAGATGAGAAGCGCCAAGCCAGCAACTTCGAGCCAGCAGAGGTGGTTAAGTTTGTCCCTCTCGACCCCAGCAACGACGCCTCCAAGCAAGTCCGGATTGGCTCCGAGCTCGACCCCAAATTGGAAGCAGTGCTCGTCGACTTTCTCCACGCAAACGCCGAGGTTTTTGCGTGGAGTCCCTTGGACATGCCTGGTATACTGAGGGATGTCGCCGAGCACTCGCTGGATATCCGAGCTGGAGCCCGACCCGTGAAGAAGCCTCTGCGCCGATTCGATGAAGAAAAGTGCAGAGCCATAGGCAAGGAGATCCACAAGCTGATGGCAGCATGGTTCATCAAAGAGGTATTCCATCCCGAATGGCTAGCCAACCCTGTGCTTGTGAAAAAGAAAGGTGGGAAATGGCGGATGTGTGTAGACTACATTGATCTAAACAAAGCATGTCCGAAGGTTCCCTACCATCTGCCTCACATCGATCAAATCGTGGATTCCACTGCTGGGTGCGAAACCCTGTCATTCCTTGATGCCTACTCAGGGTATCACCAAATCAGGATGAAAGAGTCTGACCAGCTCGCAACCTCTTTCATCACACCCTTTGACATGTACTGCTATATTACAATGCCATTCGGTTTAAGGAATGCAGACGCGACATACCAAAGGTGCATGAACCACGTGTTCGAACAACACATTGGCCGAACGGTCGAGGCTTACATCGATGACATCATAGTCAAGACGAAGAAAGCCTCCAACCTCCTCACTGACCTTGAAACGACATTCAAGTGTCTCAAGGCAAAAGGCGTAAAACTCAATCCCGAGAAGTGTGTCTTCGGAGTCCCCCGAGGCATGCTCTTGGGGTTCATCGTCTCCGAGCGGGGCATCGAGGCCAACCCAGAGAAAATCACGGCCATCACCAACATGGGGCCCATCAAAGACTTGAAAGGAGTACAGAGGGTCATGGGATGCCTTGTGGCTCTGAGCCGCTTCATCTCGCGCCACGGCGAAAGAGGCCTGCCCCTGTACCGCCTCTTAAGGAAGACCAAGTGCTTCACTTGGACCCTCAAGGCCGAGGAAGCCCTCGGGAACTTAAAGGCGCTCCTTACAAGCGCACCCATCCTGGTGCCCCCGCTGCGGGAGAAGCCCTCTTGATCTACGTAGCCGCAACCACTCAGGTGGTCAGCGCCGCGATCGTAGTCGAGAGACGAGCAGAAGGGCATGCATTGCTCGTCCAGAGGCCGGTCTACTTCATCAGTGAGGTACTGTTCGAGACCAAAATCTGCTACCCACAAATTCAGAAGCTACTGTACGCGGTAATCTTGACGCGGCGAAAGTTGCAACACTACTTCGAGTCTCATCCGGTGACTGTGGTGTCATCCTTCCCCCTGGGGGAGATCATCCAGTGCCGAGAGGCCTCGGGTAGGATTGCGAAATGGGTGGTGGAGATCATGGGCGAAACAATCTCATTCGCTCCTCGGAAGGCCATCAAGTCCCAAGTCTTGGTGGACTTTGTGGCTGAATGGGTCGACACCCTACTTCTAGCAGCTCCGATCCAACCGGAACTCTGGACCTTGTTTTTCGACGGGTCGCTGATGAAAACAGGAGCGGGCGTGGGCCTACTCTTCATCTCACCCCTCGGGAAGCACCTCCGCTACGTGCTGCGCCTCCATTTCCCGGCGTCCAACAACGTGGCCGAGTACAAGGCCCTGGTTAATGGGTTGCGCATCGCCATCGAGCTAGGGGTTCGGCGCCTCAACGCTCATGGCGACTCACAGCTTGTCATCGACCAAGTCATGAAGAACTCCCACTGCCATGACCCGAAGATGGAAGCCTACCGCGACGAGGTTCGACGCCTGGAAGACAAGTTCTACAGGCTCGAGCTCAACCACGTCGCTCGATGATACAACGAAACTGCGGACGAGCTGGCTAAAATAGCCTCGGGGCGGATGATGGTCCCCCCGGACGTCTTCTTTCGAGACCTACATCAACCCTCTGTCAAGATCGACGACGCGCCCGAGCCCGAGAAGGCCTCGGCCCTACCCGAGGCACCCTCGGCTCAGCCCGAGGCACCCTCGGCAGCAGAGGGTGAGGCACTGCGCATCGAGGAACAGCGGAATGGGGTCACGTCTAATCGAAACTGGCAGACCCCGTTCCTGCAATATCTCCACCGAGGAGAGCTACCCCTCGACAGAGCCGAAGCTCGGCGACTGGCGCGGCGCGCCAAGTCGTTCGTCTTGCTGGGTGACGGAAAGGAGCTCTACCATCGCTGCCCCTCAGGCATCCTCCGGCGATGCATATCCATCGTCGAAGGTCAGGAGCTATTGCAAGAAATACACTCGGGGGCTTGCGGTCACCACGCAGCGCCTCGAGCCCTCGTTGGAAACGCCTTCCGAAAAGGTTTCTACTGGCCAACCGCGGTGGCCGACGCCACTAGGATTGTACGCACCTGCCAAGGGTATCAATTCTACGCAAGGCAGATGCACCTGCCTGCTCAGGCCCTGCAAACAATACTCATCACCTGGCCATTTGCTGTGTGGGGTCTAGACCTCATCGGTCCCTTGCAGAAGGCACCTGGGGGCTTCACGCACCTGCTGGTCGCTATCGACAAATTCTCCAAGTGGATTGAGGTCCGACCCCTAAACAGCATCAGGTCCGAACAGGCGGTGGCATTCTTCACCAACATCATCCATCCCTTTGGGGTCCCAAACTCCATCACCACCGACAACGGCACCCAGTTCACTGGCAGGAAGTTCCTGGACTTCTGCGAGGACCACCACATCCGGGTGGACTAGGCTGTCGTAGCTCACCCCATGACGAATGGGCAGGTAGAGCGTGCCAACGGCATGATCCTGCAGGGACTCAAGCCGAGGATCTACAACGACCTCAACAAGTTCGGCAGGCGATGGATGAAGGAACTCCCCTCGGTGGTCTGGAGTCTGAGGACAACGCCAAGCCGAGCCACGGGATTCATGTCGTTTTTTCTAGTCTATGGGGTCAAGGCTATCTTGCCCACAGACTTAGAATACGGTTCCCCGAGGACGAGGGCGTACGACAACCGAAGCAACCAGACCAGTCGAGAAGACTCACTGGACCAGCTGGAAGAGGCTCGGGACATGGCCTTACTACACTCGGCGCGGTATCAGCAGTCCCTGTGACGCTACCATGCCTGAGGGGTTCGGTCCCGAGACCTCCGGGTGGGCGACTTGGTGCTTCGGCTACGACAAGACGCCCGATGGCGCCACAAGCTCACTCCTCCCTGGGAAGGGCCATTCATCATCGCTAAGGTTTTGAAGCCCAGAACATACAAGCTGGCCAACAGTTAAGGCGAGGTCTACAGCAATGCTTGGAACATCCGACAGCTACGTCGCTTTTACCCTTAAGATGTTTTCAAGTCGTTCATATACCTCATTCTCTTTACATACATAAATAAAGTCTAACCATCAAGGAATGGTCAGCCTTGCCTCGGCAAAGCCCGACCCTCCCTCAGGGGCTAGAAGGGGGGAACCCCCTCTGCGTCAAAATTTTCCTCGGAAAAAGTCTTTTGGCCAGAACATCTTTCGCGCTTTTCGACTACTTCGACAGTGGGATCTTGAAAACAACGGAGTACACGTAAGCGGCAAGGCCGACCGAGCCGAGGGACTCCTACGCCTCCGGGATACGGATACCTCACTCATCACCTTCTGCGATAAGTAACTCACGCTCGGATAAGCGATTCTGCTGACCGAACAAGTCTTAACGGTTGAAAACTTTTCTGCCGAAACTATTTTTCGTGCCTTCTCGACTATATCGATAACAGAATCTCGCGGACGAGTGAGAATACACGTAAGCGGCAAGGCTGACCGAGCCGAGGGACTCCTACGCCTCCAGGATACGGATACCTCACTCATCACCTTCCGCGATAAGTAACTCTCGCTCGGATAAACGATTCTGCTACCGACAAACAAGTCCTGATACCTGAAACTAGAGGAAAAGAAATGCAGCTTTATAACACGACAATGACATGTTTGGGCCTCGGCGGCCGCAAAAAACATACGCATACTACAAACAAACTATTCCTGCAGGTTCAGACAATAATAGGGGGAGCAGCAGCACCCTCGGCATCGTCTCCACCTTCGGCGGAATCTGACCCGGCCTCGGACGACGACACGGTCGGAGGATCTCTAGCTCGAAGGAAGATGTCAGCACCACGCCTGAGCCATCACCGCCAGGGTCTCCTCCCGGAACTCGGGCCATGCAAATGGCTGGACCGGCCACTCCGTAGCCTCAGCTAGCTGTCCCCTGGGGACATCAGCCCGGCTCATGGCTTCGGCAGCCCGACTCCAGGGTTGGTCCCGCCAGTGGACAACCTGGCTAGGTTCCAGCCGCCGCTGCTACACCTCCTCGGCCTAGGAAATCCCCTGCTCCTAGGTCGACGAAGCTTCTTCTCGAGCAGACCTCGCCTTTGTCCATGCTGTCACCGCTGCCACCGGCTCCGGCTCATCGCTGAGCGACCGAGGGTTCCTTAACTAAACAAGAGAAGCTTTGAGTGGCAAGGCCGACCGAGCCGAGGGACTCCTACGCCTCCGGGATACGGATACCTCACTCGTCACCTTCCGCACAGGGCAACTCACACTTGGTTAAGCGGTCCAGCTAGCCAACAGGCGAGTCTTGGTGCTCGAAATGAGGAAAAAACACGGCTTTACGCCCAAATACAAAGATGTTCAGGCCCCGACAGCCACAATGAACAGACACTGGCACTCAAGATGCCATTACAAATGGAACTCTGGTTCCACCCCCGCAGGTACGAACAACCCCCCACATCGGAGGGCCTGCGGAACGACAATTTCCAGGTGGCTCGCCACCGCCCACTCCTGCAGCAGCGACAACGACCTCCGCTCCGGGCGGCCAAACAGCAGCAGCGATGACCTCAGGGCAGACACTGTTGCGACAAGGCCCTCACCCACGTCCCCACTCGAGGGGCGAGGACAAGCTATCAAAGCCAAAGAGCCAGAGGCCCGGAGCGCAGATGGCGCCGACAATCTCGTCGGCGACGAGGCCTTCTCCAGCTGCCACCACCTCAGCACCGACGACGGCAGCCACCTGCCCACCGGCAGATCCCCACTCAAGTCCTCCCGGATGGGCGAGCATCGACCTCCGCGCGGAGGCGTCGCACCGGAGCGAGGTCAGGACAGCCCAAGAACACGAACGCCACCCTAGCAGCGTGCGACGTCTTGGGCGGTCCCCCGGTGCGCGCGGCGCAACAGCCGCCCATACGGTGGGCAGATAGCCACGCTCCGCCCAGCGGTGGGAGGTGGCACCGGAAGCTGTGCCAGAGCCAGCTGAGCCAGCGAACCAGGCATGCTGGAGCTGACGACGCTTGCGGCCAATCGGCCCCGCGTTGTCAATGTCCGCCCCTCTGCTGGGCCGGTGAGTGCCCTCTCCCCTGAATGCTGAAGGAGAAGGTGGCCCACCGACCCATGCGGGAGGTAGAGCTCCGGCTCAGCTCGCCCTCAGCCCCAGCAAGGATGATGAAGATCCTTGAAGCTGAGGGCGGGGCAGAGGCTGCAGCCCGGCTTGCTTCTCCCCACCACCGAACTAGTGGTCATCGTCTTGGGTGACCATTAGTGAGGGGATGCAACCGGGCTGCCTGATGAAAATCCTTGAAGCCGAGCGATGGTTGAAAGGTGCCAACTTCCGCGAAGTTGCGCTCCTCCAACAACATCAAGACGAAAGCAACGCGGGCGCTCCCTATCCGGGGGCTCGGAAGGTGGAAGGGCGCGATGCATGAGGAAAGTGCGAAGGCGTGGCTGCCACACAGGAGGTCGATCCCTTTTAAAAGGCGACTGACCCCACTCGCGTCCTTAGGCATCACGGGCTAAGTCTTCACCAACGCGCTCAAATGTCCTCCCCCTACGACACGGGGGCTAGGTCCCACACGACATGCAAGCTGGCCTGGGACAGAAGAAGCCAAACCGCCACGCGCGGAGCGTGTAACTGCCCAGTGGTTACAAGCACTCCTCCACCTTCGCCCAAACCAGCGGGTGAAAGGGTGGAACGCCATGCAGGCGGCATGCAACTGCACCACAGGGACGCGCCCCTTCAACTTCGACGCATCCAGCGTGGAGGCCCAGTCCCACTCGTCATGTAACCGGCGCGCCGGTTACTACGTACGGAAAACTGCACCTCCACTTACGCCAATGTCGCGCCTCCTCGACTGTGGAATCGATGCCGCGACTCGAGGCAACCCTGCGCATGGCCCAGCAGTGCCAACCAGGCGCATCGGTCACGGGTCAGTCAGCCGCGGGAGAAGGCGCGACAGTCGATATGGCCAAAAGTGGGCCGGCAGTAATGGCGGCGGTAGGCGGGCGGAAGCAGCAGTCAAATCGTCTGCAGGCTCACGTCCCCTCCTGGAGCAGCAGGGGAGCCCTCTCCCACGGCGTGAAGACGACGCGCCCATGTTCCGTTCCTCGAACGGCTCGCACAACGGCTGCCCTGCGAACCACTCGTTCCGTCGCATTAACTCCGCGGCAGAGCAGGCGACACCTTTGGCAGGCGAAGCGGGCGACGCTTCACCTTCGCCATGATGACCGCGTCAAAAAAGGTGCGCCACATCGTTCAATTTCGTATCCTTTTCCTCTTCCCCTTTCTCTCTCTTGCTACAGGGACCGGGAAAGGGGATACTCCGAAAGGGATCCTTCCCTACGAAGGAAGCAGGCCCCAAGCCCTCCTACTGATTAGGGGTTTGAAGGCTGGCCCCTCGGAAGGGTTCGATAGCCGCCTCAGAGCACGCGGGCTCCGCACCCACTACTGGTCAGGGGTTCGAAGGCTGGCCCCTCGGAAGGGTTCGACAGCCGCCTCAGGCCACTCGGGCTCCGCGCCTACTACTGATCAGGGGTTCGAAGGCTGGCCCCCCGAAGGGTTCGACAGCCGCCTCAGAACACGCAGAGAGAGGGATGACTCTGGGTACGTCCGATACATGGCCAAGGCTCGGGCCACGTTTCCGAGGTACCCTAGGACATTTCTGAGATCAGCAGGAGCGATTCTGTAACGGAATCCCATCAGAGAGAGGCATCGAATCCTATCAAATGGGACCGGGTCCAGCAAATCACCTGCAGGTACTTTTGGAGCGCGCCTCTAGGCCACTAGCTGACCCTTATCGAACAAGGCACGAGCATCCACTCGGATCACCCGTTAGCAACTCACTGGAGACACCATGTTCGGCGCCCTCCAAGGGCAACATGGCGCTTTCCCCCCCCCCTCCTCCTTGCGGAAAGGCGACGAAGGGGTGTATGATAAAAGCCGAGTCAGTCCTTGACCGTCCTCTCGCTCTGTGCGAAGGCTCGGGGGCTGCTCTCGCAAACCCGGCTCCGGCCAAACTGTTGACAGCGTCAACATACTAGCCCGAGAACTCGAA
Source organism: Zea luxurians (assembly GCA_029449295.1). Lineage (NCBI taxonomy): Eukaryota > Viridiplantae > Streptophyta > Magnoliopsida > Poales > Poaceae > Zea > Zea luxurians. Next base: position 64,116,460 of record JAOPSE010000021.1, on the reverse strand, counting down.
ACCTGACCACGCACCCGGACTACGATCAGATCGCATGAGGGAACAACCAGACCGGCCTAGGCGTCACAAAAGAAACTAAGACCTCGGAGGAGTCAAACCACTCCTCCGAGGCCTCGGGGGCTACACCCGGCGGGTGCGCTCGCGCGCACCCACCGGAACGAAATGTAACCGAGAAAGGCCGGTCCCCTTGCAAAAAAGTGCGACAAAGCCTCCAAGCGAGTACCAACACTCCCTTTGAGGCTCGAGGGCTACTGTCGGGGACCATAATTAGGGGTACCCCCAAGACTCCTAAACTCGGCTGGTAATCACCATCAGCACAAAGCTGCAAAGGCCTGATGGGCGCAATTCAGGTCAAAGCTCCATCCACTCGAGGGACACAATCTCGCCTCGCCCGAGCCTAGACTCGGGCAGGAACAGTAGACCCAGGTGGATTCACGCCTCGCCCGAGGGCCTCCTCAAGCAACGGGCGCACCTTCAACTCGCCCGAGGCCCAGCTCGGACAGGCTTCGCGGAGAAGCAACCTTGGCCAGATCGCCTCGCCAACCGACCATATCGCAGGAGCATTCAATGCAAGGATCGCCTGACACCTTATCCTGACGCGCGCTCCTCAGTCGACAAGGCCGAAGTGACCGTAGTCACTTCGCCCCTCCACTGACTGACCTGACAGAAAAACAGCGCCGCCTGCGCTGCTCCGACTGCTGTGCCACCCACCAGGGTGAGGCTGACAGCAGCCAAGTCCAGCCTCGGGCGCCATAGGAAGCTCCGCCTTGCCCGACCCCAGGGCTCGAACTCAACCTCGACCTCGGAAGGCGGTCTCCGCCTCGCCTGACCCCAGGGCTCGGACTCAACACTCAACCTCGGAGGAGTCACCGCCTCGCCCGACCTTGGGCTCGGACCGACCACGTCACAGGGGGGGTACATCATTACCCTACCCCTAGCTAGCTCAGGCTATGGGGAACAAGACCGGCGTCCCATCTGGCTCGTCCCGGTGAACAAGTAATGATGGCACCCCGCATGCTCCATGACGACGGCGGTTCTCAGCCCCTTACGGAAGCAAGGAGACGTCAGCAAGGACTCGACAACCTCGACAGCTGTGCTTCTATAGGGCTCAGGCACTCCTCCGACGGCCACGACATCACATGAACAGGGCTCTAACACCTCTCCGACAGCCACGTCAGCATGTACATAGGACTCTGGCTCCTCTCTACCGGACACGTTAGCATACTGCTACACCCCCCCATTGTACACCTGGGCCCTCTCCTTACGTCTATAAAAGGAAGGTCCAGGGCCCTCGTACGAGGAGGTGGCCGCGCAGGAGAACGGGCTAATGGGCGGGCTCTCTCTCTCTCTCTCCCACGCGAACGCTTGTAACCCCCTACTGCAAGCGCATCCGCCTTGGGCGCAGGACAACATGAGCCGCGGTTCCCTCTTTTGTTCCCCCTTGTGTTCCGTCTCGCGCCGACCCATCTGGGCTGGGACACGCAGCGACAATATACTCGTCGGTCCAGGGACCCCCTGGGGTCGAAACACCAACAAACACTTTTTTGCTACCTACTGATCGCCTTGCATTTTGCCATTCAGAAGTATAGTACCTACGACCCTTATATGGTGCAAGGTATCCCTTCCTGTTGGGATAACTAGAATCTACAAGGTAGTATTTACCTGCACCAAAACAAATTTGTACTTCAATACATGTGATACACATTAATAACGTATGGTACAAAACTAAAATATAGTTTTACCTTCAGGTGGATGCGGGAACCTATCTCGATACATGATTAAAGTATCCTATAATACTCTAGTATCATGCACAGATCTAGGCCAACCTGTGACGACAAATATGAACCTCATATCAAAGTCACAAACGGCCATGACATTTTGCGATGCATAACCGTATCGACCAATATACTTTGGTTGCTCAGAGGCCGGGACAGAAGCGGGAAAGTGGATTCCATCTATTGCACCTATGCAATCCTTGAAGTGTGGACAAAATCTACTCTCTCGCAGCCTAGGATGAATCTCATTGAAATGTGTGTCCTTAGGCTTGATGACGTCCGAAGACATCCTATAAATTGCGTTAAGGACTTCACTAAATTTGTGGCTAATTGTTTCCAACGAGTGACCAAACTTGTTCCTAATCTATCTAAAAGATTGTGGATCCCGGCATGCCCACAAGAAAATTGCAACCACTTCCTTTGTACTTACTCCCCGACTTGGTTGCGGACCATAATTATGCACCAACGTATCATGCAAACAACGAAACACAGTGCAGCGCATGCGAAACATGTCATAGCAATCATCACTATTCTCCAATGTACGCTCAACCCATTGGATACCTGTTTCGACCATGCTTCTTCTGGGTACCCTACTTGACGAGCTACCCCAAATATCCAAAGTCAATGCTGCCACTAATAATTCCTCATGATCCCTATCATCATCACTATGGTCGGTATCAGGCTGAAACATCTGCACAGATACAAACAATATCCAGTTTTCAGCAATTAGCAATTTAACATACAACAAACTGACGGTTGTACATTTATCATAAGTCCTACATTTATCATAAGTCCAACATAGTTCTCACACATATACAACAGTTATTATTGCAAATACTACCTGAACTCGAATATTTGAAATACTTCTCCGACTGAAAAAATACTCATAGGACTCAATGTTCGTAACTGCGTTAGAAATAAAGTCGAGTCCAAAAGAGAGGGTGAAAACAAATCACAAGCAAATAAAGCGAATGACACGGTAATTTGTTTTACCGAGGTTCGGTTCTTGCAAACCTACTCCCTGTTGAGGTGGTCACAAAGACCGGGTCTCTTTCAACCCTTTCCCTCTCTCAAACGGTCACTTAGACCGAGTGAGCTTCTCTTCTCAATCAATTGGGACACTTAGTCCCCACAAGGACCACCACACAATTGGTGTCTCTTGCTTTGATTAAAAATGTCTTGGGAACAAGAATAGAGGAAGAAGAAAAGCGATCCAAGCGCAAGAGCTCAAAAGAACACGGCAAAACTCTCTCTTCTAGTTACTAATTGCTTTGAGTGGAATTGGGACTTGGAGAGATTTTGATTCAATCTATTTGTATATTGTATTGAATGCACTAGCTCTTGTATTGAATGTGTTGGCTGAAAACATGGATGCCTTGAAGTGTGGTGGTTGGGGGGTATTTATAGCCCCAACCACCAAAGTGGCCGTTGGGGAAGGCTACTGTCGAAGGGCGCACCGGACAGTCCGGTGCGCCACCGGACACTGTCCGGTGCGCCAGCCACGTCACCCAACCGTTAGGGTTCGATCATTGGAGCTCTGACAAGTGGGGCCACTGGACAGTCCGGTGGTGCACCGGACAGTCACTGTTCACAGTCCGATGCGCCTTCTGGCGCCTGCTCTGACTCTGCATGCGCTGTCCGCGCATTGTTCATGCACTGTTCACTTTTGCAGACGACCGTTGGCGCTGTTAGCCGTTGCTCCACATGGCACACCGGACAGTCCGGTGCTACACCGGACAGTCCGGTGAATTATAGCGTAGTGGCTCCCTAAATTCCCGAAGCTGAGCAGTTCAGAGTGGATCTCCATGGTGCACCAGACACTGTCCGGTGGGACACCGGACAGTCCGGTGCGCCAGACCAAGGCAGCCTTTGGTTGGTTTTTCTCCTTTCTATTTGAACCATTTCTTGGACTTTTTATTGGTTTGTGTTGAACCTTTGGCACCTGTAGAACTTATAATCTAGAGCAAACTAGTTAGTCCAATTATTTGTGTTGGGCAATTCAACCACCAAAATCATTTAGGAAAAGGTTTGACCCTATTTCCCTTTCAATCTCCCCCTTTTTGGTGATTGATGCCAACACAAACCAAAGCAAATATATAAGTGCAGAATTGAACTAGTTTGCATAAGGTAAGTGCAAATGTTGCTTGGAATTAAACCAATTTACATTTCATAAGATATGCATGGATTGCTTTCTTCATATTTAATATTTTGGACCACGCTTGCACCACTTGTTTTGTTTTTGCAAATGTTTTGGAAATTCTTTTCAAAGTCTTTTGCAAATAGTCAAAGGTATATGAATAAGATTTCGAGAAGCATTTTCAAGATTTGAAATTTTCTCCCCCTGTTTCAAATGCTCTTCCTTTGACTAAACAAAACTCCCCCCTAATGAAATTCTCCTCTTAGCGTTCAAGAGGGTTTTAGATATTAATTTTGAAAGAGGTCATACCAATTTGAAATTATATCAAAAATAAGATACCAATTGAAAAACTTCTTTAATATAAATTGAAAGACTATATTTTTTGAAATTGGTGGTGGTGCGGTCCTTTTGCTTTGGGCTAATACCTTCTCCCCCTTTGGCATGAATTGCCAAATCCGGATACTTTGTGAGTGAAATATAAGCCCTTCATTACTTTCTCTCCCCCTTTGGCAAACAATATATGAGTGAAGATTATACCAAATTGGAGAGCGGTGCAGAGTGACGATAAAGGATGAATAATTCGATAGAGTGGAGTGGAAGCCTTGTCTTTGCCGAAGAACTCCATTTCCCTTTCAATCTATGACTTAGCATGAAATACACTTGAAAACCACATTAGTCATAGCAAATAAAAGAGATATGATCAAAGGTATATAAATGAGCTATGTGTGCAAAGTATCAATCAAAATTCCTAGAATCAAGAATGTTTAGCTCATGCCTATGTTTGGTAAAAGTTTTCTCATCTAATGGCTTGGTAAAGATATCGGCTAATTGTTCTTTGGTGCTAACATATGCAATCTCGATATCCCCCTTTGTTGGTGATCCCTCAAAAAGTGATACCGAATGGCTATGTGCTTAGTGCGGCTGTGCTCAATGGGATTATCCGCCATGCGGATTGCACTCTCATTATCACATAGGAGAGGAACTTTGGTTAATTTGTAACCATGGTCCCTAAGGGTTTGCCTCATCCATAGCAATTGCGCGCAACAATGACCTGCGGCAATGTACTTGGCTTCGGCGGTGGAAAGAGCTACAAAATTTTGTTTCTTTGAAGCCCAAGACACCAGGGATCTTCCCAAGAACTGACAAGTCCCTGATGTGCTCTTTCTATCAATTTTACACCCTGCCCAATCAGCATATGAGTAACCTATTAAATCAAAGGTGGATCCCTTGGGGTACCAAAGACCAAACTTAGGTGTATGAACTAAATATCTCAAGATTCGTTTCACGGCCCTAAGGTGAACTTCCTTAGGATCGGCTTGGAATCTTGCACACATGCATACGGAAAGCATAATGTCCGGTCGAGATGCACATAAATAGAGTAAAGATCCTATCATCGACCGGTATACCTTTTGATCTACGGATTTACCTCCCGTGTCGAGGTCGAGATGCCCATTAGTTCCCATGGGTGTCTTGATGGGCTTGGCATCCTTCATCCCAAACTTGGTGAGTATGTCTTGAATGTACTTAGTTTGGCTGATGAAGGTGCCCTCTTGGAGTTGCTTCACTTGAAATCCTAAGAAATACTTCAACTCCCCCATCATAGACATCTTGAATTTTGTTACCATGATCCTACTAAACTCTTCACATGTAGATTTGTTAGTAGACCCAAATATGATATCATCAACATAAATTTGGCATATAAACAAATCATTTGCAATGGTTTTAGTAAAGAGTGTAGGATCGGCTTTGCCGACTTTGAAGCCATTAGTGATAAGAAAGTCTCTTAGGCATTCATACCATGCTCTTGGGGCTTGCTTGAGCCCATAAAGTGCCTTTGAGAGTTTATAGACATGGTTAGGGTACTCACTATCTTCAATGCCGGGAGGTTGCTCAACATAGACCTCCTCCTTGATTGGTCCATTGAGGAAGGCACTTTTCACGTCCATTTGATAGAGCTTAAAGCCATGTTAAGTAGCATAGGCATGTAATATGCGAATTGACTCAAGCCTAGCTACAGGTGCATAGGTTTCACCGAAATTCAAACCTTCGACTTGTGAATATCCCTTGGCTACAAGACGGGCTTTGTTCCTTGTCACCACACCATGCTCATCTTGTTTGTTGCGGAAGACCCACTTGGTTCCTACAACATTTTGGTTAGTACGTGGAACAAGATGTCATACCTCATTCCTTGTGAAGTTGTTGAGTTCCTCTTGCATTGCCAACACCCAATCTAAATCCCTTAATGTGTCTTCCACCCTGTATGGCTCAATAGAAGACACAAAGGAGTAATGTTCACAAAAATGAGCAACACGAGATCGAGTGGTTACCCCCTTAAGAATATCACCGAGGATGGAGTTCACGGGGTGATCTCGTTGTATCGCTTGGTGGACTCTTGGGTGTGGCGGTCTTGGACCCTCATCATCTTCCTTGTCTTGATCATTGGCATCTCCCCCTTGATCATTGTCCTCCTCTTGAGGTGGCTCTTCTTGATCTTCATTTTCATCATCTTGAGCTTGATCCTCATCTTGAGTTGGTGGAGATGCTTGATTTGAAGATGATGGTTGATCTTGTGCTTGTGGAGGCTCTTCATATTCCTTAGGACACACATCCCCAATGGACATGTTCCTTAGCGCGACGCATGGAGCCTCTTCATCATCTAGCTCATCGAGACCAACTTGCTCTACTTGAGAGCCATTAGTCTCATCAAACACAATGTCACAAGAAACTTGCTCTACTTGTTAAAGACTCTATATGCCCTTGTGTTTGAGTCATAACCAAGTAAAAAGCCTTCTACAGCCTTAGGAGCAAATTTAGATTTTCTACCTCTTTTAACAAGAATAAAACATTTGCTACAAAAGACTCTAAAATATGAAACATTGGGCTTTTTAACGGTGAGGAGTTCATAGGATGTCTTCTTGAGGATTCGGTGAAGGTAGAGACGGTTGTTGGCGTAGCAAGCGGTGTTGATTGCTTCCGCCCAAAACCGGTCCGAAGTGTTGTACTCATCAAGCATGGTCCTTGCCATGTCAAGTAGAGTTCTATTCTTCCTCTCCACTACACCATTTTGTTGAGGTGTGTCGGGAGAAGAGAACTCATGCTTGATGCCATCCTCCTCAAGGAAGCCTTCAATTTGTGAGTTCTTGAAATCCGTCCCATTGTCACATCTAATCTTTTTGATCCTTAAGCTGAACTCATTTTGAGCCCATCTTAAGAATCCCTTTAAGGTCTCTTGGGTTTGGGATTTTTCCTGCAAAAAGAACACCCAAGTGAAGCGAGAATAATCATCCACAATAACTAGACAGTACTTACTCCCGCTGATGCTTATGTAAGCAATCGGGCCGAATAGATCCATGTGGAGTAGCTCATCAAGCGGCCTATCAGTTATCATGATGTTCTTGTGTGGATGATGAACACCAACTTGCTTCCCTGCTTGGCATGCACTACAAATCCTCTTTCTCAAAATTAACGTTTGTTAGTCCCAAAATGTGCTCTCTCTTTAGAAGTTTATGAAGATTCTTCATCCCAATGTGGGCTAGTCGGCGGTGCCAGAGCCAACCCATGTTAGTCTTAGCAATTAAGCGAGTATCGAGTTTAGCTCTATTAAAATCAACTAAGTATAGCTGGCCCTCTAATACTCCCTTAAATTCTACTGAATCATCACTTCTTCTAAAGACAGTAACACCTATATCCGTAAAAAGACAGTTGTAACCCATTTTGCATAATTGAGAAACAGAAAGCAAGTTATAATCTAAGGAATCTACAAGAAAAACATTGGAAATAGAATGGTCAGGTGATATAGCAATTTTACCAAGTCCTTTGACCTAACCTTGATTTCCATCCCCGAATGTGATAGCTCTTTCGGGATCATGGTTTTTCTCGTAGGAGAACATCCTTTTCTCCCCAGACATGTGGTTTGTGCACCCGCTATCAATGATCCAACTTGAGCCCCCGGATGCATAAACCTACAAAACAAGTTTAGGCCTTGTTCTTAGGTACCCAAACGATCTTGGGTCCTTTCACATTAGAAACAAGCACATTGGGTACCCAAACACAAGTCTTTGACCCATTGTGTTTGCCCCCAACATATTTGGCAACTACTTTGCCTGATTTGTTAGTTAAAACATATGATGCATCAAAAGTCTTAAATGAAATGTTATGATCATTTGATGCAATAGGAGATTTATTTTTAGGCATTTTAACATGGGTAGAACGCCTAGAGCTAGAAGCCTCATTCTTATAAATAAAAGCATGATGAGAAACAGAATGAGTCTTCTTAGCATGAATTCTCCTAATCTTATCCTCAGGATAACCAGCAGGATATAAAATATAGCCCTCGTTATCCTGAGACATGGGAGCCTTGCCCTTAACAAAATTAGACAATCTTTTAGGGGCATTGAGCTTGACATTGCCTCCCTGTTGGAAACCAATGCCATCCTTAATGCCAGGGCGTCTCCCACTATAAAGCATACTACGAGCAAATTTAAATTTTTCATTCTCTAATTCATGCTCGGCAATTTTAGCATCTAATTTTGCTATATGATCATTTTGTTGTTTAATCATAGCAATGTGATCATGGATAGCATCAACATTAACATATCTACATCTAGTGCAAATAGAGACATGACTAAAAGTAGATGTAGAGGGTTTGCAAGCATTTAATTCATCAATCTTAGCATGTAAAATAGCATTCTCATCTCTAATATTGGAAATAGAAATATTGCAAACATTTAAATATTTAGCCTTAGAAATTAATTTTTCATTCTCAATTTTAAGGCTAGAAAGTGATACATTCAACTTGTCAATTTTAGCAATCAAACTAGCATTATTATCTTTAAGTTTGACAAGAGAATCATCACAAACATTTGATTTCTCAACCTTAGCAATTAATTTAGCATTCTCATCTCTAAGGTTGGAAATAATATCATGGCAAGTGCTTAGCTCACTAGTTAATTTTTCACATTTTTCTACTTCCTGAGCAGAAGCATTTTTAACCTTAACATGCTTCTTATTTTCCTTAATAAGGAAGTCCTCTTGGCTATCCAAGAGTTCATCCTTCTCATGAATAGTACCTATTAATTCATTTAATTTTTTCCTTTTGTTGCATGTTTAGGTTAGCAAAAAGCGCAAGCAAGTTATCTTCATCATCCCTAGAGTTATCCTCATCACTAGATGTTGAATATTTAGTGGAGGCTCTAGATTTTACCTTCTTTTTGCCATCCTTTGCCATGAGGCATTTGTGGCTGACGTTGGGGAAGAGAAGACCCTTGTTGATGGTGATGTTTGTGGCGTCCTCGTCGGAGGAGGAGTCGGTGGAGCTCTCATCAGAGTCCCACTCCCAGCAAACATGGGCATCGCCGCCCTTCTTCTTGTAGTATCTCTTATTCTCCTTATTCTTTCCCCTCTTGTCGTCGCCCGTGTCACTATCACTTGATAATGGACATTTAGCAATAAAGTGACCGGGCTTACCACATGTTGGGGGCCTTCGTCCTCTAAAGGTCCTCAAAAACATAATTTAACAACGTCTTCCAAGTATGGCTTATGGACAGGTACCTTCAGACTCAGGATAAAAGCATACGCGACGGGAGCATGGTCATGACGAAGGTTGCCGCTGCTCCGAAGCTACACTCAAGGGAGCTTCGGCTCAATCGCAGAAAAAGGAATCGATTTAAAGGGGAAAGGGTTGTTTAGCCCTCATAGATTTATCTATAAGTCAATAATAAATGTAAAGGGCATGACTGTAATTTCTCACAGGCTACGTCCTGTGCCTATAAATAGATGAACAGTACCCCCGTACTGTTCATGCTGACTTGTACTCCCTTTTGCGTCACACTTGTACTTTCTAGCCTTCTATCAAGTCGAAGCTACTTTTTGTAATTCAATATTGTTCTTACCTTTCCATGATTATATAATGAAGAATGAATAATATGATATAATTATTTGTGTTGTTTCTCATATGTCATATGTTTCTTCTTCTATTTTAACATATACTGCAATAATGAAGGTATGTTCTTCATGACCTTCGTCTGAAGATTATTATATCCTAAGGGAAATAATGCTTTGACGGACGAAGGGCATTAACATTTAACATTTTGTGTTGCCTTGTTCTTAACTCATAGCATTTGAGAACAAGTCCTCAACACCACATTTGTAGCAAACCTTCTTGGAACAGGACTTGTAGTCTCTCCACTTCCTTTGCTTGAGGATTTGGCGAAAGCTTTTGATGATTAAAGCCATCTCCTCGTTGTCGAGCTTGGAGGCGTCGATGGGGAGCCTACTTGACGTAGACTCTTCTTTCTTCTTCTCCATCGCTTTGAATGCGACGGGTTGCACCTCGGGTGTGGAGGTGGCGCCTCGCTCGATGATTTGTTTGGAGCCTTTGATCATCAACTCAAAGCTCACAAACTTCCCTATAACCTCCTCGGGAGACATTAGCTTGTATCTAGGATCACCACGAATTAATTGAACTTGTGTAGGATTAAGAAATACAAGTCATCTTAGAAGAACCTTGACCATTTCATGGTCATCCCATTTGGTGCTCCCGAGGTTGCGCACTTGGTTCACCAAGGTCTTTAGCCAGTTGTACATGGCTTGTGGCTCCTCTCCTTGGTTGAGCATAAATCGACCGAGCTCCCCCTCGATCGTTTCCCGCTTGGTGATCTTAGTCACCTCATCTCCTTCGTGCGCGGTCTTGAGCATGTCTCAAACTTCTTTGGCACTCTTCAACCCTTGTACCTTATTATACTCCTCTCGACTTAGAGAGGCGAGTATAGTAGTGGCTTGGGAGTTGAAGTGCCGGATTTAGGCAACTTCGTCCGAATCGTATCCTTCATCCCCTACGAATGGTACCTGTGCTCCAAACTCAACAACATCCCAAATACTAGTGTGGAGTGAGGTTAGATGATGCCTCATTTTATCACTCCACATACAATAATCTTCACCGTAAAAAACCGGTAGTTTGCTTAATGGGACGGAAAGTAATGGAGTACGTTTGGAAATGCGAGGATAGCGTAGGGGGATCTTACTAAACTTCTTGCGCTCATGACGCTTAGAAGTGACGGGCGGCGTGTCAGAGCCAGAGGTGGATGGCGACGAAGAGTCGGTGGATGGCGACGAAGAGTCGGTCTCATAGTAGACCACTTTCTTCATCTTCTTTTTCTTCTCGTCGCTCCGTTGCGACATGTTGTGTGAAGGGGATCCCTTCACCTTGTTACCGGACTCCCCCGATGGAGCCTTCCCATGGCTTGTGGCGGGCTTCTCGCCGGTCACCATCTCCTTCTTGGCGTGATCTCCCGACATCACTTCGAGCGGTTAGGCTCTAATGAAGCATCGTGCTCTGATACCAATTGAAAGTCGCCTAGAGGGGGGGTGAATAGGCAAATCTGAAATTTATAAACTTTAAGCACAACTACAAGCCGGGGTTAGCGTTAGAAATAAAGTCGAGTCCGAAAGAGATGGTGAAAACAAATCACAAGCAAATAAAGCGAATGACACGATGATTTGTTTTATCGAGGTTCGGTTCTTGCAAACCTACTCCCCGTTGAGGTGGTCACAAAGACCAGGTCTCTTTAACCCTTTCCCTCTCTCAAACGGTCACTTAGACCGAGTGAGCTTCTCTTCTCAATCAATTGGGACACTTAGTCCCCACAAGGACCACCACACAATTGGTGTCTCTTGCTTTGATTACAAATGTCTTGGGAACAAGAATAGAGGAAGAAGAAAAGTGATCCAAGCCCAAGAGCTCAAAAGAACACGGCAAAACTCTCTCTTCTAGTCACTAATTGCTTTGAGTGGAATTGGGACTTAGAGAGATTTTGATTCAATCTATTTGTGTCTTGTATTGAATGCACTAGCTCTTGTATTGAATGTGTTGGCTGAAAACTTGGATGCCTTGAAGTGTGGTGGTTGGGGGTATTTATAGCCCCAACCACCAAAGTGGCCGTTGGGGAAGGCTGCTGTCAAAGGGTGCACCGGACAGTCCGGTGCGCCACTGGACACTGTCCGGTGCGCCAGCCATGTCACCCAGCCGTTAGGGTTCGACCATTGGAGCTCTGGTAAGTGGGGCCACCGGACAGTCCGGTGGTGCACCGGACAGTCACTGTTCATTGTCTAGTGCGCCTTCTGGCGCCTACTCTGACTCTGCACGCGCTGTCCGCGCACTGTTCACGCACTGTTCACTATTGCAGACGACCGTTGGTGCTGTTAGCCGTTGCTTCGCATGGCATACCAGACAGTCCAGTGCTACACCGGACAGTCCGGTGAATTATAGTGGAGTGGCTCTCCAAATTCCCGAAGCTGAGCAGTTCAGAGTAGATCTCCCTGGTGCACCGGACAGTCTGGTGCGCCAGACCAGGGCAGCCTTCGGTTGGTTTTGCTCCTTTCTATTGGAACCATTTCTTGGACTTTTTGTTGGTTTGTGTTGGACCTTTGGCACCTGTAGAACTTATAATCTAGAGCAAACTAGTTAGTCTAATTATTTGTGTTGGGCAATTCAACCACCAAAATCATTTAGAAAAAGGTTTGACCCTATTTCCCTTTCAAAAACAAAAGGCTACTTACTTCATTTTGCTTAGCCCACCACTCATCTGGTGCACTGATTGATCTAGTATGAGGGTCTCGACCAAGACCAGTTGCCCTTTGATTAAGTGTTTTCCATTGCGTGTACATTCTCTTTAAAGAGTCCCACCTATTCTTCATTTGCTCCCTGGTGTACGTGCGGCCAGTGCGTTCCTTAAACTTCCTAATGAGGTTAGCATACCCTTTTGCATTTAGAAAGTTATGCGGCCTGTTGCCTACATTGACCTCTTCTACACAAATTTCTGTGTAAACCTTTGTTGCTCTTGTGTCCCACTTTGCAATCACTTTGCCAGACTTCCCCATCTAATGCAAAACAAGTATAAAGTTAAAGAACTAGGAAGCGTACTCGAAAAAAGCAAAATAACACGTTGAAGGTACCATAATACCATAAGGTACTAGCAGAACTGCTAAGATTCAGGTTCGACTTATTACATACACTAACATACTTTAGTTGAATCCAACCGATCATGGACACAAAACACTTGGAACAGATGACACCTACGCACTAAGCAAAAGTTTGTTCTTATCACAAAACACGTAGGTCTAAACCCTTACTGGCAGGCTAACCATGTACTAACTTAAACCTCATTATCACTAAAGGAAGGCATCTGATCTGATTCGTATTCAACACCCCAAAAGTTTTCAAAGTGCTCGGCAAAATCCCAGTCTTCACCGAGGTCGTCTTCAGCAGGGATTGGTGAGGATAAGTCTGAGGGTTCGTAGTCGGCGTTAACATGGTTGGTAACGTTGTTGACCTTGTCCAAATCCTCTTGCAACACAAGAGAATCCTGCTCCAACATGCAAGCAATGTCCTCCAATGCTACACGGAGTTTGGTTGCCTCAAATGAGGTCAACCCTCGTCCAGGACGGATTGTTTCCCTCTCTACAGAAAATATCTTGTCTGCAATCTCTTGCATCCTTCCAATTGCCTTGTCGGCTATGGAGTTTGCTGAATCCATCTGATGTGGATTTAGGTCGTTAGTTTGACATGGGGACAATGTACTAACAACCAGGTATTAATTCTGTTGCCTGGTAACAAACTGAACTTGGGTTGAAGTGACAAACGAACCGTAAACCGTGATCCTAATAAGCAGTAATAGAACCCTAAAACCCTAAACAGTTTAACCACACTGTAACCGGCTCTGCATACAAACTTGAAATAACCAACAAGTTCAGATTTACATCACCTTTCTTGCAGTGGATCTTTGGACCAAAGACGAAACTGGATTTCTCTTAGATATCTGAAAGGCACATTTCAAAGAAAAATCGTTAGTACAAACCCTAAACTCGATCTGATTCAAAGTCAATAGAGGGTGGGATGAACCCTTAACCCTAAACCCTAAACACAAGAGCGAGGTCGTACGGAATACAAATCAGACGAACAAGCCGACGACTTAGTTGGAGGAGTACAGGGGAGAACAGTCTTACCTTAGCGACGGGCGAACGATGGTGGAGCTGGAGCGTCCGAAGTGACGGCGGAGACACCGGAACAGCGGGTTAGGGTTGGGGACGGGCCGTGTCGAATGCGAGAAGTCACCCGAAAGCGGACTTAGTGGGCTGTGGTAACTCAGCTGCAGACGGAAGCACTTCCACCAAATGATTTTCACAGGCGATTGCAATAGCCAGCCGCCCGTAGAAACGATTTACACAACCGATTCCTAAAGCCAGCCGCCAGTGTTAATTCACTATTTTCACAGTCGATTCCTAAAGCCAGCCGCTAGTGTTAATTCACTAGTTTCATAGCCGGTTCCTAAAGCCAGTCGCCAATGTTAATTCACTATTTTCATAGCCGGTTCCTAAAGCCAGCCGCCAGTGAAACTTTTTCACATGCGGTTCCTTAAGCCAGCCGCCATTGTAAACAAGAACTGCTTTATTCATTAGAAAGGATCATCCTAGTACAAACTACTTTTCCTACCAGAATAAGCTATCATGCTGCAGCCGACGACGCTTGCTGGGAGGCATCTCATCGCATTGGCTTGCCCCGCCATCATCATCACTGTCATCGTCGCCACTGTTGTCGCTATCCTCGTCACTGCTGCCGTAGTCACTGCTGCCGTCGTCGTCGTTCTCATCATCTTCGTCGTCGGAGGAGGCCATGCCCATCCAATGTCTAGACATCGAGTCATCATCGTTGTCCAAGGACTCCACATCTAACAATTCTCCGTCGTACGTCCAAGACCACTCAGTGCTGGTGTCGAAGTCCAGCTCCCCGTCAACGAGGAACTGGAGGTCGTCCCCGTCAGTGAGGTCGCCGTCGGATTCCGATGCAACTGCAAAGTCCCATCCATCTGCATCCCAGTGCAAAGGTGCCTATTTTTCATATGCCACTATAGGATCCCACTCTAGGGTTGGTTCACGGCTAGAAGAATGGGAGACAAAAGAAGCAGAGGAATCACTCGGTGATGTCGACATGGGTAAAGCTAGGCGCCACAGTTTTTTCTGAGTTACGATGAATGGAAATGTGGCCGATGACCATTTAAATACATTCAAATCAATAACTAAATCGATGTTTACTCGAACTTTGAGGAGCAAAAAGGAGTCAAAAGTCGTCGCTTCGTGTTCGGCGATTGGCGTTTCAATTCTACAGGGACAGTTGAAAAGACACAACTGTTCAACATGAATCGGTCTTCACAAGTGGCTGAGTTAAGGCTACAGGGACAGTTGAAAAGACACAACTGTTCAACATGAAACGGTCTCCATAGGCGACTGAGTTAAGGTGCCGCTAGTGGAAAGAAGATTTCCACTGGCGGTTCTGTAAGACAACCGCCAGTGCTATGTTTTTCACTGACGGTTTCTTAAGCAAGCCGCCTGTGAAATTTGTATTATAAATACCCCACCCCCGACAGGAAGCTAGTTCGCAGCCAACTTCCATTGGAGGCGATTTTGGAGGTCCAGATTATATAAAATACAAGGGTCAAGGTTTTGATCTTCATTTTTTGGAGGAAGGTTGCTAAGAAAGGTTGGTTTTATGTTTCATTGTCAATTTTTGTTCATATTATTTATCATTTTAGCCAAATTTTGTATCTAGGCTTTTATACCATGTGAGAGAGCAGTGTGTAGCCGTTCGTACGTTTGGCTTATGTTAGAAGAGGACATATCCAGTGCATATGAAAGCTTTGTGCACATGGTGCACATATTAAATCACAACTATCCATCTCAGATCTAACATCTCTAGTTGATCATTGTAATTTCCAAATAACACCTTCCACCACTATAGCCCACCACGTCGGAGGGTATCCTTAGCAAATATACCAAACAACTACAGACGTTAGATCTAAAATGAGTGGTGATGATTTAATATGTGCATCATGTGCACTAAAATTCCATGTGCATTAGATACGTTCTCATGTGTCATGTGCACTAAAATTCCATGTGCATTAGATATGTTCTCATGTTAGAAATATATGTCAATTTTAAGTTTCATTCCTTGGTTGTTAGGAAATGTTATCTTTTTTTCTCTTGCCAATTTACAAGTGTGTTCTGGTGTGTTTTCTATTACTTTTTACAGGTAGTGATGGAGAGGACATCGTGGATGTATAACTTATCAAGGCTAGATACGTCATACATATCCGAGGTTCATAGGTTTATTGATGTCGCTACGGAACATGCTTGGAGAACGAAGACAAAGCAGATATATTGTCCATGCATGGACTGCAAAAATGTTGTTGTATTTGATGACACAAACTTAATCATATTTCATCTAGTATGCCGAGGATTTGTGAAGGATTACACAGTTTGGACAAAGCATGGAGAGGGTAGTGCGCCTTATACGACTGAAGCCGCTGAGGACAAAAGATTTTAGTTTGTTCATGGGACACACCCACCTCTTCCATAGAGCGAACATGTAATGCCAAATGTTATTGATCATGGTTACTGTGGAGGAAGCGAACATGATAGAACTCATGTTTTGCCGAATGTTATTGATGAGGAAGATGCAGAATTGTTAGAGGTAATGTTACGTCGTCATACGGATCCATCGATGTTCTTCAAGAAAGGTATGGAGTCCCTGAAGAAGGCAGCAGAAGAGCCTTTGTACGATGAGTCTAAGGGTTGTACCAAAGAGTTCACGATGCTCCGGTCTGTGTTAAAGCTGTTGATGTTAAAAGCTAGATATGGTGTGTCTGATGCTGGCATTGACATGTTCTTCAATATCATCGCAGACATGCTTCCAAAGGAGAACAAAGTGCCTGCTAACATGTACTACGCAAAGAAACTTATTAGTCCGCTCGCTATGGATGTGGAGAAGATCCACGCGTGTAGAAATCATTGTATCCTTTATCGAGGCGATGATTATAAAGACTTAGAGCTGCCCAAAGTGCAATGCAAGTAGGTATAAGACGAATAAAGACTATCAAGAGGATGAGTGTGTTGCATCCGTGTCTAAGGGCAAGAAGCGAAAGAAAGCCCAAAAGAAGACTTCAAAATCCACGAGCAAAGAAAAAGAAGAAGTAGACTATTATGTGCTCAAAAAGATTCCTGCTTTGGTGATGTGGTACCTCCCCGTCGTCGATCGATTGAGGTGTTTGTTCGGTAACCCCGAGGATGCCAAACTTATGAGCTGGCATGCTTCTGATGAGCATAAAGACGATGGGAAGCTTCGACATCCAGCCGATGGGAAACAGTGGCAAGATTTCAATGACAACCATCGAGACTTTGCTGATGGACCAAGAAATGTTAGGTTCGCACTGAGTACCGATGGAATGAATCCATTTGCTGAGAGGAGCAGTAAGCATAGCACATGGCCGGTGATCCTCACCATATACAACCTTCCTCCATGGTTCATGCAGAAACGAAAGTACATTTTGCTAACCATTCTTATTTCTGGACCTACACAACCTAGAGTTGATATGGATGTATTTTTGGAGCCCTTAATGGAGGACATGAAAATACTGTGGGAAACAGGTGTTCAAATGTTGGATGAGTATCGTAAAGATTCGTTCACACTAAGAGCAATTATTTTTGTTACGATCAACGATTACCCTGCTCTCTTCACATTATCAGGCCAGTTCAAGGGAAAGGTTGGTTGCATAGTATGTATTGATGAAACTGCTTACGTGTCCGTTGTACATGAGGCACATATGCTTTTTATTGGAAGGACACAGGTACCGCATGCAAAAGATGGATAAGTACTTCGACAATAATGGTGAACTACATTCTACTCCTCCATCGGGTAACAATAGAGGTCATAGAGTTTTTGAAATAGTCAAGAATATCAACTTTGTTTTCGGGAAGAAGACAAAAGATGGGAAAACAAGGAAGGATGCCAAACCAGCGTTAGGGGCTATATTAAAAAAGAAGTCTATTTTCTTCGAATACTTGTCTTACTGGAAAGAGTTTGATGTGCGACATGCGATCGATGGTATGCACGTTCATAAAAACGTTTTTGAAAGCATAATTGGCACCTTGCTAGACATAAAGGGCAAAACAAAAGAAGGGCTCAATTCACGCGTGGACATGGTAAATTTAGGCATAAAAAAAGAACTACATCTTGTTCTTCAAGAAAATGGGAAGTACCATCTCTCGGCAGCAAGCTTCAATCTTAATGTAGATGAGAAACATGCGATGTGTGTTTGGCTCAAGAATTTGAGAGTCCCATCCAGATTCTATTCTAGCATACAGAGTATTGTGTCAATGAAAGACCTGACGGTCACCAACTACAACTCACATGATTTTCATGTCATGTTAACTACATTCCTACCTGTTGCCATCAGGGCTATAAATCCTCTATTTTTAAAGATGGAAATCACACGGTTGTGCTACTTTTTCAATAGAATTTCACAGAAGGTAATTGACTGGGATGAGTTGGCATCTCTTCAGGAATTCGCAGTGGAGACAATATCACAGTTTGAGATGTGTTTCCCTCCATCATTCTTTGATATTATGGTGCACCTTGTGGTGCACTTGGTACCACAAATAGAGGCATTGGGTCTTATGTACTTGCATGAAATGTGGACGTACGAGCGTTTCATGTCAATACTGAATGGTTATGTATCAACCCGTGCTCGTCCCGAGGCATCCATGATAGAGGGGTACTGTACTGAAGAGGCCATTGAGTCGGGAGCACCATTTTGCAATAGTATACTAAAAGACCAGGTTGCAATAGGTCTGCCTCCGTCACGACACGAGGGTAGACTATATGGAAGCGGTAGGATGGGACGGAAATCCTTCTTCCCACCGGATTACAATACAGTACTTGAGGCACATCACAACATCCTACATCAGCTAGAGATAATGGAGTCATTTATCCAACAACACATCAATGAGCTTTGCGAGAAAAATCATGGGCAAACAGATGATTGGGTAATGAAGCAACATAAGCTGCGATTCAACACATGGCTAATTGTGAAGGACATTCCACATGGAGATATAATAGAAGAACAAACCATTAAGGGGTTGGCATCTGGACCATCATGCCAGGTCATGACATGGCAAACATATGACATTAGTGGATTTACATTTTGTACCAAGTCCAAGGACAAAAGGAGCATATCACAAAACAACGGTGTTTGATGCGAGGCCATAGATGATGAAACTGGTCATACTATTACATATTTTGGCTTTCACTACAGGAATCCTGAAGATTCCCGTCGGCTAGGTTAACTCTCGTCTGCATTTGCTCTAGCCGACAGGACATAGTTAACTCCCGTCGACTACCTACCAGCCGACGTGCATTAAGTTAACTCCCGTCGGCCCTAACACAGGCCGACGGGGATTAGCTTATTCCCCTCGGCCTTTAACCTGGCTGACGGGGATTACTGTTTTATGAGCCCAGCGGACAGCCCACGCGGGCTCATTTTCCTCTGCTCTCGCGTTTCAAACCGCTGCCAGGAGCTTGAGAGCCGCTGACCGCCGCCGGCCGCCGCCCCCAATCTCCCCCGCCGGCCCCCACCGCCGCCCCCACCGGCCCCCACCGCCCCCCTACGACGGGCGCCGCCCTCGGCAGCCCACACTGCCGCCGCCGCCCCCGAACACTCCCGGAGCGCCGCCGCCGCCCACGTCGTTGAGGTATATATATTCTTGAATTATTGAATGTAAATGCGAGTGTGATTGTTAAATATGTGTATACATGTTTATTTTCGTCGGTTTTTTATGGCCGACGGGAGTTAACTTTCATGTGATTAGAGTTAGTTTAATATCACATGTGATTAGAGTGTGATTAGAGTTAGTTTAATATCACATGTGTGGCTTGATATTAGGTAAGTATTAATTCTATTATTATAGTAGATTTAACTTATGCTATTGAATTGTTGAATTTGATGTTATTTATTGATTAGATTTAACTTATAATGTTAGGATGTATGAAGGTTTCGATATTGATAAATTTGATGTTATTTATGTATATATATAGTTTTACTACTTACCTATAGATATATGTGTGACCTGTAGAAACATGATTGTCTCACACGCACTCTTTACTCATACACACAGCTGCAATAATGGGTGATAGACATGATTGGATGTATGAAGGTTTCAAGAAGGGTGGGTGTCACACAAGTGAATGGTTTGCCAAGACGCAAATGTTTCTGGACCATGTAGCTGCTTTGTCACAAATAGATAATATTAGGTGTCCATGCAATAAATGTAGAAATATGACGAGCCACACCAAGAGGTAGGTCACACTACACCTGTGCTCACATGGTTTCGTGCCAGGCTATAAGGTCTGGTATCTCCATGGTGAAGATGTTGAATGAGCAGCAGAAGTAGAAGTTGATGACGGTGAAGATGTTGGTAGGATGGACCCGATGCTTGAGGATCTGCAGCCTGATCTGGCCCCAGATCATCATGATTTACCTACACCGGAGGTTCAGAAGTTCTTTGACCTCCTCAAAGCGTCAGAAGAGCCTCTTCACGGGCACACTGACGTGACCGTCCTCGAATTCGTGACCCAGTTGATGTCAATTAAGTCCAAGTTTGCATTCTCAATTAATTGTTACAAGGAGCTTGTGGATTTGATTAGCGAGGTTTTTCCTACGGGTCACAAGATGCCCAAAGACATGTACCAGTCCAAGAAATTGCTTGAAGGTCTTGGTATGGAGTATGAGAAGATTGATGCTTGTCAGGGCAACTGTATGCTTTTTTGGAAGGAACATGGTAGAGAGCAGAAATGCTTAAAATGTGGGAAGTTGAGGTACGTTGAGCTTGTAAATGAAGATGGGGAGAAGGTGGTGACAAAGGTTGCACATAAACAGCTTCAGTAGATGCCTCTCACTCCTAGAGTGAAACGTTTGTTTCTCTCGAGGAAGACCGCTATGCACATGAGGTGGCATAAAGATTGTACGGACAGACAAGATGGGTTAATGGTGCACCCGTCAGATGGTGATGCATGGAAGGCTCTTGACAACTTTGATCCAGAGTTTGCCAGCGATGCAAGAAACGTTCATATCGGCTTGGCAACTGATGGTTTCATGCCTTTCAATATGACCGCTGCGTCGTATTCATGTTGGCCAGTCATTGCCATACCGTACAACCTTCCACCTACTCTTTGCATGAAATATGAGTTTATGTTCCTATGTCTTGTTATACCTGGGCCTGAGCATCCTGGCGTACACCTCAATGTGATGCTTCAACCACTAATTGAAGAGTTAAAGAAGCTATGGCAAGTAGTGGAAGCCTATGACTGCTTCAAGAAGCAGAAATTCAATCTCCGTGTTGCGTATCTGTACTCGGTTCATGATTTTATGGAGTATGGTATTTTCTCTGGATGGAGCGTGCATGGTAGATCGACGTGTCCTTATTGTGCTAAAGATACATATTGTTTTTGCCTTAGTGATGGTGGCAAGATATGTTACTTTGATTGCCATAGATGTTTTCTACCCTTCAATCACCACTTTAGGAGGCAGAGAAAGGAGTTTAGGAAGGGCACCATTGTCATGAAGGGACCGCCCAAGCGACGTAGTGGGATAGAAATTACAGAAGAGCATAGGAAACTTGTTCTAGACGATAGTGGGAAAAGGTATCAAGGTTTTGGTGAGGAGCATAACTGGACTCACATATGTGGCTTGTGGGGGCTTCCTTATGCTATGTCATTGATTTTGATGCACAACATCGACGTCATGCATCAAGAGAGTAACTTTTGCCAAGCCCCCATGAATACATGTATGGATTTCCCTGATAAAACGAAAGACAATGACAAGGCACGCATGGACTTAGCAGTGATATATGATCGTCCAACCCAAGTGCTTAGAGAAAACGGAGGCAAACCAAAAACTGACTATTGTCTGAAACCTAAGCAACAGAAAGAAGTGATGAAGTGGATGAAGGATATTAAATTCCCCGATGGTTATGTTGCTGGTTTTAGAAGATCTGTGAACTTGAAGACAATGAAGATGAATTGACTGAAGAGCCATGACTTCCACATAATTATGGAAAGGCTCATGCCTGTAATGTTTCGTGGGTTCATTTCCGATGTTGTGTGGAAAATGTTAGCTGAAGTTAGCTATTTCTACAGACAGTTGTGTGCTAAAGAAATCAGAAGAGATGTGATGGAACAGCTGGAGAAAGAGGCACTGGTGCTTTTGTGCAAATTGGAAAAAATATTTCCACTGGGTTTCTTCAATCCTATGCAGCATCTCTTCATACATCTTCCATATGAGGCTAAGGTCGGTGGTCCTGTTCAATAGGTGGATGTTTCATATAGAAAGAGCATTAAAGAAGCTTAGAGCAATGGTGGGCAATAAGGCAAGAGTTGAAGGATGTATTGCGGAACAATTTAAACTGAAGGAGGTAGCACACTGCACAAGCTATTACTTTGTAGAAGAACATAATGTATTTGCTCGAAAGAAGAGGTACCATGATGATGAATGAGAGATGCCTCCGTGTAGTGATCTTTCGATTTTTCATACAAACGGCAAAGCCGTTGGTCCACCCAAGGCATATCACCTCACTATGGAAGAACGGAAGTCTGCTTTACTGTACATGTTCACGAATATGCCTGAGGTGGAGAAATACTTTGTGTAAGACCTATTTCCTTAAACTGTTCATATGTGAATTAGTTTATGTTATCAAATATCTCATGTCATACAATAATATTTGACATCGAGTTTGATGAACAAAATATGAGGTGTCTCGGTAGGCCAACAGCGAGAGACATAGACAAATTGCGACGCGATGGAATGCATGGGCGACCTAATTTCATTATGTGGCTTCGGGACCGTGTAACTTTCAATTATGTGGCTCCGAGACCTAATTTTAGTTAACTAATATTACAGAATTTGATAATGCTTTGTGGCATAATTGACAGTTTGGGGAGGAAATGAATTTGAATGATGACTTACGTCAGTTATCTATTGGAAGTGTAACTGCCAAAACCTATGGACGTTACGACGTCAATGGATATCGATTTCATTTAAGCATTTTCGAATCTAGTCCCTATGGCCACCGCTCAAAATAGTGGAGTCGTTATTAGGGCAACCGACATGGAAGGACACGAAACCTGCTATTACGGGAAAATCAAAAATATAATCGAGATTACATTTGCTGGAAATAAGCCCTTAGCGCTAGTTTTCTTTGAGTGTAAATGGTATGACCCGAAGTATTATAGGACCGAATTTGGGAAGACACGGATCCAACCTAAAACATTGCTATAAGGACACGACACATATATCCTTGCCCATCAAGCAGACCAAGTTTATTTCTTGACATATCCATGCAAAAAGTTGTATACATGGAGGGTTGTGTACAATGTAAATCTCCGCGAATGCCTATACACTCCTGGTGAGGACGAATATCAATTTGGTCACCTTAAGCAGGTTGATGAGGTGTTTCAAGATGAAGAGTTGCCAACTAGTTTTCATATTGATCCTGCACCGGCATTAGATTCACTAGTTGCAGACGTTAACGCCTTAACTTTTCCCGAGAGACAGAGAAGACAACCTATTAGGAGAAAAGTTACATGGCGACCTCTGCATAGAAGAGAACAAATAGATCCTGATTTTGATGATATTTAACAAGTAAAGTTATTTTGTTAGTTCATTTGTTTCTAATTTTTAAGGATTGTCATTTTTGATGCACTAATGAATAATTTCTTATTTTTGATGTAGGATGCCGCCAAAGTCAAAGAAGTCAGTGAAGGGGCTGTTCAAGGGTCTGGGCCTTTTTCAGGGCAGTTCTTCAAGCAGCAACAGACGTCGAGAGCTGTTGAGCGATGTACATGGAGATGAGGTAACATATCTTGTACAAATAAATTTGTTTACATATTTACATGTATCTAAATCTTGAGTTGTATGTACCAGGATGAGCAACACAATGAGGAGGAGCACAATGAGGAGGAGGAGCACAATGAGGATGAGCAGCATGAGGAGGTGCAACACAATGAGGAGGTGCAGCACGCGACATGGGACCAGGCCACGCAGCAGCACCAGCCATGGGACAAGTGGGACCACCTGAGAGAGCAGGAACAGGTGTGGGATCAGTGGGGCCAACAGGCCCAACCGACTGACAACCCGATGGATGATGGCTCAGGAGGCTTTTCAGCGACACGCACACATCGCTCAAGAAAAAGCCACTCAGTAAAGCCTCGTCACGCGATAGAGAGAGAGGCTGATAGGATATTAATCATGCCTCATGGAGATCGGGGAGTGTAATATATTAACTTGTATCATATAACTATTACGTGTATTGTTAATGTTTTTGTGTAATGCACGAATTGGGAGGATCTGTCCTTTGATGGCAAGGGACACCACACTCAGGTTAACCTTACGTTGGGTTCTCTTTGCTGCCTTCACTACCCTGGTATAGTGAAGGTGTCAGATGGAGATAGCGTCGATGAGGTGCTCATCAGTACCTGGGACGAGTAAAAGTTAAAAAAGGAACAAAACCACACCGACAAACAGGGACTTGTGCGTCATGACTTTTGGGTATGAATTTTTTATTGTTTTTGTTCTGTTCTTAATATTGTAATTCTATGACTTATACCATTGTATTTGTATTCTTTATGTACTAGCTTCGATATCGGTTGCCTGACGGAGAGGATTACATGGGGCACGTTGAACGTGTGTTCCAAAACAATGCAAAGAAGCTAGTGAAGGATGCCATATACTATGCGAGAATTCAAGCTACAAACCTATATTTTCAAAATCATCCGGAAGAAGCAGGCCCCTTGAATAAAAAGGAAGGGTCCTCAAAGATTGTAATGCCCTGAATTTAGGGGTAGAATTTTTTTCCTCTTTTTACTCATCAAATTCAGGCGTTAGTCTCTTTTCTTTTCCCGTTTCACTCCTTCCCAATTTCAAAGCAATATAGCGACTGGTGTCCGTGTCTTGTGTAAATAAAACCTAAGTGGTCAAGAGTGTTGCATCATGCCGAATCATATTTCTTTGTCTGATATCGTGCTTAATCGCATGCATTGCTTAGTTCCATTTCGGATTTTGCTTTGCGGATTGATTTCCGATATGTGGTGGCGCGTGCCACGGGCTTTTGGCCCGCGGTGCGGCTCAGCCTAGCCCGACCCAGCCCGGCCTAGCGCGCCCCTGGCGCCCGTGCCCTTCCCCATGCGCGCCCCCTCTGGTCCCTATCTCTCAATTGATTTCTCCCGCGCAGCAACCTCTCTCTCTCTCCCACCTCTCTCTCTCCCCCCCCATGGTGCCCTAGGTTTAGGAGACGGTGATCGCCAGATTTGGACCCCAAGGTGAGCTCCCCTTCCCTCTCCCTCTCCCTCTCTCTCTCCCTCTCTCTCTCCTCCTCCCCCTCCCCTTCCTTTTCCCCTATGCGCATTCCTTGCGCGCGTCCGCTGCGCGCCCTGCGCCCTGCGCCCCGGTGGCTCGGCCCCCTCGCCCGCGCGCCCTGTGCCCCGGCGGCTCAGCCCCCTCGCCCGCGCGCCCCGCGCCGCGGCGGCCCTGCTCGCCCGTGGCCCCACGCCCGCGCGTCCCCCGACGGCTCGCCCGCGTCCGATGGCCTGGCGCCCCATGGCCCTGCACGCCCCCTGCGGCTCACCCCCTTGCGTCCGGCCCCGCGGCCCCATGCCTCGGCGTCCGCGTTCCGCGTGCTGGGCCCCCGCGCCGCGTCCCGCGCGCCCCTCGCCTCGCGTCCCGGCAGCCGTGCACCCTAGCGGCCCTGTCGCGTGCCCCAGCGTGGCCTCGCATGCCCCGGCACGCGCGCGCAACTGTAGTTGCACGGCATTCGACTTTCAGCTTTATCCCTTTTTCGATTTTAGTTTAGTCGATATGCTGTGTCGCGCGCTTTGTTGCACGACGATTCAATTTGAGTTCATCTTTGTTAATGATCTATGTCGCGCGCTTCGTCGCGCAACATTTCATTTTAAATTTAGTTTAGTTGACGTATGTCGTCGTGCGTTTCATCGCGCGACGCTTATCGTCTCTTTATAATTAATACAAGAGTCTCGTTGCACGCTCTTTCGCGCGACGAGTCGTTTATTTCTTAATTCAATCTAAATGTTGTGTCGCACGTCTCGCCGCGCGACCATTTCCATTAATTTATCTTCTTCTGCTTATAATAATTAAATATGGAACATGACTTTACTTTATACTAAACGCGATGGCCAAATTAATACCATTCTATTTAGACGAGTATTTTAATTTATAATCGTGTAACGTGATCGCGTCTCGACCGTAGCCTCGACCATTACTTTCTCTTTCTCGCTTAGTCGTAACTGTGAGCACTGCGTCGAACGTCCGTTTATTTATTGCATTCCATTGTATGGTGTACTGTTCTTTTGTATTAAATGTGTGGACTGTATGTTTGAACTCGTATAGATAATGGTCAGTTGGCGGAGTCTGAAGGAGTTGCCGGTGAAGACCCTGAGCAGCAGCTGGTTGGTGAAGGCAAGTGTCCCTTGACCCATCTATGTCCTACTAATTCTTATAATTCACTTCCCGCATTTACACCGTTTATACCAAAGGATTGACTAGCTTTTGTCTATCTTGTCCTTGTTTACCTATTTTGGTTGGGTTATTTCAGTTTAGCTTTATGCTAGCGCTTTACATTAATCAATGAACATGATGAGATTATCTATGATACGTTGTTTTCCCTTTGATTATGATGATGGTACTTGTGGCCCTTAAGGAGACTCGAGCTGTTTCTCGAGTGCCTCTCCATAAGGACCTGTTCGTTGGATGACCGCCCGGGAAAACAGTGCAACCATGAGGGTGGAGTGGGACGCCCTTAGCTGAGTAATTAGAGGAACTAGGGTGTACTTTGCTTCGTCGTCGTGCCGTTAATGGGGCTCGGTGTATGCGGCTCGCTCTGCCAAGATTGGATCGCCCCTTGGAGAGGAGTTCAGTGCATTTAGGAAACCTAATGGGCGGCTACAGACCCAGGAAATCTTTGTAAAGGCTACGTAGTGAGACCCTGCCTATTCACCTTGGTAGTGTTTAAGGGTTTGATCGGCCTGAGGCAAGAGGGAATCACGGCTTGTGGGTAAAGTGTGCAACCTCTGCAGAGTGTTATGAAACTGATATATCAGCCGTGCTCACGGTTATAAGCGGCCAAGTGAGCTCCATTGATTAGAGATACTTGATCAGAGATGTATGGTTTACAGGTGGTGATGAGGATGATGATTCTGGTTATGACAATGGTAATGGTAAGTGGTATTCTTTCCGTTTGGAAAGGATACATCGGGTTAATAACTTGGGTTAATGCTAAAACTTGGCTTTCTACTAGTAAATAATAACCTGACCAACTAAAAGCAACCGCTTGACTTAACTCCACATAAAGCTAGTCCACTACAGCCAAAACATGACATTTGCTGAGTATGTTGATGTGTACTCACCCTTGCTTTACACACCAACCCCCCCCCCCTAGGTTGTCAGTGTTGCAACCACTGCTTAGGTGAAGATGAAGTCGTGGAGGAGGACTTCCAGGAGTTCCAAGAGTACGATGTTCTAGGCGTGGGTTAGCGGCAAACCCCCAGTTGGCTGCCTGTGTAGGCTGTGTCTATCTACGTTTCTTTTCCGCACTTTAATTATTGTTAAAGACTATGTGGATGTCTCGGACATCATGACATAATCAACTATTATACCCTCTTTTATGTTATTATTTGAGCATAGTGTGATGATGTCCAGTTATGTAACTGTTATGTATGTGAATTGCTGATCCTAGCACGTACATGGTTCGCATTCGGTTTGCCTTCTAAAACCGGGTGTGACATAGGTGGTATCAAAGCCGTGCTGACTGTAGGACCACTAACCTAGAGTAGAATGATCGTTCTAAGGATTTTAGACCCCTATTATCACCTTGACTTTGGTATCCCTTCAAAAGTTGGTCATATCGACCAAACCTATGTTCTACTACATATTATTATACCTTGCTAAAAATTTTGTTTTATTCTAATTCCTCATTTGTTTATGGTCTACTTGCTGGTCATATTAGTTTTGTTCTCACTCTTATGCTTACGGTGTATTTTGTAGATGGCTCGTCTTAGACACACTGCACGGAAGTCTGTCATCCCCTTCTTACCCTCTCGTCTCACGGAGCGTCCACTTCGCCGTCCAGTGACTGGTCAGTCTAGCCACTTAGAGAGGTTGCACCACCGCCTGCACGAGGCGCAGGAGCGTCGATGACAGGAGCTGGAGTAGCAGGACTCTTCTTTCTTACTTCAGCAGGGGATAGAGTCTGTGAGGAGCAGTTCCCCTTGCTCCCGCTGGAGGTGCCCTCTACACCACCACTGAGCACCTCAGCCGCTGGAGTAGCTACTGGAGGAGACCCAGACGACGGAGGTGGCGACAGCAGCTCAAGCCATGACACCGACCTTTCAGAGGAGCAGGAGTTGGAAGGATGGGTTGCCCGACCCATCACTCACGACACTGCTCGTGGGTGTCACTTCCACGATGCGCTCGACACCCTACTACGTCGGGCACTTGACCGGCGTACTTGGTCTATCGAGTATCGATGTGTGGTCTTCCAGCACAGTCTTAGGGTTTACCCGGACTGTTACGAGGCGACCTACTTGGTGGGCCATCCGGAGAACAGTCTCTGGGGTGCAGAGGTCTGCTCAGAGCACTATTCTATCTCTGAGCGGGACTCAGCTGAGGCGGCCATGCAAGATGTCGCACGGCCTGCGCTTTCGCACTACTGCTCAGTGCTCGGTGGGGTAGCTGATGGTCTCAACCTGAAGTATTACCCCCGCCGTCCATCTGGCAGCACAGGAGGTGTGATTGTCTCACCTGTCTGTGAGGACAATCCTAGGTTGAGCAGCACAGTCAACCTAGCCATCGTGCTAACCACGGAGCTGGACCATGCATTAGACGAGCTGAGTGGGGCTCGTGTTGAGATCGCCCAGCTGCGAGCTAAGCGCGCAGAGCATCATCACCTGGATGATGGCTCCCCCGCTCCCGTCGGGACTCAGCACCCATACCGCTCACCTCAGTGTGGACACCAGACTTATGGCAACCCCGACTGTAGGACCAGGATAAATCTAGAACCATAGATCGTCAGCGTCAGCTCTTGTAATTAATACGAAAATATACATATAGAAGCTATAGTCCTAGCATCAGTCTTACTCTTAGTTAGTCTTAGTTAGACATGGTAGTTTGCTTATCCTGTGCCTTTATGTTTGTCATGATGAACTATGTTGGATTTGGATCTTTGTAATGACTGTCACCAGGGTGTAGGTATCCCCTGCACTTTGGTTTACCTGTTAAGTATTAATAAAATTAGTTATTTAGTTGGGAAGCCCTTTTGTTCTACTTTCCTCTTTATTTGAGAAGCTGTTTTGGTTTGTGTTGGAAGTCAGTGAAGATGTTCATCTGTTCAGTATTGTGGAAGAATTCTATACTCTTTTCTTTTGCTACAAGATTTGCAAGATCAGTTCTGATGTGTGATTGCATTATGCAGATGTCAGAAAACAGGCGCAGAGGAGGAAGGCGTGCTCAGCAGGAGCGGCCAGCTCAGTAGGATGAGGCACCCCAGCAATAGAAACTACCACCACCACCCCCGATAACAATCGAGCAGATGTTCTTGATGCAAACTCAGGCAGTTCAAGCCATCGGTCAGACTCTAGCCGCCATTCAGCAGCAGCAGCAGCCACCACCTCAGCCTTAGATGCCTCAGATGCACAGAGACAAGCGTGCTGAATTCATGAGAGGTCATCCCCCAACGTTCACTCATTCTTTTGACCCGATGGATGCTGAAGATTGGCTACGCACTGTGGAGCGAGAGTTGCACACCGCCCAGTGTGACAACAGGGAGAAAGTTTTGTATGGACCCCGTCTGTTGAGAGGAGCAGCTCAATCTTGGTGGGAGTCTTATCTCGCCACCCATGCCAACCCTGACACTATTACTTGGGAGGAATTTAGAGGCAATTTTGGTCAGTACCATGTTCCTGTAGGTCTGATGACAGTGAAGAAGGAGTTTCTGGCACTCAAGCAAGGGCCTATGTCCGTTAGTGAGTACCGAGACAAGTTTCTGCAGTTGTCTCGCTATGCTCCTGAGGATGTCAACATAGATGCCAAGAGGCAGTATCGCTTCGTGAGAGGCTTAGTCAACCCTCTACAGTATCATCTGATGAATCATACCTTCCCCACATTTCAGCACCTGATCGACAGAGCGATTATGATAGAGAATAAGTGCAAGGAGATGGAGGATCGCAAGCGTAAGATCAGTGGACCTCAGCCTAGAAGCAGCAATCGTCCTCGTTTCTCAGGCAACTCACCTCAGCAGTTCAGGCAGAACCAGCGCCCACCTCAGCAGCAGCAGTTCCAAAGGCAGTACCCTTAGCACCAGTAGCAGAATCGCTAGAACAATCAGTTAGCAGGAGGTCATTTCCAGAGGCAGAATCAGCAGGCACCTCGTCTTCCCACCCCAGCAACCAACCAGAGCAGTTAGGCAGCACCAGTTCAGGGTGGAAACAGAGCATGTTTCCATTGTGCAGAGCAAGGCCATTGGGTGATGCAATGTCTGAAGAAGGTAGCCCAGCAGCAGTCAGTCCCTAGTGCCCCAGCAAAGCAGAATGTGTCTCAGCCTAGAGCAGGCGACCGCTCTCAGCCACGCTACAACCATGGGAGACTGAATCACTTGGAGGCTGAAGCAGTTCAGGAAACCCCCGGCATGACAGTAGGTATGTTTCAAGTCGACTCCCATATTGCAGAAGTGTTATTTGATACTGGAGCAACGCATTCATTTATTACTGCATCATGGGTAGAAGCACATAATCTTCCAATCACTACCATGTCAACCCCCATTCAAATTGACTCAGCCGATGGTAGAATTCGAGTCGATATCATTTGCTTGAATGTAAGTGTGGAAATAAGGGGGATAGCGTTTCCCGCTAATCTCATAGTAATGGGTACTCAGGGAATAGATGTCATCCTAGGGATGAATTGGCTAGATAAGTATCAGGCAGTTATCAGTTGTGATAAGAGGACAATCAAGTTGATGTCCCCACTAGGAGAGGAAGTGGTGACCGAGTTAGTTCTGCCTGAGCCAAAGAAAGGAAGTTGTTATCAGATGGCTATTGATAGCAAGGAGCCAGATTCACTGGAGATTATCAAGGTTGTATCAGAATTCCCAGATGTGTTCCCAGAAGACTTACCAGGCATGCCACCAGAGCGGAAAGTTGAGTTTGCTATAGAGCTTCTTCCTGGCACCGCCCCCATTTCTAAAAGAGCCTACAAAGTATCTAGACCAGAGTTAGTTGAACTCAAGAAGCAGATTGATGAGCTATTAGAGAAAGGTTACATCCGGCTGAGCACCTCGCCTTGGGCCGCCCCTGTCCTATTTGTGGAGAAGAAAGATGGCACCAGAAGGATGTGTATCGATTATCGAGCTTTGAATGAAGTCACAATCAAGAACAAGTACCCCTTGCCCAGAATAGAAGATCTATTCGACCAGTTGAGAGGAGCCAGCGTGTTCTCAAAGATAGATCTGAGGTCAGGTTATCATCAGCTCAGGATTTGACCTTCAGACATTCCGAAGACGGCATTCATTACCAAGTATGGGTTGTATGAGTTCACTGTGATGTCTTTTGGTCTAACAAATGCACCAGCCTTCTTCATGAATCTGATGAACAGTGTATTCATGGATTACCTTGACAAGTTTGTGGTGGTATTTATTGATGACATTCTTATATATTCTCAAAACGAAGAAGCGCATGCAGATCATTTGAGGATGGTATTGCAGAGATTGCGAGAGCACCAACTGTATGCAAAGTTGAGCAAGTGTGAGTTCTGGATTGATGAAGTCCTGTTCTTGGGTCACATAATCAATAAAGAAGGATTGGCTGTGGATCCGAAGAAAGTGGCAGACATTATGAATTGGAAAGCGCCAACAGATGCTCGAGGAATCAAGAGCTTTATTGGAATGGCCGGATATTATTGGCGATTCATTGAAGGGTTTTCGAAGATTGTGAAACCGATGACAGCTTTGTTAGGCAACAAAGTGGAGTTCAAGTGGACCCAGAAATGCCAAGAAGCCTTTGAAGCGCTGAAAGAGAAGTTGACTACAGCGCCTGTCCTAGTCTTACCTGATGTGCACAAGCCCTTCTCGATGTATTGTGATGCTTGTTACACTGGTTTGGGATGTGTGTTGATGCAAGAGGAAAGAGTTGTGGCTTACTCGTCCCGACAGTTGAAGGTTCATGAGAAGAATTATCCAATCCATGACCTAGAGTTGGCAGTAGTGGTTCATGCACTGAAGACATGGAGGCACTATCTGTATGGGCAGAAACGTGATGTTTACACAGACCACAAGAGTCTGAAGTACATATTCACTCAGTCGGAGCTGAATATGAGGCATGTTAGAGTTGATCAAGGACTATGAATTGGAGATTCATTACCATCCAGGCAAAGCGAACATAGTGGCAGATGCTTTGAGCAGGAAAAGTCAAGTCAACCTGATGGTCGCTCATCTGATGCCTTATGAGCTGGCCAAAGAGTTTGATAGGTTGAGCCTCGGATTTTTGAACAATATGCGAGGAGTGACAGTTGAGTTAGAGCCTACCCTAGAGCGGGAAATCAAAGAAGCACAGAAGAATGATGAGAAGATCAGTGAGATCCGGCAGCTGATTCTGGAAGGAAGAGGCAAAGATTTTCGGTAAGATGCAGAAGGTGTGATATGGTTCAAGGACCGTTTGTGTGTTCCCAACGTCCAGTCCATTCGGGAGTTGATCCTCAAGGAAGCTCATGAGTCAGCTTATTCTATACATCCTGGAAGTGAGAAGATGTATCAGGATCTGAAGAAGAAATTCTGGTGGTACGGAATGAAAAGGGAGATCACAGAGCATGTGGCTATATGTGACAGTTGTCAAAGGATCAAGGCAGAGCATCAGAGGCCAGCTGGATTATTGCAACCGTTGTGAATTCCTTAGTGGAAATGGGATGAAATCGGAATGGATTTCATAGTCGGATTGCCTCACACTCGAGCCGGCTACGATTCCATTTGGGTAGTGGTGGACCGCTTAACCAAGTCAGCCCACTTCATACCTGTCAAGACCAACTACAACAGTGTAGTATTGGCAGAGTTGTACATGTCCTGGATCGTTTGTCTTCATGGTGTGCCAAAGAAGATAGTGTCAGACAGAGAACACAGTTCACCTCTCATTTCTGGCTGTAGTTGCATGAAGCTTTGGGCACACATCTAAATTTCAGCTCAGCTTATCATCTGCAGACAGACTGGTCAGACTGAAAGAACTAATCAAATCCTTGAAGATATGTTGAGAGCTTGTGCGTTGCAAGATCAGTCCGAATGGGATAAGAGATTACCTTATGCAGAGTTCTCCTATAACAATAGTTACCAGGCCAGCTTGAAGATGTCACCATTTCAGGCGCTTTATGGAAGGAGTTGTAGAACTCCGTTGCAATGGGATCAGCTTGGAGAAACGCAAGTGTTTGGGCCAGACATTTTGCTCGAAGCTGAAGAGAACATCAAGATGGTTCGAGAGAACCTGAAGATAGAGCAATCAAGGCAGCGAAGCTATGCAGACACAAGAAGGAGAGAGCTAAGTTTCGAAGTCGGAGACTTCGTCTATTTGAAGGTTTTGCCTATCAGAGGAGTTAGTAGATTCAGAGTCAAAGGCAAGCTAGCACCCCGCTATGTTGGTCTGTATCAGATTCTCGCAAGGCGTGGAGAAGTGGCCTATCAGCTCAGTTTGCCAGAAGGCTTGTCCGCAGTGCATGATGTTTTTCACGTGTCTCAGCTGAAGAAGTGTTTGCGTGTCCCAGAAGAGCAGTTGCCAGTGGAAGGTCTGGAGGTCCAGGAGGACTTGACCTACATTGAGAAGCCAGCGCATATTCTTGAGACTGCAGACAGAGTCACCCAGAGGAAAACTATCAGGATGTGCAAAGTCAGATGGAGTCACCACTCTGAGGAAGAAGCAACCTGGGAGCGTGAGGATGATCTGATGGCCAAGTACCCTGAACTCTTTGCTGGCCAACCTTGAATATCGAGGGCGAGATTCTTTTAAGGGGGATAGGTTTGTAACGCCCTGAATTTGGGGGTAGAGTTTTTTTCCTCTTTTTACTCACCAAATTCAGGCGTTACTCTCTTTTCTTTTCCCGTTTCGCTCCTTCCTGATTTCAAAGCAATATAGCGACTGGTGTCTGTGTCTTGTGTAAACAAAACCTAAGTGGTCATGAGTGTTGCATCATGCCGAATCATATTTCTTTGTCTGATTTCGTGTTTAATCGCATGCATTGCTTAGTTCCGTTTCGGATTTTGCTTCGCGGATTGATTTCCGATCTGTGGTGGTGCGTGCCACGGAGTT
Organism: Zea luxurians; assembly: GCA_029449295.1. NCBI lineage: Eukaryota > Viridiplantae > Streptophyta > Magnoliopsida > Poales > Poaceae > Zea > Zea luxurians. The sequence goes on along the minus strand of JAOPSE010000021.1, from coordinate 64,082,322 downwards.
TTGGCCCTCGGTGTGGCCCAGCCCTGCCCGACCCAGCCCGTGCCCTTCCCCATGCGCGCGCCCCTTGGTCCCTTTCTCTCATTTGATTTCTGTAACACCCGGATTTTAGGGGTCCAAAACCCGGGCGTAAACATAATCACCAGGTCTGCTGGGACCAAGTCTCACACATATGATGAATAGTGGCACAGGATCGAATGTCACATCTTTATATATAACAGGAGTTCTATACAAAATAAATAATTACATTATAAGGAGACAACGGTCCAGCAACCCAAAGTTGACTGGGAGACGACGACCTAGACCTCTCACGAACTCATCGCAGCATCCTCCAAGCGCCTCATCCTGTGGTACCTGCTCTTGACCTGTGGGGTGTGTGAGACAGCAAGAGTGAGCTCACATACGTTCATCGCTCAACAAGTTGTGGGGAATAATGTGCATGAACTCGCCAAAGGTGGGAGCTCACGTGAAGTGTAAGGCTTACCAAAGAAGAGGGTTAGAGCTGAGCATTGCTTTTAAAGTTGGTCAAAATTTTATTAGCAGTTACTAAGTATAAGTAAATACCAACCCAATTAAGTAATAGAACAAAAGTAATAACTTCACCTGCGATGCAATGCATATGACAAATTGAGTTTAAGTTCCATAATTTACTCATGTGAGGGTCCGAGCTGCTCTTGACCGTGAGCACGGCTAGTATACCAGTTTTACACTCTGCAGAGGTTGCGCATCTTTACCCACAAGTCGTGTATCCCATGTCGCCAGGGTTTGCAAGGCCCTTAGACACTACCGAGGTGAATGGCTAGGGATCCACTACGAGGCCTTTACAAAGTTCCACTAGCTTCCGAAAACCCGCTACAGTTTATAGGAAGTTCCAATGCAGGAATCCCTTGCAGGACCGCCATCGCAGCAAAATCCTCCCGAGGGCCTCCCTACACTGACCACTCCCCTACTGCCCTTGCCCCTTTCGGGTAAGGTAGTCTTCCACTAGCTTTCCTAATTAATCAGCCAAGGGGTCCCATTCCTCCCTTGTGGTAGCACTGTTTTCCCGGGTGGTCGCTCCATGTTCCAATTAACATAATGATCTTAACATGAACAATAATAATAAACAGATAATAAAGTGTGATCATGAATAATGTATCTTCATACCCCAAAACCACATAAAGCACTAGCAAGTACTACCCAAAAAGGTTCAGTGGTAAACAAGGTATAAAGATAATCAAACTAGGGTAACCTATTGGGTCCCATCAAAATTAACCTATGCAGATCATCATGATTAATTAGAACATGAGTGGGTAAAAAGAAGTGATCAAGGGCACCACTTGCCTGGGACTTGAGATTCCAGGTACCAGGATGATCTTCAGATAACACGTGTCCTCACTGCTAAACGTAGTAATACAGACAGACAATGTATAGGCAAAATTAACATTACACCAAACATAAGAACAAATTACACCATAATAATATACATATTAAAATAAGATCATAGGAACAGGAATCATTAATTTTGGAGTTATAGTTTTTAAGTTATGAATTTTCAAAGGTTTTATGTGTTTAAAATGGATTAAGTGAGAGATTAAATTTCTAATTGTTTTCATGACAAAACAGAGGCTCTAGGTGATAGAGAACTAAATTACAAAATTTTAGGAACTGGAATGGATTAATTTGGAGTTAGTATGAATTTTCTATGAATTTATAAAGTTTTAGTAATTATTTTCATATTAAAAATCCATTTTCTATTTCATTTATTCAAATTAAATGGGTTCTGGACTGGGCCTCAATTTCTGGAAAGTCCAGGGGTCACGGGGAAAGATTTCCAAGACACAGCGCATAGTGACTAGAGGACGGCGGGTTGATTTCAACTAAACGCAGGGACTCTTTAGCAAAAATGCTGGGCCGAAGGGGTACGCGCTAATCTGCACCATCCGATCAAGAGTGGACGGCCCAGATTAGATCACCATATCAGTGAATCGGTACGCGACACAGACCGTTGGATCAAAAGGCTACGGTCACGATTTAAAACACCAGCGATAGAATCTCATACGCCCGATCCAAATCCAACGGCACAGATGACATCCCGAAAGGGTATCGCCCGATCTAATCACATCCGTTCCCCTCCGATCCAACGGCTGCAATATTTCTTCCCCAACCCGACAGACGACGCCGACGCCGCGCCCCCCCCCCAACGGCGGAGCACCACCGGCGGCCTCGCAATCCGACGACCGAATGCCACAAACCCAAAATTGACCGGTGCTAAACCTAGAGGGAAGGATGGCGAACATGATTAGGGCACGTACCGCGGACGGAGGGCAATGGAGGGAGCTGGCCACGGAGAAGAGCGGACCCGCGGCGGAGATCGAACCACGGCGAGCAATTCGAGTCGCCCCAAGGTCACGCTGTTCAAATTGAAGGTGCGGACAGCTTCCCGGGTTCCCGGCGAACGCCCCCACCCACACGCGCGATCCCGAGCGCGAGCACAGAGGAGAAACACCGGCGGCGGTCTTCTTCTCTTCTCCCTTCCGCTGCGCTCGGTAATGGCGGATGACACGGTCGCAAAGGAACGGCTCGGTTTTATACAGCTACGGGGTTCCGAGTCCAAGGGAAACCGGCCCGGTCGGACACCGCTGGACGCCGAGGTCACCGGCGGGGAAGTCGCGGGGTGAGCGCGGTCCGCGCGGTGCGGCTCGTTGAGCCCTGACAGCTAAGGCCCACCGAGACAGTGAGACAACAGGTGAGCGAGGCGCGTGAAGAACGGACCGGATAGTGGGTCCCGCGGGACAGCGGAAGCTGCGTGCGTGAGTGCTGACAAGTGGGCCCGGTATGTCGGCACGTGAGCTGAGAGGCTGAAGTGGGGGCCCCGCGACGTCAGCGAGAGAGGGAACACGCAGGCGTGGGGGAGAGACTGACGGAAGTGGCCCACATGTCGGCACCAAAATTCAGCTGGGCCAGCGCGGTATACATTCCTGGTGGGCCGAAATGGGTAGAGGTCGGCCCATGTGGCTTTTATTCTTTTTCTTTTTATTTTCTGTTTTATTTCCAAATCAAAAACTTCAAACTAAATTCAAATTATGTTTTTTTTTAATTTCCAGATTTCAAACATCAAATCAAATTCTAATTATTCTATTGCCTGCACTGAAATTATTCATTTATTATTCTCTATATTGTGTAAGTATGGAAGAAAAGAATAACTTTATCAAAATTTCCTTTCTCCCCTCTTTCACAAATTCAAGTTTTTAATATTAATTTGAATTCCAACTTGTTTGTGAGCTTCTTATCTGAGTTAAGTTCTTAAATTAAAATATTAGTGGGGACAAAATATATTCTTTCATACATTTATTCTCCTCTACTTTGTATAATCCACCTCCTTCTCCAAATTCTAATTTGCAAATTAGGGCTTAAATCCAAATGTGAACATCAATGTATTTCTATTAATATTATTATTGTTTTAAATGCACAAACCAAAAGCCCAATATGAGGCAATGGTTTATTTGTGTTTTAGTAAAGAACTCCTCTTCATCATTTTTTTTTCTCTACCAATTTTGGGCTTTACAAATCCTACCCCCCTTAAAAATAATCTCGTCCTCGAGATTTGTAAGGAAAAGGGTGTATACTCATATGGTTCTCGGAACATATGCACAAACAAAGAAATCTCAACATGAGGTATAATTCTTTAACAAAACATAGGGTCAATAGACCTTATTATTCCTTCTAAAATAATATCATATTATCTACTAACTAAAGTAACATCTAGATTTTACAAATCATCATAATTTATATCTATGTAGCTTGGTGGAGCGGGTGGTGGTGGTGGAGGTTGTTGTTGTTGTTGTCTCTCCAACCGTGCTTGCCTTATTTCTTGGCGGACCTGACGTATTTCCTCGCGCTGTTGTCTTATCTGGTTTTGCATCTCGGTCACCAGGTCTGTTAATTGTTGTATTACCAGTCTTTGGGTAGCAACCACTTGATCGATCTCAACAGGTGGAGGATTTGGAGGATTCATTTCTGTTCGTTGTTACGTGATAATCTTTCCTTTCCTGGTATTGACCATGAAAGTTAGAAGCATATGGTAATAGTTTTGCAAAGGAAATTATTCAATAGGCGGAATGAATAAGCTGGTAGCTGGTTATAATCTGAAGATTCTTTAGTAGGGCTTAATCTTTGTTTTATGTTCAGATTAAGGTAACCAGTCGTATAAGGTGAATATCCAAAGGTAGGATAGAATTTTGTCACGATTAGATATATATGGGTGAGATAGACTACATGATGTAGGTCAAAATCTGGTTTGTTGTCAGGTGGTGGTTGATAGATTATGCATTCCATTAAGACTCTATTGATTGGGTAAGTTACGTAACTTGTTATATAGGTCGGGTTGTTGTGTATGGCCAAGTTGATATAAGTCTCCAAATTAGGTTTAAGTAATTTAGGAGTATGGACATATCTTGTGTATCAGCATTAAGTAACTCAATCTAGCTTAGATCATACTGGATTAGATAGAATCCAGATTAGGTTGGATATCACTAGATTAGACCGGTTAAGATCTAAGTAAATTTTGGATTATCTCATGGTTGTTACTCTAGAGTGGGGTCAATATGCTAATTAGGGCAAGATGAATCCATAAGGATAAGGTAGAGTCTTTTTAAGGTCAGTTAGTTCCATCAAGATGGGATAAGTAAAGTGGTTAGGATAAGATGAATCCTTCAAGATAAGATAAATCTATTAAGATAAGAGAAAACCTCTTAAGATAAGATGGATCTATATACATTAGGATAAGTTAAGACCTTTTGAGATAAGATAGATCTATGAGTGTAGGATAGAATCTCTTGAGATGAGATGAATCTATTAAGATAAGGGAGAATCTTTTAAGATAAGATGAATTGGTTAGAATGAGAGCTTTTAGGATAAGATAAATCTCTTAAGCTAGATATGTTCCAATGGGGATAATCTAGGTTGTCTAGTTATTTTATAAATATATTTTTATACCTATGTGTATATGCAGATGCAATTGTGGACATTACTCCACAACTCATCACACTCAAACAAAGATCCAAATCAGACAAGTATCATAAGAACAAACATTCAAATATATAGACACTTATAAAAATAGTTTTGTTTTTGTTCCTAGGATTAGGTCTCCTATTCCTAAAGTCACTTTAGGCACTGGATTTCAAAGTGTGAAATCCACATTTATCTTTAGAAAAAGAAAAGGTAAGGATAATCAGAGTAAAGCGGAAATAGATGAGAAAAAGATTAAGATAAGTTTAGAAAAGAATCAGAGTAAGGTAAGTAGACAATGGTTGTTCAGTTCTATCTAGGTTTCGTCCTACAGTCAACATTCCTCTGATACCACTTCTGTAACACCCGGATTTTAGGGGTCCAAAACCCGGGCGTAAACATAATCACCAGGTGTGCTGGGACCAAGTCTCACACATATGATGAATAGTGGCACAGGATCGAATGTCACATCTTTATATATAACAGGAGTTCTATACAAAATAAATAATTACATTATAAGGAGACAACGGTCCAGCAACCCAAAGTTGACTGGGAGACGACGACCTAGACCTCTCACGAACTCATCGCAGCATCCTCCAAGCGCCTCATCCTGTGGTACCTGCTCTTGACCTGTGGGGTGTGTGAGACAGCAAGAGTGAGCTCACATACGTTCATCGCTCAACAAGTTGTGGGGAATAATGTGCATGAACTCGCCAAAGGTGGGAGCTCACGTGAAGTGTAAGGCTTACCAAAGAAGAGGGTTAGAGCTGAGCATTGCTTTTAAAGTTGGTCAAAATTTTATTAGCAGTTACTAAGTATAAGTAAATACCAACCCAATTAAGTAATAGAACAAAAGTAATAACTTCACCTGCGATGCAATGCATATGACAAATTGAGTTTAAGTTCCATAATTTACTCATGTGAGGGTCCGAGCTGCTCTTGACCGTGAGCACGGCTAGTATACCAGTTTTACACTCTGCAGAGGTTGCGCATCTTTACCCACAAGTCGTGTATCCCATGTCGCCAGGGTTTGCAAGGCCCTTAGACACTACCGAGGTGAATGGCTAGGGATCCACTACGAGGCCTTTACAAAGTTCCACTAGCTTCCGAAAACCCGCTACAGTTTATAGGAAGTTCCAATGCAGGAATCCCTTGCAGGACCGCCATCGCAGCAAAATCCTCCCGAGGGCCTCCCTACACTGACCACTCCCCTACTGCCCTTGCCCCTTTCGGGTAAGGTAGTCTTCCACTAGCTTTCCTAATTAATCAGCCAAGGGGTCCCATTCCTCCCTTGTGGTAGCACTGTTTTCCCGGGTGGTCGCTCCATGTTCCAATTAACATAATGATCTTAACATGAACAATAATAATAAACAGATAATAAAGTGTGATCATGAATAATGTATCTTCATACCCCAAAACCACATAAAGCACTAGCAAGTACTACCCAAAAAGGTTCAGTGGTAAACAAGGTATAAAGATAATCAAACTAGGGTAACCTATTGGGTCCCATCAAAATTAACCTATGCAGATCATCATGATTAATTAGAACATGAGTGGGTAAAAAGAAGTGATCAAGGGCACCACTTGCCTGGGACTTGAGATTCCAGGTACCAGGATGATCTTCAGATAACACGTGTCCTCACTGCTAAACGTAGTAATACAGACAGACATTGTATAGGCAAAATTAACATTACACCAAACATAAGAACAAATTACACCATAATAATATACATATTAAAATAAGATCATAGGAACAGGAATCATTAATTTTGGAGTTATAGTTTTTAAGTTATGAATTTTCAAAGGTTTTATGTGTTTAAAATGGATTAAGTGAGAGATTAAATTTCTAATTGTTTTCATGACAAAACAGAGGCTCTAGGTGATAGAGAACTAAATTACAAAATTTTAGGAACTGGAATGGATTAATTTGGAGTTAGTATGAATTTTCTATGAATTTATAAAGTTTTAGTAATTATTTTCATATTAAAAATCCATTTTCTATTTCATTTATTCAAATTAAATGGGTTCTGGACTGGGCCTCAATTTCTGGAAAGTCCAGGGGTCACGGGGAAAGATTTCCAAGACACAGCGCATAGTGACTAGAGGACGGCGGGTTGATTTCAACTAAACGCAGGGACTCTTTAGCAAAAATGCTGGGCCGAAGGGGTACGCGCTAATCTGCACCATCCGATCAAGAGTGGACGGCCCAGATTAGATCACCATATCAGTGAATCGGTACGCGACACAGACCGTTGGATCAAAAGGCTACGGTCACGATTTAAAACACCAGCGATAGAATCTCATACGCCCGATCCAAATCCAACGGCACAGATGACATCCCGAAAGGGTATCGCCCGATCTAATCACAGCCATTCCCCTCCGATCCAACGGCTGCAATATTTCTTCCCCAACCCGACAGACGACGCCGACGCCGCGCCCCCCCCCCCAACGGCGGAGCACCACCGGCGGCCTCGCAATCCGACGACCGAATGCCACAAACCCAAAATTGACCGGTGCTAAACCTAGAGGGAAGGATGGCGAACATGATTAGGGCACGTACCGCGGACGGAGGGCAATGGAGGGAGCTGGCCACGGAGAAGAGCGGACCCGCGGCGGAGATCGAACCACGGCGAGCAATTCGAGTCGCCCCAAGGTCACGCTGTTCAAATTGAAGGTGCGGACAGCTTCCCGGGTTCCCGGCGAACGCCCCCACCCACACGCGCGATCCCGAGCGCGAGCACAGAGGAGAAACACCGGCGGCGGTCTTCTTCTCTTCTCCCTTCCGCTGCGCTCGGTAATGGCGGATGACACGGTCGCAAAGGAACGGCTCGGTTTTATACAGCTACGGGGTTCCGAGTCCAAGGGAAACCGGCCCGGTCGGACACCGCTGGACGCCGAGGTCACCGGCGGGGAAGTCGCGGGGTGAGCGCGGTCCGCGCGGTGCGGCTCGTTGAGCCCTGACAGCTAAGGCCCACCGAGACACTGAGACAACAGGTGAGCGAGGCGCGTGAAGAACGGACCGAATAGTGGGTCCCGCGGGACAGCGGAAGCTGCGTGCGTGAGTGCTGACAAGTGGGCCCGGTATGTCGGCGCGTGAGCTGAGAGGCTGAAGTGGGGGCCCCGCGACGTCAGCGAGAGAGGGAACACGCAGGCGCGGGGGAGAGACTGACGGAAGTGGCCCACATGTCGGCACCAAAATTCAGCTGGGCCAGCGCGGTATACATTCCTGGTGGGCCGAAATGGGTAGAGGCCCATGTGGCTTTTATTCTTTTTCTTTTTATTTTCTGTTTTATTTCCAAATCAAAAACTTCAAACTAAATTCAAATTATGTTTTTTTTTTAATTTCTAGATTTCAAACATCAAATCAAATTCTAATTATTCTATTGCCTGCACTGAAATTATTCATTTATTATTCTCTATATTGTGTAAGTATGGAAGAAAAGAATAACTTTATCAAAATTTCCTTTCTCCCCTCTTTCACAAATTCAAGTTTTTAATATTAATTTGAATTCCAACTTGTTTGTGAGCTTCTTATCTGAGTTAAGTTCTTAAATTAAAATATTAGTGGGGACAAAATATATTCTTTCATACATTTATTCTCCTCTACTTTGTATAATCCACCTCCTTCTCCAAATTCTAATTTGCAAATTAGGGCTTAAATCCAAATGTGAACATCAATGTATTTCTATTAATATTATTATTGTTTTAAATGCACAAACCAAAAGCCCAATATGAGGCAATGGTTTATTTGTGTTTTAGTAAAGAACTCCTCTTCATCATTTTTTTTTCTCTACCAATTTTGGGCTTTACAATTTCTCCCGCGCAGCAACCTCTCTCTCTCTCTCTCCCGTGGTGCCCTAGGTTTTGGAGACGGTGATCGCCGGATTTGGACCCCGAGGTGAGCTCCCCTTCCCTCTCCCTCTCCCTCTCCCTCTCTCTTCCTCCCCCTCCCCTTCCTTTTCCCCTGTGCGTGTCCCCTGTGTGCCCGCGGCCCTCGCGCCCCGGTGGCGGCTTGCCCCAGTGGCCTCGCCCACGGCCCCCGCGCCCGCGCCCGGCGGCCCTGCTCGCCCGCGCATCCCCCGGCAGCCCCGCTCACCCCGCGGCCCCGCACACCCACGTGTCCCGCGAGTCTGGCCCCGCGGCCTCGTGCCCCGGCGTCCGCGTTCCGCGCGCTCGACCCTCACGCTGCATCCCGCGCGCCCCCGCGCCTCGTGTCCCAGCGGCCGTGCGCCCTGGCGGCCCTGTCGCATGCCCCCGGCGCGCGCGCAGCGTGTTCGCACGCGCGCAACTGTAGTTGTGCGGCGTTCGACTTTCAGCTTTATCCCTTTTTCAATTTTAGTTTAGTCGATGTGCTGTGTCACGTGACGATTCAATTTAAGTTCATCTTTGTTAATGATCTGTGTCGCGTGCTTCGTCGCGCGACATTTCGTTTTAAATTCAGTTCGTTTGACGTATGTCGTCGCACGACGCTTAACGTCTCTTTATAATTAATGCAAAAGTCTCATTGCACGCTCTGTCGCGCGACGAGTCATTTATTTCTTAATTCAATTTAAATGTTGTGTCGCGTGTCTCGCCGCGCGACCATTTCCTTTAATTTACCTTCATCTGCTTATAATAATTAAATATGGAACATGACTTTACTTTATGCTAAACGCGATGGCCAAATTAATACCATTCTGTTTAGATGAGTATTTTAATTTATAATCGTGCAACGTGATCCCATCTCGACCGTAGCCTCAGCCGTTACTTTCTCTTTCTCGCTTAGTCGTAAGTGTGAGCCCTGCATCGAACGTCCGTTTATTTATTGCATTCTATTGTATGGTGTACTGTTCTTTTGTATTAAATGTGTGGAATGTATGTTTGAACTCGTATAGATAACGGTCAGTTGGCGAAGTCCGAAGGAGTTGCAGGTGAAGACCCTGAGCAGCAGCTGGTTGGTGAAGACAAGTGTCCCTTGACCCATCTATGTCCTACTACTTCTTATAATTCACTTCCCGCATTTACACTGTTTATACCTAAGGATTGACTAGCTTTTGTCTATCTTCTCCTTGTTTACCTATTTTGGTTGGGTTATTTCAGTTTAGCTTTATGCTAGCGCTTCACATTAATCAATGAACATGATGAGATTATCTATGATACGATGTTTTCTGTTTTGATTATGATGATGGTACTTGTGGCCCTTAAGGGGACTCGAGCTATTTCTCGAGTGCCTCTCCGTAAGGACCTGTTCATTGGATGACCGCCCGGGAAACAGTGCAACCATGAGGGTGGAGTGGGATGCCCTTAGCTAAGTAATTAGAGGAACTGGGGTGTAGTTCGCTTCACCGTCATGCCGTTAATGGGGCTCGGTGTATGCGGCTCGCTCTACCAAGGTTGGTTCGCCCCTTGGGGAGGAGTTCGGTGCATTTAGAAAACCTAACGGGCGGCTACAGCCCTAGGAAATCTTTGTAAAGGCTACGTAGTGAGACCCTGCCTATTCACCTTGGTAGTGTTTAAGGGTTTGATCAGCCTGAGGCAAGAGGGAATCACGGCTTGTGGGTAAAGTGCGCAACCTCTGCAGAGTGTTATGAAACTGATATATCAGTCGTGCTTGCGATTATGAGCGGCCAAGGGAGCTCCATTGATTAGAGATACTTGATCAGAGATATATGGTTTACAGGTGGCGATGAGGATGATGATTCTGGTTATGACAATGGTAATGATAAGTGGTATTCTTTCTGTTTGGAAAGGATACATCGGGTTAATAACTTGGGTTAATGCTAAAACCTGGCTTTCTACTAGTAAATAATAACCTGACCAACTAAAAGCAACTGCTTGACTTAACTCCACATAAAGCTAGTCCACTACATCCAAAACAGGACATTTGCTGAGTATGTTGATGTGTACTCACCCTTGCTTTACACAGCAAACCCCCCCCAGGTTGTTAGCATTGCAACCACTGCTCAGGTGAAGATGAAGTCATGGAGGAGGACTTCCAGGAGTTCCAAGAGTATGATGAGTTCTAGGCGTGGGTTAGCGGCAAACCCCTAGTCGGCTGTGTGTGTAGGCCGTGTGTATCTATGTTTCTTTTCCGCACTTTGATTATTGTTAAAGACTATGTGGATGTCTCGGACATCATGATGTAATCGACTATTATACCCTCTTTTATGTCATTATTTGAGCACTGTGTGATGATGTCCAGTTATGTAACTGTTGTGTACGTGAATTGCTGATCCTGGCACATACATGGTTCGCATTCGATTTGCCTTCTAAAATCGGGTGTGAAGATATATTTGAAAGCGTCTGCGCATCACAGGCAATGTCGAGGAACCAATCCTAACCACAAGTTTGGCGGTGACGACATGCTCCGAAAAGCTAAAAGAATGGTAAGTTTGATCTAGTTATGTCGATCACCAAATAGTACGATTGCTTATGGATGTTTTTTGTTTATACAGGAAGCTACATGTGGCCAAAAGCCTAGTGACATTGAGGTCTACCAGGAGGGCCACAAAGGACCAGACCCTACCAACCCTGACCAGTTCTGCAGTCAGACAACCACGGATCGACTAGTGAGTTTTGGCCCAAAAGTACAAACGTTCAAAGTATAGAAATTCCTGCATTTGTAAGGTTGTGAATGATGTATAGGCGGCATATGGGAGAGGAGATGGTTCGTCGCCATGGCCCTGACTTCGACTGGCGACATGAACTGGTGGATCCCTCGGTGGTGTACGCAAGTGTTGGTGGAAAAGCACATGGACGGTAAGCTCTAACTTATGAAATTAAATGGTTGACACTAAATTGATTATGCAGTAATCACTATTTTTGAATCACTTATAGATACGCACTCTTCGACGGATTCATTGACTCGTCGTCGATGAGATCTCAGAGGATGGGTTCGTCTTCCCGTAGCTCATGCTCTCATCAACCGAACGAGCATGAGTTGGAGATTATGAGGATGCGTGAGGAGATGAGACAACAACGAGAATTTATGGAGGCTTGCAATGCACATAACCAAGCGATGTATCAAGTGAGTATACATAATCCAAACTCTAAATTATTATATTTCAATACAACATCTTTAATAGTAACACATATGTTTAACAGTTAATGCAGCAACAGGGCATGACAACAAATATTCCACCGCCACCACAATGGAGCCAGTTTGCATCCACACCAGCTCCGCCACCACAGTTCAACACCCCTCCGACACATATACCTGCACCTAGAGATAGGGTACGTTTGATAACTCTCGATGAATTTATACACTTGTATACTTTTTGATATTTGCATTTAACGTGTCGATATTTGTATTAAAAATGTTTATATTTGCTAGCTTGCATAGGTTACGCCCGAAGCGGGTGGTAGTGGGTCTGATCCCACAGCACGGACTGGATTTGTTGACTCCCTCTTCGCGTTCCCTCCTCCTGGTGGCGGCAGCGGTCAAAGCTCTAACCACCCAAGTGGTGGTTATCTCTAAACACTTGAACTCGTGCACGCTATGTTTCTTAACTCGTGGACGCTATGTTTTTTGCGAACTAAATACTTGAACTTATCTTGTTGTTCCTATTTGAAATGTTTGTGTAAACTATGTTGGTGATGTTAAGTTTGTGATGTGTGAATTGATTATCAATGCATGTGTTTGTAATCTGTCTGTTCTGTGTCATGATATATATATTATGTGTGCAATTGTGGAGAAATAGTGACCTAATTTGGTGCTGGTTTTGCAGCAGTATAGGTTAATTCCCGTCGGCCCAGTTAATTCCCGTCGGCTATGGTCAAACCAATGGGGATTAAAAATTAATTCCCGTCGGCCTAGTAACTCCCATCGGCCAGGTATGGCCGACATGGATTAATTGGTAATTCCCGTCGGTTTGACCTAGCCGACGGGAATTAACTAGGCTGAAGGGAATTAATTGTTAATCCCTGTCGGTTGGACCTGGCCGACAGGAGTTAACCCTAATTCCCGTCGGCTTGTACGTGGCTGATGAGGATTACTTATTCCCGTCAGCCCCCGACGGGAATAAGCTTATCCCCGACATCCGATGGCAATCGGCTTAGGGCCGATGGGAATTAGCCATATACCAACGGGAATTAGTAATTCCCGTCGGTTTAGAGGTTATTCCCGTCGGTTTGTAGCCGACAGGAATTAACTGGATTCTTGTACTGTTTATTGAGGACATATGAGAACTAGACTATGGTACATTTAATATCTCAGTTTTCCGATGTCAATGGGTTAAAGACAAACATGTCACGATAGACAAATATGGGGTGAGAGTTCTTGATCTAAATAAGGTAGGGTACAAAGATGACCCATGGATCCTTGCTAATCGTGTTGCACATGTCTTCTATGCTAAACAGATCATCCCTAACAACGAGAAGAAAAGCACAGACAAATTGAAGCATGTAGTTTTTCCTGGAAAACAACAAGCTATAGGAGTTGATGGTGTATCTGATATGTAGGATTTTAACCAATTCAACGACATGTCTCTTTTCATAGACCATCCAACCAAGATAACGAACGTTGAGCGAAGCATCCCACGTAAAATGTTGCCCTGGGTACGCCACGATGGACAAGGCAGAATAATAGCTCCCTAGATTATAAACTTGTCTTGTAATTGTTTATTGTTAGGACCATGTCTACTACAAGTTTGAGATCAATATATATATATATATATTTCTTCAATGTCCTAATTTACTGGCAGTTCTCAATGACCAAGTTGCCCATTATCGTAAAAGATATAAAAGATACTTATGTAATAATGCACAATGGAAATCCATTGTAAATATTTTATACTGGCGGTTCTCTAACAAAACCGCCAGTGGAAAACTAATTATACTGGCGGTTCTCTAACAAAACCGCCAGTGGAAAACAATCTATATTGGCGGTTCTCTAAGACAACCGCCAGTGGAAAACTATCTATATTGGCGGTTCTCTTAGACAACCGCCAGTACAAAATGAGCCTTTATAACTAGTGGCGAGTGGGAGCTCGAAAAATTTACAAGTCCCCTAGAGCCAGTTCATCTCATCACGCCGTTAGGCTGTTCGATTTCGTCCCCGAGGGTTTCTTCGCCGGCGATCCTCCGCGCCATCCCCGCACCACATTCAGGTTTTCCTCTCTCCCTTTATTTACTCTCTCCCTTTCGCCTCTGCCACCGTCGCCGTCGTCATCTACCACGCCGGTCGCCGTGCTCGCTGCTGGTCGTAAACCCTAAGGCGCGCCGCGCCGGTTAGTAAACCCTAGGGTGTCCTTGCTTTCGCAGCCGCCACCAACCTGCTGTATATATATAGTTCAAGGTAGTATTTTCCATCGTCGACGCAGCCTCAAAATGGACCCAGCGGATGCCATCGCAGCGCGTCTCAAGGCACATACACTAGCGGAGAGGCTCGCAACGGTGTGGCTCATGCATCGCCGCCACCTCGAGCTTCGGTACCAGTCGAGGCTCAATCATCAAGACGTCGTACGCTGTATTTTCGTGTGTGCCTCAAGAGTTCTCTCGAAGCGTCGCCGCCGCCGTCAACGCGCCATTGTGGGCTCCTCAGCTTCGATGAATGCACGTGAGGTTGTCTCCGCGCCCGTGCATCTGGAGCCGGTAGCGCCAATCATCATCCTCTTTGACGATGAAGATGGGGAGATCGATTCTACGGCACCGATGGACGACGACGACGAGTAGTCATTGAGATATATGTTCTAATCTTAGTATGATGGATGACGTACTATATATCTAAGAACTTAGTATGATGGACTGCGTATTATGTAAGAACCTAGTGTTAATGCCCGACCACATGAATGGATGACGTACTATATATCTAATCTTCTGTTCCAAACTTTATGTTTAATTTTTTGAATCTTTGTTGCAATCTTTTATATATATAGCTCAATGAGTTTCGTAAACAAGGACCAAGGGTTAATGCCTGACCACATGAACAAGGGTGTTTCTCAAGAACATTCAAGTGATGAAGGATATGAAACGCCTACCGACCCTTGTCCTAGCATAGATAGGGTCGCTCGGCGTCAATTGCATCTTGACCCGAATTATGATCCACAAGAGTGTGAGGTAAAGTACACATCTTTAGTTTCGTATGTGTATACCTAATTAGTTGATTTCACAATGTCTATTACACATGAATAAGAGGTCTTGTCTCAATATCGTGCGATACTTGATGAAGCTGTGGAACATTACCAACACGCACCGGGGTTGAACCAAGACGAAGATGCACCGGTACCGACCGATACAACCACCGAGAGGTCAAGGAAAAGGACACAGAGCGACCGAAAAAGAGGTGACAGGGGACTGAACATATTTCCTGACAAAACATATAAAATCTCAGATGTGAGCTCGAAAGGTCAGCCCTAGCTCCAGAAGAGGCACTCCCTCAGTTCCGGAATGCACTTGGGTTCTTAGTTAGGGATAATCTTGACATCACAATCCGACATTGGAAAGATGTGTCAGATGATGTTAAGAATCAAATGTGGAATAAGCTATTAACGAGGTTTGTTCTACCTCAGGGTTCAGAAGAACTCATGATGGAATACATGATGAAGCAGCTTGCAATCAATTTTCAAAACTGGAGGTCTGAGATGAATACAAAATTTTCAAACAAAGGCCTAGACCCGACAAAAAATATAAAATCTTAGAAGGTCAGTGGGCAGTATTTCTAGAGCAGAGGAGCAGCCCTGAATTCATATCTCTAAGTGAGGCAAATTCAGAACTATCTAAGAAGAACAAGTACCACCACCACTTAGGCACAGGTGGTTACAAGCATCAAGTTTCTAAATGGAGATAAGAAGACGCCGAGAAGAAGGTCGTAGGGTTGCCGACACTTTCCGAGCAACTTGGTGAAAGGACGGTAAATTGGATACGTGCTAGAAAACCCAGGGAAACTGAGGCTGGTGTATCTTTTCATGATCCAAATGTCGAAGAAGTTGCGAAAACATATATGCAATGGCAGCTAAGCAGAGCCAAGGATCATTTAAGCCACAAAGGGAGAGAGACATCCTAACGGCTGGTCTCGGTAACCCTGAGCATCCAGGCTATGTACGAGGAATCTCGTCTAAGGAAGGATGGAAGGAAGGATTCGGACCACAATGGGAAGGTTTGTACAAGAAACGTGATCGATACAAAGAAGAGTTGTCGGATTATTTTAAGCAGGAGGCCAAGAAAGAGTTCAAAGACTTGATGTCTCAAATGCTTTCAAATCCTCCACCAGAATTGATGCAGCAGTTGGCAAGTGCGATGTCTGTTCAACAGATGACCACTCCACAGCTGCAAATAATTCCAGCAGCTCAACCGCCGGCTTCCACCGATTGTACAACCGTCCCAAGCACTGCCGCGTCAATGGGAAATAAGGTTCGTTATCCAGTTGATGACATAACAAGGCCAGTGACGTGCACACTGGTTATAAGATATGGTATTAACAATAATCGCACGAAGAAAGTAGGAACAGGCATTGCGATCCCAGGATGTAAGTTTCATGGAAGCGACATACCAGATGATTATTGCAGGGTAGAAGTGACGATGGTCGTCCAAGGATCTGAGGATGACATGCTAGACATCCCTAGGCCTGAAGGAATCGAGACACTTGGACAAGCCATCAAAAATTTCATCCTTTGGCCTCGAAGGGATGTCGAATTGGTTGATCTACCAATGCCGTCGTCATCTCATCCCCAACCATCTCCGCCTCCTCAAACTTTAGTACCTTTACATCCATCATCACCTCCACAATCTTCCCATGCTGCTCCTCATCCTCTTTGTAATCCACCGTCTCCGCCACAAGCATCAACATTTAGGACACCACCACCTTCTCCATAGCCATCAAGGGATTCACGACAATCAAAGAAATCTAAATTCCCTCAACCAAAATTGGTGTCCACATTCGAGAAATAGAAGAGTAAAGCTACTACTGCTGGCATAGCTCGATTTTTGAAAGGGATTAGACGGGACCTCACGTCACGTACTGTTGATTTGGCCGAGCATGAGGAGTTTGCAGAAAAAGCAAAGGCAATGGCCGCAAAGATAAAGATCCCAACTAAGGTAGATTATAAAAATGTGCCTAAACATTATGTGCCGGCCAGACCTCTACTAACTCTTGAGAAACTGAGGAAGGTCCCTGCTGGTATTAAAAGGTTGCATGACTGGTACATGCGTGCATCATCAGTTGGCATTGACACCATTAGTGTGCATATACCAGACCATGCTTTTATTGGTTCGGACCAAAGGGCCTTTCTTGCATTCGAGGATATGTGGTTAATGATGAACCTTCAGAAACTCGACGTGCAACTTGTGACTCTGTTTGCACTGTAAGTGTCGCTCATATTTCCACATCTATGTGTTATTAATTTTCAATATGTGACACATGCACGTGTGACTTGTAGAATGCAACATGACCAACAAGAGATCCTATACAGTACCAAGCCCGATGCTAATGCCGGTAAAAGGATTGGGTATCTGAACCCAATACTGATATGTGAGGAAAGCCACACTTTCAGAATCGGCAAAGACAATGAAGAGTTAAAGGGAAAGACAGACGAAGAAGTTGAGCATCGCATAAATACTATGAAGAAGGATTTTGAAGCAAGATACGCCACCTACATAGCAAATGCAATGGTTAAATTTCAAGACAGGGAAGCTATAATTGTCCCGTACAACTTTAAGTAAGTGTGATTTTGCATAAAAATAATAATTTCAATACAGATGCATCACAAATTAATTTGATTCGTATAGGGACCACTGGATATGCTTCCTCATTTATCCTAAGATTGGAAAGGTGTTGGTGCTCGACTCCTTCAACTATGACCCTTCAACCTATGCAAAATTCCTTAGTATCTTCGAGCAGTAAGTCTTTTCTATGCATGCATGCATACTTATATCGTTGAGAATTTTAAAATAACATGGAGATTCTACTTGAGATCACAGAGCATTTAGGTTCTATAAGTTTAAAGGTGGAAAGTACGACAAGACCAAAAAATGTGTTCCACTAGACATCCATCATCACTGGCTGGTAAGTATGTGAATTTATGAATACATATCATACACAATGCTGCAACTAAATAACCAATCTCTCTTGTTATGTATGTAGTGCCACAAGCAACCACAAGGATCGGTCCTATGTGGGTTCTATGCGTGCGAGTTTATGAGAATGAACGGACCATACATCACAAACCCTAGCAAGGTATTATTAGTAATAGTCATGTTTGTATTTGTAAATTAACGATGCAAATGTGAATAGATGATGTTTATAAGCTTCCTTTACATGAATTTCAAGAAGGAAATCCGGAGAACTTGACCGAAGCTGCATTGTATGTGAGAGCACCTAGAGGGGGGGGGTGAATAGGTGATCCTGTAAAAACTTCAAACTTAAGCCACAAAAACTTGTTATGTGTTAGCACGATTATTGCCAAGTGGCTAAGGTGAAGTCTCAACAAAACACAATACCACAAGAGATCAAGACAGAGGTGACACGGTGGTTTATCCCGTGGTTCGGCCAAGCCAATGCTTGCCTACTTCCACGTTGTGGCGTCCCAACGGACGAGGGTTGCAATCAACCCCTCTCAAGCGGTCCAAAGACCCACTTGAATACCACGGTGTTTTGTTGTTCCTTTCACTATCCCGTTTGCAAGGAATCTCCACAAATTGGAGTCTCTTGCCCTTACAAGTATATGATCACCAAGAAAGCACAGAGTAAGGGAGGGAAGCAACACACACAAATCCACAGAGAAACTCGCACACACACGGCCGAGAATCGAGCTCGAATGACTATCTCAAAGTTCTCACTAGAACGGAGCTCGATTCTCTTAGAGTCTCAAACGAATGCGCAAAGAACAAGTGTGGATGATCAAGAATGCTTAAGAGTTGCTTGTGTGTCTCCTCCATGCGCCTAGGGGCTCCTTTTATAGCCCCAAGGCAGCTAGGAGCCGTTGAGAGCAATTCTGGAAGGCTATCCTGGCCTTCTGTCGACGGGGGCACCGGACAGTCCGGTGCACACCGGACACTGTCCGGTGCCCGATTTGTTTCCTTTTCTGGCGCTTCCGACCGTTGGAAGACTGCCGTAGATCTGCGAGCCGTTGGCGCACCGGACAGTCCGGTGCACACCGGACAGTCCGGTGCCGTCTTCCGACCGTTGGCTCGGCCACGTGTCCCGCGCGGATTGCGCGGCCGACCGTTGGCCCTGGCCGACCGTTGGCTCACCGGACAGTCCGGTGCACACCGGACAGTCCGGTGAATTTTAGCCGTACGCCGTCGGCGAATTCCCGAGAGCAGTCAGTTCGAGTTGAGGCAGCCTGGCGCACCGGACACTGTCCGGTGCACACCGGACAGTCCGATGCTCCAGACCGAGCTGAGACTTGGCTGCACACAGCCAAGTCATTCTCTCCCCTTTTCTCTTTTTCTTCTTTCTGTTCCTAACACTTAGACAAATATATTAGTACACAAAACCAATGTACTAAGGATTAGAAACATACCTTTACTCCATGATTTGTACTTTGTCCCATTTTACAATTAGGCACCTGTGTTGGGCACTAAATCACCAAAATACTTAGAAATGGCCCAAGGGCACATTTCCCTTTCAATCTCCCCCTTTTTGGTGATTTATGCCAACACAACATAAAGCAAGTTGAACAAGTACAAAAACACTTCAAATAAGAACTCAAATTTATTTTGAATCAATTTTGGCATATATGGATCATCCTTTGCCACCACTTGGTTTGTTTTTGCAAATCAAACTCAAATCTCTATCTCTAAGTTAAACACACATGTTGAAGCACAAAGAGAGTCATTCCAAAAGAGATTGATCAAAGCTTTCAAAAACTCCCCCTATTTCCTATAAACGATACTTCTCCCCACAAGAAGCCAACTTTTGACAAGAGAGACAACATAAGAATTTTGACAAACCAAAAACTCTATTCTACTATTTTCAAATCTCTCAAGTGGTAGCTGATCCATTTATTGCTTTGGCCTTTATTTTCTCCCCCTTTGGCATCAAGCACCAAAACGGGATCAATTGTGGCCCTTTAACCCCATTGCCTCACCAAAATCTTCAATTAAGAGCAAATGGCAATAAGAGTTCAGAGATGGACTTGGAATAAGTTACCCTCTCATCGGAGTGCAGTGGAAGTCTTGCATGATCCAAGTCCACCTTTTCCCTTTCAATTCTCCTTTGAGACTAAATCAAACAAACTCAAGCATATGGTTAGTCTCAAAGGGTCAAGTTGCAACACATCTCCCCCTAAACATGTGCATCACTTTGCAACGGACTTGTGAGGTCCAGGGAGTGTTTGTACAACTTGAGCACCATAATAAGCAATAAAGTGCAGAATGAACATGATCAAAGGCATAAATACATGTATGCTATATTTCAATCCAAGTTCCGCAATCTAAGACATTTAGCTCACTACGCAGCCTGCAAAAGGTCTTCTCATCTAAAGGCTTGGTAAAGATATCGGCTAGCTGGTTCTCGGTGCTAACATAAAACACTTCGATATCTCCCTTTTGCTGGTGGTCTCTCAAAAAGTGATGCCGGATGTCTATGTGCTTTGTGCGGCTGTGCTCAACAGGATTTTCCGCTATTCGGATAGCACTCTCATTGTCACATAGGAGTGGGACTTTACTCAGATTGTAGCCAAAGTCCCGGAGGGTTTGCCTCATCCAAAGTAGTTGCGCACAACACTGTCCTGCGGCAACGTACTCGGCCTCAGCGGTGGATAGGGCAACGGATGTTTGTTTCTTAGAGTTCCATGACACCAGGGACCTTCCTAAGAATTGGCACATCCCTGATGTACTCTTCCTATCGACCTTACATCCAGCATAGTCGGAATCTGAGTACCCAATCAAGTCAAAGTTAGACCCCTTTGGATACCAGATCCCGAAGCAAGGCGTAGCAACTAAATATCTAAGAATTCGCTTCACCGCCACCAAGTGACACTCCTTAGGATCGGATTGAAATCTAGCACACATGCATACGCTAAGCATAATATCCGGTCTACTAGCACATAGATAAAGTAAAGACCCTATCATTGACCGGTATGCTTTTTGATCAACGGACTTACCTCCTTTGTTGAGGTCGGTGTGTCCGTCGGTTCCCATCGGTGTCTTTGCGGGCTTGGCGTCCTTCATCCCAAACCGCTTTAGCAGATCTTGCGTGTACTTCGTTTGGGAGATGAAGGTGCCGTCCTTGAGTTGCTTCACTTGGAACCCAAGGAAGTAGTTCAACTCGCCCATCATCGACATCTCGAATTTCTGCGTCATCACCCTGCTAAACTCTTCACAAGACTTTTGATTAGTAGAACCAAATATTATGTCATCGACATAAATTTGGCACACAAACAAATCGCCATTACAAGTCTTAGTGAAAAGAGTTGGATCGGCTTTCCCAACCTTGAAAGCATTAGCAAGTAAGAAATCTCTAAGGCATTCATACCATGCTCTTGGGGCTTGCTTAAGTCCATAGAGCGCCTTAGAGAGCTTACACACGTGGTCGGGGTACCGCTCATCCTCGAAGCCAGGGGGTTGCTCCACGTACACTTCCTCCTTTATTGGCCCGTTGAGGAACGCGCTCTTCACATCCATTTGGTACAACCTGAAAGAATGGTGAGCGGCATATGCTAGCAAGATGCGAATGGATTCTAGCCTAGCCACAGGAGCAAAAGTCTCCTCAAAGTCCAAACCTGCGACTTGGGCATAACCTTTTGCCACGAGTCGAGCCTTGTTCCTTGTCACAACTCCGTGCTCGTCCTGTTTGTTGCGGAACACCCACTTGGTTCCCACAACATTTTGCTTGGGATGAGGCACCAGCGTCCAAACTTCATTGCGCTTGAAGTTGTTGAGTTCCTCCTGCATGGCCAACACCCAGTCCGGATCTAGCAAGGCCTCCTCTACCCTGAAAGGCTCAATAGAGGAGACAAAAGAGTAATGTTCACAAAAATTAACTAATCGAGATCGAGTAGTTACTCCCTTGCTAATGTCACCCAGAATTTGGTCGACGGGATGATCCCTCTGAATCATCGCTCGAACTTGGGTTGGAGGTGCCGGTTGCGCTTCTTCCTCCATCACGTGATCATCTTGTGCTCCCCCTTGATCACACGCCTCCTTTTGATGAACCTGTTCATCGTCTTGAGTTGGGGGATGCATCATCGTTGAGGAAGAAGGTTGATCTCGTTCATCTTGTTCCTGTGGCCGAACTTCTCCAATTGCCATGGTTCGTATAGCGGCCGTCGGAACATCTTCTTCATCTACATCATCACAATCAACAACTTGCTCTCTTGGAGAGCCATTAGTCTCATCAAATACAATGTCGCTAGAGACTTCAACCAAACCCGATGATTTGTTGAAGACTCTATACGCCTTTGTATTTGAATCATAACCTAATAAAAACCCTTCTACAGCTTTGGGAGCAAACTTAGAATTTCTACCCTTCTTCACTAGAATGTAGCACTTGCTCCCAAAAACACGAAAGTAAGATACATTGGGTTTGTTACCGGTTAGTAGCTCATACGAAGTCTTCTTGAGGAGTCGATGAAGGTAGACCCTGTTGATGGCGTGGCAAGCCGTGTTCACGGCTTCCGACCAAAAGCACTCGGGGGTCTTGAATTCTCCAAGCATAGTCCTCGCCATGTCTATGAGCGTCCTGTTCTTCCTCTCTACCACACCATTTTGCTGTGGTGTGTAGGGAGCGGAGAACTCATGCTTGATCCCTTCCTCCTCAAGAAACTCCTCCACTTGTAGGTTCTTGAACTCGGACCCGTTGTCGCTCCTAATCTTCTTCACCTTGAGCTCAAACTCATTTTGAGCTCTCCTGAGGAAGCGCTTGATGGTCCCTTGGGTTTCAGACTTATCCTGCAAAAAGAACACCCAAGTGAAGCGGGAAAAGTCATCAACAATAACTAAACCATACTTACTTCCTCCTATGCTTAGATAGGCGACGGGTCCGAAGAGGTCCATATGCAGCAGCTCCAGAGGTCTTGACGTGATCATCACATTCTTGCTGTGATGTGCTCCTCCCACTTGTTTACCTGCCTGACAAGCTGCACAAGGTCTATCTTTTTCGAAATAAACATTTGTTAGACCTATCACGTGTTCTCCCTTTAGAAGCTTGTGGAGGTTCTTCATCCCCACATGTGCTAAGCGGCGATGCCACAGCCAGCCCATGCAAGTCTTAGCCATTAAGCATGCATCTAGACCGGCCTCTTCTTTTGCAAAGTCAACTAAGTAAAGCTTGCCGTCTAGTACACCCTTAAAGGCCAGTGAACCATCACATCTTCTAAAGACCGACACATCTATATTTGTAAATAAACAATTATATCCCTTTTGACATAATTGACTAACAGATAGCAGATTATATCCAAGACTCTCCACTAAGAATACATTTGATATGGAATGCTCATTAGAAATTGCAATTTTACCTAACCCTTTTACCTTGCCTTGATTCCCATCACCGAATATAATTGAATCTTGGGAATCCTTATTTTTGACGTAGGAGGTGAACATCTTCTTCTCCCCCGTCATATGGTTTGTGCATCCGCTGTCGATAATCCAGCTTGAACCCCCGGATGCATAAACCTGCAAGGCAAATTTAGGCTTGGGTCTTAGGTACCCAACTCATGTTGGGTCCTGCAAGGTTAGCACAAATATCTTTAGGGACCCAAATGCAAGATTTATCTCCCTTGCATCTAGCCCCTAATTTCCTAGCAACTACCTTCTTACCCTTTCTACAAATAGCAAAGGGAGCATTACAAGCATAATAAATGGTAGAAGGTTCATTCACTACTTTCCTAGGAGCATGAATAACATTCTTTCTAGGTACATGAGCAATATCTCTCCTAGGCATATGTACAACATTTCTCCTACACATATCTCTACCATGCTTATAAGAAGAACTAGAAGCAAACATGGCATGAGAATCATAAACATGTGAATCAAAATGATTATAAGCATTTCTAGCATGTCTCCTATCATAATACATAAAAGCATGATTCTTTTTAGCATTACTAGCCATCGGGACCTTCCCCTTCTCCTTGACGAAGATGGGAGCCTTATGGCTTGTTAAGTTCTTGGCTTCCCTCTTGAAGCCAAGCCCATCCTTAATTGAGGGATGTCTTCCAATTGTATAGGCATCCCTTGCAAATTTTATCTTTTCAACTTCACTCTTGCTAGTCTTAAGTTGAGCATTAAGACTAGCCACTTCATCTTTTAGTTTTGAAATTGAAACTAAGTGTTTGCTACAAGTGTTAACATCAAAATCCTTACACCTAGTGCAAATTGTAACATTTTCAACATAAGACTTAGATTTATTTGTTACTTCTAATTTAGCATTTAAATCATGGTTAACACTTTGTAAAGTAGCAATGGTTTCATGACAAGAAGATATTTCACTAGAAAGCACTTCATTTCTTTTCACTTCTAAAGCATATGATTTTTGTGCCTCTACAAACTTATCATGTTCATCATACAATAAATCCTCTTGCTTTTCTAAAAGCCTATCCTTTTCATTCAAAGCATCAATCAATTCATTTATTTTATCTATCTTAGATCTATCTAAGCCCTTGAACAAGCAAGAATAATCTATGTCATCATCATCACTAGACTCACTATCACTAGAAGAAGCATAAGTGGAGTCTTGAGTACTCACCTTCTTCTCTCTTGCCATAAGGCAAGTGAGACGCTCGTTGGGGAAGAGAGCCGATTTGTTGAAGGCAGTGGTGGCGAGTCCTTCGTTGTCGGAGTCGGAGGAGGAGCAATCCGAGTCCCACTCCTTTCCTAGATGCGCCTCGCCCTTTGCCTTCTTGTATTGCTTCTTCTTCTCTCTTTTGTTCCCCTTTTCCTGGACACTTTCATTATCGGGACAGTTAGCGATAAAATGACCAAGCTTACCGCACTTGAAGCATGAGCGCTTCCCCTTTGTCTTGGTCTTGCTTGGCTGCCCCTTGCGACTATTTAGCGCCGTCTTGAACCTTTTGATGATGAGAGCCATTTCTTCATCATTGAGTCCGGCCGCCTCAACTTGCGCCACCTTGCTAGGTAGCGACTCCTTGCTCCTCGTTGCCTTTAGAGCAATGGGTTGAGGCTCGTGGAGTGGTCCGTTCAACGCGTCGTCGACGTATCTTGCCTCCTTGATCATCATCCGTCCGCTCACGAACTTTCCAAGTACTTCCTCGGGCGTCATCATCGTGTACCTGGGATTCTCACGAATATTGTTCACGAGATGAGGATCAAGAACGGTAAAGGACCTGAGCATTAGGCGGACGACATCGTGATCCGTCCAACGCGTGCTTCCGTAGCTCCTTATTTTGTTGATAAGGGTCTTGAGCCGGTTGTACGTCTGAGTTGGCTCCTCTCCCCTTATCATGGCGAACCGTCCAAGCTCACCCTCCACCAACTCCATCTTGGTGAGCATGGTGATGTCGTTCCCCTCGTGAGAGATCTTGAGGGTGTCCCATATCTGCTTGGCATTGTCCAAGCCGCTCACCTTATTGTACTCTTCCCTGCACAAAGATGCTAAGAGAACAGTAGTAGCCTGTGCATTTTTATGAATCTGTTCATTTATAAGCATAGGGCTATCCGAGCTATCGAATTTCATTCCGTTCTCCACAATCTCCCATATGCTAGGATGGAGAGAGAATAAGTGACTACGCATTTTGTGACTCCAAAATCCGTAGTCCTCTCCATCAAAGTGTGGGGGCTTGCCGAGTGGAATGGAGAGCAAATGTGAATGTGAACTTTGTGGAATACGCGAATAATCAAAAGAAAAGTTTGAGTTAACCGTCTTTTGTTTGTAGTCGTTGTGGTCCTCATCCTTTTGGGAAGAAGTAGACTCGTCGCTGTCGTAGTAGACGATCTCCTTGATGCGCCTTGTCTTCTTCTTCTTCCCTTCCTTCCGTCTTTGGCCCGAGCCGGAGTCGGTAGGCTTGTCGTCCTTCGGCTCGTTGACGAAGGTCTCCTTTTCTTTGTCGTTGATCACTATACCCTTCCCCTTAGGATCCATCTATTCGGGCGGTTAGTCCCTTTGTGAATAGAACGGCTCTGATACCAAATGAGAGCACCTAGAGGGGGGGGTGAATAGGTGATCCTGTAAAAACTTCAAACTTAAGCCACAAAAACTTGTTATGTGTTAGCACGATTATTGCCAAGTGGCTAAGGTGAAGTCTCAACAAAACACAATACCACAAGAGATCAAGACAGAGGTGACACGGTGGTTTATCCCGTGGTTCGGCCAAGCCAATGCTTGCCTACTTCCACGTTGTGGCGTCCCAACGGACGAGGGTTGCAATCAACCCCTCTCAAGCGGTCCAAAGACCCACTTGAATACCACGGTGTTTTGTTGTTCCTTTCACTATCCCGTTTGCAAGGAATCTCCACAAATTGGAGTCTCTTGCCCTTACAAGTATATGATCACCAAGAAAGCACAGAGTAAGGGAGGGAAGCAACACACACAAATCCACAGAGAAACTCGCACACACACGGCCGAGAATCGAGCTCGAATGACTATCTCAAAGTTCTCACTAGAACGGAGCTCGATTCTCTTAGAGTCTCAAACGAATGCGCAAAGAACAAGTGTGGATGATCAAGAATGCTTAAGAGTTGCTTGTGTGTCTCCTCCATGCGCCTAGGGGCTCCTTTTATAGCCCCAAGGCAGCTAGGAGCCGTTGAGAGCAATTCTGGAAGGCTATCCTGGCCTTCTGTCGACGGGGGCACCGGACAGTCCGGTGCACACCGGACACTGTCCGGTGCCCGATTTGTTTCCTTTTCTGGCGCTTCCGACCGTTGGAAGACTGCCGTAGATCTGCGAGCCGTTGGCGCATCGGACAGTCCGGTGCACACCGGACAGTCCGGTGCCGTCTTCCGACCGTTGGCTCGGCCACGTGTCCCGCGCGGATTGCGCGGCCGACCGTTGGCCCTGGCCGACCGTTGGCTCACCGGACAGTCCGGTGCACACCGGACAGTCCGGTGAATTTTAGCCGTACGCCGTCGGCGAATTCCCGAGAGCAGCCAGTTCGAGTTGAGGCAGCCTGGCGCACCGGACACTGTCCGGTGCACACCGGATAGTCCGGTGCTCCAGACCGAGCTGAGACTTGGCTGCACACAGCCAAGTCATTCTCTCCCCTTTTCTCTTTTTCTTCTTTCTGTTCCTAACACTTAGACAAATATATTAGTACACAAAACCAATGTACTAAGGATTAGAAACATACCTTTACTCCATGATTTGTACTTTGTCCCATTTTACAATTAGGCACCTGTGTTGGGCACTAAATCACCAAAATACTTAGAAATGGCCCAAGGGCACATTTCCCTTTCAGTATGGTATAGTCGAAGACCTATGCACATTCATATTAAAAGAGGTCATTCCAGCTGAAGGGAAATATCACGACGCTTCTAGTACATTAGCTATGCCAGAGTTTAGAATATTAACAGAAGTTAGTAGGCTATTTCTTAAACAAGATAGTTACTAGCTAGAGCATAGGTGAAAACTTATATGTTCAATTTTGATGTATAGAATGTATCGAATTTAATTCAGTTTTGATTGATTGAAAATTTATAGTTGTAAACAAAAAATATGTGTTGTAAACAATATATTGTAAACATATTTGTGTAAATAAATATAAAATTCAGTTTTGTTTGAAAATTTGAAAAAAAGGTAGGAAAACTTATACTGGCGGGAAATGGTAAGAAGACCGTCAGTGCTAATATTATTTCCACTGGCGAGCTGCTAAAGAAAACCGCCAGTGATAATAATGTTTCCACAGGCGTTTTCTTAAGCAGCCCGCCAGTGAAAATTCGGTTTTGTTTGAAAATTTGAAAAAAGGCAGAAAAACTTGTACTTGCAGGCTGGTAAAGAAAACCGCCAGTGATAATAATGTTTCCACAAGCGGTGTCTTAAGCAACCCGCCTGTGAAAAATCATGTCTCCACATGCGGTTTCATAAGCAAACCGCCAGTGCTAATGTTATTTACATAGGCAGACAGCTAAAGAAAACCGCCAGTGATAATAATGTTTCCACTGGCGGTGTCTTAAGCAGCCCGCCTGTGAAAATGATGTTTCCACATGCGGTTTCTTAAGCAAACTGTCAGTGCTAATGTTATTTACACTGGCGGTTCGCTAAAGAAAACCGCCAGTGATAATAATATTTCCACATGCGGTTTCTTAAGCAAACCACGAGTGCTAATGTTATTTACACTGGCGGACTGCTAAAGAAAACTGCTAGTGATAATGTTATTTATACTGGCGGTTGGCAATCAACCGCCTGTGAAAAGGCCGATTTCTACTAGCCCCTAGCACTGGCGGCACTGAAAAACGTTAGTGCAAATAGCTCTAGGACCGCCACTATACAGCTTCTGTGTACTAGTGACTCTCTCCGCCACAATTTATAATTCATTCGTTTGGCTTTTTTGTCAAATTTTACTGACTCGTCTTATTCAACATTTTAGAAAACAACAAAAAATTCAAAGACATACTTAAAGTATATTATATAGTAGATGATATCATAGTAAAAATTAACAATAATTATATTTTTTAATAAGACGAGCCAATTAGGATAAAAAATTAAAGGAATTATAAATTAGAACAGAGAGAATGCTATCACTACCGGAATCAATCGCTTTGCCGAGTGCCTAAAGCACTCGGCGAAGCGTTCAAAACACTCGACAAAAGCTTTGCCGAGTGTTACACTCGGCAAAGAAGGCTCGGTGAACAGTGCATCGGCAGAGCCTTCTTTGCCGAGAGCTTTTTATCGGGCACTCGGCAAAGATCTTTGCCGAGTGCCAGAGAGCACTCGGCAAAGAAAAGCAGCCGTTACGGCGTCGAGTGACGGAGACGGTGGCTTTGCCGAGTGTCCCCTGTGACACTCGGCAAAGAAGTCAGTTTTGCCGAGTGTCTTCCGTGCAGCACTCGACAAAGAATCCATCTTTACCGAGTGCCGCGTGGGACACTCGGCAAAGAACCCGCCAGGGAGGGTCCCCATGTCAGGTTCTTTGCCGAGTGTCCCAAGCGGCACTCGGCAAAGCCGACCTCTTTGCCGAGTGCCAGGGACGTAACACTCGGCAAAGAACCTAAGCCGGTGCCCAGGTCTGTGCTCTTTGCCGAGTGTTATGACCCGGACACTCGGCAAAGAGCCTCTTTGCCGAGTGTAACACTCGGCAAAGTGACCAGTATATACCTTTTTAATTTGTTTTTTGTATTCCATCCACACAAACAGAAGATATCACATATATATATCACATATATACATCACAGATATCATCACAGACATAAATAGCCAACACAAACATAAAACCGTCACCACAAACATAAATATTCATCACAAACATAAGTGTTCAACACAAGTATTAAACACAAACATAAGTCTCAAACGTCGCAAGCTCTCACATAAGTATCAAACACAGACATAAGTATTATACATAAGTTCTGAAGTCTAAAACAATGAAAACACAACACTCATGGAGGTGGGCGGTTTGACCGGGGCTGCGTTGGGCTGAACCCTTCCGGAGGGTTGTTGGATGCCGCCCCAGATTGGCCCTGCACAGAGAAGAGATTGCAAGTGTTATACCAGATGCATTACAAACATCTAACTACAATTTTGATACTCACAGGAGTGTGGAAGAGAGTAGGGTCAACTGGAGGGAACAATGAAGGTGGCGGAGGGATGCCCTGTGCGGCGCCAAGGCTCTGCATGTACTGGAACATCTCTGCCATCCTCTGATCAGCCGCCGCCCGCTCCGCCATTATCCTCGCCTCCATCTCTTGACGTTCCCTCCTCTCTTCTTCTAGTTGGGTCTGTAATATTACAAGCCAACGTTATAGTAACTCAAAGAGAAGGTATATAACTCAAGAAAGGACGAGTTACAGAAGCACTAACCTCGAGTTGCTGTATGCGATGCTGTGAGCTGTCGTGCCGAGGTCGTATGGCTGGACTCGAGCCCGTGCTCCTTGCTCTCACCTGAGACAGAGTGGGAGTGGAGGACGAGTCGATTGCCCCGTCGGGAATCCAGTACCGCCCATGTCTCTTGCCTCCTCCGACCCTCATGAGCACATCGGTGTCGATCGGCTCGGTGCTCGGATCATAGTCTGGGCCATGGACCTCCTGCGCCATGGCGGTGTAGTCATGGAGGCGGTTGTAGACGGCGGGGTTGGTCATCCGGGTTGTAGGTGACGTCGGACGTCGCCTTACCCTTATGGGCCATAGCATAGGCCGAGAAGGTGGAGCAAGGCCTTCCACCATGTGACGCCGACTGCAACGAAAACCAACGAGATAGTTAGAAATAATATCTAACTTAGTGCTATATATCTAAATAAAAAAGGTGGCGTACCCATGCTTCGGCATATTGGCCCAGGCTCCGGCTGCCTTGGTGGTGGGAGGGGCCTTGCATCATCAAACGCCGTTCCCGGCTAGCTGTGTGCGCCTCGTCCCACTCAGCCGAACACCACCTATCCACCATCTGCTCCCAGCACAGAGGATGTGCGGCGCACCAATGTGGAATCATCTGCAAAGTAAACACGTAAAGTGCATATCAGAAGATAAAATAAAATTCATGTATGGAGTACTGGTACCAAACATGCATGACTTTACCTGCAGGTACTGCTCCCTGGTCAACGACATGGTTCGGGCTTGAGTTTTGGTCACCTTCTCCCCAAGGACGGAGCCGTGGTAGGTGATGATGGCCTGGATGCGGGCCTCATAGTGCATGTCCACGACGAGCTTCTTACAGCTCGTGGTGGCCACCACATCCGCCCTAGCCTCGTATCCAGCATCGCATCTGAAGAAATCCTGCATACAAAAACGATGTATCCATACATTATTTCAAGAATTTGCAACGAATGCGACATATTTTACATTATACTAAGACTTACCCACAGCTCTTGCTTCACCCGCTCCGCCTTGTTATTGAATTCCCTGCCGTCCCGGTCTACTGCATCGAGGGCGACGGCGTAGTGGTCAAAGGTGAAGGCTGGGCCCGTCACTTCGGCGTACTCCACAAGTCCAGGGAAGTGTTCCCTGCACAGCAGGCCGAGGATGCCATTGGGGGGGCGACGATGACCCCCAGCATAATCCAAAACCGTCCAAGACCTGTCCAAGTGATAAATAAAAAGTATTAGTTTATATTATGATTTTGAACACATAATATGAACAAGAATGAAGAACATAAAGTTACATACCTCTCCCCTTCCGGCCGAATCAGCGGCCGTCTGTCCCGAAGTATGGGACGTTGAGGGAGACTCGCGGGGCCTCGCAGGTAGATGCTCCTCGAACTAGAGCCGCCTGAACCTGAGGCGTCCTGCTGCTGGTCGTCGTCGTCCTGCTGCTGGTCGTCGTCGTCCTGAGGCGCCGCCTGCTGCTGCGCTGCCTGCTCTGCCTCGTCCTGTTGCGCTGCCTGCTCTGCATCGTCCGCCGTCCTACTCCTCCTCCCCCTCCTCCTCCTCAGGAAACCGCCCACCATATTTGTCCAACAACCTGCAATTAAGAGTAAACAAATAAGCACATATAAAAAGATGTATTTAAAAACAGGTGCGAAATAAAAAGTCATATAGCATTACATCGATTAAAAATAATCTTCATATGTGTCGGGGTTAGCCGAATCATAACTCTCATCATCACTATCAAGCATTTCAATCTCCACACCATCGGAAGACGCAAGTTCGTCAGTAATGTCATTGCCTTCAAGGATTACTAAGTCATTATCATTTTGCACCTCATCCTCCTCCTCATCAACAACCATTTCAATATCTACGTCCATTCCGATAGCTTCGGTTAAGTCTATCTCAAATCGCCCTTCTAGCCCATCTTCTTGGAAGAACTCTCCATCATATGTGTCCGGGTCTAAGTTGTAATCTTCATCATTAGGAACAGGTAACCTCCCGTGCGGCGATACCTTATACACAACATCCCAACCCTTAAGATGTTCTTTCGTTTGACACGCATATGGGAGATAATACACTTGTGTGGCCTGTTGGGCAACGATATAGACATCGTCTCCTGCTAAGGTGGAATCTTGTCGAATTTCGACTATCCCAAGATTAGAATGTGTCTGTCTCGTCACTTGAGGGTCAAACCAATGACATTTGAATATCACTGGAGTAAGAGGTTTGGAACCATAAAAATTGAGCTCATATATTTCTTCGATTCGTCCAAAATAATCAACATTGTCAAGGCCCGGCGTAAAGACCCCAGAACACGTTGTTTTCCGATTGGGCCGACTTTTGTCGTAGTGTGTTGTGCGAAAACGGTATCCATTGACGTCATACCCAGAATATTTCTTGACCCTATAAGCAAAGCCGTTGGCTACTTGTCTCAATTCGGCACTCATAGACGGATCTCTTTGGCCCTGCAAGTATTCGCAAGTTAAAAGACGCTAAATTGAGTTTAAAGACGTAT
Source organism: Zea luxurians (assembly GCA_029449295.1). Taxonomy (NCBI): domain Eukaryota; kingdom Viridiplantae; phylum Streptophyta; class Magnoliopsida; order Poales; family Poaceae; genus Zea; species Zea luxurians. The sequence goes on along the minus strand of JAOPSE010000021.1, from coordinate 64,050,002 downwards.
CTCTTTTACAAACTAAGCACGTACCTTATGTTTGAACCAGGAAATGAAATCGGGCAACCCATTTCTCGCACCCTTTCTAAGAAGAGCGTCATATTCCTGTGGAGTGGGGTCCCTTGATCGACGCCAGAATTCATGAAGAAATTGTTCCATGTATAGCGTCACCTCTTCAAGGTTGGTCAATACGTATAGCATGATATGCCGCCACTCTTCATGTGTCAGGGTCTTGGTGGTCGAGCCACTTGCGCTTCCGAGTTGGCCTCGAAATATGCTAAGGTTCGATTCATTGTCGCCATCATTGTAACGAGGGGGTGGATTATGCACGCTCGGCAGTTTGTCACCATAATAAGTTGTTGTGAAGTTTGAGACCTCCTCTAGAATGTATGCCTCTGTAATGGAAGCCTCGATTTTGCATTTATTTCTACATTTCTTTCGAATAGTCTTTAGACATCTCTCGATTGGATAGCACCAACGTCCCTGCACGGGGCCCCCCATTCGTGCCTCATAGGGGAGATGAAGAATCAAATGCTGCATTGGATTGAAGAAGCCAGGTGGTAATATCTTCTCAAGCTTACACAGTAACACGGGGGCCAATCTTTCCAAGTCTGCAACCACGGTCCGAGATAACTCTTTTGCACAAAGCTGACGGAAGAAATAGCTCAACTCTGAACGCTAGCCAGACATGCTCAGGGACATAGCCTCGAACCATCGCAGGAAGAATCCGTTCAATCCATATGTGGAAGTCATGACTCTTCATCCCTAAGACTCGCATAGTAGATAAGTTCACCCCCCTACTCAGGTTAGCTGCATATCCATCAGGGAACATCAACATCTTTATCCACTGAAGTACTTCCTTCCTCTAGGCCCTGCTTAGGATGAAATCGGCCTTAGGCCTTCTCCACGTCTTTCCGCCACTTGGCGGCTTCATCTCTAGTTTTGGTCTATCACATAACGCTGCCAGATCCACTCTTGCCTTCACATTATCCTTTGACTTATCAGGAATGTCCATAATTGTTGCCCACAGTGCCTCGGCAACATTCTTTTCAGTGTGCATCACGTCAATGTTGTGTGGAAGGAGCAGGTCATCATAATAGGGGAGCCGAGTCAAGCCAGACTTATGTGTCCACATATGCTGCTCACCATATCCCACAAAACCACCTTCTGTATTGGCCATGAGCCCATCTATCTGTTGATGAATTTCGGCACCAGTCATCGTTGCAGGTGGGCGGTCTGTCACTACGACACCTTTCGTAAAGTTCTTGATGTCTAGGCGGAATGGATGGTCAGCAGGAAGAAATTGTCGATGTTTATCGAAGGACGAATATTTGCCACCCTTTTTCAACCAAATGAACCTGAGAGCTTCCTTGCAAACTGGGCATGGGAATTTACCGTGAACACACCAGGCACAGAATAGCCCATACGCCGGTAAGTCATGCATGGAGTACTGGTACCAAACATGCATTCTGAAGTTTGTCTTTGTAGCTCGATCATATGTCCATACCCCTTCCTCCCAGGCACGTACCAATTCATCGATCAAAGGCTCCATGTACACGCCCATTTTGTTCCCCGGGTGTCCGGGAATTATCAACGACACGAATATATTCTGCCTTTGAAAGCACACACCAGGGGGGAGATTGATTGGGATAACAAACACGGGCCAACATGTGTACGGGGCAGCGCTCATTCCATAGGGATTGAACCCATCTGTGGCCAACGCAACACGTACATTACGAGCCTCTTCGGCTTTCTCACGGTGAATGTCATCAAAGTGTTTCCATGCTTCACCATCTGACGCGTGCACCATCTTGTCAGGATTGTATCGTTTTCCATTTTTGTGCCATGTCATCTGTTTCGCGGATTCCTCTGTCATGTAAAGACGCTGGATCCTCGGTATGAACGGAAGGTGTCGTAGGATTGTCAAGGGGATGTCGAGCTGCCTCTTCTGTCCATCACCAGAGTCTACCTCCATAAACCTAGACGAATTACACTTGGGACAGTACTTTGCCTCCGCGTATTCTTTCCTAAATAGCACGCAGCCCTTCGGACAAGCATGAATCTGCTCATACGTCATCTTAAGTGCACGAAGTAGTTTCTGTGCCTCGTACATGCTCTTTGGCAGAACGTGATCATCCGGAAGCTGTCGGCGTTCCGAGACCGGGGGGTCCCCGAGCCGACGAGTGAGTGTGCTGCGTGCCCCAGCCCAGATGGGTCGAGCGCGTGGGCGAGCGCGAAGGGGGGAACAGAGAGAGAGGTCGGTGGCCGGAGCCGGGTCGTGGGGGAGTCGGAGAATTCCCGCGGCCTTCGTGTTCGTCCCGCGCCCAGGTCGGGTGCGCTTGCAGTAGGGGGTTACAAGCGTCCGCGCGAGGTGAGGGGAGCGAGCGGCCCCGAGAGAGCGCCTGCCCCTGCCCTTCGTCCCCGCGAGGCCAACCTTCTCTAAGAAGGCCCTGGTCCTTCCTTTTATAGTCGTAAGGAGAGGATCCAGGTGTACAAGATGGGGGTGTAGCAAGGTGCTACGTGTCTAGCGAGGGAGAGCTAGCGCCCTATGTACATGCCAAGGTGGCAGCCGGAGAGATCTTGGCACCCTGTTGGTGTGGCGTCGTGGCTGTTGGTGGAGTAACGGAGCCGGACGGGGGGACAGCTGTCGAAGTGGCTGGGCCCTTGCTGACGTTCTCCTGCTTTCGTAAGGGAGCTGAGAGCCGCCGTCGTCATGATCTAGCGGGGCGCCATCATTTCCTATCTAGCATAGCTGGCCAGATGGGACGCCGGTCTTGTTCTCTGCGACCCAAGTCGGCTCAGGGCAGGGTGATGATGACGCTTCCTGTTGACGTGGCGGTCTTGTGTCCTAGGTCGGGCGTCGTGGAGGCTCCTCCGAAGCCGAGGTCGAGTCCGTCCTGCAAGACAGAGGCAGAGTCCGAGCCCCTGGTCGGGCGAGGCGGAGATCGTTCGGCAGAGGCCGAGGCGGAGTCCGAGCCCTGGGTCGGGCGAGGCGGAGTTCGTCGTCTTCCGGGGCCTTAGCCCGAGTCCGAGCCCTTGGTCGGGCGGAGCGGAGTTCGCCGTCTTCCGGGGCCTTAGCCCGAGTCCGAGCCCTTGGTCGGGCGGAGCGGAGTTCGCCGTCTTCCGGGGCCTTAGCCCGAGTCCGAGCCCTGGGTCGGGCGGAGCGGAGTTCGCCGTCTTCCGGGGCCTTAGCCCGAGTCCGAGCCCTGGGTCGGGCGGAGCGGAGTTCGCCGTCTTCCGGGGCCTTAGCCCGAGTCCGAGCCCTGGGTCGGGCGGAGCGGAGTTCGCCGTCTTCCGGGGCCTTAGCCCGAGTCCGAGCCCTGGGTCGGGCGGAGCCTCCTATGGCACCTCTGGCGAAGTCTGGTCGCCCGTTGGTCTTACCTTTTGCGTTAAACGCCCCGGTGACTCGGTCGGTTGGCGCGGTGATTTAGTCAGGGTTTCTTCTTATCGAAGGCGGGGCCTAGGGCGAGCCGGAGATGCGTCTGCCGTGAAAGAGGAGGCCTCAGGCGAGACGGAGTCATCTTAGGGTCGGCTGCCCTCGCCCGAGGCTAGGCTCGGGCGTGGCGTGGTCAAGTCACTCGTATGGACTGATCCCTGACTTAATCAAACCCATCAGGCCTCTGCAGCTTTATGCTGATGGGGGTTACCAGCTGAGAATTAGGCGTCTTGATGGTACCCCTAATTATGGTCCCCGACAGTAGCCCCCGAGCCTCGAAGAGAGTGTTAACACTCGCTTGGAGGCTTGCGTCGCACTTTTTTGCAAGGGGACCAGCCTTTCTCGGTGGTACTTTGTTCCGGTGGGTGCGCGCGAGCGCACCCGCCGGGTGTAGCCCCCGAGGCCTCGGAGGAGTGGTTTCACTCCTTCGAGGTCTTAATGCCTTGCGTAATGCCTCGGCTGGTCTGGCGGTTCCCTCATGCGAGCAGGGCGTAACCCAGGTGCACTGTCGGGGCCCAAGTTCTCGGGCTGGTATGTTGACGCTGTCAACGGTTCGGCCGGAGCCGGGTTTGCGAGAGCAGCCCCCGAGCCTTCGCACGGAGCGAGAGGACGATCAGGGACAGACTCGACTTTTTATATACGCCCCTACGTCGCCTTTCCGCAAGGAGGAGGGGGGGAGTGCGCCATGTTACCCTCGATGGGCACCGAACATGGTGTCTCCGGTGAGCTGCAATCGGGTAATCCGAGTGGACGTCCGTGCCCCGTTCGTTGGGGGTCGGCTAGGGGCCCGGAGGCACGCCCAAAAGTACCTGCGGGTGATCTGCCGGACCCGGTCCCCTAGCGACGGGGTCCGAGGGCTCGTTGCCTCCCTCCGATGGGATTCCGTTACAGAGTCGTTCCCGCTGGTCTCGGAAATGTCCTAGGGTACCTCGGGAGCGCAGCCCGAGCCTTGGTTATGTATCGAACGTACCCCTGGTCATCCCTCGCTCGGCGTCTGAGGCGACTGTGAACCCTTCGACAGGCCAGCCTTCGAACCCCTGATCAGTAGGGGGCACGGAGCCCTAGTAGCCTGAGGCGGTCATGGAACCTTTCGGGAGGCCGACCTTCGAACCCCTGACCAGTAGTGGGTGTCGGGCCCACGCGATCTGAGGCGGCTGTTGAACCCCTCGGGGGGCCAGCCTTCGAACCCCTGATCAGTAGGGAGGCTCGGAGCCTAGTTCCTTCACGGGGAAGGATCCCTTTGGGGTTATCCCCCTTCTCGGTCCCTGTTGCAAGAGATAGAGAAAGAAGGAAAAGGGAAAAAGGATTCGAAATTGAACGTCGTGGCGTACCTTTTTCGGCGTGGTCGTTTTGGCGGAGGCGAAGCGTCGCCAGCTGCCCCTGCCAGAAACGTCACCTGTTCCGCCGCGGAGTTAATGCGTCGGGGTAAGCGGTCGGCGAGGCTGCCGTTGCGTGCGCGGGCCGTTCGAGGTACGGGTCACGGGTGCGTCGTCTTCACGCCGTGAGAGGGGGTTCTCTTGCTGCCTCCGGATGGGACATGAGCTTGACAGATGGCGTGACCGCTGCTCTCGCGCGCCTGCCACCGTCATTACTACCGGCCCATTTTTGACCGCTTTTGACCGCTGCGCCAGGCTGGCGCTGCCGGGTCGCGGGCTGGGTCGCCTCGAATTGAGGTATCGGTTCCGCAATCGAGGGGGTGCGGTGGTGGAGCGAGTGGCATAGCGGTTCGCATGCAGCGCCCGGCGCGCCAGTTGCACGACGCGTGGGCTTGAGCCGTCGCGCTGGCCTGTCAGGAATCGGAGAGGCGCGTCCACTTGGCGCGGTTGCATGCCGCCTGCCCCTTTCGCCCGCTGGTCCGGGCAAAAGTGGAGGGTTACTTGTAACCGCTGGGTGGTTGCGTGCGTCGTGCGCGGCGGTTCGGCTTCTTCTGCTTAGAGCCGGTCTGCATGACAGGCGGGCCCCAGCCCCCGCGCCGCAGGGAAGGGCTTTGGAGGCGTGTTGGAGAAGACTCAGCCCATGACGGTTGAGGGCGCAAGCAGGGGGAGTTGCCTTTAAAAGGAGGGTGACCCCCTTCGTGAGGTAACCATGTCTCTTTCCTCTTCAATGCATTGCGTCTCTCCATCTTCCGAGCCCCCGGATGGGGGGAAACCGCCGTCTTTTCGCTCCATCGCCGGAGGAACGCAACTCCGTGGGAGTTGGTACCTTTCAGCCATCGTTCGGCTTCAAGGATTTTCATCATACAGCCCAGCGGCTCCCCTCCGCTGGTGATCACCCAAGATGGTGGCCTCCAGCTCCCGAATGAGGAGGGGCAAACCGGGCTGCGGTCCCGGCCCCGCCCTCAGTGTTGAGGGTGTTCGTCATCCTCGCCGGGGCGGGGAGCGAGGCGAGCCGGGGCTGCACCTTCTACGCGGGTCGGCGGGCCACCTCATTTTCCAGCTTTTGGTGGTGGCAATCGCCTTTTAGCCCCACGGCGGAGACATCCTCCAGTCATGCCGGGGAAGGAGAACTGTTGCTGCCCAGCTAGGATGCAACATTCCGTCTTCCTCCTCGCATTCGTGGCGAGGACGGCTGCGAGGATCTGCCGGGGTGCTTAGGGGCGTCCCGCGTTTGCTGGTGATTCGCCCAGAGCTTGCTGCTCCACGGGCTTCCCTGGCGGGGAGGTTGCCCGTACCCGCGGGGACGGAACCGGAGTTCCGTTTGTAATGGCACTTCGAGTGCCGGGTTTTTTGTTCATCTCGGCTTTCGGGGCCTGAACATGTATGTAACTTCGGCACAGAGCCGTGTTTTTTCCTCATTTCCGAGCGCTAAGACTCATCCGCTGATTGTCTGAACCGCTTCACCAAGCGTGAGTTGCCCCGCGTCAAGGTGACGAGTGAGGTATCCGTATCCCGGAGGCGTAGGAATCCCTCGGCTCGGTCGGACCTGTTGTCCGAGGCTCCTCTAGCTTAGTTAAAGAGACCCCTCGGCCGCTCTTCGACGAGCCGAGCCCAGGGGTAGCGATATTAGCATGAGCAGAGGCGTTGTTGGCTCGGAAATGAAACCTGGTTGGCCGGAGCCTAGCCGGGTTGTCCGTTGGCAGGATCGACGTCGGGGCTGTTCAGCCGAGGCTTCGAACCGAGTTGGCGCCCTCGGAAGGCGGTCGGCCGAGGCCCCGGAGGTGGCCGGCCGAGCCGTCCGCTCGGGCCGGGTTCTCGGAGAAGTCCCTGGCAGAGATTGCTCGAGCGTGGTGATGACGTCGTCCTTCGGAGCGGAGGCCCTCGGACCGCGTCGCCGTCCGAGGCTAGGTCGGGCCTTGCCGAAGGTGCTGTTGATGCCGAGGATGTCTTCGCCCTCTTCCAGCGTCAAGATCCGAGCCTGCAGGGTCAAATTGTCTTGTAGCGTGGGCCTTGCGCGGCCGTTGAGGCCAGAACACATACCCTTGTTGCGTTATAAAGCTGCGTCTCTTTTCCTCTCGTTTCGAGTATCTGGACTTGTTGTCGGTAGCAGGGATGTTAGTGCGAGCAAGAGTTGCTTCTCGCGGAAGGTGATGAGTGAGGTATCCGTATCCCGGAGGCGTGGGAGTCCCTCGGCTCGGTCGGCCTTGCCGCTTACGCGTACTTTTACCCGCCCATGAAGCCCTGTCACCGACTTGGTCGAGAAGGCTCGAAGAATCGCTTCGACAGAAGAGCTCCCGTACGTAAAGACTCGTTCGATCCGCGGATTCGCCTTATCCGAGCGCGAGTTACTTATCGCAGAAGGTGATGAGTGAGGTATCCGTATCCCGGAGGCGTAGGAGTCCCTCGGCTCGGTCAGCCTTGACTGCTTACGTGTACTCCGTCGTTTCCAGGACCCACTTTTCGAAGTAATCAAAAAGCACGAAAGATGTTCTGGTAAAAGAGATTTTTTGTTCGAGGAAAATTTTGACGCAGAGGGGGTTTCCCCCCTTTTAGCCCCCGAGGGAGGGTCGGGCTTTGCCGAGGCGAGGCTGACCCTTCCTTGTTGACTAAACTTTGCATGGGTGTGAGGTATATAAACAACTTGGAAACATCTTAAGGGTAGAAGCGACGTTGAAAGGGAAATGTGCCCTTGGGCCATTTCTAAGTATTTTGGTGATTGAGTGCCAACACATGTGCTTAATGGTGAATTTATGTACATGGATGAACAAGGTGCAAATCATGAAGTAAAGGTATGTTTCTAAGCCTTAGTGCATTGGTTTTGTGTACTAATATATTTGTCTAAGTGTTAGAAACAGAAAGGAGGAGAAGAGAGAAGAGGAGGAAATGTCTTGGCTGTGTGCAGCCAAGACTCAGCTCGGTCTGGAGCACCGGACTGTCCGGTGTGCACCGGACAGTGTCCGGTGCGCCAGGCTGGCTCGACTCGAACTAGCCGCTCTCGGGAAATTGGCCGGCGGCGTACGGCTAAAATTCACCGGACTGTCCGGTGTGCACCGGACTGTCCGGTGAGCCAACGGTCGGCCAGGGCCAACGGTCGGCCGCGCAATCCGCGCGGGACACGTGGCCGAGCCAACGGTCGGAAGACGGCACCGGACTGTCCGGTGTGCACCGGACTGTCCGGTGCGCCAACGGCTCGTAGATCTCCAACGGGCTGCAACGGTCGGCAGCGCCAGAAAAGGAAACAAATCGGGCACCGGACAGTGTCCGGTGTGCACCGGACTGTCCGGTGCCCCCGACGACAGAAGGCAAGGATGGCCTTCCGGATTTGCTCTCAACGGCTCCTAGCTGCCTTGGGGCTATAGAAGGAGCCCCTAGGCGCATGGAGGAGACACACAAGCAACCTTTGAGCATTCTTGATCATCCACACTCAGTCTCTGCGCATTTGATTGTCATTCTAAGTGTTTCGAGCTCTGTTCTAGTGAGAACTGTGTGATACTCTTGTGAGCTCGATTCTTGGCCGTGTGTGTGCGCGTTTCGCTGTGGATTTGTGTGTGTTGCTTCCCTCCCTTACTCTGTGCTTTCTTTGTGATCATATACTGGTAAGGGCAAGAGACTCCAATTTGTGGAGATTCCTTGCAAACGGGATAGTGAAAGGAAAAGCAAAACACCGTGGTATTCAAGTGGGTCTTTGGACCGCTTGAGAGGGGTTGATTGCAACCCTCGTCCGTTGGGACGCCACAACGTGGAAGTAGGCAAGCATTGGCTTGGCCGAACCACGGGATAAACCACTGTGTCACCTCTGTCTTGATCTCTTGTGGTATTGTGTTTTGTTGAGACTTCACCTTAGCCACTTGGCAATAATTGTGCTAACGCTTAACAAGTTTTTGTGGCTTAAGTTTGAAGTTTTTACAGGATCACCTATTCACCCCCCCCCCCCCTCTAGGTGCTCTCAATTGGTATCAGAGCCGTTCTCTTCACAAAGGGACTAACCGCCCGAAGAGATGGATCCTAAGGGGAAGGGTATAGTGATCAACGATAAAGAGAAGGAGACCTTCGTCAACGAGCCGAAGGATGACAGGCCTACCGACTCCGGCTCGGGCCAAAGACGGAAGGAAGGGAAGAAGAAGAAGACCAGGCGCATCAAGGAGATTGTCTACTACGACAGCGACGAGTCTACTTCTTCCCAAAAGGACGAGGACCACAACGACTACAAACAAAAGACGGTTAACTCAAACTTTTCTTTTGATTATTCGCGTATTCCGCATAGCTCAAATACTCATTTGCTTCCCATTCCACTTGGCAAACCTCCTCACTTTGATGGAGAGGATTACGGATTTTGGAGCCACAAAATGCGTACTCACCTGTTTTCTCTCCATCCAAGCATTTGGGAGATTGTGGAAAGTGGAATGAAATTTGATAGCTCGGATAGCCCTATGTTTATTAATGAACAGATTCATAAAAATGCACAAGCTACTACTGTGTTGCTAGCCTCTTTGTGCAGGGACGAGTATCACAAGGTGAGCGGCTTGGACAATGCCAAGCAGATCTGGGACACCCTCAAGATTTCTCATGAGGGGAACGACGTCACCTTGCTCACCAAGATGGAGTTGGTGGAGGGAGAGCTTGGACGGTTCGCCATGATAAGGGGCGAAGAGCCGACGCAAACATACAACCGGCTCAAGACCCTCATCAACAAGATAAGGAGCTACGGGAGCACGCGATGGATGGACCACGACGTCGTCCGCCTAATGCTCAGGTCCTTTACCGTACTTGATCCTCATCTCGTGAACAATATTCGTGAGAATCCCAGGTACACGATGATGACGCCCGAGGAAGTACTTGGAAAATTCGTGAGCGGGCGGATGATGATCAAGGAGGCAAGATACGTCGACGACGCGTTGAACGGACCACTCCACGAGCCTCAACCCATTGCTCTAAAAGCAACGAGGAGCAAGGAGTCGCTACCTAGCAAGGTGGCGCAAGTCGAGGCGGCCGGGCTCAATGATGAAGAGATGGCTCTCATCATCAAGAGATTCAAGACGGCGCTAAATGGTCGCAAGGGGCAGCCAAGCAAGACCAAGACCAAGGGGAAGCGCTCATGCTTCAAATGTGGTAAGCTTGGTCATTTTATCGCTAACTGTCCCGATAATGAAAGTGACCAGGAAAAGGGGAACAAAAGAGAGAAGAAGAAGCAATACAAGAAGGCAAAGGGCGAGGCGCATCTAGGAAAGGAGTGGGACTCGGATTGCTCCTCCTCCGACTCCGACAACGAAGGACTCGCCGCCACTGCCTTCAACAAATCGGCTCTCTTCCCCAACGAGCGTCTCACTTGTCTTATGGCAAGGGAGAAGAAGGTAAGTACTCAAGACTCCACTTATGCTTCTTCTAGTGATAGTGAGTCTAGTGATGATGACATAGATTATTCATGTTTGTTCAAGGGCTTAGATAGATCTAAGATAGATAAAATCAATGAATTGATTGATGCTTTGAATGAAAAGGATAAGCTTTTAGAAAAGCAAGAGGATTTATTGTATGATGAACATGATAAATTTGTAGAAGCACAGAAATCTCATGCTCTAGAAGTTAAGAGAAATGAAATGCTTTCTTGTGAATTATCTTCTTGCCATGAGACAATTTCTAAATTAAGGAGCATTAATGATGATTTAAATGCTAAGTTAAAGATTGCTAGTAGATCTACCTCTTGTGTAGAAAATGTTGTAACGTGCGCTAGGTGTAAAGATATTAACACTGATGCTTATAATGAACACCTAGCTTGCATTTCTAAATTAAATGAAGAGGTAGCTAGTCTTAATGCCCAACTAAAGACTAGCAAAAGTGAATTTGACAAGTTAAAATTTGCAAGGGATGCCTATACAATTGGAAGACATCTCTCAATTAAGGATGGTCTTGGCTTTAAGAGAGAGGCCAAGAACTTAACAAGCCATAAGGCTCCCATCTTCGTCAAGGAGAAAGGGAAGGCCCCTATGGCTAGTAATGCTAAAAAGAGCCATGCGTTTATGTATTATGATAGGAGAAATGCTAGAAATGCATTTGATTCACATGTTTATGATTCTCATGCCATGCGTGCCTCTAGTTCTTCTTATAAGCATGATAGGGATATGTGTAGGAGAAATGTTGTACATATGCCTAGGAGAAATATTGCTCATGTAACTAGAAAGAATGTTATTCATGCTCCTAGGAAAGTAGTGAATGAACCTTCTGTAATTTATTGTGCTTTAAACACTTCCTTTGCTATTTGTAGAAAGGATAGGAAAATAGTTGCTAGGAAGTTAGGGGCAAAATGCAAGGGAGACAGGACTTGCATTTGGGTCCCTAAAGATATTTGTGCTAACCTTGCAGGACCCAACATGAGTTGGGTACCTAAGACCCAAGCCTAAATTTGCCTTGCAGGTTTATGCATCCGGGGGTTCAAGCTGGATTATCGACAGCGGATGCACAAACCATATGACGGGGGAGAAGAAGATGTTCACCTCCTACGTCAAGAATAAGGATTCCCAAGATTCAATTATATTCGGTGATGGGAATCAAGGCAAGGTAAAAGGGTTAGGTAAAATTGCAATTTCTAATGAGCATTCTATCTCAAATGTATTCTTAGTGGAGAGTCTTGGATATAATTTGCTATCTGTTAGTCAATTATGTCAAATGGGATATAATTGTTTATTTACAAATGTAGATGTGTCTGTCTTTAGAAGATGTGATGGTTCACTAGCTTTTAAGGGTGTACTAGACGGCAAGCTTTATTTAGTTGATTTTGCAAAAGAAGAGGCCGGTCTAGATGCATGCTTAATGGCTAAGACTTGCATGGGCTGGCTGTGGCATCGCCGCTTAGCACATGTGGGGATGAAGAACCTCCACAAGCTTCTAAAGGGAGAACACGTGATAGGTCTAACAAATGTTTATTTCGAAAAAGATAGACCTTGTGCAGCTTGTCAAGCAGGTAAACAAGTGGGAGGAGCGCATCACAGCAAGAATGTGATGACCACGTCAAGACCTCTGGAGCTACTGCATATGGACCTCTTCGGACCCGTCGCCTATCTAAGTATAGGAGGAAGTAAGTATGGTTTAGTTATTGTCGATGACTTTTCCCGCTTCACTTGGGTGTTCTTTTTGCAGGATAAGTCAGAAACTCAAGGGACCCTCAAGCGCTTCCTCAGGAGAGCTCAAAATGAGTTTGAGCTCAAGGTGAAGAAGATAAGGAGCGACAACGGATCCGAGTTCAAGAACCTTCAAGTGGAGGAGTTTCTTGAGGAAGAAGGGATCAAGCACGAGTTCTCAGCTCCCTACACACCACAGCAAAATGGTGTGGTAGAGAGGAAGAACAGGACGCTAATCGATATGGCGAGGACGATGCTTGGAGAGTTCAAGACCCCCGAGTGCTTTTGGTCGGAAGCCGTGAACACGGCTTGCCACGCCATCAACAGGGTCTACCTTCACCGCCTCCTCAAGAAGACGTCATATGAGCTACTAACCGGTAACAAACCCAATGTATCGTACTTTCGTGTATTTGGGAGCAAGTGCTACATTCTAGTGAAGAAGGGTAGAAATTCTAAGTTTGCTCCCAAAGCTGTAGAAGGGTTTTTATTAGGTTATGATTCAAATACAAAGGCGTATAGGGTCTTCAACAAATCATCGGGTTTGGTTGAAGTCTCTAGCGACGTTGTATTTGATGAGACTAATGGCTCTCCAAGAGAGCAAGTTGTTGATTGTGATGATGTAGATGAAGAAGATGTTCCAACGGCCGCTATACGAACCATGGCGATTGGAGACGTTCGGCCACAAGGACAAGATGAACGAGATCAACCTTCTTCCTCAACGACGGTGCATCCCCCAACTCAAGACGATGAACAGGTTCATCAAAAGGAGGCGTGTGATCAAGGGGGAGCACAAGATGATCATGTGATGGAGGAAGAAGCGCAACCGGCACCTCCAACCCAAGTTCGAGCGATGATTCAAAGGGATCATCCCGTCGACCAAATTCTGGGTGACATTAGCAAGGGAGTAACTACTCGGTCTCGACTAGTTAATTTTTGTGAACATTACTCTTTTGTCTCCTCTATTGAGCCTTTCAGGGTAGAGGAGGCCTTGCTAGATCCAGATTGGGTGTTGGCCATGCAGGAGGAACTTAACAACTTCAAGCGCAATGAAGTTTTGACGCTGGTGCCTCGTCCCAAGCAAAATGTTGTGGGAACCAAGTGGGTGTTCCGCAACAAACAGGACGAGCACGGGGTGGTGACAAGGAACAAGGCTCGACTTGTGGCAAAAGGTTATGCCCAAGTCGCAGGTTTGGACTTTGAGGAGACTTTTGCTCCTGTGGCTAGGCTAGAGTCCATTCGTATCTTGCTAGCATATGCCGCTCACCATTCTTTCAGGTTGTACCAAATGGATGTGAAGAGCGCTTTCCTCAACGGGCCAATAAAGGAGGAGGTGTACGTGGAGCAACCCCCTGGCTTCGAGGATGAGCGGTACCCCGACCACGTATGTAAGCTCTCTAAGGCGCTCTATGGACTTAAGCAAGCCCCAAGAGCATGGTATGAATGCCTTAGAGATTTCTTACTTGCTAATGCTTTCAAGGTTGGGAAAGCCGATCCAACTCTTTTTACAAAGACATGTGATGGTGATTTGTTTGTATGCCAAATTTATGTCGATGACATAATATTTGGTTCTACTAATCAAAAGTCTTGTGAAGAGTTTAGCAGGGTGATGACGCAGAAATTTGAGATGTCGATGATGGGCGAGTTGAACTACTTCCTTGGGTTCCAAGTGAAGCAACTCAAGGACGGCACCTTCATCTCCCAAACGAAGTACACGCAAGATCTGCTAAAGCGGTTTGGGATGAAGGACGCCAAGCCCGCAAAGACTCCGATGGGAACCGACGGACACACCGACCTCAACAAAGGAGGTAAGTCCGTTGATCAAAAGGCATACCGGTCAATGATAGGGTCTTTACTTTATTTATGTGCTAGTAGACCGGATATTATGCTTAGCGTATGCATGTGTGCTAGATTTCAATCCGATCCTAAGGAGTGTCACTTGGTGGCGGTGAAGCGAATTCTTAGATATTTAGTCGCTACGCCTTGCTTCGGGATCTGGTATCCAAAGGGGTCTAACTTTGACTTGATTGGGTACTCAGATTCCGACTATGCTGGATGTAAGGTCGATAGGAAGAGTACATCGGGGACGTGCCAATTCTTAGGAAGGTCCCTGGTGTCATGGAACTCTAAGAAACAAACCTCCGTTGCCCTATCCACCGCTGAAGCCGAGTACGTTGCCGCAGGACAGTGTTGCGCGCAACTACTTTGGATGAGGCAAACCCTCAGGGACTTTGGCTACAATCTGAGCAAAGTCCCACTCCTATGTGATAATGAGAGTGCTATCCGAATAGCGGAAAATCCTGTTGAGCACAGCCGCACAAAGCACATTGACATCCGGCATCACTTTTTGAGAGACCACCAGCAAAAGGGAGATATCGAAGTGTTTTATGTTAGCACCGAGAACCAGCTAGCCGATATCTTTACCAAGCCTTTAGATGAGAAGACCTTTTGCAGGCTGCGTAGTGAGCTAAATGTCTTAGATTCGCGGAACTTGGATTGAATTGTAGCATACATGTGCTTATGCTTTTGATCATGTTCTTTCTGCATTTTGTTGCTTATTATGGTGCTCAAGTTGTACAAACACTCCCTGGACCTCACAAGTCCGTTGCAATGTGATGCACATGTTTAGGGGGAGATGTGTTACAACTTGACCCTTTGAGACTAACCATATGTTGAGTTTGTTTGATTTAGTCTCAAAGGAGAATTGAAAGGGAAAAGGTGGACTTGGACCATGCAAGACTTCCACTGCACTCCGATGAGAGGGTAACTTATTCCAAGTCCATTTCATTAACTCTTATTGCCATTTGCTCTTAAGAGAAGATTTTGGTGAGGCAATGGGGTTAAAGGGCCAAAATTGATCCCGTTTTGGTGCTTGATGCCAAAGGGGGAGAAAATAAAGGCTAAAGCAATAAATGGATCAGCTACCACTTCTACCACTTGAGAGATTTTTGAAAATAGTAGAATAGAGTTTTTGGTTTGTCAAAATTCTTAAGTTGTCTTTCTTGTCAAAAGTTGGCTTCTTGCGGGGAGAAGTATTGATTATGGGAAAAAGGGGGAGTTTTTGAAATCCTTGATCAATCTCTTTTTGAATGACTCTCTTTATGCTTAAACATGTGTGTTTAACTTAGAGATAGAGATTTGTGTTTGATTTACAAAAACAAACCAAGTGGTGGCAAAGGATGATCCATATATGCCAAAATTGAATAAAACTTAAATTTATTTTTGAGTTTGCACTTGTTCTAGTTGTTTTATGTTGTGTTGGCATAAATCACCAAAAAGGGGGAGATTGAAAGGGAAATGTGCCCTTGGGCCATTTCTAAGTATTTTGGTGATTGAGTGCCAACACATGTGCTTAATGGTGAATTTATGTACATGGATGAACAAGGTGCAAATCATGAAGTAAAGGTATGTTTCTAAGCCTTAGTACATTGGTTTTGTGTACTAATATATTTGTCTAAGTGTTAGAAACAGAAAGGAGGAGAAGAGAGAAGAGGAGGAAATGTCTTGGCTGTGTGCAGCCAAGACTCAGCTCGGTCTGGAGCACCGGACTGTCCGGTGTGCACCGGACAGTGTCCGGTGCGCCAGGCTGGCTCGACTCGAACTAGCCGCTCTCGGGAAATTGGCCGGCGGCGTACGGCTAAAATTCACCGGACTGTCCGGTGTGCACCGGACTGTCCGGTGAGCCAACGGTCGGCCAGGGCCAACGGTCGGCCGCGCAATCCGCGCGGGACACGTGGCCGAGCCAACGGTCGGAAGACGGCACCGGACTGTCCAGTGTGCACCGGACTGTCCGGTGCGCCAACGGCTCGCAGATCTCCAACGGGCTGCAACGGTCGGCAGCGCCAGAAAAGGAAACAAATCGGGCACCGAACAGTGTCCGGTGTGCACCGGACTGTCCGGTGCCCCCGACGACAGAAGGCAAGGATGGCCTTCCGGATTTGCTCTCAACGGCTCCTAGCTGCCTTGGGGCTATAAAAGGAGCCCCTAGGCGCATGGAGGAGACACACAAGCAACCTTTGAGCATTCTTGATCATCCACACTCAGTCTCTGCGCATTTGATTGTCATTCTAAGTGTTTCGAGCTCTGTTCTAGTGAGAACTGTGTGATACTCTTGTGAGCTCGATTCTTGGCCGTGTGTGTGCGCGTTTCGCTGTGGATTTGTGTGTGTTGCTTCCCTCCCTTACTCTGTGCTTTCTTTGTGATCATATACTGGTAAGGGCAAGAGACTCCAATTTGTGGAGATTCCTTGCAAACGGGATAGTGAAAGGAAAAGCAAAACACCGTGGTATTCAAGTGGGTCTTTGGACCGCTTGAGAGGGGTTGATTGCAACCCTCGTCCGTTGGGACGCCACAACGTGGAAGTAGGCAAGCATTGGCTTGGCCGAACCACGGGATAAACCACTATGTCACCTCTGTCTTGATCTCTTGTGGTATTGTGTTTTGTTGAGACTTCACCTTAGCCACTTGGCAATAATCGTGCTAACGCTTAACAAGTTTTTGTGGCTTAAGTTTGAAGTTTTTACAGGATCACCTATTCACCCCCCCCCTCTAGGTGCTCTCAGACGTAGCTGTTGGATGTTCCAAGCGTTGCCGTAGACCTCGCCTTGACTGTTGGCCAGCTTGTACGTTCCGGGCTTCAGAACTTTGGCGATGATGAACGGCCCCTCCCAGGGGGGCGTGAGCTTGTGCCTCCCTCGGGCGTCTTGCCGCAGCCGAAGCACCAGATC
Source organism: Zea luxurians (assembly GCA_029449295.1). Taxonomy (NCBI): domain Eukaryota; kingdom Viridiplantae; phylum Streptophyta; class Magnoliopsida; order Poales; family Poaceae; genus Zea; species Zea luxurians. Next base: position 64,033,363 of record JAOPSE010000021.1, on the reverse strand, counting down.
GCCCACCTGGAGATCTCGGGGTCGGACCCCTCGGGCGTGGTAGCGTCGCAGGGACTGCTGATACCGCGCCGAGTGTAGTAAGGCCCTTTCCCTAGCCTCGTCCAGCTGGTCCAGCGAGCCTTCTCGGCTAGCTTGGTTGCTTTCTTCGTTGTAGGCCCTCGTCCTCGGGGAGCCGTATTCTAGGTCCGTGGGCAGGATGGCCTCGGCCCCGTAGACCAGGAAGAACGGCGTGAAACCCGTGGCCCGGCTTGGCGTCGTCCTCAGGCTCCAGACCACCGAGGGGAGTTCCTTCATCCATCGCTTGCCGAACTTGTTGAGATCATTGTAAATTCGAGGCTTGAGCCCCTGTAGAATCATGCCATTGGCATGTTCTACCTGCCCATTCGACATGGGGTGAGCTACGGCGGCCCAGTCTACCCGGATGTTGTGATCATCGCAAAAATCCAAGAATTTTTTGCCGGTGAACTGGGTGCCATTGTCGGTGATGATGGAGTTCGGGACCCCGAAGCGATGGATGATATTGGTGAAGAACGCCACCGCCTGCTCGGACCTGATGCTGTTCAGGGGTCGGACCTCGATCCACTTGGAGAATTTGTCGATGGCGACCAGCAGGTGCGTGTAGCCCCCGGGCGCCTTCTGCAGAGGGCCGACGAGGTCCAGACCCCACACAGCGAAGGGCCAGGTGATGGGTATCGTCTGTAGAGCCTGAGCGGGCAGGTGGGTCTGCTTCGCATAGAATTGGCACCCTTCGCAGGCGCGGACAATTCTAGTGGCGTCAGCCACCGCCGTTGGCCAGTAGAAGCCTTGGCGGAAAGCGTTCCCGACGAGGGTTCGAGGTGCTGCATGATGACCGCAAGCCCCCGAGTGTATTTCCTGCAGGAGTTCCTGACCCTCGGCGATGGAGATGCATCGTTGGAGGATGCCCGAGGGGCTTCGGTGGTAGAGTTCCTTCTCATCGCCCAGCAAGACGAACGATTTGGCGCGTCGCGCTACCCGCCGAGCCTCGGCTCGGTCGAGGGGCAGTTCCCCTTGGCGGAGATATTGCAGGTACGGGGTCCGCCAATCTTGATCTGGCACGACCCCGTTCTGCTCCTCCTCGATGCGCAGTGCCTCGCCCTCGGGCTCCGAGGGTTCCTCGGGGTGAGCCAAGGATGGCTCGGGCTGGGCCGAGGTCACCTCGGACGAGGCCGAGGGTGCCTCGGGCTCGGGCGCGTCATCTATCTTGACGGAGGGTTGGTGCAGATCCCGGGAGAAGACGTCCGGGGGAACCGTCGTTTGCCCCGAGGCTATCTTCGCCAGCTCGTCCGCAGTCTCGTTGTAGCGCCGGGCGATGTGGTTAAGCTCGAGCCCGTAGAACTTGTCTTCCAGGCGTCGAACCTCCTCACAGTAGGCCTCCATCTTTGGGTCGCGGCAGAGGGAGTTCTTCATGACTTGGTCGATGACGAGCTGCGAGTCGCCGCGCACATCGAGGCGTCGGACCCCTAGCTCGATGGCGATTCGCAATCCGTTGATCAGAGCCTCGTACTCAGCCACATTGTTGGACGCCGGGAAATGGAGGCGAAGCACGTAGCGCAGGTGTTTCCCGAGGGGCGAGACGAAAAGCAGGCCCGCGCCAGCTCCCGTCTTCATCAGCGACCCGTCGAAAAACATGGTCCAGAGCTCTGGTTGGATCGGAGCCGTTGGTAACTGGGTATCGACCCATTCGGCTACGAAATCCGCCAGTACCTGGGACTTGATGGCCTTCCGAGGGGCAAACGAGATTGCCTCGCCCATGATTTCCACCGCCCACTTCGCGATCCGTCCTGAGGCTTCTCGGCACTGGATGATCTCCCCCAGGGGGAAGGATGACACCACAGTCACCGGATGGGACTCGAAGTAATGTCGCAGCTTTCGCCTCGTCAGGATCACTGCATATAGCAGCTTCTGGACTTGTGGGTAGCGGATCTTGGTTTCGGACAGCACTTCGCTGACGAAGTAGACTGGCCTCTGAACGGGCAAAGCATGCCCCTTCTCCCGCCTTTCGACTACGATCGCGGCGCTGACCACCTGAGTGGTTGCGGCGACGTAGACCAGGAGGGTTTCTCCATCAGCTGGGGGTACCAAGATGGGCGCCTGGGTGAGGAGCGCCTTCAGGTTCCCGAGGGCTTCCTCGGCCTCGGGAGTCCAAGTGAAGCACTCGGCCTTCCTTAAGAGGCGGTACAGGGGCAGGCCTCTTTCGCCGAGGCGCGAGATGAAACGGCTCAAGGCCGCGAGGCATCCCATGACCCTCTGTACGCCTTTTAAGTCCCTGATGGGCCCCATGTTTGTGATCGCTGCGATCTTCTCCGGGTTGGCTTCGATGCCCCGCTCAGAGACGATGAACCCCAAGAGCATGCCTCGGGGCACCCCGAAGACGCACTTCTCGGGATTGAGCTTGACGCCCTTCGTCTTGAGACACCGGAATGTCAGTTCGAGGTCGGAGAGAAGGTCGGAGGCTTTCCTCGTCTTGACTACGATGTCATCGACGTAGGCCTCGACCGTGCGACCAATGTGTTCGCCGAACACATGGTTCATGCACCGCTGGTACGTTGCATCCGCGTTTCTCAACCCGAACGGCATTGTGACATAACAGTACATGCCGAAGGGCGTGATGAAAGAAGTCGCGAGCTGGTCGGACTCTTTCATCTTGATTTGATGATACCCTGAGTAGGCATCGAGGAAAGACAGGGTTTCGCACCCTGCAGTGGAGTCCACAATTTGGTCGATGCGAGGTAGAGGGTAGGGGACCTTCGGACATGCTTTGTTGAGACCAGTGTAGTCTACACACATCCGCCACTTCCCCCCTTTTTTCCTCACAAGTACAGGGTTGGCAAGCCATTCGGGATGGAATACCTCTTTAATGAACCCTGCTGCCATCAGCTTGTGGACCTCCTCGCCTATCACCCTGCGCCTTTCCTCATCGAATCGGCGCAGAGGCTGTCTGACCGGCCGGGCTCCGGCTCGAATATCCAGCGAGTGCTCGGCGACATCCCTCGGTATGCCGGGCATGTCCGAGGGACTCCACGCAAAAACGTCGGCGTTTGCGCGGAGAAAGTCGACGAGCACTGCTTCCTATTTGGGGTCGAGCCCGGAACCGATCCGGATCTGCTTGGAGGTGTCGCCACTGGGGTCGAGAGGGACGGCCTTAACCGTCTCCGCTGGCTCGAAATTGCCGGCATGCCGCTTTACGTCCGGCACCTCTCGGGAGAGGCTTTCCAGGTCGGCAATGAGGGCCTCGGACTCGGCGAGGGCCTCGGCGTACTCCACGCACTCCACATCGCATTCGAATGCGTGTTTGTACGTGGGGCCGACGGTGATGACCCCGTTGGGGCCCGGCATCTTGAGCTTCAGGTAAGTGTAGTTGGGGATGGCCATGAACTTCGCGTAGCATGGCCTTCCCAACACTGCGTGGTAGGTTCCTCGGAACCCGACCACCTCGAACGTCAAAGTCTCCCTTCGGAAGTTGGAGGGTGTTCCGAAGCAGACAGGGAGGTCGAGCTGTCCGAGGGGCTGGACGCGCTTCCCGGGAATGATCCCGTGGAAGGGCGCAGCGCCTGCTCGGACGAATGACAGGTCGACGCGCAGGAGCCTGAGGGTCTCGGCGTAGATGATGTTGAGGCAGCTGCCTCCATCCATCAGGACCTTGGTGAGCCTGACGTCGCCGATGACGGGGTCGACGACGAGCGGGTACTTCCCCGGGCTCGGCACGTGGTCGGGGTGGTCGTCCCGGTCGAAGGTGATGGGCTTGTCGGACCAGTCTAGGTAGACTGGCGCCGCCACCTTCACCGAGCAGACCTCCCGACGCTCTTGCTTACGATGCCGAGCCGAGGCGTTTGCCGCATGCCCTCCGTAGATCATGAAGCAATCGCGGACCTCTGGGAACTCTCCTGCTTGGCGATCCTCCCTTTTGTCGTCGTCGTGAGCCCTGCCACCCTCTGCGGGTGGCCCGGCCCTGTGGAAGTGGCGCCGAAGCATAACGCACTCTTCGAGGGTGTGCTTGACGGGCCCCTGATGGTAGGGGCACGTCTCCTTGAGTGCCTTGTCGAAGAGGTTAGCACCTCCGGGGGGCTTCCGAGGGTTCTTGTGCTCGGCGGCGGCGACAAGGTCTGCATCGGGAACGTCGCGTTTCGCTTGCGACTTCCTCCTGCCTTTCTTCTTGGCGCCGCGCGGAGTAGACACCTCGGGAGCATCTTCCGACGGGCGGCCCTGGGGCTGCTTGTCCTTTCGGAAGATGGCCTCTACCGCCTCCTGGCCGGAGGCGAACTTGGTGGCGATGTCCATCAGCTCGCTCGCCCTGGTGGGGGTCTTGCGACCCAGCTTGCTCACCAGGTCGTGGTAGGTGGTGCCGGCGAGGAACGCGCCGATGACATCGGAGTCGGTGACGTTGGGCAGCTCGGTGCGCTACTTCGAGAACCGCCGGATGTAGTCTCGGAGAGACTCTCCCGGCAGTTGCCGACAGCTTCGGAGGTCCCAGGAATTCCCGGGGTGCACGTACGTGCCCTGGAAGTTCCCGGCGAAAGCCTGGACCAAATCTTCCCAGTTGGAAATCTGCCCCGGAGGCAGGTGCTCCAACCAGGCACGAGCGGTGTCGGAGAGAAACAGGGGGAGGTTTCGGATGATGAGGTTGTCATCGTCCGTCCCACCCAGTTGATAGGCCAGGCGGTAGTCCGCAAGCCACAATTCCGGTCTCGTCTCCCCCGAGTACTTCGTGATAGTAGTCGGGGGTCGGAATCGGGGCGGAAACGGCGCCCGCCGAATGGCTCGGCTAAAGACCTGCGGACCGGGTGGTTCGGGCGAGGGACTCCGATCCTCCCCGCTGTCGTAGCGTCCCCCACGCCTAGGGTGGTAGCCTCGGCGCACCCTTTCGTCGAGGCGTGCCCGACGGTCACGATGAGGGTGCTCGTCGCCGAGGTGGCCCGGGGCCGCAGGCGCGGTGTTGCACGTGCGCCCGGTGTAGACCGAGGCTTCCCGCGTGAGTCGGGAAGTCGCGGCACGAGGTTCCGAGGGGTATCCCTGCCTTCGGGAGGCAGAGCTCTCGGCCCGCCGGGCCGCAGCGCCTTCCAGGAGATGCTTGAGTTCTCCCTAGATTCGCCGACCCTCGGTGGTTGATGACTCCGGCATCGCGCGGAGGAGCATCGCTGCAGCGGCCAGGTCCTGACCGGTTCCGCCGGATGCGGGTGGCGGTCTGTCCCTGGCATCGTTGGCGATGCGGTGCTGGAGACCTTGGGGCAGGTGACGTATTCCTCCGGCCGGGGGCTGGCTCGCCCATACCTGCCCGATGTTCTGGCGGATTGCCTCGAGCGCTCCTGCTCCCTCATCGAGCCCGGCCTGCGCCCCGCGGACTTGCTCGAGCTGTGGGTCGTGACCCCCCGCCAGAACGGGGACCACAGCTAGCTCCCGCGGGATGTCGGCGCGAGGCGCCGGCCTAGGGGGATCACCATCCTCCGGCATGCCGAGACAGCCGCCTCCGAAGGGATCCCCTAGCTCGATGTGGAAACATTCGCGACTCGGGCCGCAGTCCTTGTCGCCAAGGCTGCGGCTGCCGTCGGAACAGTCGGAGAGGCAGTAGTCACATGCGGTCATGAAGTCCCGCATGGCACTAGGGTTGCCAGATCCGGAGAAATCCCAGCAGATGCTGGGGTCGTCATCTTCCTCGGACCCAGAGGGTCCGAGGTCGAGACACCCGTCAATCGGTCCCAAGGCGACCGCACACGAAACCCCAGAGAGGTTGAACTCGCCTCAATGTGAGCGCCCGCCAAAGCGAGGTCGCCAGGCGGGCTGAGGCCGAGTCGAAATGACGAAAGATGGGTAGCAGTCGGTACCTTTTTGTCGACGAGGGGCGATGAAGTCAAGTCGGGGGCTGACCGCGCCGTCGTCTTGGGTACGAGGGCGACGTCCTGCAGGCCCTCCGTGAGCGTGCTGGCGTCGTCCACTTGCTCGGGGTCGACTGTCGTGGGGGGATGGCGCTCGCGTTTGCCTCGAACGCGAGGGCGACGCTTGGCGTGTCCTCCGTTGAGGCGCCGGGGATGTCGATTTGCTCGACAGCCGTCGGAGCGCGGCCTCCCGCACGGCCCTGGTTGCCCCGCCTCCTCCTCCTCCGATGGCGAGGGAGAGGATGGGGCGAGCTCGAAAGTTGTCCTTCCCCCACGCGGGAAAGACGTCGTCGATTCCGCCGCCGGCGGGCGGGCTGTCCGCCACCATTGTCGCTGCCGCGCGGCGGTGGAAGGAGTACCACGTCGTAGTTGCCGTCGAGAGACATGAACTCGAGGTTCCCGAAATGGAGCACCGTCCCGGGTTGAAGAGGTTGTTGGAGACTGCCCATCTGGAGCTTGACGGGAAATCGAACGTCAACACGCAGCAGGCCCCTACCTGGCGCGCCAACTGTCGGCGTTCCGAGACCGGGGGGTCCCCGAGCCGACGAGTGAGTGTGCCGCGTGCCCCAGCCCAGATGGGTCGAGCGCGTGGGCGAGCGCGAAGGGGGGAACAGAGAGAGAGGTCGGTGGCCGGAGCCGGGTCGTGGGGGAGTCGGAGAATTCCCGCGGCCTTCGTGTTCGTCCCGCGCCCAGGTCGGGTGCGCTTGCAGTAGGGGGTTACAAGCGTCCGCGCGAGGTGAGGGGAGCGAGCGGCCCCGAGAGAGCGCCTGCCCCTGCCCTTCGTCCCCGCGAGGCCAACCTTCTCTAAGAAGGCCCTGGTCCTTCCTTTTATAGTCGTAAGGAGAGGATCCAGGTGTACAAGATGGGGGTGTAGCAAGGTGCTACGTGTCTAGCGAGGGAGAGCTAGCGCCCTATGTACATGCCAAGGTGGCAGCCGGAGAGATCTTGGCACCCTGTTGGTGTGGCGTCGTGGCTGTTGGTGGAGTAATGGAGCCGGACGGGGGGACAGCTGTCAAAGTGGCTGGGCCCTTGCTGACGTTCTCCTGCTTTCGTAAGGGAGCTGAGAGCCGCCGTCGTCATGATCTAGCGGGGCGCCATCATTTCCTATCTGGCATAGCTGGCCAGATGGGACGCCGGTCTTGTTCTCTGCGACCCAAGTCGGCTCAGGGCAGGGTGATGATGACGCTTCCTGTTGACGTGGCGGTCTCGTGTCCTAGGTCGGGCGTCGTGGAGGCTCCTCCGAAGCCGAGGTCGAGTCCGTCCTGCAAGACAGAGGCAGAGTCTGAGCCCCTGGTCGGGCGAGGCGGAGATCGTTCGGCAGAGGCCGAGGCGGAGTCCGAGCCCTGGGTCGGGCGAGGCGGAGTTCGTCGTCTTCCGGGGCCTTAGCCCGAGTCCGAGCCCTTGGTCGGGCGGAGCGGAGTTCGCCGTCTTCCGGGGCCTTAGCCCGAGTCCGAGCCCTTGGTCGGGCGGAGCGGAGTTCGCCGTCTTCCGGGGCCTTAGCCCGAGTCCGAGCCCTGGGTCGGGCGGAGCGGAGTTCGCCGTCTTCCGGGGCCTTAGCCCGAGTCCGAGCCCTGGGTCGGGTGGAGCGGAGTTCGCCGTCTTCTGGGGCCTTAGCCCGAGTCCGAGCCCTGGGTCGGGCGGAGCGGAGTTCGCCGTCTTCCGGGGCCTTAGCCCGAGTCCGAGCCCTGGGTCGGGCGGAGCCTCCTATGGCACCTCTGGCGAAGTCTGGTCGCCCGTTGGTCTTACCTTTTGCGTTAAACGCCCCGGTGACTCGGTCGGTTGGCGCGGTGATTTAGTCAGGGTTTCTTCTTATCGAAGGCGGGGCCTAGGGCGAGCCGGAGATGCGTCTGCCGTGAAAGAGGAGGCCTCAGGCGAGACGGAGTCATCTTAGGGTCGGCTGCCCTCGCCCGAGGCTAGGCTCGGGCGTGGCGTGGTCAAGTCACTCGTATGGACTGATCCCTGACTTAATCAAACCCATCAGGCCTCTGCAGCTTTATGCTGATGGGGGTTACCAGCTGAGAATTAGGCGTCTTGAGGGTACCCCTAATTATGGTCCCCGACAGAAGCAGACTCCCAATAACTGTCAACAAGCCATCGAATGCATCTCTACTGATGCTGTACTGCGACTTGAACGCCATTACACGCCCAATGGCATCCAGTTGAGAAACCTTTGTCTGGCCGTGAAGGGGCTTCTGTGTCGCGTCGAACATGTCGTAGAACGCCTTTGCAGTCGGCTCTGGCTCGTCATCCATACATCCTCCCGTGTACTGTGCCTCCTGATAGTCGTTCAACATATCCGCTACCCCCGCATCCGCGTCATAATCCTCGACACGTTGTCTCAGCACCTCTTCTCTCGTACGATGCGCTTCACCATGAAATATCCACCGAGTATAGCCCGGCGTAAATCCATTCTTCCAAATATGTTCTACCATGGTCTTCTTTGGTTTTCTTTTCCGGTTGTCACATTTGCTGCACGGGCATGGGACTAGACTCGCTCCTTTAGCAGCTTCGCCATATGCCCGTTCCACGAAATCATCGGTCTTTCTAATCCATTCAGTGGTGACATCGTTCCTTCCTCTACGGCCCGTGTACATCCACTCATGGTCCTCCATCCTCTAACATATATAACCGAGTATAGTTTAATATAGACATGTAATGCATGTACACTACGTTCCTACCTTCTAATAGGTGACGATAGGTCCTAATCCCACCCGCGGTTGCGTAGATGGAGTTAGTTTTCATGCTCTACTCCGATCCGAGATAGAATTTCGGCAGCACCTCCCCGCTGTTCTCCGGATACACGTCCTGGCAGGGAGAGTGTACTGTCCGGAGAACAACAGGGAGGTGACGCCTAAACTCTATCTCAGACCGGAGTAGAGCATGAAACTAACACCATCTACGCAACCGCGGGCTGTCCAAAAAACGTGGACAATTCGAAACTGATACATTTGTAGATATGCAAAGATCTGCATATCTACACCGTATCACTTTCGAACGGGAGACGCCTAACTGGGTTAGGTGATCTACGACCATGATGCGGATGTAGAGGTTATACCTAGGGTGGCGGTGGAGTCAGGCTAGTGGGGCTATGGCGGGTCGGTGCAGTGGCGACGGGACGCGGTGCAGGCAGACCCGCAGCGGCTAGGAAGACAAGTATCTTCTCTGTAAAAAAGAAACACAAGTCTGTTAATACAAAAGCCTAGCAACAGAAAATTTCGGCAGCACCTCCCCTGCACGGGGAGGTTTCGAAATCCTGCAAATAAAAGTATCAGCACGATGGCTGTCTTCCACGCATAATTCAACGGCACGATGGCCGGAAATCCATGCATAAAATGATAAGGACATTCAACCTACGCACAAATACCCTCATTCTCCTTCTCATTAAAAATGTGATTGTGTCTACTTTGATTACATTAATATAAACATGTCTACTAGACTATTACAGCCTCTAGGTTGGGTCTTGGGTATCTTATGCCCGATATTCTTGCCCTCTCGACCTTTCAATATACTTGTGTGAAGTGTTCATAGAGGTGAGGTCATGTGTAGAAATTTTCTATCACTATTTTGTTCTTCGAGCGTTTAGTGGCCAAAAATCACTAGTCTAGGTCGCACTAATGCACATCATTAGTCTAGGTCGCACTTCGTCGCCTTGTTACGTACCGGAGGCGAGGACGGCGGTGGCGCGGCCGGAGGCGCGGACGGCGGGCGGACGACGGCGAGCGGGCGGACGACGGCGAGCGGGCGAACGACGGCGCGTGGGCGGGCGGACGGTGGGGCGCGGGCGGCGGTGAGGCGGGCGAACGGTGGCGCGTGGGCGGGCGGCGGTGGGGCGCGGCCGGCGGTGAGGCGTGGGGAGGCGCTGGCGGCTTGCCGGAGCGCGGGGCGGGCTGCGGGCGTGGCGGCGGTGAGGCAGAGGGAGAAGCGAAAGGAGAAGGAAAGGAGAAGGAAGAAGAAAGCCGGCCGCGCGGCCGGTTAAGTTACTTTCTTTGCCGAGTGCCCGTGATCCGGCACTCGGCAAAGATTTTTTTAAAATTTTAAAATATTCTTTGCCGAGTGCCAGATCGGCGGCACTCGGCAAAGAGTTCTTTGTCGAGTGTCCCCCGTTGCGGCACTCGGCAAAGATTCTTTACTACCTCTTTGCCGAGTGCCACACATCTAGCACTCGGCAAAGACGGCTTTGCCGAGTGTCATCTCTAGACACTCGGCAAAGTGCATTTGTATTTTTTTTATTTTGTCTCCCAAACTTTTTGTGGTATGTTCCTACACTATGTAGATCTACATGTATCATTTGTGGACAATTTTAACAGAGTTTGAAATAGCTAGTAGATTTAGTTTGTTTATTTGAATTTCTTCGGAAAATTCAAATTTGAACTGCAGGTCACTCGAAACTTGGAAAACCGTGCATGAAAAAATGATATTCATGTTACTTAGCATAAGTTACGACCGATTCCAGGAGCGGACCGAAAACTTCGAGCAACATGCTCACTAAACATGGCCGTGAACTTGCCATCCACATGTTTAAAAATTATATAAAACACAAACAAAGTCAGAAAATCATGAAACTTGTCCACGTGTCATGATATCATATGTACAGGTTGTGATAAAAAATTGAGAATGTTTGGACAAAGTTGTGAGACACTATGTGTAGAAACCTAAGAGAACTACACATGAAATCATAGAGTTTCAATGTGGATCTCTTAGGTTTGTACACATAGCGCGTCATAGTTTTCTCGAAATTTTTTCAATTTTTTATCGCAGCCTGTACATATGATATCATGACACGTGGACAAGTTTCAAGATTTTCTGACTTTGTTTGTGTTTTATACAATTTTTAAACATGTGGATGACAAGTTCACGACCATGTTTAGTGAGCATGTTGCTCGAAGTTTTTGGTCCGCTCCTGGAATCGGTCGTAACTTATGCTAAGTAACATGAATATCATTTTTTCATGCACGGTTTTCCAAGTTTCGAGTGACCTGCAGTTCAAATCTAAATTTTCCGAAGAAATTCAAATAAACGAACTAAATCTACTAACGATTGAAACTCTGTTAAAATTGTCCACAAATGATACATGTAGGTCTACATAGTGTAGGAACATACCACAAAAAGTTTGGGAGACAAAATAAAAGAAATAAAAATATACTTTGCCGAGTGTCTAGAGATGGCACTCGGCAAAGAGTTCTTTGCCGAGTGTCAACTGGGCGACACTCGGCAAAGAAGACTCTTTGCCGAGTGCCAACCATTGGCTCTCGGCAAAGACTGACGGCCGTCAGCTTTGGGATGGCCGCTGACGGCCCTTTGCCGAGAGCCCCCTTTGCCGAGTGTTTGACACTCGGCAAACATGTATTTGCCGAGTGTGGACCTGTACCGAGTGTCCTACGCTCGGTAAAGACGCTCGTTACCGAGAGCCGAGCTTTGCCGAGTGCGGCTCTCGGCAAAGCCATCTTTGCCGAGTGCCCGAGAAAAGGCACTCGGCAAAGCGTCCGGCACTCGGCAAAGGCTCGGATTCCGGTAGTGTATATAGCTAAATTAAAATAATGATTTATTGACAGAAACCGATTGACCCATATCGTAGAGAAAAACAAAAACTGATCGGAACAATTGTCCTAACAATGCATTAAATTGAGCCTGACAATGTATAGTGTAGCAGATAAGCGGATCTGCTAGCTCATATATAGCGTACCTAGAACTAGAACTGACGAAAGGATCATTTATTGGCTCAATAACTAACTAGTACATCCTCAATTCCAGTATATAAAGTGTAAACCACTTCTAAGTTATTTAATTTTCTCTATATTACATAGGTCTAGAAAAAGCACGCTTTATATTACAAAACTAGAATAAAAAGTGGTTTAGTAGCTATCACACGTGCCTAACGTGTTCCTTGTCCATGCATGCATACGGTGACATATATGTGTAACTTACCGTTTGAAAGGATAGATCATCTATATGATATGGCCGGGCTACCACTTGCAGACACACGACAAACACATTCACTATTGGAATCCGACTCTTTACCGAGTGTAGCTCTTTACTGAGCACTAAAGTTACCAAACAGCCCTATATATATATAGCTAAATTAATAATGATTCATTGGCAGAAACCGAGTGACCCATATCTTAGAGAAGAACAAAACTTATCGGAACAATTGTACTGACAATGCATTAAATTGAGCCTGACAATGTATAATGTAGCAGATCTGCTCATATATGTATGTCAGACGCATGCAGATAATAATAGTGATGTATAGTAGAAATGAAAGGAATTTATTTGCTCAATAACTAGTAATTCCTTATGTACAACCTAAAACTCTTGAATCGGTTTTTCAAGTATAAGAGATGGTTAAGAGACGACAGGATATAATCCTAAGCCCCTAGATAATAAATGAGACATGCACTCATAGTACAATATTTATAGAAAATCGTGTAGAGATGAGCTATTCATAAAGAGCTAGTCTATTAACTTTTTTCATTTAACTTTCTAGAGACTTCTAATAACTGAGTTTGTACATGTTCTATGGTGTAACCTCTTCTAGTTCAAAGACCAAAACATATAATTAATTCTCTATATATTAATATATCAATATGGATATGTATAGCACGTCTTATATTGTATAACTAGAATAAAAAGTGGTTTCTCGTAGCTACCACATGTGTACTTACGTTTGAAAGGATAGATCATCTATTTGGCTGGGCTGGCACTGCCACTGGCAGGCAGACGACAGCCGCATTATCCCGTTGGGCCGTTCACACCCATAATCATGCATATGGGATCTTCTGTGCCAATGCGGACCAAAAATCGGTTGGGTATGCTGATGCGTATAGACCTGTTCAAACGTCGAGTCAGGTCGAGATCGGGTCGTGGGTTATTTGACACGGCTCGCACCCGACCCGTGTCTAGTGTGGGGTCGGGTCGGGTTGGCCCATGCTTCCTCATTGGGCATGTTGAGTTAGGTTTTTTCAAGTTGGGTCGGGTTTTTTGGCTTTGGGTTGGGTTTTTTCGGGTTGAGTCGAGTTTTGGGTAAAAAATCATGACCCGCGTTACATTGATCGAGTCGGATCAGGTTGGGTTTTTCGAGCGAGTCAGGTCGGTTTGGTCGGGTCGGGTGGTCCATGATCAAGTTATGCGTAGGGTTGGTTCAGTGGGCTGTTTTGGGTGATGATTAGCACCCCTATATATATTCACTAGTCGGTTGCCCGTGCGTTGCGACGACTCACAATAATACCAACGTAAACTATCCACCAAAAAGATCTCAGGATTTTTTATTGATTGTCTCCACTCTCCGCAAAAAAAAAATTATTTGACTAACTGATGTTATTGTTTACTACATCCAATATGTCTTGGTACAATACAAACAATGAAGCGAGCGATTAGAAGAGAGTTCATAACGACTGACTGAACGAACAAATATTATAGAATGACATAATTCCACCATATATAGACCAAATATGAGGAAGTTCGTGAGCTAAAGTTTCTAAAATAAGTCACATGAATTCAAACTTAAAAAAAGATAGATCAGAGTATGAAGTGGTTGCTAAAGTTAGGCATCAATAAAAATTGGATGCGCTTCATACAAATTATGGTACTTCGTAGCAATTACTAATGTTTAAAACCAACAAATAATCTTTCCTTTTACCGTTAGCGTGACAATTCATTGCTGCCCCATCCAATTCAGCAACCTCAAACATCATGGAGTCCATTGCGCCAATGTGGTCTCAGAAACGACCTAATGCATACAAGAGCCAAGAACACAAGGGACAAGCACCCTGTGGTACTGCCCGCATAGATCTTCAAATCCTAACACATATTTTGTAGGATCTATGAGTCAATATCAGAAAAACACAAACCATGTGCAGAAAATAAATAAAGTATTAACATATCTAAATTATGTTCAGTCCTTAGCACAACAAAAAACTAACACCCAAAACAACAGAGGAACAACACCATAATTTTTGCAATGACAAAAGGATGGGTGACAGGTACATAGAAGTGGTAGAAGCATACCGACTTGACACCATAGTAAGGGAAAGGCCATGTAGACAGGCAAAGTCGAGCCATCAAATGGGTACCATAGGCAGCAAATCAGAGACTCCCATTGTCGGGTACCATAATTAGGGGTACCCCCAACACTCCTAAACTCAGCTGGTAATCACCATCAGCACAAGCTGCAGAGAATGATGACCGCGTCAAAAAAGGTCAAGGCTTCATCTACTCAAGGGACGCGATCTCGCCTCGCCCGAGCCCAGCCTCGGGCGGGAACTGTAGTCCCAGGCGAATTCACGCCTCGCCCGAGGGCCTCCTCAAGCAGCAGGCGCACCCTCGACTCGCCCGAAGCCCAGCTCGGGCAGGCTTCATTGTGAAGCAACCTTGGCCAAATCACTTCACCAACTGACTGTATCGCAGGCGCATTCAATGCAAGGATCGCCTGGCACCTTATCCTGACACGCGTGCCTCAGTCGGCAAGGTCGAAGTGACCGCAGTCACTTCGCCCTCCCACTGACTGACCTGACAGGAAAACAGTGCCGCTCGCCCCTCTCCGACTGCTGTGCCACCCGCCAAGATGAGGCTGACAGCAGCTGAGTCCAGCCTCAGGCGCAACAAGAAGCTCCGCCTCGCCCGACCCTAGGGCACGGCCCCTGCCTCGGCCTCGGAAGGCGGTCTCCGCCTCGCCCGACCCCAGGGCTCAGCCTCAACCTCGACCTTGGAAGGCGGTCTCCGCCTCGCCCGACCCTAGGGCTCGGCCTCAACCTCGACCTCAGAAGGCGGTCTCCGCCTCGCCCGACCCCAAGGCCCGGCCTCAACCTCGACCTCGGGAGGAATCGCGTCCTCGCCCGACCCCGGCCTCGGCCTCAGGAGGAATCTCCGCCTCGCCCGACCTTGGGCTCGGACTGACCACGCCGCAGGGGGTACATCATTACCCTACCCTAGCTAGCTCAGGCTATGGGGGAACAAGACCGGCGTCCCATCCAGGCTCGCCCCGGTAACAAGTAATGATGGCTCCCCGCGTGCGTCCATGACAACGGTGGTTCTCAGCCCCCTACGAAAAAAAGGAGACGTCAGCAAGGTCCCAGTAGCCTCGACAGCTATGCTTCTACAGGGCTCAAACGCTCCTCCGACGGCCACGACACCGCGTACACAGGACTCTAGCACCTCTCCGACAGCCACGTTGGCATGTACATAGGCTCTGGCTCCTCTCTGCCAGACACGTTAGCATATTGCTACACCCCCATTGTACACCTGGACCCTCTCCTTGCATCTATAAAAGGAAGGGTCAGGGCCCTCATACGAGAGGGTGGTCGCGCGGGAGGATGGGCTGACGAACCGGCTCACGCTCTCTCTCTCTCTCTCTCCCTCGCGAACACTTGTAACCCCTACTGCAAGCGCATCCTCCTCTGGCGCAGGATAAAACGAGCTGCGGTTTTTCCCCCTTTGTGTTCCATCTCGCGCCAACCCATCTGGGCTGGGGCACATAGCGACAATTTTACTCGTCGGTCTAGGGACCCTGGGGTCGAAACACCGACAGTTGGTGCACCAGGTAGGGGCCTGCTGCATGCCGACGAACAACTTCCCGTTGAGTTCTAGATGGGTAGTCTCCAGCAACCTCTTCAGCCTGGGACGCTGCTCCGTTTCGGAAGTCTCGAGTTCATGTCCCTCGACGACAGCTACGACATGGTACTCCTTCCCCCGCAGCGCGGCAGGCGACAACGACGGTCATCAGCCCGCCCGGCGGTGGCGAACTCGACGACGTCTTCCCCCGTGGCAGAAGAGCAGCATCCGGGTCTGTCCCGCCACCTTCCTCGCCGCAGGAGGAGGAGGCGGGGCAACCGTGGCCAGGCGGGAGGCAACATCTCGTCGGCTGTCGAGCGAGTCGACGACGCTGGCACCTCAGCGGGGGACATGTCAGACATTGCCCTCGCGCCTGGGACGACGACGAGCGTCGTTTCCCCACAGCACGCCAACCCCAAGCGGACAGATGACACCAGCACTCTCGTGGAGGACTTGCTGGGTGTTAGCCTCGTACTAGAGATAACGGTGCGGTCCGTCCCCGACGCGACCTCGTCACCGTCCATCGATCGAGAGGTACCGTCCATTTTCCACCCTGTGCCTTTTAGATTCAGCTTCGATCCACCAAGCGATCCCGCTTCGGTGAGCGCTTTCGTAAAGGCATATCCTAACCTTCCGGGGTACCATATGTGGTCAACCTGGGACCGACTGACGGCCGTCTCGACCTACGGGCCCCCGGGTTCCGAGGAAGACGATGAGCCCAACTCTGGTTGGGATTTCTCTGGGCTCGGTAATCCTAGTGCCATGCGAGACTTCATGACCGCATGCGACTACTGCCTCTCCCATTGCTCCGATGATAGCCACAGCCTTGACGACGAAGGTTGTGGCCCAAGTCGCGAATGTTTCCACGTCGATTTAGGGGGTCATGATGAAGGCAACCACCTTGGTATGTGAGAGCACCTAGAGGGGGGTGAATAGGTGATCCTGTAACACTTGAAACTTAAGCCACAAAAACTTGGTTAAGTGTTAGCGCAATAGTGCCAAGTGGCTAGAGAGGAGTCTTCAAAAAAACACAATGTCCACAAAGATGTCAATCACAGAGATGGCACGGTGGTTATCTCGTGGTTCGGCCAAGACCAACGCTTGCCTACTCCATGTTGTGGCGTCCCAACGGACGAGGGTTGCAATCAACCCCTCTCAAGCGGTCCAAAGACCCACTTGAATACCACGGTGTTTTGCTTGCTTTTCTTAATCCCGTTTGCGAGGAATCTCCACAACTTGGAGCCTCTCGCCCTTACACTTGAAGTTCACAAAGAAGCACGGAGTAAGGGAGGGAAGCAACACACACAAATCCAAAGCAAAATACGCACACACACGGCCAAGAATAGAGCTTGAATGACTATCTCAAAGTTCTCACTAAAACGGAGCTCGAATCAATGAGAATGACAAACGAATGCGCAAAGACTGAGTGTGGATGATCAAGAATGCTCTAAGGTTGCTTGTTTATCTTCTCCATGCGCCAAGGGGTCCCTTTTATAGCCCCAAGGCAGCTAGGAGCCGTTGAGAGCAATCAGGGAAGGCAATTCTTGCCTTCTGTCGACTGGCGCACCGGACATGTCCGGTGCACCACCGGACACTGTCCGGTGCGGACCTCCTTCCTTATTTGGCGAAGCCGACCGTTGACGCTTGGGAGCCGTTGGCGCACCGGACACTGTCCGGTGCCCCCTTCTAGTCGTTGGCTCGGCCACGTGTCCCGCACGGATCGCGCGGCCGACCGTTGGCCCGGTCGACCGTTGGCTCACCGGACAGTCCGGTGAATTTTAGCCGTACGCCGCCGGTGAAGTCCCGAGAGCAGCCAGTTGACAGAGCTAGCCTAGCGCACCGGACACTATCCGGTGCACCACCGGACACTGTCCGGTGCACCACCGGACAGTCCGGTGCACCCAGACTGAGCAGAGTCTTGGCTGAGCAGCCAAGTCTTTTCCAAATTGATTTTTCCTGTTTCCAGCACTTAGACACAATACATTAGTCCTCTAAAACAATGTACTAAGTCTAGAAACATACCTTTAGACTTGGTTTGCACTTTGTCCACCACTTTGCATAGATTATCACAAAAGCACTTGTGTTGGCACTCAATCACCAAAATACTTAGAAATGGCCCAAGGGGCACATTTCCCTTTCAATCTCCCCCTTTTTGGTGATTTATGCCAACACAACATAAAGCAACTAGAACAAGTGCAAAATCAATCCAAATAAGAACTCAAAGTTGTTTTGATCAAATTTGACATATATGGATCACTCTTTGCCACCACTTGGTTTATTTTTGCAAATCAACTCCAAACTCCTATCTCTAGCTCAAACACAATTGTAGAGACATAAAGAGAGCTGTTCCAATAGAAATTGATCAAAGATTTCAACAACTCCCCCTTTTTCCCATAATCAACATTCTCCCCACAAAAAGCCAACTTTTTGACAGGAGAACCAATAAGGGAGTTTTACCAAAACAAAAAAAAACTCTATTCTACTATTTTCAAAACTTCTCAAGTGGTAGCTGATCCATTCCTTGCTTTGGCCTTTATTTTCTCCCCCTTTGGCATCAAGCACCAAAACGGGATCAATTTTGGCCCTATAACCCCATTGCCTTACCAAATCTTCAAATAAGAGTCCAACGGCAATAAGAGTTCACAAGATGAACTTGGAATTAGTTACCCTCTCATCGGAGTGCAGTGGAAGTCTTTCATGGTCCAAGTCCACCTTTCCCTTTCAATCCACCTTTGAGACTGAATTAAGCAAACTCATGCACACGGTTAGTCTCAAAGGGTCAAGTTGTAACACAGCTCCCCCTAAATGTGTGCGTCACTTGCACAAAGACTTGTGGGGAGTGCTTGTACAACTTGAGCACCATAAATAAGCAATAAAATGCAGAAGGAACATGATCAAGGGCATAGATCACACAAGTATGCTATATTTCAATCCAGGTTCCGCGAATCTAAGACATTGAGCTCACTACGCAGCCTACAAAAGGTCTTCTCATCTAGAGGCTTGGTAAAGATATCGGCTAGCTGGTTCTCGGTGCTAACATGAAACACTTCAATATCTCCCTTTTGCTGGTGGTCTCTCAAAAAGTGATGCCGGATATCAATGTGCTTTGTGCGGCTGTGCTCAACAGGATTTTCCGCCATGCGGATAGCACTCTCATTATCACATAGGAGTGGGACTTTACTCAGATTGTAGCCAAAGTCCCGGAGGGTTTGCCTTATCCAAAGTAGTTGCGCGCAACACTGTCCTGTGGCAACGTACTTGGCCTCAGCGGTGGATAGGGCAACAGAAGTTTGTATCTTAGAATTCCATGACACTAGGGACCTTCCTAAGAATTGGCACGTCCCCGATGTACTCTTCCTATCGACCTTACATCCGGCATAGTCGGAATCTGAATATCCAATCAAGTCAAAGGTAGACCCCTTTGGATACCAGATCCCGAAGCAAGGCGTAGCGACCAAATATCTAAAGATTCGCTTTACCGCCACTAAGTGACACTCCTTAGGATCGGATTGAAATCTAGCACACATGCATACGCTAAGCATAATATCCGGTCTACTAGCACATAAATAAAGTAAAGACCCTATCATTGACCGGTATGCTTGTTGATCAACGGACTTACCTCCTTTGTTGAGGTCGGTGTGTCCGCCGGTTCCCATTGGAGTCTTTGCGGGCTTGGCGTCCTTCATCCCAAACCGCTTTAGCAAATCTTGCGTATACTTTGTTTGAGAGATGAAGGTGTCGTCCTTGAGTTGCTTCACTTGGAACCCAAGGAAGTAGTTCAACTCGCCCATCATCGACATCTCAAATTTCTACGTCATCACCCTGCTAAACTCTTCACAAGACTTTTGATTAGTAGAACCAAATATTCTGTCATCGACATAAATTTGGCACACAAATAAATCACCATCACAAGTCTTAGTAAAAAGAGTTGGATCGGCTTTCCCAACCTTGAAAGCATTAGCAATTAAAAAGTCTCTAAGGCATTCATACCATGCTCTTGGGGCTTGCTTAAGTCCATAGAGCGCCTTAGAGAGCTTACACACGTGGTCGGGGTATCGTTCATCCTCGAAGTCAGGGGGTTGCTCCACGTACACCTCCTCCTTGATTGGCCCGTTGAGGAAAGCGCTCTTCACATCCATTTGGAACAACCTAAAAGAATGGTGAGCGGCATATGCTAGCAAGATACGAATGGACTCTAGCCTAGCCACAGGAGCAAAAGTCTCCTCAAAGTCCAAACCTGTGACTTGGGCATAACCTTTTGCCACAAGTCGAGCCTTGTTCCTTGTCACCACCCCGTGCTCGTCCTGTTTGTTGCGGAACACCCACTTGTTTCCCACAACATTTTGCTTGGGACGCGGCACCAGTGTCCAAACTTCATTTCTCTTGAAATTATTGAGCTCTTCCTACATAGCCAACACCTAGTCCGGATCCAGCAAGGCCTCTTCTACCCCGAAAGGCTCAATAGAAGAGACAAAAGAGTAATGCTCACAAAAATTAACTAATCGAGACCGAGTAGTTACTCCCTTGCTAATGTCACCCAAAATCTGGTCGACGGGATGATCCCTTTGAGTCGTCGCTCGAACTTGGGTTGGAGGGGCCTGAGGTGCTTCTTCCTCTTCAACTTGGACATCCTGTGCTCCCCCTTGATCACACGTCTCCTTTTGATGAACCTGTTCATCGTCTTGGGTTGGGGGTGCACCATTGTTGAGGAAGAGGGTTGATCTTGCTCATTTTGTTCCTGTGGTCGCACATCACCAATCGCCATGGTTCGAATTGCAGCCGTTGGAACATCTTCTTCATCTACATCATCAAGATCAACAACTTGCTCTCTTGGAGAGCCGTTAGTCTCATCAAATACAACGTCGCTAGAGACTTCAACCAAACCCGATGATTTATTGAAGACTCTATACGCCTTTGTATTTGAGTCATAACCTAATAAAAACCCTTCTACAGCTTTGGGAGCAAATTTAGAATTCCTACCCTTCTTCACTAGAATGTAGCATTTACTCCCAAAGACTCAAAAATACGAAACATTGGGTTTGTTACCGGTTAGTAGCTCATACGAAGTTTTCTTGAGGAGGCGATGAAGGTAGACCCGGTTGATGGCGTGGCAAGCCGTGTTTATGGCTTCCGACCAAAAGCGCTCGGGGGTCTTGAACTCTCCAAGCATCGTCCTTGCCATATCGATGAGCGTCCTGTTCTTCCTCTCTACCACACCATTTTGCTGTGGTGTGTAGGGAGCGGAGAACTCGTGCTTGATACCTTCCTCCTGAAGGTACTCCTCCACTTGAAGGTTCTTGAACTCGGACCCGTTGTCGCTCCTTATCTTCTTCACCTTGAGCTCAAACTCATTTTGAGCTCTCCTGAGGAAGCGCTTGAGGGTCCCTTGGGTTTCAGATTTATCCTGCAAAAAGAATACCCAAGTGAAGCGAGAAAAACCATCAACTATAACCAAACCATACTTACTTCCTCCTATGCTTAGATAGGCGACGGGTCCGAAGAGGTCCATATGAAGCATCTCCAGTGGTCTTGACGTGGTCATCACATTTTTGGAATGGTGTGAGCTTCCTACCTGTTTTCTTGCTTGACAAGCTACACAAGGTCTATCTTTTTCGAAATGAACATTGGTTAGACCTATCACGTGTTCTCCCTTTAGAAGTTTGTGAAGGTTCTTCATCCCCACATGTGCTAAGCGACGATGCCACAGCCAGCCCATGCAAGTCTTAGCAATTAAGCATGCATCTAGACCGGCCTCTTCTTTTGCAAAATCAACTAAGTAAAGTTTGTCGTCTAGTACACCCTTAAAAGCTAGTGAACCATCACATCTTCTAAAGACAGACACATCTACATTTGTAAATAGACAATTATATCCCATTTTGCATAATTGACTAACAGATAACAAATTATATCCAAGCGACTCAACTAAAAACACATTAGAAATAGAGTGCTCAGATGAAATAGCAATTTTACCTAACCCTTTTACCTTGCCTTGGTTCCCATCACCGAATATTATTGAATCTTGGGAATCCTTATTTTTGACGTAGGAGGTGAACATCTTCTTCTCCCCCGTCATATGGTTTGTGCATCCGCTGTCGATAATCCAGCTTGAACCCCCGGATGCATAAACCTGCAAGGCAAATTTAGGCTTGGGTCTTAGGTACCCAACTCTTGTTGGGTCCTACAAGGTTAGTCACAATTGTCTTAGGGACCCAAATGCAAGTTTTATCTCCCTTGCATCTTGCCCCTAACTTTCTAGCAATTACCTTCTTATCCTTTCTACAAATGGCAAAGGAAGCATTGCAAGAATAATAAATTGTAGAAGGTTCATTCATTAATTTCCTAGAAGCATGAACAATATTCTTTCTAGGCACATGATGAATAACATTTCTCCTAGACATATTTCTATCATGCATATAGGAAGAACTAGAAGCAAACATGGCATGAGAATCAAAGGCATCATAAGCATTATAACTCCTATAAGCATTTCTAGATTGTCTCCTATCATGGAACATAAAAGCATGATTCTTTTGCACACTACTAGCCATAGGGGCCTTCCCTTTCTCCTTGGCGGAGATGGGAGCCTTATGGCTTGTTAAGTTCTTGGCTTCCCTCTTGAAGCCAAGACCATCCTTAATTGAGGGGTGTCTACCAATCGTGTAGGCATCCCTTGCAAATTTTAGTTTGTCAAATTCACTTTTGCTAGTCTTAAGTTGGGCATTAAGACTAGCCAATTCATCATTTAATTTGGAAATTGAAACTAGGTGTTCACTACAAGCATCAATATCAAAATCTTTACACCTAGTGCAAATCATAACATGTTCTACACAAGAGTTAGATTTATTTGCTACTTCTAATTTAGCATTTAAATCATTGTTAATTCTCTTTAAGCTTGAGATAGAGTCATGACATGTAGACAATTCACTAGAAAGCATTTCATTTCGTTTAACTTCTAAAGCAAGTGAATTTTGTGCACTAACAAATTTATCATGCTCTTCATATAAAGGGTCCTCTTGTTTCTCTAAGAGTCTATCCTTCTCATTCAAGGCATCAATCAATTCATTAATCTTATCTATTTTAGTTCTATCCAATCCCTTGAATAAACTAGAGTAATCTATTTCTTCATCACTAGACTCATCATCACTAGAAGAATCATAAGTACTACTGTCTTGAGTACATACCTTCTTCTCCTTCGCCATGAGGCATGTATGACGCTCATTGGGGAAGAGGGATGACTTGTTGAAGGCAGTGGCGGCGAGTCCTTCATTGTCGGAGTCGGAGGAGGAGCAATCTGAATCCCACTCCTTTCCGAGGTGTGCCTCACCCTTGGCCTTCTTGTAATTCTTCTTCTTCTCCCTTTTGTTCCCTTTTTCCTGGTCACTTTCATTATCGGGACAGTTAGCAATAAAATGACCAATCTTACCACATTTGAAGCATGAGCGCTTCCCCTTTGTCTTGGTCTTGCTTGGCTGTCCCTTGCGACCTTTTAGCGCCGTCTTGAAGCACTTGATGATGAGGGCCATCTCTTCATCATTGAGCCCGACCGCCTCAACTTGCGCCACCTTGCTAGGTAGCGCCTCCTTGCTCCTTGTTGCCTTAAGAGCAACGGGTTGAGGCTCATTGATTGGACCATTCAGTGCATCGTCGACGTATCTCACCTCCTTGATCATCATTCGCCCGCTTACGAATTTCCCAAGGACTTCTTCGGGCGACATCTTGGTGTACCTAGGATTTTCATGAATATTGTTCACCAGATGTGGATCAAGTACAGTAAAGGACCTTAGCATTAGGCGGACGACGTCGTGGTCCGTCCATCGCGTGCTTCCGTAGCTCCTTATTTTGTTGATAAGGGTCTTGAGCCGGTTGTATGTTTGGGTTGGCTCCTTGCCCCTTATCATCGCGAATCTTCCAAGCTCTCCCTCTACCAACTCCATCTTGGTGAGCAAGGTGACATCGTTCCCCTCATGAGAGATCTTGAGGGTGTCCCAGATTTGCTTGGCATTGTCCAAGCCACTCACCTTATGGTACTTGTCCCTGCACAAGGAGGCTAACAACACAGTAGTAGCTTGTGCATTTCTATGAATCTGTTCATTAATAAATATAGGACTATCCGAGCTATCAAATTTCATTGCATTCTCAACAATCTCCCATATGCTTGGATGGAGAGAGAACAGGTGACTACACATTTTGTGGCTCCAAAATCCGTAGTCCTCCCCATCAAAGTGTGGAGGCTTGCCGAGAGGAATGGAGAGCAAATGTGAATTTGAACTCTGAGGAATACGAGAGTAATCGAAAAAAAATTCGAATTAACCGTCTTTTGTTTCTCGTAGTCGTAGTCATCCTTTTGGGAAGAAGTGGACTCATCGCTGTCGTCGTAGTAGACGATCTCCTTGATGCGTCTCGTCTTCTTCTTCTTCCCATCTTTGCGTTTGTGGCCCGAGCCCGAGTCGGTAGGCTTTTCATTCTTTGGCTCGTTGACAAAAGACTCCTTCTCCTTATCGTTGATCACAATTCCCTTCCCCTTAGGATCCATCTCTTCGGGCGATTGGTCCCTTCGTGAAGAGAACGGCTCTGATACCAATTGAGAGCACCTAGAGGGGGGGTGAATAGGTGATCCTATAACACTTGAAACTTAAGCCACAAAAACTTGGTTAAGTGTTAGCGCAATAGTGCCAAGTGGCTAGAGAGGAGTCTTCAACAAAACACAATGTCCACAAAGATGTCAATCACAGAGATGGCACGGTGGTTATCCCGTGGTTCGGCCAAGACCAACCTTGCCTACTCCACGTTGTGGCGTCCCAACGGACGAGGGTTGCAATCAACCCCTCTCAAGCGGTCCAAAGACCCACTTGAATACCACGGTGTTTTGCTTGCTTTTCTTAATCCCGTTTGCGAGGAATCTCCACAACTTGGAGCCTCTCGCCCTTACACTTGAAGTTCACAAAGAAGCACGGAGTGAGGGAGGGAAGCAACACACACAAATCCACAGCAAAATACGCACACACACGACCAAGAATCGAGCTTGAATGACTATCTCAAAGTTCTCACTAAAACGGAGCTCGAATCACTGAGAATGACAAACGAATGCGCAAAGACTGAGTGTGGATGATCAAGAATGCTCTAAGGTTGCTTGGTTATCTTCTCCATGCGCCAAGGGGTCCCTTTTATAGCCCCAAGGCAGCTAGGAGCCGTTGAGAGCAATTAGGGAAGGCAATTCTTGCCTTTTGTCGACTGGCGCACCGGACATGTCCGGTGCACCACCGGACACTGTCCGGTGCGGATCTCCTTCCTTATTTGGCGAAGCCGACCGTTGACGCTTGAGAGCCGTTGGCGCACCGGACACTGTCCGGTGCACACCGGACAGTCCGGTGCCCCCTTCTAGCCGTTGGCTCGGCCACGTGTCCCGCGCGGATCGCGCGGCCGACCGTTGGCCCGGTCGACCTTTGGCTCACCGGACAGTCCGGTGCACCACCGGACAGTCCGGTGAATTTTAGCCATACGCCGCCGACGAAGTCCAGAGAGCAGCCAGTTGACAGAGCCAGCCTGGCGCACCGGACACTGTCCGGTGCACCACCGGACAGTCCGGTGCACCCAGACTGAGTAGAGTCTTGGCTGAGCAGCCAAGTCTTTTCCAAATTGATTTTTCCTGTTTCTAGCACTTAGACACAATACATTTGTCCTCTAAAACAATGTACTAAGTCTAGAAACATACCTTTAGACTTGGTTTGCACTTTGTCCACCACTTTGCATAGATTATCACAAAAGCACTTGTGTTGGCACTCAATCACCAAAATACTTAGAAATGGCCCAAGGGGCACATTTCCCTTTCAGTATGCCGGAGGACGATGATCCCCCTGGGTCTGTGCCTCGCATTGACATCCTGCGGGAGCTAGCTGTGGTTCCAGTCCTTGCGGGGGGTCAGGACACATAGCTCGAGCAAATCCACGAGATGCAGGCCAAGCTCGACGAGGAAGCAGGACAACTTGTACAGCTCCAGCAAAACATAGAGCAGGAGTGGGCAGGCCGAGCACTAGCCGGAGAAGCGCGTCATCAGGCCCAGGACGTCCAGCGCTGTATCACTGACGACGCAAGGGCAAGGCTGCCCCGGGCTTCCAGTGGGGTCGGCCAGAACCTGGCTGCAGCGGCAATACTACTCCAAGCGATGCCGGAGCCATCCACCACTGAGGGGCGGCGTATCCAGGGAGAACTCAAGAATCTCCTGGAGGATATCGTGGTCCGACGGGCCGAGAGCTCTGCCTCCCGAAGGCAAGGGAACCCCCCGGAGCATCGCGCCGTGACTTCCCGATTCATGCGGGAAGCCTCGGTCCACACCGGGCGCACGTGAGACGCGACGCCTGCAGCCCCGGGTCGCCTCAACAATAAGCACCGCCACCACGACCATCGAGCCCGCCTCGACGAAAGGGTGCGCCGAAGTTACCACCCCAGATGTGGGGGATGCTACAACAGTGGGGTGGATCGGAGCCCCTCACCCGAACCACCTAGTTCGCAAGCCTTCAGCCAGACCATACGACGGGCGCCGTTCCCGACCCGGTTCTGAGCCCCGACTACCATAACCAAGTACTTAGGGGAAACGAGGCTGGAACTGTGGCTTGCGGACTACCGACTGGCCTGCTAGCTAGGTGGAACGGACGATGACAACCTCATCATCCACAACCTCCCCATGTTCCTCTCCGACGCTGCTCGAGCCTGGCTGGAGCATCTGCCTCCTGCGCAGATCTCCAACTGGGACGATCTGGTCAAAGCCTTCGCTGGAAACTTCTAGGGCACATACGTGTGCCCTGGGAACTCCTGGGATCTCTGAAGCTGCCGCCAGCATCCAGGGGAATCCCTGCGGGAGTATATCCGGTGATTTTTGAAGCAGCGCACCAAGCTTCCCAACATCACCGACTCAGATGTCATCAGCGTGTTCCTCGCCGGCACCACTTGTCGCGACATGGTGAGCAAACTGGGTCGCCAGACTCCCACTAGGGCGAGCGAGTTGATGGACATTGCCACCAATTTCGCCTCTAGCCAGGAGGCGGTCGAGGCCATCTTCCAGAAGGACAAGCAGCCTCAGGGACGCCAGCAGGAAGACATCCCCGAGGCGTCCGCCCAGCGCGGCACGAAGAAGAAAGGCAAGAAGAAGTCGTAAGCGAAACGTGACGCCGCCGACGCAGATCTTGTCGCTGCCGCCGAGCACAAGAACCTTTGGAAGCCTCCCGGAGGGGCCAACCTGTTCGACAAGATGCTCAAGGAGTCGTGCCCCTACCACCAGGGTCCCGTCAAGCACACCCTTGAGGAATGCGTCATGCTTCGGCGCTACTTCCATAAGACCGGGCCCCCGGCGGAAGGTGGCAAAGGCCAGGACAACAACAAGAAGGAGGGCGATAAGGCAGAGGAGTTCCCCGAGGTCCACGACTGTTTCATGATCTACGGTGGGCGAGTGGTGAACGCCTCGGCTCGGCACCGCAAGCAGGAGCGCCGGGAGGTCTGCTCGGTAAAGGTGGCGGTGCCAGTCTACCTAGACTAGTCTGATAAGCCCATCACCTTCGACCAAGGCGACCACCCCGACTGCGTGCCGAGCCCAAGAAAGTACCCGCTCGTTGTCGACCCCATCATCGGCAACGTCAGGCTCACCAAGGTCCTCATGGACGGAGGCAGCAGCCTCAACATCATCTACGCCGGGACCCTCGGGCTCTTGGAGATCGATCTGTCCACGATCCGGGCCGGTGCAGCGCCCTTTCACGGGATCATCCCCAGGAAGCGCGTCCAGCCCCTTGGACAACTCGATCTGCCCGTCTGCTTCAGAACTCCCTCCAACTTCCAAAAGGAAACCCTCACATTCGAGGTGGTCGGGTTCCGAGGAACCTACCACGCGATGCTGGGGAGACCGTGATACGCCAAGTTCATGGCCGTCCCCAACTACACCTACCTCAAGCTCCAGATGTCGGGCCTCAATGGGGTCATCACCGTCGGATCCACATACCGACACACGTACGAATGCGACGTGGAGTGCGTGGAGTACGCTGAGGCCCTCGCCGAATCTGAGGCCCTCATCACCGACCTGGAGTGCCTCTCCAAGGAGGTGCCTGATGCAAAGCGCCACGCCGGCAACTTTGAGCCAGCAGAGGCGGTTAAGTCCGTCCCTCTCGACCCCAGCAACGACGCCTGCAAGCAAGTTCGGATCGGCTCCAAGCTCGACCCCAAATAGGAAGTAGTGCTCGTCGACTTTCTCCACGCAAACGTCGAGGTGTTTGCGTGGAGTCCTTCGGACATGCCCGACATACCGAGGGATGTCGCCGAGCACTCATTGGATATCCGAGCCGGTGCCCGACCTGTGAAGCAGCCTCTGCGCCGTTTCGACGAAGAAAAGCGCAGAGCCATAGGCGAGGAGATCCACAAGCTGATGGCTGCAGGGTTCATCAAAGAGGTATTCCATCCTGAACGGTTAGCCAACCCTGTGCTTATGAAAAAGAAAGGTGGGAAGTGGAGGATTTGTGTAGACTACACTGGTCTAAACAAAGCATGTCCGAAGGTTCCCTACCCTCTGCCTCGCATCGATCAAATCGTGGATTCCACTGCTGGGTGCGAAACCTTAGCATTCCTCGACGCCTACTCAGGGTATCACCAAATCAAGATGAAAGAGTCTGACCAGCTCGTGATTTCTTTCATCACACCTTTTGGCATGTACTGCTATACTACTATGCCATTTGGTTTGAGGAATGCAGGTGCGACATGCCAAAGGTGCATGAACCACGTGTTCGGAGAGCACATCGGCCGAACGGTCGAGGCTTACGTCGATGACATCGTAGTCAAGACGAAGAAAGCCTCCGACCTTCTCTCTGACCTTGAAACGACATTCAAGTGTCTGAGAGCGAAGGACGTGAAACTCAACCCCGAAAAATGTGTCTTCGGAGTCCCCCGAGGCAAGCTCCTGGGGTTCATCGTCTCTGAGCGGGGCATCGAGGCCAGCCCGGAGAAAATCGCGGCCATCACCAACATGGGGCCAATCAAAGACTTGAAAAGAGTACAAAGGGTCATGGGATGCCTTGCGGCTCTGAGCCGCTTCATCTCACGCCTCGGTGAAAGGGGCCTACCCTTGTATCGCCTCTTAAGGAAGATCGAGCGCTTCTCTTGGACCCCCGAGGCCGAGGAAGCCCTCGGAAACTTAAAGGCACTCCTTACAAGTGCGCCCATCTTGGTGCCCCCCGCTGCAGGAGAAGCCCTCTTGATCTACGTAGCCGCGACCACTCAGGTGGTCAGCACCGTGATCGTAGTCGAGAGACGAGAAGAAGGGCATGCACTGCTCGTCCAGAGGCCGGTCTACTTCATCAGCGAAGTGCTATCCGAGACCAAGATCCGCTACCCGCAAATTCAGAAGCTACTGTACGTAGTAACTCTGACGTGGCGAAAGTTGCGACACTACTTCGAGTCTCATCTGGTGACTGTGGTGTCATCCTTCCCCCTGGGGGAAATCATCCAGTGCCAAGAGGCCTCGGGTAGGATAGCAAAGTGGGCGGTGGAGATCATGGGCGAGACAATCTCGTTCGCTCCTCAGAAGGCCATCAAGTCCCAAGTCTTGGCGGACTTCGTGGCTGAATGGGTCGACACCCAGCTACCAACAGCTCCGATCCAACCGGAACTCTGGACCATGTACTTCGATGGGTCGCTGATGAAAACAGGAGACTACACGGGCCTGCTCTTCATCTCACCCCTCGAGAAGCACCTCCGCTATGTGTTGCGCCTCCATTTCCCGGCGTCAAACAACATGGCTGAGTATGAAGCTTTGGTTAACGGGTTGCGCATCGCCATCGAGCTAGGGGTTCAGTGCCTCGACGCTCGTGGCGACTTGCAGCTTGTCATTGATCAAGTCATGAAGAACTCCCACTACCGCGACAGGAAGATGGAGACCTACTGCGACGAGGTTCAACGCTTGGAAGACAAGTTCTATGGGCTCGAGCTCAACCACGTCACTCGGCGCTACAACGAGACTGCGGATGAGCTGGCTAAAATAGCCTTGGGGCGGACAACGGTTCCCCCGGACGTCTTCTCCAGAGACATACATCAACCCTCCGTCAAGACTGACGACACGCCCGAGCCCGAGGAGGCCTCGACCCAGCCCGAGGCATCCTCGGCCACCGAGGGTGAGGCACTATGTGTCGAGGGAGAGCGGAATGGGGTCACGCCTAATCGGAACTGGCAGACCCCGTACCTGCAATATCTCCACTGAGGAGAGCTCCCTCTCGACAAAGCCGAAGCTCGACGACTGGCGTGGCGTGCCAAGTCGTTCGGCGACTGGCATCGCCGAAGGGCAGGAGCTATTGCAAGAGATACACTCGGGGGCTTGCGGTCACCACGTAGCACCTCGAGCCCTCGTTAGGAACGCCTTCCGACAAGGCTTCTACTGGCCAACCACGGTGGCCGACGCCACTAGGATTGTACGCTCCTACCAGGGGTGTCAATTCTACGCGAGACAGACGCACCTGCCCACTCAGGCCCTGCAGACAATACCCATCACTTGACCGTTTGTTGTGTGGGGTCTGGACCTCGTCGGTCCCTTGCAGAAGGCACCTAGGGGCTTCTCGCACCTGCTGGTCGCCATCGACAAATTCTCCAAGTGGATCGAGGTCCGACCCCTAACCAGCATCAGGTCCGAGCAAGCGGTGGCGTTCTTCACCAACATCATCCATCGCTTCGGGGTCCCGAACTCCATCATCACCGACAATGGCACCCAGTTCACTGGCAAGAAGTTCCTCGACTTCTGCGAGGACCACCACATCCGGGTGGACTGGGCCGCCGTGGCTCACCCCATGACAATGGGCAGGTGGAGCGTGCCAATGGCATGATTCTGTAGGGACTTAAACCGAGGATCTACAACGACCTCAACAAGTTCGGCAAGCGGTGGATGAAGGAACTACCCTCGGTGGTCTGGAGTCTGAGGACGATGCCAAGTCGAGCCACGGGTTTCTCACCGTTCTTTCTAGTCTATGGGGCCGAGGCTATCTTGCCCATAGACTTAGAATACTGTTCCCCGAGGACAAAGGCGTACGACGACCAAAGCATCCAGACCAGCCGAGAGGACTCGCTGGACCAGCTGGAAGAGGCTCGGGACGTGGCCTTGCTACACTCGGCGTGATATCAGCAGTCTCTACGACGCTACCACGCCCGAGGGGTTCGGCCCCGAGACTTCCAAGTGGGAGACTTGGTGCTTCGGCTGCGGCAAGACGCCCGAGGGCGCCACAAGCTTACTCCCCCTGGGAAGGGCCATTCATCATCACTAAGATTTTGAAGCCTGGGACATACAAGCTGGCCAACGATCAAGGCGAGGTCTACAGCAACGCTTGGAACATTCGATAGCTATGTCGCTTCTACCCTTAAGATGTTTCGAGTCGTTCATATGCCTCGTTTTCTTTACATACACAAATAGAGTCTAACCGTCAAGGAAGGGTCCGCCTTGCCTCGACAAAGCCCGACCCTCCCTCAGGGGCTAGAAGGGGGGAACCCCCTCTGCGTCAAAATTTTCCTCGGAAAAAGTCTTTCTGCCAGAACATCTTTCGCGCTTTTCGACTGCTTCGATAGCGGGGTCCTGAAAATGACGGAGTACACGTAAGCGGCAAGGCCGACCGAGCCGAGGGACTCCTACGCCTCCGGGATACGGATACCTCACTCATCACCTTCCGCGATAAGTAACTCATGCTCGGATAAGCGATTCTGCTGCCGAACAAGTCTCAATGCTCGAAAACTTTTCTACCAGAACGATTTTCGTGGCTTCTCGACTATATCGATAACAGGATCCTGCGGACGAGTAAGAGTACACGTAAGCAGCAAGGCCGACCGAGCCGAGGGACTCCTACGCCTCTGGGATACAGATACCTCACTCATCACCTTCCACGATAAGTAACTCTCATTCGGATAAGTGATTCTGCTATCGACGAACAAGTCCTGATACTCGAAACAAGAGGAAAGGAAATATAGCTTTACAACACGACAATAATATGTTTGGGCCTTGGCGGCCACAAAAAACATACGCACACTACAGACAAAGTGTTCCTACAGGTTCCGACATCGACAGAGGGAGCAGCAACACCCTCGGCGTTGTTTCCACCTTCGGCGGAATGTGGCCCGGCCTCGGATGGTGACACGGGCGAAAGGAACTCCACCTCGAAGGAAGATGTCAGCACCGCACCTGGGCCATCGCAGCCAGGGTCTCCTCTAGGGCCCCGGTCCGAGCAAACATCTCGACCGACCGCTCCATAGCCTCAGCCAGCTGTCCTCCGAGGACATCAGCCCGGCTCACGGCCTCGGCAGCGTGACTCCAAAGTTCGTCCTGCTCATGGATGACCTGGCAAGGCTCTAGCTGCCGCTACTGCGCCTCCTTGGCCAGGGAAGCCACGTGCCCCCGGGCCAACGAAGCCTCTTCTCGAGCCGACTCCGCCTCTGTCCACGCTGACACCGCTGCCTCCGGCTCCGGCTCATCGTAGAGCGACCGAGGTTTCCTTAACTGAGCAAGAGAAGCCTTGAGTGGTAAGGCCGACCGAGCTAAGGGACTCCTACGCCTCTAGGATATGGATACCTCACTCATCACCTTCCGCTCAAGACAACTCACACTCGGTTAAGCGGTTCAGCTAGCTGACAGGCGAGTCACGACGCTCGAAATGAGGGGCAAACATGGCTTCATGCCCAAATCCCCAGATGTTCAGGCCCCGACAGCCACAATGAACACACATCGGCACTCAAGGTGCCATTACAAACGGAACTCCGATTCCACTCCCGCAGGTATGAACAACCTCCACATCGGAGGGCCTACGGGACGACAAACTCCGGGTGGCTCACCGCCGGCCACTGCAGCAGTGACAACGACCTCCGCTCCGGGCGGCTAAATAGCAGCAGTGATGACCTCAAGGTAGATGCTGCTGTGGCAAGGCCCTCGCCCACGTCCCCACTCGAGGGGCGAGGACAAGCTATCAAAGCCAAAGAGCCGGAGGTCCGGCCGCGGGTGGCTCCCCCGGTCTCATCGACGGAGAAACCGCCTCTGGCGACCACCACCTCCGCACCGACGACAGCGGCCACCTGCGCGTCGGCGCTACGCCAACGAATGGCGGCCGCCCCAGCCTGCACCGGCAGATCCCCACTCAAGTCCTCGTGGACGGGCAGGCACCCACCTCCGCGCGGAGGCGTCGTGCCGGAGTGAGGACAAGACAATCCAAGAACATGGACGCCGCCCTAGCGGTGTGCGATGACTTGGACGGTCCCCCGGTGCGCACAGTGCAACAGCCGCCCGTACGGCGGGTAGACAGCCACACTCCGCCCCAGCGATGGGAGGTGGCACCGGAAGCAGCGCCAGAGCCAGCTAAGCCAGTGAGCCAGGCATGCTGGAGCTGACGACGCTTGCGGCCGACTGGCCCCACGTTGTCGAAGTCCGCCCCCTTCGCTAGGGCGGTGAGTGCCCTCTCCCCAGAATGCTGAAAGAAGAGGTGGCCCGTCGGCCCACACGGGAGGTAGAGCTCAGGCTCGCCTCGCCCTCCTCCCCATCAAGGATGATGAAGATCCTTGAAGCTGGGGGCGGGGCAGAGGCTGCAGCCCGGCTTGCTTCTCCCCACCATCGAACTGGTGGTCACCATCCTGGGTGACCAGTGGTGAGGGAATACAGTCGGGCTGCCTGATGAAAATCCATGAAGCCGAGCGATGGCTGAAGGGTGCCCACCTCCGTGAGGTTGCGCTCCTCCAACAACAAGACGAAGGCAACGCGGGCGCTCCCCATCCGGGGGCTCCAAAGGTGGAAGGACGCGATGCATGAGGGGAGTGCGAAGGCATGGCTACCACCCGGGGGGTCGATCCCTTTTTAAAGGCGGCTCTCCCCACTCGCGTCCTCAGGCATCACAGACTAAGTCTTCACCGACGTGCTCTAGGGTCCTCCCCCTATGACACGGGGGCTGGGTCCCACACGTCATGCAAGCTGGCTTGGAACAAAAGAAGCCAAACCGTCGCGAGCGGAGCGTGTAACCGCCCCGCTGTTACAAGCACTCCTCCATCCTCGCCGAAACCCGCGGTTGAAAAGGCGAACCGCCATGCAGGTGGTGTGCAACCGCACCATGGGGACGCACCCCTTCGACTTCGACGCATCCAGCATGGAGGCCCAGGCCCACACGTCATGTAACCGGCGCGCCGGTTACTACGTGCAAGAAACTGCACCGCCATTTGCCCCAATGACGCGCCTTCTCGACTGTGGAACCAGTGCCGCGACTCGAGGCAATCCTGCGCATGGCCCAACAGTGCCAACCGAGCACATCGGTCACGGGTCAGTCAGCTGCGGGAAGAGGCACGACAGTCGATATGGCCAAAACTGTGCCGACAGTAATGGCGGCAGCAGGCGAGCGGAAGCAGCAGTCAAGTCGTCTGCAGGCTCACATCCCCTCCTGGAGCAGCAGGGGAGCCCTCTCCCACGGCGTGAAGACGACGCGCCCGTTCCTCAAATGACTCGCGCACGCGCAACGGCCGCCCCGCGAACCACCCGTCCCATCGCATTAACTCCGTGGCAGGGCAGGCGACACCTTTGGTAGGCGAAGCGGGCGTCGTTTCACCTCCTCCATGATGACCGCATCAAAAAAGGTGCGCCACACCGTTTAAATTCATATCCTTTTCTTCTTCCCCTTTCTATCTCTTGCTACAGGGATCGGGAAAGGGGACATTTCGAAAGGGATCCTTCTCCGCGAAGGAAGCGGGCCCCGAGCCCTCCTACTGATCAGGGGTTCGAAGGCTGGCCCCTCGGAAGGGTTCGACAGCCGCCCCAGAGCACTCGAGCTTTAGGCTCATTACTAATCAGAGGTTCGAAGGCTGGACCCTCGGAAGGGTTCGATAGTCGCCTCAGAGCACTCGGGCTCCGCGCCCACTACTGATCAGGGGTTCGAAGGCTGGCCCCTTAGAAGGGTTCAATAGTCGCCCCAGAGCACGCAGAGCAGGGATGATTCTAGGTACATCTGATACATGGCCGAGGCTCGGGCTATGCTCCTGAGGTACCCTAGGACATTTCTGAGACCAGCAGGAGCGATTTTGTAACATAATCCCATCAGAGGGAGGCATCGAGCCCTCGGACCCTATTGAACGGGACCGGGTCCGGCAAATCACCTACAGGTACTTTTGGAGCGCGCCTCTGGGCCACTAGCCGACCCTTATCGAACGGGGCACGGGCGTCCACTCGGATCACCCGTTAGCAACTCAATGGAGACACCATGTTCGGCGCCCTCCAAGGGCAACATGTCGCTTCCCCCCCCCCTTCCTCCTTGTGGAAAGGCAACGAAGGGGCGTATGATAAAAGTCCAGTCGGTCCTTGATCGTCCTCTCGCTCCGTGCAGAGGCTCAGGGGCTACTCTCGCAAACCTGGCTACGGCCAAACCGTTGACAGCGTCAACAAACCAGCCTGAGAACTCGGAACTTGACTATGCACCCGAGCTACCATCAGATCGCATGAGGGAGCAATCAGACTGGCCAAGGCATCACGAAAGGCATTAAGACCTCGGAGGAGTCAAACCACTCCTCTGAGGCCTCGGGTCTACACCCGGCGGGTGCGCTCGCGCGCACCCACCGGAACAAAATATAACCGAGAAAGGTCGGTCCCCTTGCAAAAAAGTGCGACAAAGCCTCCAAGCGAGTACCAACACTCCCTTTGAGGCTCGGGGGCTACTGTCGGGTACCATAATTAGGGGTACCCCCAATACTCCTAAACTCGGCTGGTAATCACCATCAGCACAAGCTGCAGAGACTGATGACCGCGTCAAAAAAGGTCAAGGCTTCGTCTACTCAAGGGACGCGATCTCGCCTCGTCCGAGCCCAGCCTCGGGTGGGAACTGTAGTCCCAGGCGAATTCACGCCTCGCCCGAGGGCCTCCTCAAGCAGCAGGCGCACCCTCGACTCGCCTGAAGCCCAGCTCGGGCAGGCTTCGTTGTGAAGCAACCTTGGCCAAATCACTTCACCAACCGATCGTATCGCAGGCGCATTCAATGCAAGGATCGCCTGACGCCTTATCCTGACACGCGTGCCTCAGTCGGCAAGGTCGAAGTGACCGCAGTCACTTCGCCCTCCCACTGACTGACCTAACAGGAAAACAGCGCCGCTCGCCCCTCTCCAACTGCTGTGCCACTCGCCAGGATGAGGCTGACAGCAGCTGAGTCCAGCCTCAGACGCAACAGGAAGCTCCACCTCGCCCGACCCTAGGGCTCAGCCCCCGCCTCAGCCTCGGAAGGCGGTCTCCGCCTCGCCCGACCCCAGGGCTCGGCCCCTGCCTCGGCCTCGGAAGGCAGTCTTCGCCTCGCCCGACACCAGGGCTCGGCCTCAACCTCGATCTCGGAAGGCGGTCTCCGCCTCGCTCGACCCCAGGGCTCGGCCTCAACCTCGACCTCGGAAGGCGGTCTCCACCTCGCCCGATCCCAGGGCTCAGCCTCAACCTCGACCTCGGAAGGCGGTCACCGCCTCACCCGACCCTAAGGCCCAGCCTCAACCTCGACCTCGGGAGGAATCACGTCCTCGCCCAACCCCGGCCTCGGCCTCAGGAGGAGTCTCTGCCTCGCCCGACCTTAGGCTTGGACCGACCACGCCGCAGGGGTACATCATTACCCTACCCCTAGCTAGCTCAGGCTACAGGGGAACAAGACCGGCATCCCATCCAGGCTCGCCCCGGTAACAAGTAATGATGGCTCCCCGCGTGCGTCCATGACGACGGTGGTTCTCAGCCCCCTACGGAAGCAAGGAGACTTCAGCAAGGTCCCAGCAGCCCCGACAGCTGTGCTTCTACAGGGTTCAAACGCTCCTCCAACGGCCACGACACCGCGTACACAGGACTCTAGCACCTCTCTGACAGCCACGTTGGCATGTACATAGGGCTCTGGCTCCTCTCTGCCGGACACGTTAGCATATTGCTACACCCCCATTGTACACCTGGACCCTCTCCTTGCATCTATAAAAGGAAGGGCTAGGGCCCTCATACGAGAGGGTGCTCGCGCGGGAGGATGGGCTGATGAACCGGCTCACGCTCTCTCTCTCTCCCTCGCGAACGCTTGTAACCCCTACTGCAAGCGCATCCTCCTCTGGCGCAGGATAACATGAGCCGCGGTTGTTGGGGGCCTTCGTCCTCCGAAGGTCCTCAAAAACATGATTTGACAATGTTTTCCAAGTGGATTATGTGAACAGGTATCTTCGGACTCAGAATTATGAACATGAAGCACGGCCAGGACGAAGCCTGAACCAGACGAAGGACGAGCTGATTACCAAGCTCTACGAAGGATGGTGCACAGCTGAAGCTGTGCGCAGGGAAGCTTCGTCGCGATAGCAGAGGGGGGAACCGACTTAGAGATGAAAAGACTACGTGGACCTTGACAGATTTTCATAAGTCATTGACAAATGTAATGGACATGAATGTAATTTTACGTGGGCTGCGTCCCACGTCTATAAATAGATGAACAGTACTCCCGTACTGTTCACGCT
Source organism: Zea luxurians (assembly GCA_029449295.1). Taxonomy (NCBI): domain Eukaryota; kingdom Viridiplantae; phylum Streptophyta; class Magnoliopsida; order Poales; family Poaceae; genus Zea; species Zea luxurians. The sequence goes on along the minus strand of JAOPSE010000021.1, from coordinate 63,996,452 downwards.
GACTTGGCATTTGCTTTTGCGTCACGCTTGCACTTTTCATCTTCTCTCAGGACCAAAGGTACATTTGTAATTTGAAATCATTTCTATTTTTCCATGTTAATAAAATAGAAATGATTCTATGACGATGTTTATATTATATTTCACACTTTATATGAATCCTTCGTCATTACTTATTATATCTACGAAGGTATGTCTCTTGTGACCTTCGTCCGAAATTCATTATTTCCCGAGAAGAAATAATGTTTGGAAGGACGAAGGACTTTAACACTTAACACTTTTTATGTTGCCTTGTTCTTAACTCTTAGCATTTGAGAACAAGTCTCCAACATTGGCGCCCACCTCCGGTGAACTCACTTCCACTTCGAGTTTTTTGAACACCTTCGGAAGCTATAGACCTTCGCTATGGCGCCGAAGAAAGCTTCAGCGACTGGGGCTGCAGCACTGCAACCGCTGGACCACAACCAGGAGACCGTCTCTCTTCGGGAGGCCCGAAGCCAGAAGAGAAAGGCCGTCAGCCCGACGCTTCAGGAGGAAGAGCTAGACCAAGAAATCAGGGATATGGAGATGCTACATCAACAGGTGCAGAGGAAGAAGGAAAAGATGGCCCGGCTAGCTGAGTTGCAAAGGCAGATAGACGAAGCCTCTGAGGAAGTTCGCCATCTTACTCACGATGAGCAAAACAGAAGGCCTCAGCAGAAAGACCTTCATCAGGAGGGCTTCGTCAACAAAGATGACTGGTATGACAATTTCCATCAGGGAAATTTTGTTTTCGATGATGCTTCTCCTTTGTCCGCTGAGCTGCAGGCTACACCTTGGCCTCCATCCTATAAGCCACCCCAGCTTCCCATGTTCGACGGCCACTCAGACCCGAAGTAGTTCTTGATGAGCTACGAAGCAACAGTGTCTTCGTATGGGGGCAATGCTGCAGTCATGGCGAAGTCTTTCGTTATGGCCGTCAGGAATGTTGCTCAGACCTGGTATTCCTCCCTTCGACCAGGAACGATCACCTCATGGCAGAAGCTGAAGGATATGTTGTTAACCAGCTTTCAAGGATTTCAGACGAAGCCGGTCACTGCTCAAGCCTTGTTCCAGTGCACTCAGGATCATGAAGAATACCTTCAGGCGTATGTCAGAAGGTTCTTGCGTTTGAGGGCGCAGGCACCAACGGTGCCCAATGAAATTGTTATCGAAGCCATGATCAAGGGGCTTCGTCCTGGACCTGCAGCCCAATACTTTGCTAGGAAGCCTCCTCAGACTCTGGAGAAGCTGCTCCAAAAGATGGACGAGTACATTCGTGCTGATAATGACTTTCGCCAAAGAAGGGAGGAGGCCTTCAGATTTTCTGAGATGACCAGGGGCTTCGGGGGAAGATTCTATCCGAGGCATGTCAGGTCCATCCACAACACTCAAAATGATGATAAGGGGAGTCAGCAGAACAGGCCGCAGTGCTCCTCACAGGCTTCGGGGCAACAGGCAAACTTTCTTTCGGCCACCAGCTCCAAGAGGCAGAGGCGCCAGGGGCTTCGGCGGGAGATTTGGAGATCAACCAAGGAGGACATTTTGCTTATTCTGCGGTGAGAACAAGGGCCATACCACCAGGATGTGCCATGTCACCATCCAGAAACAAAAGGAGCTAGCAGAAGCTGCAGCGCAACAGGGTACAGCCGAAGCAGGTCATGCATACTGCTTCGTACCATCAGCCTTACATCCCGGAATATGTGGGCAACCACCCTGCAGTTTCCGTAGCTTCGGCGAGTCAACCTCAAGCTTCATGGCAACAGCCCCCGCCTCCACCTCCGCTGCAACAAGGCCAACAGCCAGAAGGGAGCCAATATGTTCCGCACCAAAGGGATCTCAGAGAGCAATCTGAAGCTCGCACAGTCAATAGTACTGTGCCAGAATCGAAGCACATTTATTGACAGATATCCTACTTTGATAACAGTCTTTTCCGTTTAAGTTCTATTTTCTGTGTAATAAAGAACATTTCAGTTTTCATATAATAGTTTCGTGGTTGGTTATGAGGAAAATCTATCTTCTCCACAGGCTTAAGTTGCTGAAGCTTAAAATATTTGCGGTAACAAGGAGGACCTTCGAATTATTAAAAATCCTTCGAAGCAACAAAAAGTCGTTCTAAGGAACGCAGAGTAAGTTGCCGAAGTTACAAAAAGCCGTTCCAAAGGGAGCGCAGTGTAAGTTTTTTGCTCCAAAGACGTTCCTAAGGGAATGCAGAGCATACAGCGAAAAGTCAACGCTGATACCGCCTAAGTAAAAGGCGAAGAAGCTCCAAAGACGTTCCTAAGGGAATGCAGAGCTTATACCGCCTAAGTAAAAGGCGAAGAAGCTCCAAAGACGTTCCTAAGGGAATGCAGAGCTTACAAGTATATTTTGTGTGTATCTTCGGAACAAATGTCATTTGCATAACATAACATCATCACATCATTTTGCATAGCATAAGCATCATACATCATGTTGCATATGGCAAAAGAAGGGGACACAGTATCAACCTTCGAAAGGATGCTTTGAGAAAGAGCAAATTGTGTAAAGTCACGAGGGAATACAATGATAATCTTCGGAAAATAGCTTCGGAGAATGTTTACACGAAGCATGGATGAGCTTCATCAGAGTAATATCAAAATTGTATAGCTTCGGAGAATGTTTACACGAAGCATGGATGTGATTTATCAGAACAGTTTTAACGGAGAATGTTTTCTTCACGAAGCATGAAAAGAAGGGAAGGTGTTTTCTCGCCGAAGGCTCAAAAATGGTATGTATGTAGAATTTCATGCATCGTAAAGAATTGAATAATGAAAAGAGACTTGTATATTACATTCAAATGTACAAAATATTACAGAGAATCACACTTCCAATGTTTTTTCTAATAACATTTAGTCTTCTCTTAGTACTGCTTCGGCGGCCTCATTTAGAAGTTGATCAACAACTTTATCCATGATAGCTTCGGCCATTCGTTTAATCTCGTCATCTCCTTTTATGTGAGGGTCGGCAGTCGATCCAGCAGGTTCTGAGGGAAGAGAACATTTCTTCATTACTATTACAAATCGCCAACAAAGTTTGAAATAAAAATTACAACACAATAAGAACGATTAATTAATACCTAATTGCCTTTCGGGCTCTGTACTTCTTTCGGCAGCTTCTGCCACTTTCCTAGCATCATGGATGCCTTTTTCACTTCTTTGAATTATTTCTTGCGCCATTTCTCGGCCGCCATTGTCCCAGATATCAGTGAAGAATTTACCGCCAACCATGCTTGCTTCGGTCGAGGGATCTTTGATGTCTTCAGAGGACAGGGCAGCTTCGGACTGAGCTAAGGATTTTATATGTTCACAACCTTTTTTCTCCAAAATAGCAGCAATTCCTCTGGCGCCTGAAAAAGCGCAGATGTCACCGCGGCTGCTCAGGATTTCCTCGAAGGCTTCTGCTTCGTGACTGATCCAGTCCAGTGGACCTTCGGGATTGCCTCTTGGAAAATTCTCTTCACTAGAAAAGGCGCCAACGCTGGCGAAACTGGATTTTATCTTTTTGACGCATTCTACAGATTTAACATAGCATTTCCTCTGAGATGCACGAAGCTCTTTAACACTTAACTCTAAATTATTGACCAAATGATCACTAAGTTCTCGTTTTGTTTCCTCAAGCGCACGTTCCTCTTTAGCTCTAGCTAGCTGTTTCTGAAGATCTTTAATTTCATGTTTTTGGGCTTCCGCCTGGGTTTTTGAAGCAGCTTCGTCCTTCTTTACCTTATCTACCAGTGTAAGCAGAATTTTATCCTTCTCCAGAGCTTCGTTTCTCAGTTTAATAACTTCTGATCGAAGGTTGTTGAACGCAATTTCATAGCTTTCATCTTCGGCACTCTTTTGTGCTCTTAGTGCGTTGCTCAGGATCAAACCCTATACAAAAAAGAATCCATATAAGAATAAAGGAATGAATTACGTATTGTAAAATTTTTTCAAACGTCTAATTCCTATACCTTCAAGCTATTATACGCAAGACTGTCCGCGAGATCTTCCTTCGTCATAGCACATAATCCAGCTTCGAGCTTCGGGAAACCCATACTTCTGGCCATCTCCCGGCAGACAGATAATTCTTTGTTATCGGGGAGGCAGTATAGGAAGTCGTCTTCATTTGTCCCATTGAACACTACTGCCCCCTTCGGATACTTTAACTCTCTAGCATAGTGATCGGCTTCATAAGTCTCTTCTTCAGATAATTTCTTCCCCGAAGCATGTCGTATGATGTAATCGCATGTGCTCGCAGGAGCTTCGGGGACGACAGTGTCAATTTCCGCAACCAAAAATGGTTCTAATGTTTTTATTTTCTCGGTCTCCAAAGATTGTTCCTTGGTGGGCTCTGAAGGTCCAGCCTCAGTTTCAGCTTGTTGTTTCGAAGCTTCGGTAGACGCTTCAGCAAGTTCAACAGTCTTTTTTGGAGTTGTGCTTGAAGACTTAATTGTCTCCAAGACATCTAGTACGTTCACCATTCTTTTTCTTTTTGGGGTCACCAATGGGCCCTTTTGGTTTTTTATTGTTTCAACATTTACCGAAGGACTTAAGATTTTCGATATTTTTGGCTCTTCGACCTTCGGTTTCTCTGCTTTTTCTACTGAAGGCGCTTCAGTCTTTTCTTCCATCTTCGGCACTGGAGCTGGTTCGGTAGCTTCAGAGGCCAAAGAGACTTCACCAATAAATTCTGGCACTGTGGCCGGCTCAATAAAACGCACTGGGTGGGTGAGCACCTTCATCTTTTTCCTTTGCGGCACTGACTCACTAGTAGCACTCGTCGTAGCTTCCGCCGCAGTAGAAGTATTTTTTCTTTTGCGACTCAATACCGGATAGTGGTAGTCAGGGTAGACAAACCCGACTGCGTCGAATACCCGGTTGAGCCTTTTCTTTTTCGGCCTCCGAAGGCTGCTGATAACGCAGTGTTCTCGGCCTTCGAATATGCCCCAAGCAGTTCGTCACTTAATGTCTCAATGCTTTTCAACCAGTCATCATCAGGTTCAACAAATTTATCTGCATATTTGAATGTGTATTTCAGTCTGACCAGTCCGCCTTCGTCGGACTCTTTGATGGTCTCCTTCGGCATCTCCCACTTTTCTGCAAGTGGCCACACCCTGAAGGCAATATGCTCTTGGACCAAGTCCCTTGTCCCAATGAAAGAGCAGATTACGCCGAAGGCCCTTTGGCATTCCTCGGCCGCTTCATCCATTTCAACCTTCGGCCTTCGAAGTCCGAAGCGTTGCCAGATGGGGCGCATAATGATACTCTTGACATTTTCTTCCGCTGTTAAGTCATTCTTTACATAGAACCATTCAGTCATCCAAGCTCCGGGCCACCTCTTCCGAAAAGTTGGCACAGGGCGGCTTGACCCGGAGCGGGCACCGAAGCTGTAACACCCAAAATTGTTGTGATATTGTTCTTTTCCCCAGGGCTTCGTCTCATATAACAACTCATGAATGTTGCAAAAACTTTTAGCATTTGGTTCTAAACCTTGGCTTCTTGCAGCCCAGACAAACATCCCCATTCTTATGATAGCTTCGGGAGTAAGTTGATGAAGGTAGACTTGAAATGTTTTCAGTACCTCAACAACAAAGTTGCTCAGGGGGAATCGAAGCCCAGCCTTGAGAAAGCTTCGGAAGATTACAACTTCATCTTCTTCGGGGGTGGGAGAAGTCTTTTCTCCAGCGTCAGCTCTCACAATAGATATATCTCGAAAATACCGCCCCCTCATATTATCAATATGGCTCTGCTTAATAGTAGTTTTCCCGAAAACCGTGTGACTTGGTCGCCATGGTCGATCTTCGGATTCTTCCCCACCACTTTCTACATCAAAACTGTCGCTGTCATCAGTATCTTCGGACAAACCTTCAAGAATTTCCTTGGTGATTTTCTCTGTGTTGGTTTCCGCCATCGCTATAAGGAACCCCAAGTTCTTCTCTTCGTCGAGGCTCAGCTTCGTCTCGGCAGCGATCTTCTTACTTTCAGACATCTTCGGAAACGCTAAAAAACTGTTTTTAAGGCCGAAGCTTCAAAATCAAAAAGACCAGCAAATCTTAGTGCACAAGAGCTAAAAATTTAGTGGGCCGAAGCAGATGGCAAGTGTGCGTACCAAATAAGTTTGCGGTATGATCTTATTTATACCCCTAGGGCGTTGAAAATTGAAAGACCCCACTTGTCAGTGAATGTTGCTATTCTAGCAAAGGGAAGGTGTTTTTTCGGACCTTCGGCTCAAGGCCTTCGTCCATATCGCAATCTGAATTTATTATTAACAAATTAATATTGCGAGGGGCTACTGTTGGGGGCCTTCGTCCTCCGAAGGTCCTCAAAAACATGATTTGACAATGTTTTCCAAGTGGATTATGTGAACAGGTATCTTCGGACTCAGAATTATGAACATGAAGCACGGCCAGGACGAAACCTGAACCAGACGAAGGACGAGCTGATTACCAAGCTCTACGAAGGATGGTGCACAGCCGAAGCTGTGCGCAGGGAAGCTTCGTCGCGATAGCAGAGGGGGGAACCGACTTAGAGATGAAAAGACTACGTGGACCTTGACAGATTTTCATAAGTCATTGACAAATGTAATGGACATGAATGTAATTTTACGTGGGCTGCGTCCCACGTCTATAAATAGATGAACAATACTCCCGTACTGTTCACGCTGACTTGGCATTTGCTTTTGCGTCACGCTTGCACTTTTCATCTTCTCTCAGGACCAAAGGTACATTTGTAATTTGAAATCATTTCTATTTTTCCATGTTAATAAAATAGAAATGATTCTATGACGATGTTTATATTATATTTCACACTTTATATGAATCCTTCGTCATTACTTATTATATCTACGAAGGTATGTCTCTTGTGACCTTCGTCCGAAATTCATTATTTCCCGAGAAGAAATAATGTTTGGAAGGACGAAGGACTTTAACACTTAACACTTTTTATGTTGCCTTGTTCTTAACTCTTAGCATTTGAGAACAAGTCTCCAACAGCGGTTTTTTCCCCCCTTTGTGTTCCATCTCGCGCCAACCCATCTGGGCTGAGGCACGTAGTGACAAATTTACTCGTCGGTCTAGTGACCCTTCGGGGTCGAAACGTCGACACCCATCTCTTGGCTCTCGCCTCCCCCATTTCCAAGGTTTCATAGAGCATGAAGGGAAGGGGAGAGGCGGGCATACATGTTCGTTGCCGGAGAAGGACACAACGAAGACTTGGTGAGAGCACCTAGAGGGGGGTGAATAGGTGATCCTGTAACACTTAAAACTTCAAGCCACAAAACGTGGTTAAGGTTAGCACAATAACTGCCAAGTGGCTAGAGAGGAGTCTCGACAAAACACAATAACCAACAAGAGATCAATCACAGAGATGGCATGGTGGTTATCCCGTGGTTCGGCCAAGACCAACGCTTGCCTACTCCACGTTGTGGCGTCCCAATGGACGAGGGATGCAATCAACCCCTCTCAAGCGGTCCAAAGACCCACTTGAATACCACGGTGTTTTGCTTGCTTTTCTTAATCCCGTTCGTGAGGAATCTCCACAACTTGGAGCCTCTCGCCCTTACACTTGAAATTCACAAAGAAGCACGGAGCAAAGGAGGGATTAGCAACACACACAAGACACAAGAATCAGAGTGTCAACACGCACACAAGTCGCAACAAGAGCTCGCAACACAACCCAAAGAGTTCACAACTCCACTAGAGCTCTATATGCTATCACAAAGAAACAAATGCGCGAAATCGATGTCTTGGTGCTTAGGAATGTTGTAAGTATGCTTGATGTACTCCTCCATGCGCCTAGGGGTCCCTTTTATAGCCCCAAGGCAGCTAGGAGCCGTTGAGAGCATTCTAGGAAGGCTGATCTTGCCTTCTGTCGACTGGCGCACCGGACATGTCCGGTGCACCACCGGACACTGTCCGGTGCGGATTTCTTTCCTTAAATGGCGAAGCCGACCGTTGGCTCTTGGGAGCCGTTGGCGCACCGGACACTGTCCGGTGCACACCGGACAGTCTGGTGCTCCCTTCTAGCCGTTGGCTCGGCCACGTGTCCCGCGCGGATCGCGCGGCCGACCATTGGCCCGGCCGTCCGTTGGCTCACCGGACAGTCCGGTGCACCACCGGACAGTCCGATGAATTATAGCCGTACGTCGCCGGTGAAGTCCCGAGAGTGGCCAGTTCGCTCGAGCCAGCCTGGCGCACCGGACACTGTCCGGTGCACCACCGGACACTGTCCGGTGAGCCACCGGACAGTCCGGTGCACCCAGACTGAGCAAAGTCTTGGCTGCTCGAGCCAAGACATTTCCAATTGATCTTTTCCTGTTTCCAGCACTTAGACACAATACATTAGTCTCTAAAACAATGTACTAAGTCTGAGAAACATACCTTTTTCCTTGATTTGTGTTTGTCCATCATTTTACACTTAGGCATTTGTGTTGGACACTAAATCACCAAAATACTTAGAAATGGCCCAAGGGCACATTTCCCTTTCAATCTCCCCCTTTTTGGTGATTTATGCCAACACAATAAAAAGCAAGTAGAACAAATACAAAATCAATTCAAATAAGAACTCAAATTGTTTTGATTCAAATTTGACATATATGGATCACTCTTTGCCACCACTTGGTTTGTTTTTGCAAATCAAACTCAAATTTCTATCTCTAAGTCAAACACACATGTTAAGACATAAAGAGAGTCATTCCAGGAGAAATTGATTCAAGATTTCAAAAAAAAACTCCCCTTTTCCCCATAAACAACACTTCTCCCCACAAGAAGCCAACTTTTGACAAGAGAGACAATAAAAGAGTTTTGACAAACCAAAAGCTCTAATCTACTATTTTCAAATTTTCTCAAGTGGTAGCTGATCCATCTATTGCTTTGGCCTTCCTTTATTTTCTCCCCCTTTGGCATCAAACACCAAAACGGGATCAATCGTGGCCCCAAACCCCATTGCCTCACCAAAATCTTCAATAAGAATACAAAGGCAATAAGAGTACACGAGATGAACTTGGAATGAGTTACCCTCTCATCGGAGTGCAGTGGAAGTCTTTCATGGTCCAAGTCCACCTTTCCCTTTCAATTCATCTTTGAGACTAAAACAAGCAATCTCAAGCACACGGTTAGTCTCAAAGGGTCAAGTTGTAGCACAGCTCCCCCTAAATATGTGCATCACTTGCAAAAGAACTTGTGAGGTCCAGGGAGAGTTTGTACAACTTGAGCACCAAACATAAGCAACAAATGCAGAAGGAACATGATCAAAGGCATAAATACATGTATGCTATGAATCAATCCAAGTTCCGCGAATCTAGGACATTTAGCTCACTTCGCAGGCTGCAAAAGGTCTTTTCATCTAAAGTCTTAGTGAAGATATCGGCTAGCTGGTTCTCGGTTCTAACATGAAACACTTCGATATCTCCCTTTTGCTGGTGGTCTCTCAAAAAGTGATGCCGGATGTCAATGTTCTTTATGCGGCTGTGCTCGACAGGATTTTCCGCTATGCGGATAGCACTCTCATTGTCACATAGGAGTGGGACTTTGCTCAGATTGTAGCTAAAGTCCCGGAGTGTTTGCCTCATCCAAAGTAGTTGCGCACAACACTGTCTTGCGGCAACGTACTCAGCCTCAGCGTTGGATAGGGCAACTGAAGTTTGTTTCTTAGAGTTCCACGACACCAGGGACCTTCCTAAGAATTGGCACGTCCCCGATGTACTCTTCCTATCGACCTTACATCCAGCATAGTCAGAATCTGAGTACCCAATCAAGTCAAAGTTAGACCCCTTTGGATACCAGATCCCAAAGCAAGGCGTAGCGACTAAATATCGAAGAATTCGCTTCACAGCCACTAAGTGACACTCCTTAGGATCGGATTGAAATCTAGCACACATGCATACGCTAAGCATAATATCCGGTCTACTAGCACATAAATAAAGCAAAGAACCTATCATGGACCGGTATGCTTTTTGATCAACGGACTTACCTCCTTTGTTGAGGTCGGTGTGTCCGTCAGTTCCCATCGGCGTTTTTGCGGGCTTGGCGTCCTTCATCCCAAACCGCTTAAGCAAGTCGTGCGTGTACTTCGTTTGAGAGATGAAAGTGCCGTCCTTGAGTTGCTTCACTTGGAACCCAAGGAAGTAATTCAACTCGCCCATCATCGACATCTCGAACTTCTGCGTCATCACCCTGCTAAACTCTTCACAAGACTTTTGATTAGTAGAACCAAATATTATGTCATCGACATAAATTTGGCACACAAATAAATCTCCATCACAAGTCTTAGTAAAAAGAGTTGGATCGGCTTTCCCAACCTTGAAAGCATTAGCAATTAAAAAGTCTCTAAGGCATTCATACCATGCTCTTGGGGCTTGCTTAAGTCCATAGAGCGCCTTAGAGAGCTTACACACGTGGTCGGGGTACCGTTCATCCTCGAAGCCAGGGGGTTGCTCCACGTACACTTCCTCCTTGATCGGCCTGTTGAGGAAAGTGCTCTTCACATCCATTTGGTACAACCTGAAAGAATGGTGAGCGGCATATGCTAGCAAAATACGGATTGATTCTAGCCTAGCCACAGGAGCGAAAGTCTCCTCAAAGTCCAAACCTATGACTTGGGCATAACCTTTTGCCACAAGTCGAGCCTTGTTCCTCGTCACCACCCCGTGCTCGTCCTGTTTGTTGCGGAACACCCACTTGGTTCCCACAACGTTTTGCTTGGGACGAGGCACCAGTGTCCAAACTTCATTGCGCTTGAAGTTGTTGAGTTCCTCCTGCATGGCCAACACCCAGTCCGGATCTAGCAAGGCCTCTTCTACCCTGAAAGGCTCAATAGAAGAGACAAAAGAGTAATGCTCACAAAAATTAACTAATCTTGAACGAGTAGTTACTCCCTTGCTAATATCACCCAATATTTGGTCGACGGGATGATCCCTTTGGATCATTGCTCGAACTTGGGTTGGAGGAGCCTGAGGTGCTTCTTCCTCTTCAATTTGAACATCCTGTGCTCCCCCTTGATCATGCGCCTCCACTTGAGGTACCTGTTCGTCATCTTGGGTTGGGGGATGTACCATAGTTGAGGAAGACGGTTGATCTTGCTCATTTTGTTCCTGTGGTCGCACATCACCAATCGCCATGGTTCGAATTGCGGCCGTCGGAACATCTTCTTCATCTACATCATCAAGATCAACAACTTGCTCTCTTGGAGAGCCATTAGTCTCATCAAATACAACATCGCTAGAGACTTCAACCAAACCCGATGATTTGTTGAAGACTCTATACGCCTTTGTATTTGAGTCATAACCTAATAAAACCCCTTCTACAGCTTTGGGAGCAAATTTAGAATTTCTACCCTTCTTCACTAGAATGTAGCATTTACTCCCAAAAACTCGAAAATACGAAACATTGGGTTTGTTACCGGTTAGAAGCTCATACGAAGTCTTCTTGAGGAGGCAGTGAAGGTAGACCCGGTTGATGGCGTGGCAAGCCGTGTTCACGGCTTCCGACCAAAAACGCTCGGGGGTCTTGAACTCTCCAAGCATCGTCCTCGCCATGTCGATTAGCGTCATGTTCTTCCTCTCTACCACACCATTTTGCTGTGGTGTGTAGGGAGCGGAGAACTCGTGCTTGATCCCTTCCTCCTCAAGGAACTCCTCCACTTGAAGATTCTTGAATTCGGACCCGTTGTCGCTCCTTATCTTCTTCACCTTGAGCTCAAACTCATTTTGAGATCTTCTGAGGAAGCGCTTGAGGGTCCCTTGGGTTTCAGTTTATCCTGCAAAAAGAATACCCAAGTGAAGCGGGAAAAATCATCAACTATAACAAGACCATACTTACTTCCTCCTATACTCAGATAGGCGACGGGTCCGAAGAGGTCCATATGAAGCATCTCCATTGGTCTTGACGTGGTCATCACATTTTTGGCGTGATGAGAGCCTCCCACCTGTTTCCCTGCTTGACAAGCTGCACATGGTCTATCCTTTTCGAAATGTACGTTAGTCAAACCTATCACGTGTTCTCCCTTTAGAAGCTTGTGAAGGTTCTTCATCCCCACATGTGCTAAGCGGCGATGCCACAGCCAGCCCATGCTAGTCTTAGCAATTAAGCATGCATCTAGACCGGCCTCCTCTTTTGCAAAATCAACTAAATAAAGTTTGCCGTCTAGTACACCCTTAAAAGCTAGTGAACCATCACATCTTCTAAAGACAGATACGTCTACATTTATAAATAGACAATTATATCCCATTTGGCATAACTGACTAACAGATAACAAATTATATCCAAGCGACTCAACTAAAAACACATTAGAAATGGAGTGCTCAGATGAAATAGCAATTTTACCTAACCCTTTTACCTTGCCTTGGTTCCCATCACCGAATATTATTGTATCTTGGGAATCCTTGTTCTTGACGTAGGAAGAGAACATCCTCTTTTCCCCCGTCATGTGGTTTGTGCATCCGCTGTCGATAATCCAGCTTGAACCCCCGGATGCATAAACCTGCAAGGCAAATTTAGGCTTGGGTCTTAGGTACCCAACTCTTGTTGGGTCCTACAAGGTTAGTCACAATTGTCTTAGGGACCCAAATGCAAGTTTTATCGCCCTTGCATTTTGCTCCTAATTTTCTAGCAACTATCTTCCTATCCTTTCTACGAATAGCAAAGGAAGCATTTAAAGCATGATAAATTGTAGAGGGTCCATTCATAACTTTCCTGGGAACATGAACAATATTCTTCCTAGGCACATGATGAATATTTTTCCTAGCCATATCTCTACCATGCATATAGGAAGAACTAGAAGCAGACATAGCATAAGAATCATAGGCATGTGAATCAAAAGCATTACAACTCCTATGAGACTGTCTTCTATCATTGTACATAAAAGCATGGTTCTTTTTAGTACTACTTGCCATAGGGGCCTTCCCTTTCTCCTTGGCGGAGATGGGAGCCTTATGGCTTGTTAAGTTCTTGGCTTCCCTCTTGAAGCCAAGCCCATCCTTAATAGAGGGGTGTCTACCAACTGTGTAGGCATCCCTAGCAAATTTTAGTTTATCAAACTCATTTTTGCTAGCCTTAAGTTGGGCATTAAGACTAGCCATTTCATCATTTAACTTTGCAATAGAAGCTATGTGTTTGCTACAAGCATCAATATCAAAATCTTTACATCTATTGCAAATAACAATATTTTCTACACAAGTTGTTGATTTACTAGTTATTTCTAACTTAGCATTCAAATCATCATTAATGCTCTTTAAGCTAGAGATTGTCTCATGGCAAGAAGATAATTCCAAAGAAAGCATTTCATTTCTCTTAACTTCTAAGGCATGAGATTTTTGTGCTTCTACAAATTTGTCATGTTCTTCATACAACAAGTCCTCTTGTTTTTCTAGAAGCCTATTCTTATCATTCAAGGCATCAATCAATTCATTAATTTTATCTACCTTGGTTCTATCCAGGCCCTTAAATAAACATGAATAATCAATTTCATCCTCATCACTAGATTCGTCCTCACTCGAAGAAGCATAAGTAGAGTTTCGAGTACATACCTTCTTCTCCCTTGCCATAAGGCATGTATGACGCTCGTTGGGGAAGAGGGATGACTTGTTGAAGGCGGTGGCGGCGAGACCTTCATTGTCGGAGTCGAACGAGGAGCAATCTGAATCCCATTCCTTGCCAAGATGTGCCTCGCCCTTTGCCTTCTTATAGTTCTTCTTCTTCTCCCTCTTGGTCCCTTGATCCTGATCACTTTCATTGTCGGGACAGTTAGCAATAAAATGACCAATCTTACCGCATTTGAAGCATGAGCACTTCCCCTTGGTTTTGGTCTTGTTTGGCTGTCCCTTGCGACCCTTTAGCGTCGTCTTGAATCTTTTGATGATGAGGGCCATCTCTTCATCATTAAGTCCGGTCGCCTCAATTTGTGCCACCTTGCTAGGTAGCGCCTCCTTGCTTCTTGTTGCCTTTAGAGCAAGGGGTTGAGGCTCATTGATTGGACCGTTCAACGCATCGTCCACGTACCTCGCCTCCTTGATCATCATTCGCCCGCTTACGAATTTTCCAAGGACTTCTTCGGGCGACATTTTGGTGTACCTGGGATTCTCACGAATATTATTCACCAAATGAGGATCAAGAACGGTAAAGGACCTTAGCATCAGTCGGACGACGTCGTGATCCATCCATCGCGTGCTTCCGTAGCTCCTTATTTTGTTGATAAGGGTCTTGAGCCGGTTGTAAGTTTGAGTTGGCTCCTCGCCCCTTATCATCGCGAATCGTCCAAGCTCACCCTCCACCAACTCCATTTTGGTGAGCAAGGTGACGTCATTCCCCTCATGAGAGATCCTGAGGGTGTCCCAGATTTGCTTGGCATTGTCCAAGCCGCTCACCTTATGATATTCGTCCCTGCACAAAGAGGCTAACAACAAAGTAGTAGCTTGTGCATTTCTATGAATCTGTTCATTTATAAACGTAGGACTATCCGAGCTATCAAATTTCATTCCACTTTCCACAATCTCCAAAATGCTTGGATGGAGAGAGAATAGGTGACTACGCATTTTGTGGCTCCAAAATCCGTAGTCCTCTCCATCAAAGTGAGGAGGTTTGCCAAGTGGAATGGAGAGCAAATGTGAATTTGAACTTTGAGGAATACGCAAGTAATCGAAAGAAAAGTTTGAGTTAACCGTCTTTCATTTGTCGTAGTCATTGTCGTTGTTGTCCTTATGAGAGGAAGTGGACTCATCACTGTCGTCGTAGTAGACGATCTCCTTGATGCGTCTCGTCTTCTTCTTCCTTCCATCTTTGCGTCTATGGCCTGAGCCCGAGTCGGTAGGCTTATCATCCTTAGGCTCGTTGACGAAGGACTCCTTCTCTTTGTCGTTGATCACGATTCCCTTTCCCTTAGGATCCATCTCTTCGGGCGATTAGTCCCTTCGTAAAGAGAACGACTCTGATACCAATTGAGAGCACCTAGAGGGGGGGGTGAATAGGTGATCCTGTAACACTTAAAACTTCAAGCCACAAAACTTGGTTAAGGTTAGCACAATAACTGCCAAGTGGCTAGAGAGGAGTCTCGACAAAACACAATAACCAACAAGAGATCAATCACAGAGATGGCACGGTGGTTATCCCGTGGTTCGGCCAAGACCAACGCTTGCCTACTCCACGTTGTGGCGTCCCAATGGATGAGGGTTGCAATCAACCCCTCTCAAGTGGTCCAAAGACCCACTTGAATACCACGGTGTTTTGCTTGCTTTTCTTAATCCCGTTCGCGAGGAATCTCCACAACTTGGAGCCTCTCGCCCTTACACTTGAAATTCACAAAGAAGCACAGAGCAAAGGAGGGATTAGCAATGCACACAAGACACAAGAATCAGAGTGTCAACACGCACACAAGTCGCAACAAGAGCTCGCAACACAACCCAAAGAGTTCACAACTCCACTAGAGCTCTATATGCTATCACAAAGAAACAAATGCGCGAAATCGATGTCTTGGTGCTTAGGAATGTTGTAAGTATGCTTGATGTACTCCTCCATGCGCCTAGGGGTCCCTTTTATAGCCCCAAGGCAGCTAGGAGCCGTTGAGAGCATTCTAGGAAGGCTGATCTTGCCTTCTGTCGACTGGCGCACCGGACACTGTCCGGTGCGGATTTCTTTCCTTAAATGGTGAAGCCGACCGTTGGCTCTTGGGAGCCGTTGGCGCACCGGACACTGTCCGGTGCACACCGGACAGTCCGGTGCTCCCTTCTAGCCGTTGGCTCGGCCACGTGTCCCGCGCGGATCGCGCGGCCGACCGTTGGCTCACCGGACAGTCCGGTGAATTATAGCCGTACGTCGCCGGTGAATTCCCGAGAGTGGCCAGTTCGCTCGAGCCAGCCTGGCACACCAGACACTGTCCGGTGCACCACCGGACAGCCACCGGACAGTCCAGTGCACCTAGACTGAGCAAAGTCTTGGCTGCTCGAGCCAAGACATTTCCAGTTGATCTTTTCCTGTTTCCAGCACTTAGACACAATACATTAGTCTCTAAAACAATGTACTAAGTCTGAGAAACATACCTTTTTCCTTGATTTGTGCTTTGTCCATCATTTTACACTTAGGCATTTGTGTTGGACACTAAATCACCAAAATACTTAGAAATGGCCCAAGGGCACATTTCCCTTTCACTTGGGCATCTGGAGGCGACATAGGTAGTATACCGCTAGATACATATAGGGAGAGAGCAAGCAAGCGAAGAAAGAAGCCCAGCCGGAGCAGCTCAAAACCGAGAGGCACCTGCACCAGGCGTCAGTCCAAGAAGGGCGAGAGAATGTGACTACCTTCCCAGCGCTGGACCCGCCGAGGCGACACAACACCACCACCAACTTTGTAGCATATGCTGACTGCTTCCACGCTACGGGTCCGGTTGTCCAATATCTTAGACCTAGACTCCTCATCACCAAGATAACCTAAGTGTGGCAAGCGCCACCGTGTCCTCCTCGGCGGCACCCACTGAAGAAAGGCCAGGAGGACTCGCACCATACCCGCGTCGACGAGCATCGATCAGCTCGCGACTATGACCGTGGGCGGTGGCAGTAGGTTGGGGAGGAAGAAAGGGACAAAGGCCAGGAAGATGAACGTGACGTCCGACGACGGCAAAAACGTTGGTGCGCGCATGCTGTGAAATGTCCTCGTGGACGCGCAATAGCCACTGCACGGGTTGATGTCGGGCTAGTGTAGGACGAATACAGGGAGGAGGCGTCTGTTCCCATGCCCTCTTCCGAGAATGAGGTGGCGTAGAGGCGGAGACATGAGGGGAGAGAGAAAAGAAGCATGATGATGAACGAGGTGGCGATAACTGAGGCAAGAACCATCATTATCGTGCAGAGCTATAGATGACCAAATAGGTCGTGTCTGGCTGGTCGGCCTAAGGCATGACCCATTTAATAGTTCCTGAGCCAGCCCAGCACGAGTGTCGTGCCGGGCTTGGGCCGTAGCCTCGGCCCATAGTGCTGGTCGGGCCTAACACGATTATATTTTTTTATTTTACAAAAATTTGTATATACATATGTATAATTTATATTAAATATTAAAAATACCTAAGCACGATGTTCTACTGGTTAGATGACTTCACCTAGTGTCTCCCGCTCTTCTTCTATCAGGACGTGGGTTCGAACCTCACCTCTCGCACCGCTTTTTTAACCAAATGGCCTGACGAGCTAACGGGTCAGCCCGGCACAGTCAGCAGGCCGGCGTGGAGGTTGGTTGCGCGGAGGAGACGGTCGTGGGTAATTTGAAATAGATGTAAGGGGTTATTTGTAAAAAGATGACGCGAGACGACCGTTGAAACTTGTCGGCGTTTCGAGACCGGGGGTCCCTAATGCCGACGAGTGAATGTCGCCGCGTGCCCCAGCCCAGATGGGTCGAGCGCGAGAGCGAGCGCGAAGGGGGAGAGCGAGAGAGAGAGAGAGAGAGACGTGGGGAATCCCGCGGCCTTCGTGTTCGTCCCGCGCCCAGGTCGGGTGCGCTTGCAGTAGGGGGTTACAAGCGTCCATGTGGGAGAGGGAGCGAGCGGCCTCACGCGAGCGCCTTCGTCTCGTCCTCGTCCCCGCGCGGCCAACCCTCTCTAAGAGGGCCCTGGTCCTTCCTTTTATAGGCGCAAGGAGAGGATCCAGGTGTACAAATGGGGGTGTAGCAGAGTGCTACGTGTCTAGCGGGGGAGAGCTAGCGCCCTAAGTACATGCCATTGTGGCAGCCGGAGAGATATTGGCACCCTGTTGGCGTGATGTCGTGGCCGTCGGAGGAGCGCTGGAGCCTGGTGGAGGGGCAGCTGTTGGAGCCGTCGAGTCCTTGCTGACGTCCGCCTGCTTCCATAAGGGGGCCGCAGGCCGCCATCGTCATTGTTCGTGCGGGGACGCCATCATTGCCTATCTGGCAGAGCGAGCCAGATGGGACGCCGGTCTTGTCCCCCGAGGTCCGAGTCAGCTCGGGGTAGGGTGATGATGGCGCCTCCTGTTGACGTGGCCAGTTCGCGCCCTAGGCTGGGCGACGTGGAAGCTCCTCCGAAGCCGAAGTCGAGTCTGTCTCCTGTGACCGAGGCCGAGTCCGAGCCCCCGGGGTCGGGCGAGGCGGAGTCGGTCGGCTGAGGCCTGGGCGGAGTCCGAGCCCTGGGGTCGGGCAAGGCAGAAGTCGTCGTCTTCGGGGGCTTAGCCCGAGTCCGAGCCCTGGGGTCGGGCGGAGCGGAGTTCGCCGTCTTCCGGGACTTAGCCCGAGTCCGAGCCCTGGGGTCGGGCGGAGCGGAGTTTCCTATGGTGTCCGCGGCCGGGTCTGACTGCCTGTCAACCTCACTCTATCGGGCGGCCCTGCAGTCGGAGTAGCGCAGGTGGCGCTGTCTTCCTGTCAGGCCGGTCAGTGGGGTGGCGAAGCGACGGCGGTCACTTCCGCTCTGTCGGCCGCAGGGCACGCGCCAGGATAAGGTGTCAGGCCATCCTTGCATTGAATGCCCCTGCGACTTGGTCGGTCGGTGTGGTGGTTTGGTCAGGGTTGCTTCTTGGCGAAGGCAGGGCCTCGGACGAGTTGTAAACACGTCAGCCGCTGAGAGGGGCCTCGGGCGAGACGGAGATCCTCCGGGGTTGGCTGCCCTTGTCCGAGGCTAGGCTCGGGCGAGGCGTGATCGCGTCCTTCGAACGGACGGATCCTTAATCTAATCGCACCCATCAGGCCTTTGCAGCTTTATACTGATGGGGGTTACCAGCTGAGATTTAGGAACCTCGGGGGTACCCCTAATTATGGTGCCCGACAGTAGCCCTCGAGCGTCCAAGGGAGTGTTAACGCTCGCTTGGAGGCTTTTGTCGCACTTTTTTGCAAGGGGACCAGCCTTTCTCGGTCGCTGTTCATTCCAGCGGGGGCGCGCGAGCGCACCCGCCGGGTGTAGCCCCCGAGGCCTCAGAGGAGTGGTTAGACTCCTTCGAGGTCTTAATGCCTCTAGTGATGGCTCGGCTGGTCTGGTCGTTCCCTCATGCGAGCTGGCCATAGCCCGGGTGCACCGTCGAGTCTCAAGTTCTCGGGCTGGTATGTTGACGCTGTCAACGGTTTGGCCGGAACCTAGTTTGCGAGAGCAGCCCCCGAGCCTCCGCACACAGCGAGAGGACAATCAAGGACAGACCCGACTTTTTTACATACGCCCCTGCGTCGCCTTTCCGCAAGGAGGGGGGGGAAAGTGCCATGTTGCCCTCGATGGGCGATGAACATGGTGTCTCCAGTGAGCTGCGAACGGGTGATCCGAGTGGACGCCCGTGCCCCATTTGTTAGGGGTCGGCTGTGGCCTAGAGGCGTGCCCAAAAGTACCTGCGGGTGACCTGCCAGACCCGGTCCCCTGGCGATGGGGTCCGAGGGCTCGATGCCTCCCTCCGATGGGATTCTGTTACAGGATCGCTCCTGCTGGTCTCGGAAATGTCCTAGGGTACCTCGGGAGCGTAGCCCGAGCCTTGGTTATGTATCGAACGTAACCCTGGTCATCCCTCGCTCTATGTCTGAGGCGACTGTGAACCCTTCGGGGGCCAGCCTTCGAACCCCTGATCAGTAGTGGGCGCGGAGCCCGAGTAGCCTGAGGCGGTCGTTGAACCCTTTCGAGGGGCCGACCTTCGAACCCCTGACCAGTAGTGGGTGTAGAGCCCACGCGATCTGAGGCGGCTGTCGAACCCTTTCGGGGGGCCAGCCTTCGAACCTCTGATCAGTAGGGAGGCTCGGGGCCTGGTTCCTTCACGGGGAAGGATCCTTTTCGGGGTTTCCCCCTTTCCCGGTCCCTGTTGCAAGAGAGAGAAAGAGGAAAAAGGGAAAAGGATACGAAATCGAACGACGTGGCGTACCTTTTTTCGATGCGGTTATTGTGGCGAAGGTGGAGCGTCGCTCGCTTCTCCTGCCAAAGCGCCGCGTGTCCCGCCATGGAGTTAATGCAACGGGACGTGTGGTTCATGGGGTAGCCGTTGCGCGCGCGCGAGCCGTTCGAGGTACGGATCATGGGTGCGTCGTCTACACGCCGTGGGAGAGAGTTCTCCCGCTGTCCTCAGAGGGGACGTGAGCTTGCAGACGACTTGACCGGTGCCCCTGCCCGCCTGCCACCGCCATTACTGTCGGCCCATTTTTGATCGCCTTTGACCGTCGTGCCAGGCTGGCGCCGCTGGGTTGCCTCGAGTCACGGTATTGACCCCGCAGTCGAGGAGGCGCGGTAGTGGCGTGAGCGGCGGTGCAGTTGCTTGCGCGTGGCAACCGGCGCGCCGGTTGCACGACGCGTGGGCCTGGATCTCCATGCTGGGCCTGTTGGAGTCGAAGGGGCGCGCCCACTTGGCGCGGTTGCATGCCGCCTGCATGGTGGTCCGCCCTTTCGCCCGCTGGTCTGGGCAAAAGTGGAGGAGCGCCTGTAACCGCTGGGCAGTTACGCGCGCCTCGCGCGGCGGTTTGGCTCCTTCTGCCTTGGGGCAGCTTGCATGACGCGTGGGCCCCAGCCCCCGCGCTGTAGGGGAGGACCCCGAAGCGTGCTGGAGAAGACTCGGCCCGTGATGGCTGAGGACGCAAGTGGGGAGAGTCGCCTTTAAAAGGAGGGCGACCCCCTTGGAAAACGGCCATGTCTTCGTGCTCCCCTTATGCATCGTGTCTCTCCTCCTTCCAAGTCCCCGGGCGGGGAGCGCCCGGGGTTCTTCCGCCTTGTCATCTTCGTCTTGCTGTTGTTGGGGCGCAACCTCGTGAAGGTTGGTACCTTTCAGCCATCGTTCGGCTTCAAGGATTTTCGTCAAGCAGCCTGGCCGCATCCCCTCACCGGGGGCCACCCAAGACGGTGACCTCCAGCTTGATGGCGGGGAGAAGCGAGCCAGGCCGCGGCTCGTGCCCCTCCCTCAGCTTCAAGGACGTTCGTCATTGGTGCTGGGGAGGGGAGTGTGCCGAGTTGGGGTCAGTCCCCGTGCGTGTGGTGGCCGCGGCATGGGCAGCTGCATCGTGCCCGGCTTTCCGAGCCGAGCAGCTTCGGAGCCGCTCTCGGTGCCATCCTCCGCCACGGCAGCTGGAAGAGGTTCCGACGCCGGCGAGCTTGCCGGCGCCACCCATGGATCGACCTCCAACTCTACGGCCTCCTGCCCGTCCTTGCCTCTCGAGTTGGGGGCACGGGCGAGGGCCTTGTGGCAGCAGCATCCGCCCTGAGGTCATCGCTGCTGCTGTTCGGCCCTCCGGAGCAGAAGTCGTCGTTGCTGCCGCTGTCGGGGCGGGCGACGGCGAGCCGTTCGTCGGTCTTCTGTTGCTCCGCAGGCCCCTCCCCAGTCGCGTGGGATTGTTCGTACCTGCGGAGGCGGAACCGGAGTTCTGCTTGTAATGGCACCTTGTGTGCCGGTGTCTGTTCATTGTGGCTTTCGAGGCCTGAACATGTATGTAATTCCGGCATGGAGCCGTGTTTCTTCCTCATTTTCGAATGCCAAGACTCGCCTGTTGATTGCTTGAACCGCTTCACCAAGCGCGGGTCGCCCCATGTAAAGGTGACGAGTGAGGTATCCGTATCCTGGAGGCGTAGGAGTCCCTCGGCTCGGCCGACCTTATTGCCCGAGTCTTCCCTTGCTTAATTAGAGGAACCCCTCGGCCGTTCTTCGACGAGCCGAGGCCAGGGGTAGCGGTGTCAGCGCGAACAGAGGCGAAGCTGGCTTCGGAAAGGAGGTGTGGTCGGCCAGAACCTGGTCGGGTCGTCCACTGGCGCAACCGACGCCGGAATTGAGCTGCCGAGGCCTCGGGTCGGCTGATGTCCTCGGAGGACAGCGGACCGATGCCTCGGGGTGACCGGTCGAGCCGCCTGCTCGGGCTGGATTCTCGAAGAAGACCCTGGCAACGATGGCCCGGGTGTGGTGCTGATGTCGTCCTTCGAAGTGGAGACCCTCGAATCGCGTCGCCACCCGAGACTAGGTTGGGCCTCGCCGAAGGCGTTGTCGATGCCGAGGGTGTTGTTGCTCCCTTCAAACGTCAGGATCCATGCCTGCAGGGTCGGATCATCTTGTAGTGTGTGTCTTCTGCGGCCGCCGAGGCCAAAACACACCCTCGCCGCATTGTAAAGCTGCGTCTCCTTTCCCCTTATTTCGAGCATCTGGACTCTTTTGTTGGTAACAGAGTTTGTTCGGGCGAGAGTTGCATGTCACAGAAGGTGACGAGTGAGGTACCCGTATCCTGGTGGCGTAGGAGTCCCTCGGCTCGGTCGGCCTTGCTGTTTACGCGCACTCTTACCCGTCCATGGGGCCCTGTCACCAACGCAGTCGAGAAGGCTCGAAAGATCGTTTGGGCAGAGGAGCTTCCGAGCATGAAGACTTGTTCGGTCCGCAGAGTCACTTATCCGAGCGTGAGTTACTTATCGCAGAAGGTGATGAGTGAGGTATCCGTATCCCGGAGGCGTAGGAGTCCCTCGGCTCGGTCAACCTTGGCTGCTTACGTGTACTCCGTCGTTTTCGGGATCCACTTTCGAAGTAGCCAAAAAGCGCGAAAGATACTCTGGCAGAAAAGATCTTCTTTTCGAAGAGAAAATTCGACGCAGAGGGGGTTGCCCCCCTTTTAGCCCTCGAGGGAGGGTCGGACTTTGCCGAGGCGAAGTTGACCCTTCCTTGATGACTAAACTTTGTGCAGGAGCAAGGTATATGAACAACTTGGAAACAGCTTAAGGGTAGAAGCGACGTAGCTGTTGGATGTTCCAAGCGTTGCCGTAGACCTCGCCTTGACTGTTGGCCAGCTTGTATGTTCCGGGCTTCAGAACCTTGGCGATGACGAATGGCCCCTCCCAGGGGGGCGTGAGCTTGTGCCGCCCTCGGGCATCTTGTCGCAGCCGAAGCACCAGATCGCCCACCTGGAGGTCTCGGGACCGGACCCCTCGGGCATGGTAGCGTCACATGGACTGCTGGTACCGTGCCGAGTGTAGTAAGGCCCTGTCCCGAGCCTCTTCCAGCTGATCCAGTGAGTCTTCTCGGCTAGCTTGGTTGCTTTGATCAGCGTAGGCCCTCGTCCTCGGGGAACCGTATTCTAAGTCTGTGGGCAAGATGGCCTCGGCCCCATAGACTAGAAAGAACGGCGTGAAGCCCGTGGCTCGGCTCGGTGTTGTCCTCAGGCTCCAGACCACCGAAGGGAGTTCCTTCATCCATCGCTTGCCGAACCTGTTGAGGTCGTTGTAGATCCGAGGTTTGAGTCCTTGTAGGATCATGCCGTTGGCACGCTCCACTTGCCCATTCGTCATGGGATGAGCTACGGCGGCCCAATCCACCTGGATGTGGTGATCCTCGCAGAAGTCCAGGAACTTTCTGCCGGTGAACTGGGTGCCGTTGTCGGTGATGATGGAGTTCGGGACCTCGAAACGATGGATGATGTTGGTGAAGAACGCCACCGCCTGCTCGGACCTGATGCTGTTTAGGGGTCGGACCTCGATCCATTTGGAGAATTTGTCGATGGCGACCAACAGGTGCGTGTAGCCCCCGGGTGCCTTCTGCAAGGGGCCGACGAGGTCTAGACCCCATACAGCAAAAGGCCAGGTGATGGGTATGGTCTGTAGAGCCTGAGCGGGCAGGTGGGTCTGCCTTGCTTAGAACTGACACCCTTCGCAGGTGCGGACAATTCTAGTGGCGTCGGCCACCGCCGTTGGCCAGTAGAGACCTTGTCGGAAAGCATTTCCGACGAGTGCTCGAGGTACTGCGTGATGGCCACAAGCCCCCGAGTGTATCTCTTGAAGGAGTTCCTGACCTTCGGTGTCGGAGATGCATCGCTGGAGGATGCCTGAAGGGCTGCGGTGGTAGAGCTCCTCGCCGTCCCCCAGTAGGACGAACGACTTGGCACGCCTTGCCAATCGCCGAGCCTCAGCTTGGTCGGGGGGTAGTTCCCCTCGGCGGAGATATTGCAGGTACGGGGTCTGCCAGTTTTGATTAGGCGTGGCCCCGCTCCGCTCCTCCTCGACGCGCAGTGCCTCACCCTCGAGGGCCGAGGGTGCCTCGGGCGGAGCCGAGGGTGCCTCGGGCGGAGCCGAGGGTGCCTCGGGCTCGGCCGAGGGTGCCTCGGGCTGGGCCGAGGCCTTCTCGGGCTCGGGCGAGTCGTCAGCCTTGACTGAGGGTTGATGTAGTTCTCGGGAGAAGACGTTCGGGGGAACCGTTGTCCGCCCTGAGGCTATCTTAGCCATCTCGTCCGCAGTCTTCGTTGTAGCGTAGGGCGATGTTGTTGAGCTCGAGCCCGTAGAACTTGTCTTCCAGGCGCCGAACCTCATCGCAATAGGCCTCCATCTTCGGGTCGCGGCAGTGGGAGTTCTTCATGACTTGGTCGATGACGAGCTGTGAGTCACCGCGAGCGTCGAGGCGTCGGACCCCTAGCTCGATGGCGATCCGCAACCCATTGACCAGAGCCTCATACTCGGCCACATTGTTGGACGCCGGGAAATGGAGACGTAGCACATAGCGTATGTGCTTCCTGAGGGGCGAGACGAAGAGCAGGCCCGCGCCTGCCCCTGTCTTCATCAGCGACCACAATCGCGGCGCTAACCACCTGAGTGGTTGCGGCGACGTTGTAACACCCGGATTCTAGGGGTCCAAAACCCGGGGTTAACATAAACACCAGGTATGCTGGGACCAAGTCTCATACATATGATGTATAGTGGCACAGGATCGAATGTCACAACTTTATATATAACAGGAGTTCTATACAAAATAAATAATTACATTATAAGGAGACAACGGTCCAGCAACCCAAAGTTGACTGGGAGACGACGACCTAGACCTCTCACGAACTCATCGCAGCATCCTCCAAGCGCCTCATCCTGCAGTACCTGTCCTTGACCTGTGGTGTGTGTGAGACAGCAAGAGTGAGCTCACATACGTTCATCGCTCAACAAGTTGTGGGGAATAATGTGCATGAACTCGCCAAAGGTGGGAGCTCACGTGAAGTGTAAGGCTTACCAAAGAAGATGGTTAGAGCTGAGCATTGCTTTTAAAGTTGGTCAAAATTTTATTAGCAGTTACTAAGTATAAGTAAATACCAACCCAGTTAAATAGTAGAACAAAGGTAACAACTTCACCTGCGATGCAATGCATATGACAAATTGAGTTTAAGTTCCATAATTTAATCATGTGAGGGTCCGAGCTGCTCATGACCGTGAGCACGGCTAGTATACTAGTTTTACACTCTGCAGAGGTTGCGCATCTTTACCCACAAGTCGTGTATCCCATGTCGCCAGGGTTTGCAAGGCCCTTAGACACTACCGAGGTGAATGGCTAGGGATCCACTACGAGGCCTTTACAAAGTTCCACTAGCTTCCGAAAACCCGCTACAGTTTATAGGAAGATCCAGTGCAGGAATCCCTTGCAGGACCGCCATCGCAGCAAAATCCTCCCGAGGGCCTCCCTACACTGACCTCTCCCCTACTGCCCTTGCCCCTTTCGGGTAAGGTAGTCTTCCACTAGCTTTCCTAATTAATCAGCCAAGGGGTCCCATTCCTCCCTTGTGGTAGCACTATTTTCCCGGGTGGTTCTCCATGTTCCAATTAACATAATGATCTTATCATGAACAATAAATAACAACTGATAACCAAAAGTGTAATCATGAATAGTGTATCTCCATACCCAAAACCACATATAGCACTAGCAAGTACTACCCAGAAAGTTCAGTGGTAAACAAGGTATAAAGATAATCAAACTAGGTAACCTATTGGGTCCCATCAAAATTAACCTATGCAGATCATTATGATTAATTAGAACATGAGTGGGTAAAAGAAGTGATCAAGGGCACAACTTGCCTGGGCCTTGAGATTCCAGGTACCAGGATGATCTTCAGATGACTCGTGACCTCACTGCTAGTCGTAGTAATTCAAACAAACATGGTATAGGCAAAATTAACATTACACCAAACATGTATGCCAAAATACATATTATTAATCTACACATTAAAATAAAACCATAGGAACTGGAATCACTAAATTTGGAGTTATAGATTTTAAGTTATGGATTTCTGAAGTTATTAGGTACTTAGAATAGGTTATTCTCAAATGAACATTTTTTTAGTTCAAGTTTCATGGCTAAATAGAGGCACTAGGTGATAAACAACATTATAACAAAATTATTGCAACTGGAATGACTCAATTTGGAGTTAAAATGAATTTAATATGAATTTCACAAGTTTTGGCATTTATTTCTACTTTAAAAATCATTTTCTATTTATTTTTACTGGGTTTTATAAATCCTTGGACTGGGCGCACGATAACCAGGGAACTCGGGGTTTAAATTGCAAAATCGCCCAGACACAACCTTAACCCGCGGTGGACGGCGGGTTGATTCTGTGAAAGCGCAGGGTCTCTTTTACAAAACGGAATCAACGAAGGGGTATCTAGCCATGTGAGCCGTCCGATTAGCCTTGGACGGTCACAATTTAATCCTATCTCTGCCGAACCGGTACGCAATTGTAGTCCTCGGATCTAAATCCGACGGTCCAGCGTGATATGAGCCCAGAATTTGGATACGACCGTCCGATCCCGATCGAACGATCCACCGCCTCCTCTCCCAATCGATACGCGCGGCATAATCCAAACCGTTCAGAGGGCATCCAACGGCCCACCGCTGTCTCCCTCCTCAAGCTAACAGCGAGCGGCGCCCAGGTGACCACCGCGGCGCCATTGCCGGTGCACTCTGACTTCCCCCACCCGCACGCTATACTCCAATCGGTTAAGCGCAACTCTACGCGGGGAAGGCCACGATGTAGATGGGATGAGTACTAACCGGTGAATACAACCCAGGCGAGATGGCCACGGTGACCCGCGGAAGCATTCGAATACGAAACTCCGGTGAGGATTTCGTCGCGCTCCAATCAACGATTCCGCACGCCAGCGGCACCAACGGCTTCCCCCAATGGTCCGCACCAGCCCCCAATGGTCCAAGCCCCCAGCTTAACCCACGTTCCCGGCAATAGCGAGGAAGTGGATCCGCGACGGCGCGGAGTGGAAGGAGAAGTCGCGGCAGTTGAGGTCTTTATGTCCATGGAGTCCGAGCGCGAGCAGGGGATGGTAGGCGAGATTCTTGCGCGGGATTTGCTCCTGGTTTGTTGAGCATTGCCATCGAACGAACGAGCCCACAGAATTCGGATCTCAACAACCGATTGGGGACGGAGGAAGGAGACGCTGGTGACCCGACCCCCACACGCCAATGTCGAGTATGAGGGAGGGAAGAGGACGTGCAGGGCATGGGAATCCGCGCGGTGGCCGGCTTTGCTCAGAGAAGCCCCACGGTGAACGCGCCGGCGCCGCGAAGACAGCGGGGAAAGCTCCCGCCGAGCTCGCGCGGGGGAAGAAGAAGCTAGCCCCGGGGCCCACCGGTCGGCGAGTGAAGGAGAGCAAGCGCAAGTGAGCAAGGAGGCTGACTTCGTGGGCCCACACGTCGGTGTTGTGAGATGTGAATAAGGCTGGGCCGCGCGGTGGTTCCCCCCTGGTGGGCCGAATTGCGCAAACCAGGCCCAACAGCAGGTTTTATTCTTTTTCTTTTATCTGTTTTCTGTTTTTGTTTTCAAATTCAATTTTAAATTTCAAACCAAATTCAAATTTTATTTTGAATTTCAGATTCCTAAAATCAAACATAATCCCGAAGGAAATTTAGACTTTATTGTTTGGATTATTTATTTATTTTTTTAATAAGTCTATATTCTTGCCTTCCCATTCATTTTCTATTCCTTATTCCAAATTCAAATTTGTACTTCTACTTTAGTTTTCAGATTTTTCAAATGTATCAATTGAAACCCAAAGGTGAATATAAACCATATTATTTTAATTTTACTAAGTTAAGCTTTATTCTCCTTGTTATTTATTTCATGTGATGTATAAATGGTTTCCTTTAAAAGATAAATCCCTTTTCTCATCATTTTTCTTATTTTCCTAATTTCCAAAGCATTATGATACTTTGTTTATATTTTTTTTTCCTCTACTAATTTTGGGTCTTACAAATCCTACCCCCCTTAAAAATAATCTCGTCCTCGAGATTTGTAAGAAAAGGGATGTATACTCATATTGTTCTCGGAACATATGCACAAACAAAGAAATCTCAGCATGAGGTATAATTCTTTAACAAAACATAGGGTCAATAGACCTTATTGTTCCTTCTAGAATAATATCATATCATCTACTAACTAAAGTAACATCTAGATCTTACAACTCATCATAATCTATATCTATGTAGCTTGGTGGGGCGGGTGGTGGTGGTGGAGGTTGTTGTTGTTGTCTCTCCAACCGTGCTTGCCTTATTTCTTGGCGGACCTGACGTATTTCCTCGCGTTGTTGTCTTATCTGATTCTGCATCTCGGTCACCAGGTCTGTTAACTGTTGTATTACCAATCTTTGGGTAGCAACCACTTGATCGATTTCAACAGGTGGAGGATTTGGAGGATTCATTTTCTGTTTGTTGTTACGTGATAATCTTTCCTTTCCTGGTATTGACCATGAAAGTTAGAAGCATATGGTAATAGTTTTGCAAAGGAAATTATTCAATAAGCGGAAGGAATAAGTTAGTAGCTGGTTATACTCTAAAGATTCTTTGGTAGGGCTTAATCTTTGTTTTATGTCCAGATTGGGGTAACCAATCATATAAGGTGAATATCCAAGGGTAAGATAGAATCAGTCAAGATGAGAGATATATATGGGTGAGATAGACTACAAGATGTAGGTTAAAAGTTTGTTTGTTGTTAGGTGGGAATAGAAAGGTTATACCATTCATCATGGTTCTATGGGTTGGGTTAACTCATGGTTGAATTGATCCAATGTGCTAAGATAAGTTAATACATAGCTAGTGGGGTCTAATCTCTTCTACTAGTGTCATTAATCTGTTTAAGTGAACCACATTAAGTTAGATAACATTAGACCACACTGGATCAGGTCACATTAGGTAAGATAAGATCTAGATTAAATTGGATATGACTAGATTAAACTAGTTTAGGTTAGATAGGTCCAACAGGGTAGAATATGTTAGGATGTTTTGAGATTAGTTAGATATGTTATGATAAGATAGAGTCTCTTGCTAGTTTATAATTGAGAGGTTATGCAACTATCAGATGGTTAAGGTAGTTGCATATGGCCAAGTCGATCTGTCCTTCTTAATTTAGTACAGGGTGAACTAAGTTAAGACCTGTTCTATAGGGGTAGAGTCTAAACTATTTCATCAGTATTATCTAACATGTTTGATAAGTCACTTTAGATTTGATCAGATCTAGGTCAGATTGGTGTGACTTGTTTGACCAGATAAGATCTAATTAATTTGCATTAGATCATGGTTGTTAAACTAGGGTGGATAAGTATGCTTATTAGGATAAGACAGATCCATAAAGGTAAGATAGAATCTTCTGAGGCCAGTTAGATCTATTAGGATAAGGATAAAATCTTTTCAAGATAAGATGAGTATCTTTTAAGATGAGATGGATCTATTAAGATAAGGGAGAATCCTTTTAAGATAAGAGGAATTGGTTAGAATGAGATCTTTTAGGATAAGATAAATTTCTTAAGCTAGATAGGTTCCAATGGGGATAATCTAGGCTGTCTAGTTATTTTATAAATATATTTTTATACCTATGTGTATATGCAGATGTAATTGTGGACATTACTCCACAACCCATCACACACAATCAAAGATCCAAATCAGACAGATATCATAAGAACAAACATTCAAATATATAGATACTTATAAAAATAGTTTTATTTTTGTTCCTAGGATTAGGTCTCCTATTCCTAAAGTCACTTTTGGCACAGGATTTCAAAGTGTGAAATCCACATTTGTCTTTAGAATGAAAAGGTAAGAGTAATCAGAGTAAAGCGGAAATAGATGAGAAAAGATTGAGATAAGTTTAGAATAGCAAAGGTAAGTAAGTATTGGTTGTCCAGTTCTATCTAGGTTTCGTCCTACAGTCAACATTCCTCTGATACCACTTCTGTAACACCCGGATTCTAGGGGTCCAAAACCCGGGGTTAACATAAACACCAGGTATGCTGGGACCAAGTCTCATACATATGATGTATAGTGGCACAGGATCGAATGTCACAACTTTATATATAACAGGAGTTCTATACAAAATAAATAATTACATTATAAGGAGACAACGGTCCAGCAACCCAAAGTTGACTGGGAGACGACGACCTAGACCTCTCACGAACTCATCGCAGCATCCTCCAAGCGCCTCATCCTGCAGTACCTGTCCTTGACCTGTGGTGTGTGTGAGACAGCAAGAGTGAGCTCACATACGTTCATCGCTCAACAAGTTGTGGGGAATAATGTGCATGAACTCGCCAAAGGTGGGAGCTCACGTGAAGTGTAAGGCTTACCAAAGAAGATGGTTAGAGCTGAGCATTGCTTTTAAAGTTGGTCAAAATTTTATTAGCAGTTACTAAGTATAAGTAAATACCAACCCAGTTAAATAGTAGAACAAAGGTAACAACTTCACCTGCGATGCAATGCATATGACAAATTGAGTTTAAGTTCCATAATTTAATCATGTGAGGGTCCGAGCTGCTCATGACCGTGAGCACGGCTAGTATACTAGTTTTACACTCTGCAGAGGTTGCGCATCTTTACCCACAAGTCGTGTATCCCATGTCGCCAGGGTTTGCAAGGCCCTTAGACACTACCGAGGTGAATGGCTAGGGATCCACTACGAGGCCTTTACAAAGTTCCACTAGCTTCCGAAAACCCGCTACAGTTTATAGGAAGATCCAGTGCAGGAATCCCTTGCAGGACCGCCATCGCAGCAAAATCCTCCCGAGGGCCTCCCTACACTGACCTCTCCCCTACTGCCCTTGCCCCTTTCGGGTAAGGTAGTCTTCCACTAGCTTTCCTAATTAATCAGCCAAGGGGTCCCATTCCTCCCTTGTGGTAGCACTGTTTTCCCGGGTGGTTCTCCATGTTCCAATTAACATAATGATCTTATCATGAACAATAAATAACAACTGATAACCAAAAGTGTAATCATGAATAGTGTATCTCCATACCCAAAACCACATATAGCACTAGCAAGTACTACCCAGAAAGTTCAGTGGTAAACAAGGTATAAAGATAATCAAACTAGGTAACCTATTGGGTCCCATCAAAATTAACCTATGCAGATCATTATGATTAATTAGAACATGAGTGGGTAAAAGAAGTGATCAAGGGCACAACTTGCCTGGGCCTTGAGATTCCAGGTACCAGGATGATCTTCAGATGACTCGTGACCTCACTGCTAGTCGTAGTAATTCAAACAAACATGGTATAGGCAAAATTAACATTACACCAAACATGTATGCCAAAATACATATTATTAATCTACACATTAAAATAAAACCATAGGAACTGGAATCACTAAATTTGGAGTTATAGATTTTAAGTTATGGATTTCTGAAGTTATTAGGTACTTAGAATAGGTTATTCTCAAATGAACATTTTTTTAGTTCAAGTTTCATGGCTAAATAGAGGCACTAGGTGATAAACAACATTATAACAAAATTATTGCAACTGGAATGACTCAATTTGGAGTTAAAATGAATTTAATATGAATTTCACAAGTTTTGGCATTTATTTCTACTTTAAAAATCATTTTCTATTTATTTTTACTGGGTTTTATAAATCCTTGGACTGGGCGCACGATAACCAGGGAACTCGGGGTTTAAATTGCAAAATCGCCCAGACACAACCTTAACCCGCGGTGGACGGCGGGTTGATTCTGTGAAAGCGCAGGGTCTCTTTTACAAAACGGAATCAACGAAGGGGTATCTAGCCATGTGAGCCGTCCGATTAGCCTTGGACGATCACGATTTAATCCTATCTCTGCCGAACCGGTACGCAATTGTAGTCCTCGGATCTAAATCCGACGGTCCAGCGTGATATGAGCCCAGAATTTGGATACGACCGTCCGATCCCGATCGGACGATCCACCGCCTCCTCTCCCAATCGATACGCGCGGCATAATCCAAACCGTTCAGAGGGCATCCAACGGCCCACCGCTGTCTCCCTCCTCAAGCTAACAGCGAGCGGCGCCCAGGTGACCACCGCGGCGCCATTGCCGGTGCACTCTGACTTCCCCCACCCGCACGCTATACTCCAATCGGTTAAGCGCAACTCTACGCGGGGAAGGCCACGATGTAGATGGGATGAGTACTAACCGGTGAATACAACCCAGGCGAGATGGCCACGGTGACCCGCGGAAGCATTCGAATACGAAACTCCGGTGAGGATTTCGTCGCGCTCCAATCACCGATTCCGCACGCCAGCGGCACCAACGTCTTCCCCCAATGGTCCGCACCAGCCCCCAATGGTCCAAGCCCCCAGCTTAACCCACGTTCCCGGCAATAGCGAGGAAGTGGATCCGCGACGGCGCGGAGTGGAAGGAGAAGTCGCGGCAGTTGAGGTCTTTATGTCCATGGAGTCCGAGCGCGAGCAGGGGATGGTAGGCGAGATTCTTGCGCGGGATTTGCTCCTGGTTTGTTGAGCATTGCCATCGAACGAACGAGCCCACAGAATTCGGATCTCAACAACCGATTGGGGACGGAGGAAGGAGACGCTGGTGACCCGACCCCCACACGCCAATGTCGAGTATGAGGGAGGGAAGAGGACGTGCAGGGCATGGGAATCCGCGCGGTGGCCGGCTTTGCTCAGAGAAGCCCCACGGTGAACGCGCCGGCGCCGCGAAGACAGCGGGGAAAGCTCCCGCCGAGCTCGCGCGGGGGAAGAAGAAGCTAGCCCCGGGGCCCACCGGTCGGCGAGTGAAGGAGAGCAAGCGCAAGTGAGCAAGGAGGCTGACTTCGTGGGCCCACACGTCGGTGTTGTGAGATGTGAATAAGGCTGGGCCGCGCGGTGGTTCCCCCTGGTGGGCCGAATTGCGCAAACCAGGCCCAACAGCAGGTTTTATTCTTTTTCTTTTATCTGTTTTCTGTTTTTGTTTTCAAATTCAATTTTAAATATTCAAACCAAATTCAAATTTTATTTTGAATTTCAGATTCCTAAAATCAAACATAATCCCGAAGGAAATTTAGACTTTATTGTTTGGATTATTTATTTATTTTTTAAATAAGTCTATATTCTTGCCTTCCCATTCATTTTCTATTCCTTATTCCAAATTCAAATTTGTACTTCTACTTTAGTTTTCAGATTTTTCAAATGTATCAATTGAAACCCAAAGGTGAATATAAACCATATTATTTTAATTTTACTAAGTTAAGCTTTATTCTCCTTGTTATTTATTTCATGTGATGTATAAATGGTTTCCTTTAAAAGATAAATCCCTTTTCTCATCATTTTTCTTATTTTCCTAATTTCCAAAGCATTATGATACTTTGTTTATATTTTTTTTCCTCTACTAATTTTGGGTCTTACAGACGTAGACCAGGAGGGCTTCTCCAGCGGTTGGGGGCACCAAGATAGGCGCCTTCGTCAGGAGCACCTTCAGGTTTCCGAGGGCCTCCTCGGCCTCGGGGGTCCATGTGAAGCACTCTGCCTTCCTTAAGAGGCGGTACAGGGGCAGACCTCTTTTCGCCGAGGCGTGAGATGAAGCGGCTCAGAGCCGCGAGACATCCCATGACCCTCTGTACGCCCTTTAAGTCCTTGATGGGCCCCATGCCGGTGATAGCTGAGATCCTCTCCAGGTTGGCTTCGATGCCCCGCTCGGAGACGATGAATCCTAAGAGCACGCCTCGGGGCATCCCGAAGACACACTTTTTGGGATTGAGCTTGACGCCTTTCGCCTTGAGACATTGGAATGTCACTTCAAGGTCGGAAAGGAGGTCGGAGGCCTTTCTTGTCTTGACTACGATGTCATCGACGTAGGCCTCGACCGTGCGGCCTATGTGTTCGCCGAACACATGGTTCATGCACCGCTGGTACGTCGCACCCGCATTCCTCAAACCAAACGGCATGGTGATATAGCAGTACATGCCGAAGGGTGTGAAGAAGTCGTGAGCTGGTCGGACTCTTTCATCCTGATTTGGTGATACCCTGAGTAGGCATCGAGGAAAGACAGGGTTTGGCACCCAGCAGTGGAGTCCACGATTTGATTGATGCGAGGCAGAGGGTAGGGAACCTTCAGACATGCTTTGTTCAGACCAGTGTAGTCTACGCACATCCGCCATTTCCCACCTTTCTTTCTCACAAGCACAGGGTTGGCAAGCCATTCAGGAGGGAATACCTCTTTGATGAACCCTGCCACCATCAGCTTGTGGATCTCCTCGCCTATGGCTCTACGCTTCTCCTCGTCGAATCGGCGCAGAGGCCGCTTGACGGGTCGGGCTCCGGCTCGATTGTCCAGCGAGTGCTCCGCGACCTCCCTCGGTATGCCAGGCATGTCCGAGGGACTCCATGTGAAAACGTCGGCGTTTGCACGGAGGAAGTCGACGAGCACTGTTTCCTATTTGGGATCGAGCTCGGAGCCGATCCGGACTTGCTTGGAGTTGTCGTTGACGGGGTCGAGAGGGACGGACTTGACCGTCTCTGCTGGCTCGAAGTTGCCGGCGTGATGCTTCACGTCAGGCACCTCCTTGGGGAGGCTCTCCAGGTCGGCGATGAGGGCCTCGGACTCGGCGAGGGCCTCGGTGTACACCACGCACTCCACGTCGCATTCGAACGCGTGTTTGTACGTGGGGCCGACGGTGATGACCCCGTTGGGGCTCGGCATCTTGAGCTTCAGGTAGGTGTAGTTGGGGATGGCCATGAACTTCGCGTAGCACGGTCTTCCCAGTACCGCGTGGTAGCTTCCTCGGAACCCGACCACTTCGAACATCAGGGTCTCCCTTCGGAAGTTGGAGGGTGTTCCGAAGCAGACAGGGAGGTCGAGCTGTCCGAGGGGCTGAACGCGCTTCCCGGGAATGATCCCGTGGAAGGGCGCAGCACCCGCCTGGATGGAGGACAGATCGATACGCAGGAGTCCGAGGGTCTCGGCGTAGATGATGTTGAGGTTGCTGCCTCCGTCCATGACCACCCATGCCTGCCCGACGTCCCAGCGGATCGGCTCAAGCGTTCCTGCTCCCTCGTCGAGCCTGTCCGCTTGGAGTAGACGTGTCGCGGGGAAATGGCGCTCGCCTTCGTCTCAGGCGCGAGGTCGATGCCCGGCGCGCCCCTTGGCGGAGCGTTGGTGTCGTCGACTCGCCCGACAGCCGACGCGGCGCCGCCTCCTGCTTGGCCTTGGCGACCACGTCGTCTCCTCCGGCGACGGGGAAGGCGACGAGACGAGCTCGAAGGTTGCTCTTCCGCCACATGGGGAAGACGTCGTTGATTCCGCCGCCGGCATGCCGGTCGTTGGCCGCCGTTGTCGCCGTCGCGCGGCGGAAGAAGGAGTATCATGTCGTAGCCGTCGTCGTGAGACATGAACTCGAGACTCCCGAAATGGAGCACCGTTCTGGGTCGAAGAGGTCGCTGGAGACTGCCCATCTGGAGCTTGACGGGTAGCTATTCGTCAACACGCAGCAGGCCCCTACCTGGCGCGCCAACTGTCGGCGTTTCGAGACCGGGGGTCCCTAATGCCGACAAGTGAATGTCGCCGCGTGCCCCAGCCCAGATGGGTCGAGCCTAGCCTCGGACAAGGGCAGCCAACCCTGGAGGATCTCCGTCTCGCCCGAGGCCCCTCTCAGCGGCTGACGTGTTTACAACTCGTCCGAGGCCCTACCTTCGCCAAGAAGCAACCCTGACCAAACCGCCACACCGACCGACCAAATCGCAGGGGCATTTAATGCAAGGGTGGCCTGACACCTTATCCTGGCGCGCGCCCTGCGGCCGACAGAGCCGAAGTGACCGCCATCGCTTCGCCACCCCACTGACCGGCCTGACAGGAAGACAGCGCCACCTGCGCCACTCCGACTGCAGCGCCGCCCGACAGAGTGAGGTTGACAGGCAGTCAGACCCGGCCGTGGACACCATAGGAAACTCCGCTCCGCCCGACCCCAGGGCTCGGACTCGGGCTAAGTCCCGGAAGACGGCAAACTCCGCTCCGCCCGACCTCAGGGCTCGGACTCGGGCTAAGTCCCGGAAGACGGCGAACTCCGCTCCGCCCGACCCCAGGGCTCGGACTCGGGCTAAGTCCCGGAAGACGGTGAACTCCGCTTCGCCCGACCCCAGGGCACGGACTCGGGCTAAGTCCCGGAAGACGGCGAACTCTGCTCCGCCCGACCCTAGGGCTCGGACTCGGGCTAAGCCCCCGAAGACGACGACTTCCGCCACGCCCGACCCCAGGGCTCGGACTCCGCCCAGGCCTTAGCCGACCGACTCCGCCTCGCCCGACCCCGGGGGCTCGGACTTGGCCTCGGTCACAGGAGACAGACTCGACTTTGGCTTCGGAGGAGCTTCCACGTCGCCCAGCCTAGGGCGCGGACTGGCCACGTCAACAGGAGGCGCCATCATCACCCTACCCCGAGCTGACTCGGACCTCGGGGGACAAGACCGGCGTCCCACTTGGCTCGCTCTGCCAGATAGGCAATGATGGCGTCCCCGCACGAACAATGACGATGGCGGCCCGCGGCCCCCTTACGGAAGCAGGCGGACGTCAGCAAGGACTCGACAGCTCCAACAGCTGCCCCTCCACCAGGCTCCAGCGCTCCTCCGACGGCCACGACATCACACCAACAGGGTGCCAATATCTCTCCGGCTGCCACAATGGCATGTACTTAGGGCGCTAGCTCTCCCCCGCTAGACACGTAGCACTCTGCTACACCCCCATTTGTACACCTGGATCCTCTCCTTGCGCCTATAAAAGGAAGGACCAGGGCCCTCTTAGAGAGGGTTGGCCGCGCGGGGACGAGGACGAGACGAAGGCGCTCGCGTGAGGCCGCTCGCTCCCTCTCCCGCGTGGATGCTTGTAACCCCCTACTGCAAGCGCACCCGACCTGGGCACGGGACAAACACGAAGGCCGCGGGATTCCCCACGTCTCTCTCTCTCTCTCTCGCTCTCCCCCCTTCGCGTTCTCTCTCGCGCTCGACCCATCTGGGCTGGGGCACGCGGCGACATTCACTCGTCGGCACTAGGGACCCCCGGTCTCGAAACGCCGACAGTTGGCGCGCCAGGTAGGGGCATGCTTCGTGTTGACGAATAGCTACCCCTCAAGCTCCAGATGGGCAGTCTCCAGCGACCTCTTCGACCCAGAACGGTGCTCCATTTCGGGAGCCTCGAGTTCATGTCTTTCGACGGCGGCTACGACATGATACTCCTTCTTCCGCCGCGCGACGGCGACAACAGCGGCCAACAACCGGCATGCCGGCGGCGGAATCGACGACGTCTTCCCCATGTGGCGGAAGAGCAACCTTCGAGCTCGTCTCGTCGCCTTCCCCGCCGCCGGAGGAGACGACATGATCGCCAAGGCCAAGCGGGAGGCGGCGCCGCGTCGGCTGTCGGGCGAGTCGACGACACCAACGCTCCGCCAAGGGGCGCGCCGGGCATCGACCTCGCGCCTGAGACGAAGGCGAGCGCCGTTTCCCCGCGACACGTCTACTCCAAGCGGACGGACGACGCCAGCACGTTTTGGATCCGGCTCCCATCTCGTACATTTTGGATCCGGCCTCGACCCACCGAGCGGCCCCGTGTCGGTGGGAGCCCTCATAGAGGCATGTCCAAACCCTTTTGGGCTTCGCATGCGGTCACCTTGGGACCGACTGACGGACGTCTCGACCCACGGGCCCTCTGGGTCCGAGGAAGACGACGAACCCAGCTTCGGTTGGGATTTCTCTAGACTTGGCAACCCCTGTGCCATGCGGGACTTCATGACCGCATGCGACTACTGCCTTTCCGACTGTTCCGACGGTAGCCGCGGCTTCGGTGACGAAGACTGCGGCCCAAGTCGTGAATGTTTCCACGTCGATCTAGGAGGGCCCACCGAAGGCAACCATCTTGGCATGCCGGCGGACGGTGATCCCCCTAGGTCGGTGCCTCGCGTTGACATCCCTCGGGAGCTAGCTGTGGTCCCAGTCCCTGTGGGGGGTCAGGTCACACAGCTCGAGCAAATCCGTGAGGTACCAGCCAGGCTCGACGAGGGAGCAGGAACGCTTGAGCCGATCAGCCGGGACGTCGGGCAGGCATGGGTGGTCCAACCTCCAGCCGGAGAAATACGTCATCTACCCCGGGGCTTCCAGCACCGCATCACCGACGATGCCAGGGTCAGGCCGCCACCCACATCCAGCGGGGTAGGCCAGAACCTGGCTGCAGCAGCAATGCTCCTCCGCGCAATGCCGGAGTCATCAACTACCGAGGGGCGGCGCATCCAAGGAGAGCTCAAGAATCTCCTGGAAGGCGCTGCGGTCCGATGGGCCGAGAGCTCCGCCTCCCGAGGGCAGGGCTACCCCTCGAAACATCATGCCGTGACTTCCCGCTTCATGCAGGAGGCCTTGGTCAACACCGGGCGCACGCGCCACACAGCGCCTGCGGCCCCGGATCGCCTCGGCAACGAGCGCCCTCGCCGCGACTGTCAGGCCCGCCTCGATGAGAGGGTGCGCCGAGGATATCACCTCAAGCGTGGGGGACGCTACGACAGCGGGGAGGATCAGAGTCCTTCGCCCGAACCACCTGGTCCGCAGGCCTTCAGTAGGGCCATACGACGTGCGCCGTTCCCGACCCGGTTCCGACCCCCGGCTACTATCACGAAGTACTCGGGGGAGACGAGACCAGAGTTGTGGCTCGCGGACTACCGGTTGGCCTGCCAATTGGGTGGAACGGACGATGACAACCTCATCATCCGCAACCTCCCCCTGTTCCTCTCCGACACCGCTCGCGCCTGGTTGGAGCACCTGCCTCCGGGGCAGATCTCCAACTGGGACGACCTAGTCCAAGCTTTTGCCGGCAATTTCCAGGGCACATACGTGCGCCCCGGGAACTCCTGGGACCTCCGAAGCTGCCAACAGCAGCCGGGAGAGTCTCTCCGGGACTACATCCGGCGATTCTCGAAGCAGCGCACCGAGCTGCCCAACGTCACCAACTCGGATGTCATCGGCGCGTTCCTCGCTGGCACCACCTGCCGCGACCTGGTGAGCAAGCTGGGTCGCAAGACCCCCACCAGGGCGAGCGAGCTGATGGACATCGCCACCAAGTTCGCCTCTGGCCAGGAGGCGGTCGAGGCTATCTTCCGGAAGGACAAGCAGCCCCAGGGCCGCCCATCGGAAGATGCCCCCGAGGCGTCAACTCAACACGGCGCCAAGAAGAAGGGCAAGAGGAAGTCGCAAGCGAAGCGCGACACAGCCGACGCGGACCTTGTCGCCGCCGCCGAGTACAAGAACCCTCGGAAACCTCAGGGAGGTGCCAACCTCTTCGACAAGATGCTCAAGGAGCCGTGCCCCTATCACCAGGGGCCCGTCAAGCACACCCTCGAGGAGTGAATCATGCTTCGGCGCCACTTCCATAGGGCCGGGCCGCCCGCGAAGGGTGGCAGGGCCCACGACGATGACGATAGGAAGGAAGATCGCCAAGCAGGAGAGTTCCCCGAGGTCCGCGACTGCTTCATGATCTACAGTGGGCAAGCGGCGAATGCCTCGGCTCGGCACCACAAACGAGAGTGCCAGGAGGTCTGTTCGGTGAAGGTGGCGGCGCCGGTCTACCTAGACTGGTCCGACAAGCCCATCACCTTCGACCGAGCCGACCACCCCGACCACGTGCCGAGCCTGGGGAAATACCCGCTCGTCATCGACCCCATCATCGGCGACGTCAGACTCACCAAGGTCCTCATGGACGGAGGCAGCAGCCTCAACATCATCTACGCCGAGACCCTCGGACTCCTGCGCATCGATCTGTCCTCCATCCGGGCGGGTGCTGCGCCCTTCCACGGGATCATTCCCGGGAAGCGCGTTCAGCCCCTCGGACAGCTCGACCTCCCTGTTTGCTTCGGAACACCCTCCAACTTCCGAAGGGAGACCCTGACGTTCGAAGTGGTCGGGTTCCGAGGAACCTACCACGCGGTACTGGGAAGACCGTGCTACGCGAAGTTCATGGCCGTCCCCAACTACACCTACCTGAAGCTCAAGATGCCGGGCCCCAACGGGGTCATCACCATCGGCCCCACGTACAAACACGCGTTCGAATGCGACGTGGAGTGCGTGGAGTACGCCGAGGCCCTCATCGCCGACCTGGAGAGCCTCCCCAAGGAGGTGCCTAACTTGAAGCGTCACGCCGGCAACTTCGAGCCAGCGGAGACGGTCAAGTCCGTCCCTCTCGACCCCATCAACGACAACTCCAAGCAAGTCTGGATCGGCTCCGGGCTCGATCCCAAACAGGAAGCAGTGCTCGTCGACTTTCTCCGTGCGAACGCCGACGTCTTCGCGTGGAGTCCCTCGGACATGCCCGGCATACCGAGGGATGTCGCCGAGCACTCACTGGACATCCGGGCTGGAGCCCGACCCGTCAAGCAGCCTCTGCGCCGATTCGACGAGGAGAAGCGCAGAGCCATAGGCGAGGAGATCCACAAGCTGATGGCGGCAGGGTTCATCAAAGAGGTATTCCATCCTGAATGGCTTGCCAACCCTGTGCTTGTGAGAAAGAAAGGTGGGAAATAGCGGATGTGCGTAGACTACACGGGTTTGAACAAAGCATGTCCGAAGGTTCCCTACCCTCTGCCTCGCATCGATCAAATTGTGGATTCCACTGCTGGGTGCGAAACCCTATCTTTCCTCGATGCCTACTCAGGGTATCACCAAATCAGGATGAAAGAGTCCGACCAGCTCGCGACTTCTTTCATCACACCCT
The DNA here is from genome assembly GCA_029449295.1 of Zea luxurians. Classification (NCBI taxonomy): domain Eukaryota; kingdom Viridiplantae; phylum Streptophyta; class Magnoliopsida; order Poales; family Poaceae; genus Zea; species Zea luxurians. Next base: position 63,955,804 of record JAOPSE010000021.1, on the reverse strand, counting down.
TCGGCATGTACTGCTATGTCACCATGCCGATTGGTTTGAGGAATGCGGGCGAGACGTACCAGCGGTGCATGAACCATGTGTTCGGCGAACACATTGGCCGCACGGTCGAGGCCTACATCGATGACATCGTAGTCAAGACAAGAAAGGCCTCCGACCTCCTTTCTGACCTTGAAGCGACATTCCAATGTCTCAAGGCGAAAGGCGTCAAGCTCAATCCCGAAAAGTGTGTCTTCGGGGTGCCCCGAGGCATGCTCTTGGGGTTCATCGTCTCCGAGCGGGGCATCGAAGCCAACCCGGAGAAGATCTCAGCTATCACCGGCATGGGGCCCATCAAGGACTTGAAGGGCGTACAGAGGGTCATGGGATGTCTCGTGGCTCTGAGCCGCTTCATCTCACGCCTCGGCGAAAGAGGTCTACCCCTGTACCGCCTCTTAAGGAAGGCAGAGTGCTTCACCTGGACCCCTGAGGCCGAGGAAGCCCTCGGGAACCTGAAGGCGCTTCTGACGAAGGCGCCTATCCTGGTGCCCCCAGCCACCGGAGAAGCCCTCCTGGTCTACGTCGCCGCAACCACTTAGGTGGTTAGCGCCGCGATTGTGGTCGAGAGGCAAGAAGAGGGGCATGCATTGCCCGTTCAGAGGCCAGTCTACTTCATCAGTGAGGTACTGTCCGAAACCAAGATCCGCTACCCACAAGTTCAGAAGCTGCTATATGCGGTGATTCTGACACGGCGCAAGTTGCGACACTACTTCGAGTCTCATCCGGTAACTGTGGTGTCTTCCTTCCCCCTGGGAGAGATCATCCAGTGCCGGGAGGCCTTGGGGAGGATTGTAAAGTGGGCGGTGGAAATCATGGGCGAGACAATCTCGTTCGCCCCCCGGAAGGCTATCAAGTCCCAGGTCTTGGCAGACTTTGTAGCTGAATGGGTCGACACCCAGCTCCCAACAGCTCCGATCCAGCTGGAGCTCTGGACCATGTTCTTCGACGGGTCGCAGATGAAGACGGGAGCCGGTGCAGGTCTACTCTTCGTCTCGCCCCTCGGGAAGCACATATGCTATGTGCTACGTCTCCATTTCCCGGCGTCCAACAATGTGGCCGAGTATGAGGCTCTGGTCAATGGGTTGCGGATCGCCATCGAGCTAGGGGTCCGACGCCTCGACGCTCGCTGTGACTCGCAGCTCGTCATCGACCAAGTCATGAAGAACTCCCACTGCCGCGACCCGAAGATGGAGGCCTATTGCGATGAGGTTCGGCGCCTGGAAGACAAGTTCTACGGGCTCGAGCTCAACAACATCGCCCGACGCTACAATGAGACTGCGGACGAGATGGCTAAGATAGCCTCGGGGCGGACAACGGTTCCCCCGGACGTCTTCTCCCGAGACCTACATCAACCCTCAGTCAAGGCTGACGACTCGCCCGAGCCCGAGTAGGCCTCGGCCCAGCCCGAGGCACCCTCGGCTCCGCCCGAGGCACCATCGGCCCTCGAGGGTGAGGCACTGCGCGTCGAGGAGGAGCGGAGCGGGGCCACGCCTAATCGAAACTGGCAGACCCCGTACCTGCAATATCTCCGCCGAGGGGAACTACCCCCCGACCAAGCTGAGGCTCGGCGATTGGCAAGGCGTGCCAAGTCGTTCGTCCTACTGGGGGATGGCGAGGAGCTCTACCACCGCAGCCCTTCAGGCATCCTCCAGCGATGCATCTCCGACACCGAAGGTCAGGAACTCCTTCAAGAGATACACTTGGGGGCTTGTGGCCATCACGCAGCACCTCGAGCACTCGTCGGAAATGCTTTCCGACAAGGTTTCTACTGGCCAACGGCGGTGGCCGACGCCACTAGAATTGTTCGCACCTGCGAAGGGTGTCAGTTCTACGCAAGGCAGACCCACCTGCCCGCTCAGGCTCTGCAGACCATACCCATCACCTGGCCTTTTGCTGTATGGGGTCTGGACCTCGTCGGCCCCTTGTAGAAGGCACCCGGGGGCTACACGCACCTGTTGGTCGCCATCGACAAATTCTCCAAATGGATCAAGGTCCGACCCCTAAACAGCATCAGGTCCGAGCAGGCGGTGGCGTTCTTCACCAACATCATCCATCGTTTCGGGGTCCCGAACTCCATCATCACCGACAACGGCACCCAGTTCACCAGCAGAAAGTTCCTGGACTTCTGCGAGGATCACCACATCCAGGTGGATTGGGCCGCCGTAGCTCATCCCATGACGAATGGGCAAGTGGAGCGTGCCAATGGCATGATCCTACAAGGACTCAAACCTCGGATCTACAACGACCTCAACAGGTTCGGTAAGCGATGGATGAAGGAACTCCCTTCGGTGGTCTGGAGCCTGAGGACATGTAATACTCAAAAATTGTTTACAAGAAATACATGGTGATTACCTTATTTTATGTGCCTTATTTGCATCATGAAAAGAGCATATCTAAAATGAGGAGTGAGTAAATCAAACCAAAGACACTAAAATAAAAGAAAGTGCATCTCGTTGGAGTTTTACTGTTTGTGCATTAAATAAAATAATAATGATAATAATAATAAAAAAAATAATAAATCTAAAGGTTGAATTGATCTCTAAATTAAAATATAGGGTTTTGAAAATAAAAAGAGAAGAAATACCACATAAAACATAGGAAATAAATATTTACATAAAGATATTTTTCTTTATCTCCAAATGTAAATTGGTACATTTGATATAATTACAAATCCATAACTGAAATTCAAATTTGAATTTGAAATGTAAAAGGAGGAATGAAAATCTAAATTTGAAAAAGAAAAGAGAAAGGAATAAAGAAAAGAAAAAGAAGAAAGAACCCTGCTGGGCTGGCTTGATCACAATTCGGCCCAACTAGGACTCCACCGCGCCAGCCCAGTTGCCAACCCCGCGTCAGCGACTGGTGGACCCCGCTCGTCACTCTCACGCGCCTCCTCTCAACTCCCTGCCGCGTGGGGCCCGGACGTCAGAACCTTCTTCACCGATCGGACTCTGGCGCGCACGGCCTGGAATTCCGCCGCCGATCTCGGGTGAAGTCGTTGGGGAAACCTTGGACGCGTGCATAAAAACCACCCGTGCCCCCTACCCACCTTTGAACCAGTCCTCCGTGAGCTCCGCGTCCATGGACTCGCCACTGCCACCAGGAGAGCAAAGAGAGAGAAAAGAGATTGCCGCCGCTGGCGAATCTGAGCCGCGCCGGAGTTCTGTGATCAGGGAAAAGCTCGGGGGAAAGCACCGGTGCTTGTGGAGCACGACTGTATCGTTTCTTGGCATAGGAAGCAACTACTGTGGCGTGAATTGCTCACCGTGAACTTGCCTCCGCCGTGATGCCGCTATGCGTTGTGGCCGAGTCTCCACGTTACCTTCCCCAATGGTAAGTCACCTCTATTCGATCCTTCGGGTTCCGCGCTTTGGGTAGCACCCGTTAGATAGTGGAATAGGGCACTAGGGCGCGCCGGCATGGTACTCCAGTGGCGGCGCCGCCGCGGTCGTGGTACTTGTCCGCCGCGTCTGGGCTGTGGGGAGGAAGATGGCACTTGCGCCGTAGGATGGTTGATGAATGTCTAGGATTAGATTGAGGAGAGATTCACCGTGGGCCGTTGATCGGTAATCCTGTGGTTAGGATGGCGGTCGGGATCGGATCTGGGTGCTCTGGGGATGGACGCGATCGGGACCGTTCGATCCGGATCGTGCGCATAGGAATCAATCTGAGTATTTTAAATCCCGATCGTTGATTGTTTGATCGACGGCTCAGGGCGCGTACCGTTTCGATGATAGGGTAATGTAATCAGGGCCATAGGATCTAATCTAAACGGCTAGAATTCGGTCATACCCCTTCACGGTAACATTTTACATATGAGACCCCAGAAAACGTGTTAATCAACCCGCCGTCCACCCTGGGGTTAATCCTGAGTCTCGGGTTATTTGTTAAACAGCCCCCTGCGCTTACTGAAAATTGAGGCCCAGTCCAGAGTATTATAAAACGGAGAAAATAATTTATAAATGGATTTTTAATGGATAAATAAATGCTAGAACTTGTTTAAATCATAGAAAATCCATTTTTAGTCCAAATTAATCCATTCCACTTTCTAAAATTTTGTAATTTTATTCTCTACCACCTAGAGCCTCTGTTTTGTCATGAAAACAATTAGAAATTTAATCTCTCACTTAATCCATTTTAAACACATAAAACCTTTGAAAATTCATAACTTAAAATCTACAACTCCAAAATTAATAATTCTTTTTCCTGTGATCTTATTTTAATATGTAGATTATTAATATGTATTTTGGCATACATGTTGGGTGTAATGTTAATTTTGCCTATACACTGTTTGTTTGTATTGCTACGACTAGTGCGAGGTCACGTGTCATCTGAAGATCATCCTGGTACCTGGAATCTCAAGTCCCAGGCAAGTTGTGCCCTTGATCACTTCTTTTTACCCACTCATGTTCTAATTAATCATAATGATCTGCATAGGTTAATTTTGATGGGACCCAATAGGTTACCCTAGTTTGTCTATCTTTATACCTTGTTTACCACTGAACTTTCTGGGTAGTACTTGCTAGTGCTATATGTGGTTTTGGGTATGGAGATACACTATTCATGATTACACTTTTGTTATCAGTTGTTATTTATTGTTCATGATAAGATCATTATGTTAATTGGAACATGGAGCGACCACCCGGGAAAACAGTGCTACCACAAGGGAGGAATGGGACCCCTTGGCTGATTAATTAGGAAAGCTAGTGGAAGACTACCTTACCCGAAAGGGGCAAGGGCAGTAGGGGAGTGGTCAGTGTAGGGAGGCCCTCGGGAGGATTTTGCTGCGATGGCGGTCCTGCAAGGGATTCCTGCATTGGAACTTCCTATAAACTGTAGCGGGTTTTCGGAAGCTAGTGGAACTTTGTAAAGGCCTCGTAGTGGATCCCTAGCCATTCACCTCGGTAGTGTCTAAGGGCCTTGCAAACCCTGGCGACATGGGATACACGACTTGTGGGTAAAGATGCGCAACCTGTGCAGAGTGTAAAACTGGTATACTAGCCGTGCTCACGGTCATGAGCAGCTCGGACCCTCACATGATTAAATTATGGAACTTAAACTCAATTTGTCATATGCATTGCATCGCAGGTGAAGTTGTTACTTTTGTTCTACTATTTAATTGGGTTGGTATTTACTTATACTTAGTAATTGCTAATAAAATTTTGACCAACTTTAAAAGCAATGCTCAGCTCTAACCATCCTCTTTGGTAAGCCTTACACTTCACGTGAGCTCCCACCTTTGACGAGTTCATGCACATTATTCCCCACAACTTGTTGAGCGATGAACGTATGTGAGCTCACTCTTGCTGTCTCACATACCCCACAGGTCAAGAACAGGTACCGCAGGATGAGGCGCTTGGAGGATGCTGTGACGAGTTCGTGAGAGGTCTAGGTCGTCGTCTCCCAGTCAACTTTGGGTTGCTGGACCGTTGTCTCCTTATAATGTAATTATTTATTTTGTATAGAACTCCTGTTATATATAAAGATGTGACATTCGATCCTGTGCCATGATTCATCATATGTGTGAGACTTGGTCCCAGCACACCTGGTGATTATGTTTACGCCCGGGTTTTGGACCCCTAAAATCCGGGTGTTACAGAAGTGGTATCAGAGGAATGTTGACTGTAGGACGAAACCTAGATAGAACTGGACAACCAATACTTACTTACCTTGGCTACTCTGATCCTTTCTAAACTTTTCTTAATCTTTTCTCATCTAATTCCGCTTTACTCTGATTATTCTTACCTTTTTCCTTCTAAAGACAAATGTGGATTTCACACTTTGAAATCCTGTGCCTAAAGTGACCTTTAGGAATAGGAGACCTACTCTCAGGAACAAAAACAAAACTATTTTTATGGTTATCTATGCACTTGAATGTTTGTTCTTATGATATTTGTCTGATTTGGATTTTTGATTGAGTGTGATGGGTTGTGGAGTAATGTTCGCAATTACATCTGCATATACATATAGGTATAAATATAAATAAATAAAAAAAATTCATAAGATAATTAACAACCTGGTTTATCCCCCATTAAAGTCTATCTATTTTATATAGATCCCTCATATCTTAAAAGACCCTCTCTTATCTTAATTGGTCCATCTTATCCTAAAAGATTCTCTCTTATCTCAATAGATTCATCTCATCTTGATAGATTCGTCTTATCCTAACAACTTCGTTTATCTCATCCTAAAGCAACAACCATGACCTAATCAATGTGATCCTATCTAATCTATCTAGTCATATCCAATCTAATCTAGATCCTATCTAACATAAAATGATCTAATCTATCATGAGTTACTTAATGCTGGTACAATGGATAAGGCCATACTCCACATTCACTTAAGTCTAAATTGGTGACTTAGAGCAACTAAGCCCTACACAACAACTTGACCTACACAATGGGTTACATAACCTATCCAAACCAATCAGAAGCAAAATAACCGAACCAGATTCTGACTAATCTCACTCAACTTATAGCCATCTACTAAACTAACCTAATGTGGTCCACTTAAATAGATTAGTGATACTGGTAGAAGAGATTAGACCCTACTAGCCAGGTGCTGACTTAACACAGTAGACCAACTCAACCATGAGCAGAAGATCTAACTAAACCAGTAGAGTCATGTCGGATTGTATATCAACCCCCACCTAAAACACACTTTTGACTTACATCGTGTAGTCCATCCCACAATACCTATCTTAACCATATTCTCTAGACCGATAATATACACTAACTCCTAATCAATAAGACAAGACCGAAGAATATGATCAACTTCATCAAGTAAGGATGAGCACCAACTCAAGTCTTCAAAGATCAAGTTGAATCGCCAGATGAATCAAGATCCACAATCTTGGATGGAGTCTTTCTTTACCCCACTCTTTCTTGCCCAAACCTATATAGGCTTTAAAAGATATCCTTTATCCTGCATAATAGAGTGTCTATAACCATATATACCTATGCTCTCCTAATAACTAACTAATAAAAAAAAACTCTTGATTTTGAACTAGCTAGAAACTGAAATCTAGACTACAAGCTAAATTTGTTGTATCATGTTCCTTACAAATCTCGAGGGCGAGATTATTTTTAAGGGGGGTAGAATTTGTAATACTCAAAAATTGTTTACAGGAAATACATGGTGATTACCTTATTTTATGTGCCTTATTTGCATCATGAAAAGAGCATATCTAAAATGAGGAGTGAGTAAATCAAACCAAAGACACTAAAATAAAAGAAAGTGCATCTCGTTGGAGTTTTACTGTTTGTGCATTAAATAAAATAATAATGATAATAATAATAAAAAAAATAATAAATCTAAAGGTTGAATTGATCTCTAAATTAAAATATAGGGTTTTGAAAATAAAAAGAGAAGAAATACCACATAAAACATAGGAAATAAATATTTACATAAAGATATTTTTCTTTATCTCCAAATGTAAATTGGTACATTTGATATAATTACAAATCCATAACTGAAATTCAAATTTGAATTTGAAATGTAAAAGGAGGAATGAAAATCTAAATTTGAAAAAGAAAAGAGAAAGGAATAAAGAAAAGAAAAAGAAGAAAGAACCCTGCTGGGCTGGCTTGATCACAATTCGGCCCAACTAGGACTCCACCGCGCCAGCCCAGTTGCCAACCCCGCGTCAGCGACTGGTGGACCCCGCTCGTCACTCTCACGCGCCTCCTCTCAACTCCCTGCCGCGTGGGGCCCGGACGTCAGAACCTTCTTCACCGATCGGACTCTGGCGCGCACGGCCTGGAATTCCGCCGCCGATCTCGGGTGAAGTCGTTGGGGAAACCTTGGACGCGTGCATAAAAACCACCCGTGCCCCCTACCCACCTTTGAACCAGTCCTCCGTGAGCTCCGCGTCCATGGACTCGCCACTGCCACCAGGAGAGCAAAGAGAGAGAAAAGAGATTGCCGCCGCTGGCGAATCTGAGCCGCGCCGGAGTTCTGTGATCAGGGAAAAGCTCGGGGGAAAGCACCGGTGCTTGTGGAGCACGACTGTATCGTTTCTTGGCATAGGAAGCAACTACTGTGGCGTGAATTGCTCGCCGTGAACTTGCCTCCGCCGTGATGCCGCTATGCGTTGTGGCCGAGTCTCCACGTTACCTTCCCCAATGGTAAGTCACCTCTATTCGATCCTTCGGGTTCCGCGCTTTGGGTAGCACCCGTTAGATAGTGGAATAGGGCACTAGGGCGCGCCGGCATGGTACTCCAGTGGCGGCGCCGCCGCGGTCGTGGTACTTGTCCGCCGCGTCTGGGCTGTGGGGAGGAAGATGGCACTTGCGCCGTAGGATGGTTGATGAATGGCTAGGATTAGATTGAGGAGAGATTCACCGTGGGCCGTTGATCGGTAATCCTGTGGTTAGGATGGCGGTCGGGATCGGATCTGGGTGCTCTGGGGATGGACGCGATCGGGACCGTTCGATCCGGATCGTGCGCATAGGAATCAATCTGAGTATTTTAAATCCCGATCGTTGATTGTTTGATCGACGGCTCAGGGCGCGTACCGTTTCGATGATAGGGTAATGTAATCAGGGCCATAGGATCTAATCTAAACGGCTAGAATTCGGTCATACCCCTTCACGGTAACATTTTACATATGAGACCCCAGAAAACATGTTAATCAACCCGCCGTCCACCCTGGGGTTAATCCTGAGTCTCGGGTTATTTGTTAAACAGCCCCCTGCGCTTACTGAAAATTGAGGCCCAGTCCAGAGTATTATAAAACAGAGAAAATAATTTATAAATGGATTTTTAATGGATAAATAAATGCTAGAACTTGTTTAAATCATAGAAAATCCATTTTTAGTCCAAATTAATCCATTCCACTTTCTAAAATTTTGTAATTTTATTCTCTACCACCTAGAGCCTCTGTTTTGTCATGAAAACAATTAGAAATTTAATCTCTCACTTAATCCATTTTAAACACATAAAACCTTTGAAAATTCATAACTTAAAATCTACAACTCCAAAATTAATAATTCTTTTTCCTGTGATCTTATTTTAATATGTAGATTATTAATATGTATTTTGGCATACATGTTGGGTGTAATGTTAATTTTGCCTATACACTGTTTGTTTGTATTGCTACGACTAGTGCGAGGTCACGTGTCATCTGAAGATCATCCTGGTACCTGGAATCTCAAGTCCCAGGCAAGTTGTGCCCTTGATCACTTCTTTTTACCCACTCATGTTCTAATTAATCATAATGATCTGCATAGGTTAATTTTGATGGGACCCAATAGGTTACCCTAGTTTGTCTATCTTTATACCTTGTTTACCACTGAACTTTCTGGGTAGTACTTGCTAGTGCTATATGTGGTTTTGGGTATGGAGATACACTATTCATGATTACACTTTTGTTATCAGTTGTTATTTATTGTTCATGATAAGATCATTATGTTAATTGGAACATGGAGCGACCACCCGGGAAAACAGTGCTACCACAAGGGAGGAATGGGACCCCTTGGCTGATTAATTAGGAAAGCTAGTGGAAGACTACCTTACCCGAAAGGGGCAAGGGCAGTAGGGGAGTGGTCAGTGTAGGGAGGCCCTCGGGAGGATTTTGCTGCGATGGCGGTCCTGCAAGGGATTCCTGCATTGGAACTTCCTATAAACTGTAGCGGGTTTTCGGAAGCTAGTGGAACTTTGTAAAGGCCTCGTAGTGGATCCCTAGCCATTCACCTCGATAGTGTCTAAGGGCCTTGCAAACCCTGGCGACATGGGATACACGACTTGTGGGTAAAGATGCGCAACCTCTGCAGAGTGTAAAACTGGTATACTAGCCGTGCTCACGGTCATGAGCAGCTCGGACCCTCACATGATTAAATTATGGAACTTAAACTCAATTTGTCATATGCATTGCATCGCAGGTGAAGTTGTTACTTTTGTTCTACTATTTAATTGGGTTGGTATTTACTTATACTTAGTAATTGCTAATAAAATTTTGACCAACTTTAAAAGCAATGCTCAGCTCTAACCATCCTCTTTGGTAAGCCTTACACTTCACGTGAGCTCCCACCTTTGGCGAGTTCATGCACATTATTCCCCACAACTTGTTGAGCGATGAACGTATGTGAGCTCACTCTTGCTGTCTCACATACCCCACAGGTCAAGAACAGGTACCGCAGGATGAGGCGCTTGGAGGATGCTGTGACGAGTTCGTGAGAGGTCTAGGTCGTCGTCTCCCAGTCAACTTTGGGTTGCTGGACCGTTGTCTCCTTATAATGTAATTATTTATTTTGTATAGAACTCCTGTTATATATAAAGATGTGACATTCGATCCTGTGCCATGATTCATCATATGTGTGAGACTTGGTCCCAGCACACCTGGTGATTATGTTTACGCCCGGGTTTTGGACCCCTAAAATCCGGGTGTTACAGGACAACACCGAGCCGAGCCACGGGCTTCACGCCGTTCTTTCTAGTCTATGGGGCCGAGGCCATCTTGCCCACAGACTTAGAATACGGTTCCCCGAGGACGAGGGCCTACGCTGATCAAAGCAACCAAGCTAGTCGAGAAGACTCACTGGATCAGCTGGAAGAAGCTCGGGACAGGGCCTTACTACACTCGGCACGGTACCAGCAGCCATGCGACGCTACCATGCCCGAGGGGTCCGGTCCCGAGACCTCCAGGTGGGCGATCTGGTGCTTCGGCTACGACAAGATGCCCGAGGGCAGCACAAGCTCACGGCCCCCTGGGAGGGGCCATTCGTCATCGCCAAGGTTCTGAAGCCTGGAACATACAAGCTGGCCAACAGTCAAGGCAAGGTCTACGGCAACGCTTGGAACATCCAACAGCTACGTCGCTTCTACCCTTAAGCTGTTTCCAAGTTGTTCATATACCTTGCTCCTGCACAAAGTTTAGTCATCAAGGAAGGGTCAACTTCGCCTCGGCAAAGTCCGACCCTCCCTCGGGGGCTAAAAGGGGGGCAACCCCCTCTGCGTCGAATTTTCTCTTCGAAAAAAAGATCTTTTCTGCCAGAGTATCTTTCGCGCTTTTTGGCTACTTCGAAAGTGGATCCCGAAAACGACGGAGTACACGTAAGCAGCCAAGGCTGACTGAGCCGAGGGACTCCTACGCCTCCAGGATACGGACACCTCACTCGTCACCTTCTGCGATAAGTAACTCGTGCTCGGATAAGTGACTCTGCATACCGAACAAGTCTTCATGCTCGGAAGCTCCTCTGCCCAAACGATCTTTCGAGCCTTCTCGACTGCGTTGGTGACAGGGCCCCATGGACGGGTAAGAGTGCGTGTAAACAGCAAGGCCGATCGAGCCGAGGGACTCCAACGCCACCAGGATACGGGTACCTTACTCGTCACCTTCTGTGACAAGCAACTCTCGCCCGAACAAACAACTCTGTTACCAACAAAAGAGTCCAGATGCTCGAAATAAGGGGAAAGGAGACGCAGCTTTACAATGCGGCGAGGGTGTGTTTTGGCCTCGGCGACCGCAGAAGACACACACTACAAGATGATCCGACCCTGCAGGCACGGATCCTGACGTTTGAAGGGAGCAACAACACCCTCGGCATCGACAACGCCTTCGGCGAGGCCCAACCTATCCTCGGGCGGCGACGCGATTCGAGGGTCTCCACTTCGAAGGACGACATCAGCACCACACCCGGGCCATCGTTGCCAGGGTCTTCTTCGAGAATCCGGCCCGAGCAGGCGGCTCGGCCGGTCACCCCGAGGCATCGGCCCGCTGTCCTCCGAGGACATCAGCCGACCCGAGGCCTCGGCAGCTCAATTCCGGCGTCGGTTGTGCCAGTGGACGACCCGGCCAGGTTCTGGCCGACCACACCTCCTTTCTGAAGCCAGCTTCGCCTCTGTTCGTGCTGACACCGCTACCCCTGGCCTCGGCTTGTCGAAGAACGGCCGAGGGGTTCCTCTAACTAAGCAAGGGAAGCCTCGGGCAATAAGGTCGGCCGAGCCGAGGGACTCCTACGCCTCCGGGATACGGATACCTCACTCGTCACCTTTACATGGGGCGACCCGCGCTTGGTGAAGCGGTTCAAGCAATCAACAGGCGAGTCTTAGCGCTCGAAAACGAGGAACAGACACGGCTCCGTGCCGAAACTACATACATGTTCAGGCCTCGAAAGCCATGATGAACAGGCACCGGCACACAAGGTGCGAATACAAACGGAACTCCGGTTCCACCTCCGCGGGTACGAACAACCCCCCACGAGGGGGAACCTGCGGAGCAACAGATGGCCGACGGATGGCTTGCCGGCGTTCGCTCCGACAGCAGCGACAACGACCTCCGTTCCGGGCAGCCACACAGCAGCAGTGATGGCCTCGGGGCAAACGCTGCTGCTGCGAGCTCCTCGCCCACATCCCCACTCGAGGGGCGAGGACAAGCGATCAAAGCCAAAGAGCCGGAGGCCCAGAGCGTCAATGGTGGCGGCGATCCCGTCGGCAACGGGGAGCGCCGACAACGGCAGCCGCCTGCCCGCTGGCAGATCCCCACTCGGATCCTCCCCAGGCGGGCGTAGCATCGACCTCCGCGCGGGAGCGCTGTACCTGTGCAAAGGCAGGACCGCCCCGCAACACGAACGCTGCCCTAGCAGCGCGCAACCTCTTGGGCGGTCCTCCCGTGTACACGGCGCGGCAGCCGCTCGTGCGCCGCCCCTCCCTCCAGGCCGATGAGCGCCCTTCCCCCCGAATGACAGGGGAAGGATGACCCACGAGCCTGTGAAGGAGGTGGAGCTCCGGCTCAGCCCGCCCTCTGCCCTGGCAAGGATGACGAAGATCCTTGAAGCTGAGGGCGGGACCAAGATCGCAGCCCGGCTCGCTCCTCCCCACCGTCGAGCTGGTGGTCACCGTCTTGGGTGACCACCGGCAGGGGGATGCAGCCGGGCTGTTTGATGAAAATCCTTGAAGCCGAACGATGGCTGAAAGGTACCAACCTCCGCGAGGTTGCGCCCCAACAACAGCAAGACGAAGATGACAAGGCGGAAGAACCCCGGGCGCTCCCCGCCCGGGGGCTTGGAAGGAGGAGAGACACGATGCATAAGGGGAGCACGAAGACATGGCCGTTTTCCAAGGGGGTCGCCCTCCTTTTAAAGGCGACTCCCCCCACTTACGTCCTCAGCCATCGCGGGCCGAGTCTTCTCCAGCACGCTTCGAGGTCCTCCCCTACAGCGCGGGGGCTGGGGCCCACACGTCATGCAAGCTGCCCCAAGGCAGAAGGAGCCAAACCGCCGCGCGAGGCGCGCGTAATTGCCCAGCGGTTACAGGCGCTCCTCCACTTTTGCCCAGACCAGCGGGCGAAAGGGCGGACCACCATGCAGGCGGCATGCAACCGCACCAAGTGGGCGCGCCCCTTCGACTCCAACGGGCCCAGCATGGAGATCCAGGCCCACGCGTCGTGCAACCGGCGCGCCGGTTGCCACGCGCAAGCAACTGCACCGCCGCTCACGCCACTACCGCGCCTCCTCGACTGCGGGGTCAAGACCGTGACTCGAGGCAACCCAGCAGCGCCAGCCTGGCGCGACGGTCAAAGGCGGTCAAAAATGGGCTGACAGTAATGGCAGTGGCAGGCGGGCAGGGGCACCGGTCAAGTCGTCTGCAAGCTCACATCCCCTCCGGGGACAGCGGGAGAACTCTCTCTCACGGCGTGAAGACGACGCGCCCGTGATCCGTACCTCGAACGGCTACCCCGCGAAACACTCGTCCCGTCGCATTAACTCCATGGCGGGGCACGCGGCGCTTCGGCAGGAGAAGCGAGCGACGCTCCACCTTCGCCACAATAACTGCATCGAAAAAAGGTACGCTACATCGTTCGATTTCGTATCCTTTTCCCTTTTTCCTCTTTCTCTCTCTTGCAACAGGGACCGGGAAAGGGGGAAACCCCGAAAAGGATCCTTCCCCATGAAGGAACCAGGCCCTGAGCCTCCCTACTGATCAGAGGTTCGAAGGCTGGCCCCCCGAAAGGGTTCGACAGCCACCTCAGATCGCGTGGGCTCTACACCCACTACTGGTCAGGGGTTCGAAGGTCGGCCCCTCGAAAGGGTTCAACGACCGCCTCAGGCTACTCAGGCTCCGCGCCCACTACTGATCAGGGGTTCGAAGGCTAGCCCCCGAAGGGTTCACAGTCGCCTCAGACACAGAGCGAGGGATGACCAGGGGTACGTTCGATACATAACCAAGGCTCGGGCTACGCTCCCGAGGTACCCTAGGACATTTCCGAGACCAGCGGGAGCGATCCTGTAACAGAATCCCATCGGAGGGAGGCATCGAGCCCTCGGACCCCGTCGCCAGGGGACCGGGTCTGGCAGGTCACCCGCAGGTACTTTTGGGCACGCCTCTGGGCCACAGCCGACCCCTAACGAATGGGGCATGGGCGTCCACTCGGATCACCCGTTCGCAGCTCACTGGAGACACCATGTTCGTCGCCCATCGAGGGCAACATGGCGCTTTCCCCCCCTCCTCCTTGCGGAAAGGCGACGCAGGGGCGTATGTAAAAAAGTCGGGTCTGTCCTTGATCGTCCTCTCGCTCTGTGCGGAGGCTCGGGGGCTGCTCTCACAAACTAGGTTCCGGCCAAACCGTTGACAGCGTCAACATACCAGCCCGAGAACTTGAGACTCGATGGTGCACCCGGGCTATGGCCAGCTCGCATGAGGGAACGACCAGACCAGCCGAGCCATCACTCGAGGCATTAAGACCTCGAAGGAGTCTAACCACTCCTCCGAGGCCTCGGGGGCTACACCCGGCGGGTGCGCTCGCGCGCCCCCGCCGAAACAAACAGCAACCGGGAAAGGCTGGTCCCCTTGCAAAAAAAGTGCGACAAAAGCCTCCAAGCGAGCGTTAACACTCCCTTGGAGGTTCAGGGGCTACTGTCGGGGACCATAATTAGGGGTACCCCCGAGGTTCCTAAATCTCAGCTGGTAACCCCCATCAGCATAAAGCTGCAAAGGTCTGATGGGTGCGATTAGATTAAGGATCCGTCCGTTCGAAGGACGCGATCACGCCTCGCCCGAGCCTAGCCTCGGACAAGGGCAGCCAACCCCGGAGGATCTCCGTCTCGCCCGAGGCCCCTCTAAGCGGCTGACGTGTTTACAACTTGTCCGAGGCCCTACCTTCGCCAAGAAGCAACCCTGACCAAACCGCCACACCGACCGACCAAATCACAGGGGCATTTAATGCAAGGGTGGCCTGACACCTTATCCTGGCGCGCGCCCTGCGGCCGACAGAGCGGAAGTGACCGCCGTCGCTTCGCCACCCCACTGACCGGCCTGACAGGAAGACAGCGCCACCTGCGCCACTCCGACTGCAGCGCCGCCCGACAGAGTGAGGTTGACAGGCAGTCAGACCCGGCCGCGGACACCATAGGAAACTCCGCTCCGCCCGACCCCAGGGCTCGGACTCGGGCTAAGTCCCAGAAGACGGCGAACTCCGCTCCGCCCGACCTCAGGGCTCGGACTCGAGCTAAGTCCTGGAGGACGGCGAACCCTGCTCCGCCCGACCCCAGGGCTCGGACTCAGGCTAAGTCCCAGAAGACGGCGAACTCCGCTCCGCCCGACCCCAGGGCTCGGACTCGGGCTGAGCCCCCGAAGACGACGACTTCCGCCTCGCCCGACCCTAGGGCTCGAACTCCGCCCAGGCCTCAGCCGACCAACTCCGCCTCGCCCGACCCCGGGGGCTCGGACTCGGCCTCGGTCATAGGAGACAGACTCGACTTCGGCTTCGGAGGAGCTTCCACGTCGCCCAGCCTAGGGCGCGGACTGGCCACGTCAACAGGAGGCGCCATCATCACCCTACCCCGAGCTGACTCGGACCTCGGGGGACAAGACCGGCGTCCCATCTGGCTCGCTCTGCCAGATAGGCAATGATGGCGTCCCCGCGCGAACAATGACGATGGCGGCCCGCGGCCCCCTTACGGAAGCAGGCGGACGTCAGCAAGGACTCGACGGCTCCAACAGCTGCCCCTCCACCAGGCTCCAGCGCTCCTCCGACGGCCACGACATCACACCAACAGGGTGCCAATATCTCTCCGGCTGCCACAATGGCATGTACTTAGGGCGCTAGCTCTCCCCCGCTAGACACGTAGCACTCTACTACACCCCCATTTGTACACCTGGATCCTCTCCTTGCGCCTATAAAAGGAAGGACCAGGGCCCTCTTAGAGAGGGTTGGCCGCGCGGGGACGAGGATGAGACGAAGGCGCTCGCGTGAGGCCGCTCGCTCCCTCTCCCGCGTGGACGCTTGTAACCCCCTACTGTAAGCGCACCCGACCTGGGCGCGGGACGAACACGAAGGCCGCGGGATTCCCCACGTCTCTCTCTCTCTCTCTCGCTCTCCCCCCTTCGCGCTCGCTCTCGTGCTCGACCCATCTGGGCTGGGGCACACGGCGACATTCACTCGTCGGCACTAGGGACCCCCGATCTCGAAACGCCGACAACCGGATTGCACCGTTCGACCTGGACTTCCTCTAGTTATTGAAAGTTTAGGGCTCTTAACTAGTTATTGGAAGTTCAGGTCTCTTAATATATATATACTGTATTTATATATTACACCTGGGTGCATTCAATATAGAGAATGCACCCAGGCCGAACCTATGTGCCAGGTCCGAGCCAACCGTCCCACCCAGGCCGTTTTCGTCCCTCCCGCACGCTCCGGACAGAACCTTTTCACTTTCCCGCCCCCGCCCCTCTTTCTCCGTGAACGGCTCCTCCGCAAACGGCTCAACCTCTTCACATAAGTTGCAATCACACCAGACTTGTAGTTGCAATTACACTAGACAGCAGTTGCAATCATTGTTTTGTTTAACAGATTTTTGGACATAGTTATATAGAAGTTGCAATCTCACCAGACCAGCAGTTGCAATTACACCAGACACAGTTGCAATCATTATTTTGTTTAACAGATTTTTGGACATAGTTATATAGGAGTTGCAATCACACCAGACCAGCAGTTGCAATCATTGTTTTGTTTAACAGATTTTTGGACATAGTTATATAGAAGTTGCAATCACACCAGACCAACAGTTGCAATTACACCAGACCAGCAGTTGGTCTGGTGTAATTGCAACTGCTGGTCTGGTGTGATTGCAACTTCTATGTAACTATGTCCAAAAATCTGATAAACAAGCAATGATTGCAACTGTTGTCTGTGTAATTGCAACTGCTGGTCTGGTGTGATTGCAACTTCTATATAACTATGTCCAAAAATCTGATAAACAAAACAATGATTGCAACTGCTGGTCTGGTGTGATTGCAACTTCTATATAACTATGTCCAAAAATCTGATAAACAAAACAATGATTGCAACTACTGGTCTGGTGTGATTGCAACTTCTATATAACTATGTCCAAAAATCTGTTAAACAAAACAATGATTGCAACTGCTGGTCTGGTGTGATTGCAACTTCTATATAACTATGTCCAAAAATCTGTTAAACAAAACAATGATTGCAGCTGCTGTCTGGTGTAATTGCAACTGCTGGTCTGGTGTGATTGCAACTTCTATATAACTATGTCGGGAAAGTGAAAAGGTTCTGTCGGGAGCGTGCGGGAGGAACAAAGACGGCCTGGATGGGGCGGTTGGCTCGGACCTGGCGCGTAGATTCGGCCTGGGTGCATTCTCTATATTGAATGCACCTAGGTGTAATATATAAAAACAGTATATATATATATATATATATATAGTATTTAGAGCCCTAGGCTCTATTTAACTACAGGAAGCCCCGACCAGGTGTGCAGACCGCACCGGACCCTTTTTGGCTTATTGTACCTACCTGTGCTTACGCTAAATTATAATACGAGTTATGCTGATGTATGTATCAGTTTATGCAAATATAGTCTGCGCATATTACGTGAATCGGGCCCACGATCCTGCTCACGCGTTGTCACTATAAAAACACCCCCACGCCGCCAGGGATTAGGTTTTAGCGGCGGCGGCGGTTCCCTCGGGGCGTGCGAGTAGGAGAGCCCCGGCCGCCGCGGATTGGCGGACGTGGAGGAGGCGCGAGGAGGAGGAGCCTCAGCGTCCGCGGCGGTACAACTTCAGAAGGCACCGGTCAGGCGCGGCGGAGTGGGCGGCGGTGGTGCTCTTCATGGTGCTAGCGGTCGTGGTGCTGCTGGGCGCCGTGGCCGTCCTTGTGGTGGTGCTGCTGCTGCAGCCCCGCGCGTCGTATGTGGCGATGCGGGCGGCGAGCCTGTACGCGCTGGTGTACGGGCAGACGGGGGCGCTGGACGACGTGCAGGTCACGGTCCGGGTGGAGGCCCGCAACGGCAACGCGCACTCGGCGGCCTACTTCTCGCGCCTCGAGTGCCGCCACGCGTTCGCCGGCGCGACGCTGGCGGTGCTCCGCGCCTACCCGTTCCGCGTGCCTGCCAGGGGCGTCCTCCCGCTGGCGTACGTGGCGCGCGCGCAGGGCGCCCCGCTGGGCGACGCCGGCAGCGCCGCCATGGAGGCCGCGCTCCGCGACGGCGTGGTGCCGTTCCGAGTGGAGGGGGAGGCCCGGACGCGATGGAAGGTCGCGGGGATCGTCGGCGTCGACCAGTGGACGCGCCTGGTGTGCCAGCTCCGCTTCTTCTGGCCCAATGGCACCGTGCTCCCCTTCAGATGCAGCTCCAAGTCCAAGTTCTTGTTCTTCTGACTGCCGTGCCCTCTGTATTGTCTAGTGGCTACTCTTATGACCTCAGTTCCAAGGCCGGGTGTGAGCGTGACGGATCAAGATTCAGGAACAGCAAATGGCTTCATCGTTTTCTTTCTTGTCTTGGGTTCGTTCAGTTATTAATTCACCCCCATGTCGCATGTATAGGTCGGCAAAAAAAAGATTTTGTCTTTGGGTTCTTTCTTATTGCATTTTATGCTTCCACTAAAAAGCAAGTACCGCATTCGTCGTTTTAAAACAGATCATTGATTTATGCTAAAATTCATATCCATTTACGCTGTTTCGGACAACGTCTTACGCTTAAATCCACCTGACCTAGAACCCGAGCACGATCGGAGCGCGATTTTCACGTCGTAATTTAGGCCACATTCGTTGTTACGAAATAGATTGATGATGTACGATAAAATTTGTACCCATTTACGTTGTTTTGGTTCACGTTTTACGCTGAAATTTGACCAAGCCAAAATCCGTGCATGATCGAACGTGATCAATTTTCACGCCGTAATTTTCGGACCCTATTCGCTGTTACAAAACAGATATATGATTTACGCTAAATTTCGTACTCATTTACGCTGTTTTAGCTCATGTTTTACGCTGGAATCCGCTCGAGCAGAACCCGCGAACTGCGGCTGTAAATTAAAATTTATTTCCTTCTACTAATGCTCTCAAACCGTAATTGTCCCTTTATTTACGCGATTATGCAGCACGTCTTTCCTTATATCAAACCGGTCAAGATTTATATAATGCATGGTTTATGCTATCATGTTACACATCGTTATGCGGTCGTAAACGGTTTATTTACGCATCGTTATGCAGTCGTTAACCGCCGCCGATATCACAGATACGAACGTGGACGAGCGGCTGTAAATGAGAATTTGTTTCCTCCCGTGACTGTGCCTTTATTTATGCGAACGTGGGGCACGTCTTTCCTTATCTAAAACCGATGGATATTTAAATGTTGCATGGTTTACGCTATCATGTTACACAGCGTTATGCAGTCATAAGCGGTGTACACATGGTAATATTCGTTCCCGTGATTCGTGGCCCAAAAGATTCCTTCCATGCATGATTTATTCACATTTCTACATATATTTATGCATGCGTATATCGCCTGTCACGTCTCATCCAGGATTCGTGGCTATCATATGCATGGCTGACGCATGCTCGCGTACAGTGGGTCGACCGTGACCTGGTTGGTGTCCTGGCTGGGGCTTCCCCCACTAACGGAAGCCCAGGGCTTCCATTACCTCTTCCCTATATATATATATATATATATATATATATATATATATATATATATATATATATATATATATATATATATATATATATATGGCCCTGTTTGGTTTCTTTAGTCATTAGACTAAGGTCTCGTTTGATTTTGAGTGACTAAAGTTTAGTCATTTTTAGTCTCTAAATAAGTAAACATGGTGACTAAAATAGGGTGACTAAACTTTAGTTCTTTAGTCACCAAGAGGGTGACTAAAAGAGACTAAAGAGTATTTTACCTTATTTGCCCTCTTCACTTCCTTCTTATAACAAATATCCATTAATTAATATTGGTAAAACAGTCATTATTCACAACAATTAATGCTCTTTAGTCCGATTTAGTCACTGGAACCAAACAGGATACTTTAGCGACTAAACTTTAGTCATTTGTAGTCTCTGTTTAAATGCACAGGGCTCCCGTTATACTTATACCTGCCCTATATATAAACTTAGACTAATGTACTAGTGATAATAGTTAGTTGGTTAAAAAATTACTAGTGAAATTAGCTAGCTAGTTAATTATTAGCTAATTTATTAAAATAGTTAATAGTTAAACTATTAGGTAGATTATATTTAGTTAATTTTAGCAGCTAACTATTAATTATAGTGTATTTAAACACTCCTAAAACTTAACACATCGAACGATACTCTCCAGAAGTATTACGAAGGCATTATTGGTGGCTTCACTCAAACGAGCCAACATTTGTATGTCGTCGTTGCTTCAAGTAGTATATCACCGTCGACGGAGGTAGATGTTCGTAGTGCCGTTCCTCCGGCACCACTCTGAGCCTTTTTCGACTTGTCAATACGTCTATTTAAGCTTTGATAAAAAAATAGTTAAAATCTCATACGATATTAAAACTATAACGTATCATATATAGTTTTTAATATGGATTTAGGATTCCATATAATAGCACTATCTGCCGTGATAGGAAAATAAACCAACATTATCTGCTGGCTGAGCATGCACCACGATGCATGTGATGGATTTGTGCTCATGTGTCATGTCCCATCCCTTCTCTCCATGCCAATGAAGCCTGACAATGTATAGCAGACAAGGGATAGATAATCTCTGCTGCTCACATATATGCATATATACTGTTTTACATGTGACTGATATGTACAAGCTATATTACAAAGTGGTCATCCATTGTTTGATCCCCTCCGCTATTTCTGAGAAGCATCTCTCTTTTCTGAATAGCTAATGACACCCTTGTACTGTAGGCGGTATGTTTTCAAATAGCCATCCATTTCTACGCGTTTCCATATGCACCATAACATGACCACCACTGCTTCCACTTTCTATTTTCCGTCAAGCTAGCTGTTGAAAAGTTAATCTCATCACATTGTGTATGTCAGATATTCTTGGCGGTGTAGGCTGTCTCCAGCAGGAGACTGTAAAGGATCCCGTACTCTAAATGTAGGGGACGGTCAGGTCCTTTATCCCTCCAGCAAGGAACTCTAAAGCGTCCTCTAAAATTTAGAGGATGGCATGCGTCCCCTATCTGTAGAGGGTGCTCTATACACTGTACACCTTTTTGTGTCTGTACGGTCACGAGGTGACGAGTAGTAAAAAATAATATAGAATGTCAAATCTAGTACACTGTTGATATAGGGGATGGAATTTACACTAGTAGAAAAGAGCTCATAGCCTGCGGCACCCAAAAATTATCACTGGCGGTTTCAGTTATCGCGCGCCAGTAAAAAAAACGAGGTGGGCCCGGCTTTGGAACCGCCAGTGGAAACACTTTTCCACTGGCGGTTGTCTTAACACAACCGCCAGTGGAAATAGGATGTTTCCACTGGCGGTTGGTGTAACATAACCGCCAGTGGAAAACCAATGTCCACTGGCGGTTGGTGTAACCGAACCGCCAGTGGAAACATCCTATTTCCACTGGCGGTTGTGTTAAGACAACCGCCAGTGGAAATGTGTTTCCACTGGCGGTTTTTCAAGCCAACCGCCAGTGAACTGTCTGTTATAAATAGCTCTCTTCTTTCCCCCGACAGTGAACTGTATGCTCGCAGCCAGCTTCCATTGGAGGCGATTTTGGAGGTCCAGATTTCAAAAAATATAAGGGGGGAGGTTTTGCTCTTCATTTCTTCGAAGAAGGTGGATAAGAAAGGTTGGTTTATGTTTCTTTGTCAATTTTTGTTCATTCTTGCTCAATTTTAGCCACATTTTGGATCTAGGGTTTTACATGTGAGAGAGAAGTAGCTAGGTAATTTTCTCTATTTACTCAAATGAGGTTGCTT
The DNA here is from genome assembly GCA_029449295.1 of Zea luxurians. Lineage (NCBI taxonomy): Eukaryota > Viridiplantae > Streptophyta > Magnoliopsida > Poales > Poaceae > Zea > Zea luxurians. Next base: position 63,933,612 of record JAOPSE010000021.1, on the reverse strand, counting down.
AAGATGGTTAGTTTTTGTCTATTCCCTCTCCTTTTTCATGTTTAGTTATCAAATAAGTTTATCCATAACACATATTTAGTTGCTTTATGAATGGTGAATGTGTTGTATGTAAGGTTGGTTTAATTATTTCAATTGTCAGTTATTGTTTATTTTTGCTCAATTTTAACTACATTTTGAAACTAGGCTTTCACCATGTGTTAAAGATAGGTTTGGGTATTAATTTTTTTTGTTTATTAGTTGCTAAAAAAGTTTGGCTTATGTTTCTTTTGCCAAATTTTGTTCATTTTTCCTCCATTTTATTAGCCACATTTTGGATATAGGGTTTCACCATGTGTTAGAGATAAAGTAGTCTAACTACTTTTATTGGAAGCATGTAATTTTACACGACTTGCAAACCGAAGCATGTGTTAGCGACAAACCGAAGCATGTGTTAAAGAGGTGAGAGAGAGGAGAGAGAGGATAGAGAGAGAGAGGAGAGAGAGAGAGGGAGGGTTTCACATTTTAGCCACATTTTTGGATATAGGGTTTCACCATGTGTTTTATGTTACTTTTTTACAGGTGGTGATGGAGAGGACATCCTGGATGTATAACTTATCAAGGCTAGATCCATCATACATATCCGAAGTCCATAGGTTTATTGATGTCGCTACGAACCATGCTTGGAGAACAAAGACAAAACACATATATTGTCCATGCATGGACTGCAAAAATGCTGCTGTATTTAATGACACAGAACAAATCATATCTCATCTGGTATGCCGAGGATTTATGAAGGATTACACAATTTGGACAAAGCATGGAGAGGGTAGCTCTTCGCCTTATACGACTGGAAACCCTGAGAACATCGACGACAGATTTCAGTTCGTTCACGAGACACACCAACCTCTTCCACAGAGCGAACATGTAGTGCAAAATGTTACTGATCATGGTTACGCTGGAGGAAATGAACATGATAGACCTCATGTTCTGCCAAGTGTTATGGCTGAGGAAGATGCAGAGTTGCTAGAGGCAATGTTGCATCGTCATACAGATCAATCGATGTTCTTAATGAAAGGTATGGAGTCCCTGAAGAAGGCAGCAGAAGAGCCTTTGTACGACGAGTCTAAGGGTTGTACCAAAGAGTTCACGACGCTCCGGTCTGTGCTAAAGCTGTTGATGTTAAAAGCTAAATATGGTGTGTCTGATGCTGGCTTCGATGCGTTCTTGAGTATTATCGCAGACATGCTTCCAAAGGAGAACAATGTGCCTGCTAACACGTACTATGCAAAGAAACTAATCAATCCGCTCACTATGGGTGTGGAGAAGATCCACGCGTGTAGAAATCACTGTATCCTTTATCGAGGTGATGATTATAAAGACTTGGAGAGCTGCCCAAAGTGCGGTGCAAGTAGGTACAAGACGAATAAAGACTATCGAGAGGACGAAGAGTGTGTTGCATCCGTGTCTAAAGGGAAGAAGCGAAAGAAAGCCCAAAAAAAGACTTCAAAATCCACGAGCAAAGAAAAAGAAGAAGTAGACTATTATGCGCTCAAAAAGATTCCTGCTTTGGTGATGTGGTACCTCCCCGTCGTCGATCGATTGAGGTGTTTGTTCGCTAATCCTGAGGATGCCAGACTTATGAGCTGGCATGCTTCTGATGAGCACAAAAACGATGGGAAGCTTCGACATCCAGCCGATGGGAAGCAGTGGCAAGATTTCAATGACAACCACCGAGACTTTGCCGATGAACCGAGAAATGTTAGGTTCGCACTGAGTACTGATGGAATGAACCCATTTGCTGAGAGGAGCAGCAAGCATAGCACATGGCCGGTGATCCTCACCATATACAACCTTCCTCAATGGTTGATGCAGAAACGGAAGTACATTTTGCTAACCATCCTTATTTCTGGACCTACACAACCTGGAGTTGACATGGATGTATTTTTGGAGCCCTTAATGGAGGATATGAAAATATTGTGGGAAACGGGTGTTCAAATGTTGGATGAGTATCGTAAAGGTTCATTCACGCTGAGAGCAATTCTTTTTGTTACGATCAATGATTACCCTGCTCTCTTCACATTATCAGGCCAGTTTAAGGGAAAGGTTGGTTGCACAGTATGCATTGATGGAACTGCTTACGTATCCCTTGCTGCATCTAGGAAGATAGTTTACATGAGGCACAGACGCTTTTTATTGGAAGGACACAGGTACCGCATGCGAAAAATGGATAAGTACTTCGACAATAATGGTGAACTACATTCTACTGCTCCATCGGGTAACAATAGAGGTCATAGAGTTTTTGAAATAGTCAGGAATATCAAGTTTGTTTTCGGGAAGAAGACAAAAGACGGAAAAACAAGGAAGGATGCTAAACCATCTTCGGGGGCTATATTCAAGAAGAAGTCTATTTTCTTCGAGTACTTGCCTTACTGGAAAGAGTTAGATGTGCGGCATGCGATCGATGGTATGCACGTTCAGAAGAACGTGTTTGAAAGCATAATGGGCACCTTGCTAGACATAAAGGGCAAAACAAAAGAAGGGCTCAATTCACGCATGGACTTGGTAGATTTAGGCATAAAAAAGGAACTACATCCCGTTCTTCAAGAAAATGGGAAGTACCATCTCCCAGCAGCAAGCTACAATCTCAATGTAGATGAGAAACATGCGATGTGTGTTTGGCTCAAGAATTTGAAAGTCCCATCCGGATTCTGCTCTAGCATACGGAGTATCGTGTCAATGAAAGACCTGACAATCACCAACTACAACTCACATGATTGCCATGTCATGCTGACTACATTCCTACCTATTGCCATCAGGGCTATAAATCTTTTGTTTTTAAAGATGGCAATCACACGGTTGTGCTACTTTTTCAACAGGATTTCACAAAAGGTAATTGGCCGTGATGAGTTGGCATCTCTTCAGGAATTCGCAGTGGAGACAATATCACAGTTTGAGATGTGTTTCCCTCCATCGTTCTTTGATATTATGGTGCACCTTGTGGTGCACTTGGTGCCACAAATAGAAGCATTGGGTCCTATGTACTTGCATGAAATGTGGACGTATGAGCGTTTCATGTCAATACTGAATGGCTATGTATCAACCCGTGCTCGTCCCGAGGCATCCATGATAGAGGGGTACTGTACCGAAGAGGCCATTGAGTCCGGAGGTCCATTCTGCAATAGTATCCTAAAAGACCAGGTTGCAATAGGTCTGCCTCCGTCACGACACGAGGGTAGACTGTATGGAAGCGGGAGGATGGGACGGAAATCTTTCATCCCACCGGATTACGATATAGTACTTGAGGCACATCAGAGCATCCTACATCAGCTAACGATAATGGAGCCATTTATCCAACAACACATCAATGAGCTTCGCGAGCAAAATCCTGGGCATACGGATGATTGGGTAATGAAGCAACATAAGCAGCGGTTCAACACATGGCTAATGGTGAAGGACATTCCACGTGGAGAAACAATAGAAGAACAAACCATCAAGGGCTTGGCATCTGGACCATCACGCCAGGTCACAACATGGCAAACCTATGACATTAGTGGATTCACATTTTGTACCAAGTCCAAGGACAAAAAGAGCATGTCACAAAACAGTGGTGTTCGATGCGAAGCCATAGATGATGAAACTGGTGAGATTATTACATATTTTGGCTTTATTGAGGACATATGGGAACTAGACTATGGTACATTTCAGATCTCGGTTTTCCGATGTCAATGGGTTGAAGACAAACATGTCACGGTAGACAACTATGGGGTCAGAGTTCTTGATCTAAGTAAGGTAGGTTACAAAGATGACCCATGGATCCTTGCTAATCGTGCTGCACAGGTCTTCTATGCTGAACGGATCATTTCTAACAACGAGAAGAAAAGCACCGACAAACCGAAGCATGTAGTTTTTCCTGGAAAACAACAAGCTATAGGAGTTGATGGTGTATCTGATTTAGAGGATTTTAACCAGTTCAACGACATGTCTCTTTTCATAGACCATCCAACCAAGATAAGGAACGTTGAGCGAAGCATCCCACGCAATTCGTTGCCCTGGGTACGCCACGATGGACAAGGCAGAACAATAGCTTCCTAGATTATATACTTGTCATGTAATTGATTATTGTTAGGACTTGTCATGTAATTGATTATTGTTAGCGACAATCCGAAGCATGTAATTGTGCTACTTTTTCAACAAGATTTCACAAAAGGTAAATGGAGAGAGAGGAGAGGGAGAGAGAGAGAGGAGAGAGAGGAGAGGGAGAGAGAGAGGATGGAGAGGGAGAGAGAGAGGATGGAGAGGGAGAGGGGATAGAGAGAGGAGAGAGAGAGGATGGAGAGAGAGGAGAGAGAGAGGGGATGGAGAGAGAGGATGGAGAGAGGGGGAGAGAGAGAGAGGAGAGGGAGAGGGAGAGAGAGGATGGAGAGAGAGAGGGGATGGAGAGAGAGAGAGAGAGAGAGAGGAGAGAGGTAAATGGAGAGAGAGAGAGGAGAGGGAGAGAGAGAGAGGAGAGAGAGGGGATGGAGAGAGAGGAGAGAGAGAGAGGAGAGAGAGGGAGAGAGAGGATACTAAACAATATATAAAAATATACTAAATGTAATATATAAAATGTATACATAATGTAGTATATAAAAACTATACTAATTAAATATATAAAAAATAAAAAGTAGAGTAAAACAATATATAAAAACTATGTTAAATAATAATTAAAAACTATTTCTACTGGCGGTGGACAACGAGAACCGCCAGTAGAAATGACATTTCTACTGGCGGTTCTCGTTGTCCACCGCCAGTAGAAATCATTTCTACTGGCGGTTGTCATTGTGAACCGCCAGTAGAAATGGCGCCTATATATAGGCGGGCGCGCTCGGGGCCGAAATTTTTACAAGTCCTGGCGCCAGTTTTCCACCCGACGCCGTCAGGCTGCCAAAATCGCCCGCGCGTCCGTTCGACTTCGCCGTCGGCCATTCTGCCGCCGCCGTCCCCGCGCTCGTCGATCGTGGTTTGCTCCCCTCCCTCTCTCTCTCCGCCCTTTCCCCCCTCTGTCCCGGCCGTTTATTGTCCCTGCTCGGGCCCGCGCCGCCGCGCCATGCACGCCGCCGCCGTACGCCGCCGTGCCGCGCGCCGCCTCTGATACAGAGAGAGAGGAGAGGAGGAGGGAGAGGGAGAGAGAGAGGAGGGAGAGGGAGAGAGAGAGGAGGGAGGAGGAGGGAGAGGGCCGGGAGAGAGAGAGGAGGATGGAGAGGGATAGGAGGAGGTAGAGAGAGGAGGGAGAGAGGAGAGGAAAGGAGGGAGAGAGAGAGGAGAGGGAATGAGAGAGAGGGAGATAAGGGAGAGAGAGTGCTAGGAGAGAGAGGAGAGGAGAGAGAGAGAGGAGGGAGATAAGGGAGATAAGGGAGAGAGAGGGCTAGGAGAGAGAGGAGAGGAGAGGAGGGAGAGAGAGGAGAGTTGAGGGAGTGAGAGAGAGAGTGAGAGAGAAAGATGAGGGAGAGAGAGAGAGGAGAGAAAGATGTATATGTGTCTAGATGTATATGTTTTGTATATGCTTTTTATATGGTTCATACAATAGTTGATGTATGTGCTTTGTATATGTGTCTAGATTCATCACCATCCAATTGAATATAGACATACAATCCGTATTTAAGATGTCGATATCCATTGTAATTTTAAGATGTCGATATCCATTGTAATTTTATCCGTCACAACTCGATAATATCCGTCTGAACTCGATAATTTCCGTACGACTCTCCCTCTCTCCCTCTCTATACGTCCTATGCGACTCTCCCTCTCTCCCTCTCCTCGTCCTATACGACTCTCCCTCTCTCCCTCTCTATACGTAACTCGATAATATCCATACGATTCTCCCTCTCTCCCTCTTTATACGTCCTATGCGACTCTCTCCCCGTCCTACACGATACTATACGACTATACGATACTATATGGTTACGGTTTAGGGTTAGGGTTATGGTTAAGGGTTAGGGTTAAGGGTTAGGGTTTAGGGTTAGGGTTTAGGGTTAGGGTTTAGGGTTAAGGGTTCGGGTTTTGGGTTAAGGGTTCGGGTTTTGGGTTAGGGTTAGGGTTATGGTTAAGGGTTAGGGTTAAGGGTTAGGGTTTAGGGTTAGGGTTTAGGGTTAGGGTTAGGGTTAAGGGTTCGGGTTTTGGGTTAAGGGTTCGGGTTTTGGGTTAGGTTTAGGGTTAAGGGTTATAGTTAGGGTTAGGGTTAGGGTTTAGGGTTAAGGGTTCGGGTTTTGGGTTAAGGGTTTGGGTTTTGGGTTAAGGGTTCGGGTTTTGGGTTAGGGTTAGGGTTAAGGGTTTAGGGTTAGGGTTTAGGGTTAGGGTTAAGGGTTTAGTGCCTGAGGATGTATTTAATTATACTATTTGTTAATATGAATTTAATTATTGCTTACGTTAATATGTGTTAATATGTATTTAATTATTGCTTATGTATTTGTATATATATAGCTCAATGAGTTCTCCGATCAAGGACCAAGATTTAGTGCCCGAGCACATGGACAAGAGTGTTGCTCAAGAACAATCCAGCAGTGAAGGATATGAAACGCCTAGCGACCCTTTTCCTACCACTAGCATAGATAGGGCCGCTCTCCGTGAGTTGCAACGTGACCCTACTTATGATCCACAAGAAGCTGAGGTAAAAGTACGCATCTTTAGCTTCGTATGTGTACCCTACTGATTTCACATGCATGATCTCTTGTGCATTTTATTACATGAATAGGAGGTCGTGTCTGAATTTCGTGCGATACTCGAAGAAGCCGTGGCACGAAACGAAGACGTACCGGAGCCGACCCAAGACGCACCGGAACAGACCAAGACAACAACCGAGACGTCAAGGAAAAGGAAGCAGAGCGATCGAAAAAGAGGTGACAGGGGGCTGAACAAGTTTCCCGACAAAACATACAAAATCTCAGACGTGAGCCCGAAAGGTCAGCCCCTAGCTCCGGAAGAGGCACTACCTAAGTTCCGGAATGCACTTGGGTTTTTAGTTAGAGATAATCTTGACATAACAATACGACAGTGGAGAGATGTGCCAGATGATGTGAAGAATCAAATATGGAATAAGCTATTAATGAGGTTTGTTCTGCCTCGGGGTTCAGAAGAACTCGTGAAGGAATACACGATGAAGCAGCTTGCAATCAATTTCCGAAACTGGAGGTCTGAGATGAACACAAAGTTTGCAAAGAAAGGTCTGGACCCGACCAAAAAATATAAAATCTCAGCAGGTCAGTGGGCAGTATTTCTAGAGCAGAGGAGCAGCCCTGATTTCATATCTCTAAGTGAGGCAAATTCAGAACTATCAAAGAAGAACAAGTACCGCCACCACCTAGGCACAGGTGGTTACAAGCGTCAGGTTCCTAAATGGAGACAAGAAGACGCCGAGAAGAAGGCCGCAGGGTTGCCGACGCTGTCCGAGCAACTTGGTGAAAGGGCGGCAAATTGGCTCCGTGCTAGAAAACCAAGGGAAACCGAGACCGGTGTATCTTTTGATGATCCCATTGTCGAAGAAGCGGCAAAAAACATATATACAATGGCAGCTAAGCAGAGCGAAGGAACTTTTAAGCCACAAAGGGAAAGAGACATCCTAACAGCTGGTCTCGGTAACCCTGAGCATCCTGGCCGTGTACGAGGAATCTCGTCTAAGGAAGGATGGAAGGAAGGATTCGGACAACAGTGGGAAAGTCTGTACAGGAAACGTGATCGATACAAGGAAGAGATGGCGGATTATTTTAAGGAGGAGGCCAAGAAAGAGTTCAAAGCCATGATGTCTCAAATGCTATCGAATCCTCCTCCAGAATTGATGCAACAGTTGGCGAGTGCGATGTCTGTTCAACAGATGACCACTCCACAAATACAAATAATTCCAGCAGCTCAACCGCCGGCTTCCACAGATTGTACGACATTACCAAGCTCTGTTGCTTCAACGGGAAATAAGGACCGTTATCCAGTTGATGACATCACAAGGCCTGTGGCGTGCACACTGGTTATAAGATATGGTATTAACAATAAACGTACAAAGAAAGTAGCCACAGGCCTTGCGATCCCAGGACGTAAGTTCCATGGAAATGATATTCCAGATGATTATTGCAAAGTAGAAGTGTCGTCGGTCCTCCAAGGATCCGAGGACGACATGCTAGACATCCCTGGGCCCGAAGGTATCGAGAAACTTGGACAAGCTATCAACAATTTTATCCTTTGGCCTCGAAGGGATGTCGATTTGGTTGATTGGTCGAATTCGTCGCAGGCGTCGCAGGCCCAACCGTCTCCGCCTTCTCAAATTTTTGCTCCTATTGTACATCCATCATCCTCACCTCCTCAAACTTCACATGCTGCTCCTCATCCTTTTTCTGACCCACCGTCTCCGCCACAAGCATCACCATTCAGGGCTCCACCACCTTCTCCTCCCCATCCTCTTGGTGACCCACTGTCTACGCCACCATCAAGGGATCCACCTTCTCCACAACCATCAAATGATCCAAGGCCATCAAAGAAATCTAAACTTCCTATTCCAAAATTGGTGTCCCCGTATCAGAAAAAGAAGAGTAAAGCAACTACTGCTGGCACAGCTCGGTTTTTGAAAGGGATTGGACGGAGCCTCACGTCACAAACTATTGATTTGGCCAAGCACGAGGAGTCTGCAAAAAAGGCTGAGGCAATGGCCGCAAAAATAAAGAAGCCAACTAAGGCAGATTACAAAAACGTGCCTAAAAAATATGTGCCGGGCAGACCTCTGCTACCTCTTGAGAAACTAAGAAAGGTCCCGGCTGGTGTTAAAAGGTTGCATGACTGGTATATGCGGGCATCATCGGTTGGCATCGACACCATCAGTGTGCATATACCAGACCATGCTTTTATTGGTTCGGACCAAAAGGCCGTTGTTACATTCGAGGACATGTGGTTAATGATGAATCTTCAGAGACTCGACGTGCAACTTGTAACGATGTTTGCATTGTAAGTGTCGCTCATACTTCCACATATGTGTGTTATTATTAGTGAGCTGTATAAAATTTCAATATCTGACATGCACGTGTGACTTGCAGAATGCAACATGATCAGCAGGAGATTCTTTACGGTACCAAGCCCAATGCTAGTGCCAGTAAAAGGGTTGGGTATCTCAACCCAATACTTATATGCGAGGAAAGCCACACTTTTAGAATTGGGAAAGACAATGATGAATTACGGGGAAAGACGGACGAAGAAGTTGAGAAGCGTATAAAGGATATGAAGAAGGATTTTGAAGCTCGATACGCCACCTATATAGGACATGCAATGCTTCAATTTCAAGACAGGGAAGCCATAATAGCCCCGTACAACTTTAAGTAAGTGTGATTTTGCATAAATAAAATCAATAATTTCAATACACATGCATCACAAATTTGATTCGTACAGGGACCACTGGATATGCTTCCTCATTTATCCTAAGGTTGGAAAGGTGCTGGTGCTCGACTCCTTGAACTTCGACCCTTCGACATATGCAGAATTCCTCAGCACCTTAGAGCTGTAAGCCTTTTCTATGCATGCATACTTTTATCGATTAAAATTTGAGAATAACATGGTGATTTTATTTGAGATCACAGGGCTTTTAGGTTTTATAAGTTTAAAGGTGGAAAGTACGACCTGTCGAAACAACACGTGCCACTAGACATCCATCATCACTGGCCGGTAAGTATGTGATTTTATGAATACATATCATACACAATGTTGCAACTAAATATACAATCTCCCGTTATGTAGTGCCACAAGCAACCACAAGGATCGGTCCTATGTGGATTCTATGCGTGCGAGTTCATGAGAGTGAACGGACGATACATCACGAACCCTGACAAGGTATTATTAGTAATAGTCAAGTATGTATTTATGTCATTAAAGATGCAAATGTGTTATTATTGAGTATAAATAGATGATGTTTATAAAATTCCTTTACAGCAATTTCAACGAGGAAACCCGGAGAACTTGACCGAAGCTGCATTGTATGGCATAGTCGAGGACCTCTGCACATTCATATTGAAAGAGGTCATTCCCGCAGAAGGAAAATATCACGATGCTTCCGGGACATTAGCTTTGCCAGAGTTCAGAATACTAACAGAAATTAGTAGATTATCTCTTAGCCGAGATAGTTATTAGAGCTTAGGTGAAAACTTATGATGTATAGAATGCATGAAGCATATATGGTTGTAAAAAGAATACTTTGATGTATATAAATATATGTATGTTGCTTTCAATATCAATATAGATCTATATATATATATATATATGTTTGTGTGTGTGTAAATAAATATATATATAATTCAGTATTGTTTGAAATTTGAAAAAAGGCGGGAAAACTTCCACTGGCGGCTAAATAAAGTAAACCGCTAGTGAAAAGTGCATTTCCACTGGCGGTTTGCTTTATAAAACCGCCAGTGGAAATGCATTTCCACTGGCGGTTTTCTTTATACAGCCGCCAGTGGAAATGCACTTTTCACTGGCGGTTTTCTTAAGAAAACCGCCAGTGAAAATGCACTTTTCACTGGCGGTTCCAAAATAACCGCCAGTGGAAATGCTGATTTCCACTGACCCCTAGCACTGGCGGTACTGAAAAACGCCTGTGTAAATAGGTTTAGAACCGCCACTATAGAGCTTCTGTGTACTAGTGTTAGGGGATATTGCTGGAGATGAAGAAGATATAGAGTACCGAATCTTTTAGAGAGTGCTGTAAAAGACAAAAAATATTCCTTTAGGGGATCAAATTTAGGGGACGTTGCTGGAGACAGCAATTGTCTGCCAGCTTCTTCTGAAATTGTACCTGAGAAAGAGACGGGTAACTTTTTCTTCTCTTTGTAGAATAAAAACCCTGATGAGCCTGACAATGATCTTCTTGTGAAATTACTGTCTTAAAATCAAGATTATCGTCTGCTGGCGCGCTCTGACGATGATGAGCTAGAGGATCGCGGATCGGATCGGAGAATGATGAGCATGCACATCGCAGATCATGCCATCGTCCCTTGTCCATGATCTATCTCCATGGACAATGCATTAAAATCTCTGATGAGCCTGACGTACGATTGCATGCATATGTCGGACCAGAACCTCGCTTTGCATATATAATATTGCGTGCCCCTGAGTGACCATGCGCGGTTGTTTTGCTCGGATTCCTTTCTGCACCCTTGATTTGGCTGAGCATGCACCTCGATCGATGAGGTGAGATGCATGGATTAATTTGCTGGTATATGTTGGACGCAGATGATGCAGCTTACCCATCCCTTGTCCTTGGCCAGAAATTAAAGAGTCACAACCAATAATTGAAAAAATATATTATCCTCTTTTGATCCAATCAAGCCAAATCTACTATAAAAATATAATAATACATGCTTTCTTTGTTCCTTCTCCATATATCTCTACTACTTATTAAGGCGGTAAGGGGTAGGCTGTCATTGTGTGCTCTGTCATTCTCATTCTCCCCTTCCCGCAAAGCCCATACTGGTTCCCAGCTGCCATTCCATGTTTTGTCATTCCAATTCCCCTCTCCCCGCACTGTCTTTCTCATTCTCCTCTCCCCGCAAAGCTCATTCTCATTCCCACGTGCATCCCACGCCTATCTAAAATTAAATTAAAAAACACAAATGTGGCCCCAATGGGATTCAAACCTACAACCCCTCAAGCAAATATGCTTGTAGCTACCACTACACAACATGTGTGTTTATATTAGTATCTGTTACAGTAAAAATATCTACTACATCTTTTCAAAAGCCCACATGCTACCTGTCGGCGTTTCGACCCCGGACCGACGAGTAAATTTGTCGCTGCGTGTCCCAGCCCAGATGGGTTGACGCAAGATGGAACACAAGGGGGAAACGCGGCTCGTGTTATCTCGCACCAGGGGGGTGTGCTCGTAGTAGGGGTTACAAGCGTTCGCGAGAGAGAGAGAGAGAGAGAGAGAGAGAGAGAGTGAGCCTGTTCGTCAGCTCGTTCTCCCGCGCGACCCTCTCGCATGAAGGCCCTGGACCTCCCTTTTATAGATGCAAGGAGAGGGTCCAGGTGTACAATGGGGGTGTAGCTAGGCGCTAACGTGTCTGGCAGAGAGGTGCCTGAGCCCTGTGTACATGCCAACGTGGCTGTCGGAGAGGTGCTAGAGCCCTGTGTACGCGGTATCGTGGCCGTCGGAGGAGTGCCTGAGCCCTGTAGAAGCACAGCTGTCGGTGCTGCTGGGATCTTGCTGACGTCTCCTTGCTTCTGTAGGGGGCTGAGAACCACCGTCGTCATGGACGCACGCGGGGAGCCATCATTACTTGTTACCGGGGCGAGCCAGATGGGACGCCGGTCTTGTTCCCCCGTAGCCTGAGCCAGCTAGGGGTAGGGTAATGATGTATCCCCCATGGCACGGTCGGTCCGAGCCCAAGGTCGGGCGAGGCGAAGACCCTAAACCCTAAACCCTGACCTCCGCCTCGCCCGACCCGGGTGCTCAGGTTCGGCCTCGGCCATGCAGGACAGACTCGACCTCGGCCTCGGAGGAGCCTCCATGTCGCCCGACCTAGGGCACAAGTCCGCCACGTCGACAGGAAGCGCCATCATCACCCTACCCCGAGCCGACTCGGGCCGCAGGGAACAGGACCGACGTCCCATCTGGCTAGCCCTGCCAGATAGGCAATGATGGCGCCCCGCTGGACCCATGACGACGGCGGCTCTCAGCTCTCTTACGAAAGCAGGGGGACGTCAGCAAGGGCCCAACCACTCCGACAGCTGTCCCTCCGCCAAGCTCCATCGCTTCTCCGACAGCCACGACGCCACACTAGCTGGGCGCTAAGATCTCTCCGGCTGCCACCTTGGCATGTACTTAGGGCACTAGCACTCCCCCGCTAGACACGTAGCACCTTGCTACACCCCCGTTTGTACACCTGGATCCTCTCCTTACGCCTATAAAAGGAAGGATCAGGGCCTTCTTAGAGAAGGTTGGCCTCGCGGGGACGAAGGGCAGGGGCAGGCGCTCTCTCGGGGCCGCTCGCTCCCCTCACCTCGCGCGGACGCTTGTAACCCCCTACTGCAAGCGCACCCGACCTGGGCGCGGGACGAACACGAAGGCCGCGGGATTTCTCCGACTCCCTCACGACCCGGCTCCGGCCGCCTCGCACTCGCTCTCTCCCCCCTTCGCGCTCGCCCACGCGCTCGACCCATCTGGGCTGGGGCACGCGGCACACTCACTCGTCGGCTCGGGGACCCCCCGGTCTCGGAACGCCGACACATGTGGTGGCAAAGAATGATCCAAATATGCCAAATTCGAATCAAAAACAAATTCTTGTTCTCATTTGCATTGATGTTGCACTTCTATGTGTTGCTTTTTGATGTGTTGGCATAAATCACCAAAAAGGGGGAGATTGAAAGGGAAATGTGCCCTTGGCCATTTCTAAGTATTTTGGTGATTAAGTGCCCAACACAAATGGTTTAAGTGTTAAATTGTGCCAAAGACTCAAGAAGTACAAATCAAGGTACAAGGTATGTTTCTAGACTTAGTACATTGTTTTGAAGACTAATGTATTGTGTCTAAGTGCTAGAAACAGGAGAAATCACTTTGGAAAAGAGTTGACTGTGTACAACCAACTACTGCTCGGTCCGGGTGCACCAGACAGTGTCCGGTGCGCCAGGACCAGTCTCGGTGAACAGTCCGCTCTCGGGACTCAACAGCGGTGTACAGCTATAAATCACCGGACTGTCCGGTGGTGCACCGGACTATCCGGTGAGCCGTCTACGGCGAAGTCGTCGCTCTCGGGAAGCGATCAACGGTGTATGGCTATAATTCACCGGACTGTCTGATGGTGCACCGGACTGTCCGGTGAGCCAACGGTCGACTGCGCCAACGGTCAGCCGCGCAATCCGCGCGTGACGCGTGGCCGAGCCAACGGTCAGATGGGGGCACCAGACTGTCCGGTGCGCCAACGGCTCCAAGTCTTCAACGGTCGGCTGCGCCAAATTTGGAAGGCGATCTGCACCGGACATGCTACAGTGCCTGTCCGGTGGTGCACCGGACTGTCCGGTGCGCCACCCGACAGAAGGCAAAAATTGCCTTCCTGGAATGCCTCCAACGGCTCCTAGCTGCCTTGGGCTATAAAAGGGGCCCCTAGGCGCATGGAGGAGTAACCCCAAGCATACTTTGAGCATTCTAATCTTCCACACTCCGTCTTCGCGCACTTGATTGACATTCTTAGTGATTTGAGCTCTGTTCTAGTGGTGAACTTGTTGCGATTCATTCGAACTCAAGTCTTGGCTATGTGAGTGCGTATTGCTGTGGATTTATGTGTGTTGCTTCCCTCCCTTACTCTAGTGCTTTCACTTTGATCTTTATTGTAAGGGCGAGAGACTCCAAGTTGTGGAGATTCCTCGCAAACAGGAAAGAGTAAAGAAAGAAGAACACCGTGGTATTCAAGTTGATCATTGGATCACTTGAGAGGAGTTGAGTGCAACTCTCGTCCATTGGGACGCCACAACGTGGAGTAGGCAAGTGTTATACTTGGCCAAACCACGGGATAAATCATCGTGTCTCTTGTGCTTGTTCTCACTGTGACTATTGTGTTTCACAAGAGCTCGGTCCTTAGCAACTTGATTTCATTGTGCTAACACTTAATCAAGTTTTGTGGTTTTAAGTTTTAAGTTTTTACAGGATCACCTATTCACCCCCCTCTATATGCTCTCAGAAGGATCGTAAACACTGTGTGTGCGATTGATATGTAGTTGTTATCATCAATTTATACAAGCATAAACCCGGAACCACAACCCCACAGTGACCCGACCACACCGCTATGACAATTTATTGAACCGTTGCCGTCAAAATACGCATGCATAAACGCGGCACACCCCCACGCGCGACCCCACCACGACCCCGGTGCACCCGCGCGTAACCCCCACCACCACGGCACCACCCGACCTGTTGCCCGCTCCAGCGGACCCACCCTGACCGGGGCTCTCTCAAGTGATGGAAGCCTAGGGCTCCTAACAGATAAACTATATATATATATATATATATATATATATATATGCACTAGTAATAATAGTTAGTTGGTTAAAAATACTAGTGAAATTAGCTAGCTAGTTAATTATTAGCTAATTTATTAAAATAGTTAATAGTTAAACTATTAGGTAGATTGTATTTAATTAATTTTAGCAGCTAACTATTAGTTAAAGTGCATTGCAACACCCCTAAAACTTAACACGTCGAGCGATACCCTCTAGAAGTATTACGAAGGCATTGGTGGCTTCACTGAAACGAGCCAACATTTGTATATATCATTGTCGACGGAGGTAGATGTTCGTACTGCCGTTCCTCGAGCACCAGTCTGAGCATTTCTCGACTTGTCAATACGTCTATTTAAGCTTTGGTAAAAAAAAGATAGTCAAAATCTCATACGATATTAAAAAAAGATAGTTTCTAATATGGATTTAGGATTCGATATAATAGCACTATCTGCCGTGATAGGAAAATAAACCAACATTATATGCTGGCTGAGCATGCACCACGATGCATGTGATGGATTTGTGCTCATGTGTCATGTCCCATTCCTTCTCTCCATGCCAATGAAGCCTGACAATGTATAGCAGACAAGGGATAGATAATCTCTGCTGCTCACATATATGCATATGCATGATCGACGCACAGATGATAATGTATAGAAATAAAATGGCTCAATATATAATTAGCTAATAATATACATGCTTTCTGTGTTCCTTGTCCATATATACATGCATATGAATCATTGTGTTAGCTTTTGAGAAAATTAATCAAATATAAAGAGTGACAACTGATTGAAGAAACCATTGTCCTAGCTCATTCAACCCAATCTAATTCTAAAAAAGTATAATAATCAAAGATCTTAGAGAAGATGCATGACAAGATTTTTTATTCATTGGGGTGTTTGGTTTGAGGAATGAGTTAGTACACCATCTTCTCACTTCTCACTATTTTTGTTTGGTTTGTGGAATGGAATGAGTTGATCCATCACCACCTCATTCCTCATATTTAGTTAGTTAATACTAATATGAGGAATATGGTCATCCCACCAAATTTGAGGAATGAACACATGATGCACCACCTCAATTTGGATGTAGTGATTCCTTAAACCAAACACCCCAATAATGTGTATATACTGTTTTACATGTGACTGATATGTACAAGCGATACTACAAAGTGGTCATCCATTGTTTGACCTCATCCGCTATTTCTGAGAAGCATCCCTTTTCTGAATAGCTAATGGCACCCCTTATATTGTAGGCGGTATGTTTTCAAATAGCCATCCATTTCTACGCTTCTATATGCACCATAGCATAACCATCACTGCTTCCACTTTCCATTTTCCGTCAAGCTGTTGAAAAGTTAATCTCATCACATTATTAATGTATATGTGAGATGTTCTTGGCGGTGCTAATCTAATTGTCTGCCAGCATCTTCTTGGAGATAGAGATGTGTAACCGTTTCTTCTTTCTGTAGAATAAAAACCTGATGAGCCTGACGATGATCTTCTTGCGAAACTACTGTCTTAAAATCAAGATTATCTTCTGCTGGCGCGCTCTGACGATGATGAGCTAGAGGATCGGATCGGAGAATCAAAACCCTGATGAGCATGCACATGCACCTCGGTCGATGAGGTGAGATGCATGGATTAATTTGCTGGTATATGTTGGACGCAGATGATGCAGCTTACCCATCCCTTGTCCTTGGCCATAAATTAAAGAGTCACAACCAATAATTGAAAAAATATATTATCCTCTTTTGATCCAATCAAGCCAAATCTACTATAAAAATATAATAATACATGCTTTCTTTGTTCCTTATCCATATATCTCTACTACTTATTAAGGCGGTAAGGGGTAGGCTGTCATTGTGTGCTCTGTCATTCTCATTCTCCCCTTCCCGCAAAGCCCATACTGGTTCCCAGCTGCCATTCCATGTTTTGTCATTCCAATTCCCCTCTCCCCGCACTGTCTTTCTCATTCTCCTCTCCCCGCAAAGCTCATTCTCATTCCCACGTGCATCCCACGCCTATCTAAAATTAAATTAAAAAACACAAATGTGGCCCCAATGGGATTCAAACCTACAACCCCTCAAGCAAATATGCTTGTAGCTACCACTACACAACATGTGTGTTTATATTAGTATCTGTTACAGTAAAAATATCTACTACATCTCTTCAAAAGCCCACATGCTACCTGTCGGCGTTTCGACCCCGGGGGGTCCCTGGACCGACGAGTAAATTTGTCGCTGCGTGTCCCAGCCCAGATGGGTTGACGCAAGATGGAACACAAGGGGGAAACGCGGCTCGTGTTATCTCGCACCAGGGGGGTGTGCTCGTAGTAGGGGTTACAAGCGTTCGCGCGAGAGAGAGAGAGAGAGTGAGCCTGTTCGTCAGCTCGTTCTCCCGCGCGACCCTCTCGCATGAAGGCCCTGGACCTCCCTTTTATAGATGCAAGGAGAGGGTCCAGGTGTACAATGGGGGTGTAGCTAGGCGCTAACGTGTCTGGCAGAGAGGTGCCTGAGCCCTGTGTACATGCCAACGTGGCTGTCGGAGAGGTGCTAGAGCCCTGTGTACGCGGTATCGTGGCCATCGGAGGAGTGCCTGAGCCCTGTAGAAGCACAGCTGTCGGTGCTGCTGGGATCTTGCTGACGTCTCCTTGCTTCTGTAGGGGGCTGAGAACCACCGTCGTCATGGACGCACGCGGGGAGCCATCATTACTTGTTACCGGGGCGAGCCAGATGGGACGCCGGTCTTGTTCCCCCGTAGCCTTAGCCAGCTAGGGGTAGGGTAATGATGTATCCCCCATGGCACGGTCGGTCCGAGCCCAAGGTCGGGCGAGGCGAAGACTCCTCCTGAGGCCGAGGCCGGGGTCGGACGAGGACGCGATTCCTCCCGAGGCCGAGGTTGAGGCCGAGCCCTAGGGTCGGGCGAGGCGGAGACCACCCTCCGAGGCCGAGGTTGAGGCAGAGCCCTGGGGTCGGGCGAGGTGGAGACCACCTTCTGAGGCCGAGGTTGAGGCCGAGCCCTGGGGTCGGGCGAGGCAGAAACCTCCTTCCGAGGCCGAGGCCTAAGGTCAGGCGAGGCGGAGCTTCCTGTTGCGCCTGAGGCTGAACTTGGCTGTTGTCAGCCTCACCCTGGCGGGTGGCACAGCAGTCGGAGCGGGGCGAGTGGCGCTGTTTTCCTGTTAGGTCGATCAGTGAAAGGGCGAAGTGACTGCGGTCACTTCGACCTGGCCGACTAAGGCACGTGTGTCAGGATAAGGTGTCAGGCGATCCTCGCATTGAATGCGCCTGCGAAACGGTCGGTTGGTGAGGCAATTTGGCCAAGGTTGCTTCACAACGAAGCATGCCCGAGCTGGGCTTCGGGCGAGTCGAGGGTGCGCCCGTCGCATGAGGAGGCCCTTGGCGAGGCATGAATTCGTCTGGGACTACTGTTCTCGCTCAAGGCAGGGCTCGGGCGAGGCGAGATCGCGTCCCTTGGTAGACGAGGCCTTGACCTGAACCGCGCCCATCAGTTTTTGCGGTTTGTGCTGATGGTGGTTACCAGCCGTGTTTAGGAGTGTTGGGGGTACCCCTAATTACGGTACCCGACAGTAGCCCCCGAGCCTCAAAGGGAGTGTTGGTACTCGCTTGGAGGCTTTGCCGCACTTTTTTGCGAGGGGACCAGCCTTTCTCGGTTACACTTTGTTCCGGTGGGTGCACGCGAGCGCACCCGCCGGGTGTAGCCCCCGAGGCCTTGGAGGAGTGGTTTGACTCCTCTGAGGTCTTAATGCCTTTCGTGATGCCTTGGCTGCCCTGGTTGTTCCCTCATGCGACCTGATTGTAGCCCGGGTGCATGGTGAGAGCACCTAGAGGGGGTGAATAGGTGATCCTGTAAAACTTAACACTTAATGCCACAAAAACTGATTAGGAGTTATCACAATAGTGCCAAGTGGCTAGAGAGGAGTCTTTAGCAAAACACAACAACCACAAGAAGATCAACACAGAGATGGCACAGTGGTTTATCCCGTGGTTCGGCCAAGACCAACGCTTGCCTACTCCACGTTGTGGCGTCCCAACGGACGACGGTTGCAATCAACCCCTCTCAAGCGGTCCAAAGACCCACTTGAATACCACGGTGTTTTGCTTGCTTTACTATTTCCCGTTTGTGAGGAATCTCCACAATTTGGAGTCTCTCGCCCTTACAATGAGAATCACACAGAAGCACAGAGTAAGGGAGGGAAGAAACACACACAAATCAATAGCAAATACGCACACACACGGCCAAGACACGAGCTCAAATGAATATCTCAAAGTTCTCACTAGAACGGAGCTCGAATCACTGAGAATGACAAACGAATGCGCAAAGACTGAGTGTGGATGATCAAGAATGCTCAAAGGTTGCTTAGTATCCTCCTCCATGCGCCTAGGGGTCCCTTTTATAGCCCCAAGGCTGCTAGGAGCCGTTGAGAGCAATCCGGGAAGGCAATTCTTGCCTTCTGTCGACTGGCGCACCGGACAGTCCGGTGCGGATTTCCTTCCTTATTTGGCGAAGCCGACCGTTGGCAGCCTTGGAGCCGTTGGCGCACCGGACACTGTCTAGTGCACACCGGACAGTCTGGTGCCCCCTTCTAGCCGTTGGCTCGGCCGCGTGTCCCACGCGGATCGCGCGGCCGACCGTTGGCCCGGCCGACCGTTGGCTCACCGGACAGTCCGATGCACCACCGGACAGTCCGGTGAATTTTAGCCGTACGCCGCCGACGAAGTCCCGAGAGCAGCAAGTTGATGGATGCCAGCCTGGCGCACCGGACACTGTCCGGTGCACCACCGGACAGTCCGGTGCACCCAGACTGAGCAGACTCCTTGCTGCTTCGAGCCACTCTTTTTCAATTGAATTTTCTCTGATTCTAACACTTTAGACAAACATGTTAGTACTCAAAAACCAATGTACTAAGTCTAGAATCATACCTTTGTATTGATTTGCACCTTGACCATTATTTGGCATAGTTTCTGACTTAGGCATTTGTGTTGGCACCCAATCACCAAAATACTTAGAAATGGCCCAAGGGCACATTTCCCTTTCAATCTCCCCCTTTTTGGTGATTTATGCCAACACAACATAAAGCAAGTAGAACAAGTGCAAAATCAATTCAAATAAGAACTCAAAATTGTTTTGATTCAAATTTGACATATATGGATCACTCTTTGCCACCACTTGGTTTGTTTTTGCAAATGAAACTCAATTTCCTATCTCTAAGTCAAACACACATGTTGAACCATAATGAGAGTTGTTTCACGAGAAATTGATCAAGGACTCAAAACTCCCCCTTTTTCCCATGATTAAGCCTTCTCCCCACAAGAGACCAACTTTTGACAAAAGAGACAACAAGAGAGTTTTGACAAATCAAAAAGCTCTATTCTACTATTTTCAAAATTTCTCAAGTGGTAGCTGATCCATTTATTGCTTTGGCATTGCTTTGGCCTTATTTTCTCCCCCTTTGGCATCAAGCACCAAAACGGGATCAATCTTGGCCCTTTAACCCCATTGCCTCACCAAAATCTTCAACTAAGAGTAAGAAGGCAATAAGAGTATAGGAGATGAACTTGGAATAAGTTACCCTCTCATCGGAGTGCAGTGGAAGTCTTACATGGTCCAAGTCCACCTTTTCCCTTTCAATCCTCCTTCGGGACTAAATCAAGCAAACTCAAGCACATGGTTAGTCTCAAAGGGTCAAGTTGTAACACATCTCCCCCTAAATGTGTGCGTCACTTGCACAATGACTTGTGAGGTCCGGGGAGTGCTTGTACAACTTGAGCACCATAAATAAGCAACAAAATGCAGAAGGAACATGATCAAAGGCATAAACACAAGTATGCTATAATTCAATCCAGGTTCCACGAATCTAAGACATTGAGCTCACTACGCAGCCTGCAAAAGGTCTTCTCATCTAGAGGCTTGGTAAAGATATCGGCTAGCTGGTTCTCGGTGCTAACATGAAACACTTCGATATCTCCCTTTTGCTGGTGGTCTCTCAAAAAGTGATGCCGGATGTCTATGTGCTTTGTGCGGCTGTGCTCAACAGGATTTTCCGCTATGCGGATAGCACTCTCATTATCACATAGGAGTGGGACTTTGCTCAGATTGTAGCCAAAGTCCCGGAGGGTTTGCCTCATCCAAAGTAGTTGCGTGCAACACTGTCCTGCGGCAACATACTCGGCCTCAGCGGTGGATAGGGCAACGGAAGTTTGTTTCTTAGAATTCCATGACACCAGGGACCTTCCTAAGAATTGGCACGTCCCCGATGTACTCTTCCTATCGACCTTACATCCAGCATAGTCAGAATCTGAATATCCAATCAAGTCAAAGTTAGACCCCTTTGGATACCAGATCCCGAAGCAAGGCGTAGCGACTAAATATCTAAGGATTCGCTTCACGGCCACCAAGTGACACTCCCTTGGATTGGATTGAAATCTAGCACACATGCATACGCTAAGCATAATATCCGGTCTACTAGCACATAAATAAAGTAAAGACCCTATCATTGACCGGTATGCTTTTTGATCAACGGACTTACCTCCTTTGTTGAGGTCGGTGTGTCCGTCGGTTCCCATCGGAGTCTTTGCGGGCTTGGCGTCCTTCATCCCAAACCGCTTTAGCAAGTCTTGCATATACTTCATTTGGGAGATGAAGGTGCCGTCCTTGAGTTGCTTCACTTGGAACCCAAGGAAGTAGTTCAACTCGCCCATCATCGACATCTCGAACTTCTGAGTCATCACCCTGCTAAACTCTTCACAAGACTTTTGGTTAGTAGAACCAAATATTATGTCATCGACATAAATTTGGCACACAAAAAGATCACCATCGCAAGTCTTAGTAAAAAGAGTTGGATCGGCTTTCCCAACCTTGAAAGCATTAGCAATTAAAAAGTCTCTAAGGCATTCATACCATGCTCTTGGGGCTTGCTTAAGTCCATAGAGCGCCTTAGAGAGCTTACACACGTGGTCGGGGTACCGTTCATCCTTGAAGCCAAGGGGTTGCTCCACGTACACCTCCTCCTTGATTGGCCCGTTGAGGAAAGCGCTCTTTACATCCATTTGGAACAACCTGAAAGAATGGTGAGCGGCATATGCTAGCAATATGCGAATAGACTTTAGCTTAGCCACAGGAGCAAAAGTCTCCTCAAAGTCCAAACCTGTGACTTGGGCATAACCTTTTGCCACAAGTCGAGCCTTGTTCCTTGTCACCACCCCGTGCTCGTCTTGTTTGTTGCGGAACACCCACTTGGTTCCCACAACATTTTGCTTAGGACGAGGCACCAGTGTCCAAACTTCATTATGCTTGAAGTTGTTGAGCTCTTCCTGCATGGCTAACACCCAGTCCGGATCTAGCAAGGCCTCTTCTACCCTGAAAGGCTCAATAGAAGAGACAAAAGAGTAATGCTCACAAAAATTAACTAATCTTGAACGAGTAGTTACTCCCTTGCTAATATCACCCAAAATTTGGTCGACGGGATGATTCCTTTGAATCGTCGCTCAAACTTGGGTTGGAGGGGCCTGAGGTGCTTCTTCCTCTTCAACTTGGACATCCTGTGCTCCCCCTTGATCACACGCCTCCTTTTGATGAACCTGTTCATTGTCTTGGGTTGGGGGATGCACCATTGTTGAGGAAGAGGGTTGATCTTGCTCATTTTGTTCCTGTGGCCGCACATCTCCAATCGCCATGGTGCGTATGCGGCAGTTGGAACGTCTTCTTCATCTACATCATCAAGATCAACAACTTGCTCTCTTGGAGAGCCATTAGTCTCATCAAATACAACGTCGCTAGAGACTTCAACCAAACCCAATGATTTGTTGAAGACTCTATATGCCTTTGTATTTGAGTCATAACCTAATAAAAACCCTTCTACAGCTTTGGGAGCAAACTTAGAATTTCTACCTTTCTTCACCAGAATATAGCATTTGCTCCCAAATACATGAAAATAAGACACATTAGGTTTGTTACCGGTTAGAAGCTCATACGAAGTCTTCTTGAGGAGGCGGTGCAGGCAGACCCTGTTGATGGCGTGGCATGCCGTGTTCACGGCTTCCGACCAAAAGCGCTTGGGGGTCTTGAACTCTCCAAGCATCGTCCTCGCCATATCGATGAGCGTCCTGTTCTTCCTCTCTACCACACCATTTTGCTGTGGTGTGTAAGGAGCGGAGAACTCGTGCTTGATCCCTTCCTCCTCAAGGTACTCCTCCACTTGAAGGTTCTTGAACTCGGACCCGTTGTCGCTCCTTATCTTCTTCACCTTGAGCTCAAACTCATTTTGAGCTCTCCTGAGGAAGCGCTTGAGGGTCCCTTGGGTTTCAGATTTATCCTGCAAAAAGAATACCCAAGTGAAGCGGGAAAAATCATCAACTATAACAAGACCATACTTACTTCCTCCTATGCTTAGATAGGCGACGGGTCCGAAGAGGTCCATATGAAGCATCTCCAGTGGTCTTGACGTGGTCATCACATTTTTGGGATGATGTGAGCTTCCCACCTGTTTACCTGCTTGACAAGCTGCACAAGGTCTATCTTTTTCGAAGTGCACATTAGTTAGACCTATCACGTGTTCTCCCTTTAGAAGCTTGTGAAGGTTCTTCATCCCCACATGTGCTAAGCGGCGATGCCACAGCCAGCCCATGCAAGTCTTAGCGATTAAGCATGCATCTAGACCGGCCTCCTCTTTTGCAAAATCAACTAAATAAAGTTTGTCGTCTAGTACACCCTTAAAGGCTAGTGAACCATCACATCTTCTAAAGACAGATCCGTCTACATTTGTGAATAAACAATTATATCCCATATTGCACAATTGACTAACGGATAACAAATTATATCCAAGAGATTCTACTAAAAACACATTAGAAATAGAATGCTCGGATGAAATAGCAATCTTCCCTAGCCCTTTCACCTTGCCTTGGTTCCCATCACCGAATATGATTGAATCTTGGGGATCCTTGTTCTTGACGTAGGAGGTGAACATCTTCTTCTCCCCCGTCATGTGGTTTGTGCATCCGCTGTCGATAATCCAGCTTGAACCCCCGGATGCATAAACCTGCAAGGCAAATTTAGTCTTGGGTTTTAGGTAACCAACTCTTGTTGGGTCCTACAAGGTTAGTCACAATAGTTTTAGGGATCCAAATGCAAGTCTTGTCTCCCTTACATTTGGCCCCTAACTTCCTAGCAATTACTTTCTTACCCTTTCTACAAATAGCAAAGGAAGCATTGCAAGCATAATAAATGGTAGAAGGTTCATTCACTACTTTCCTAGGAACATGAGCAAAATTTCTTCTAGGCATAACATTTTTCTTAGGCATATCACTACCATGCATATAGGAAGAACTTGAAGCAAACATGGTATGAGAATCAAAAGCATCATAACTTCTAAAAGCATTTCTAGAATATCTCCTATCATGGTACATGAAAGCATGGTTCTTTTTAGCACTACTAGCCATAGGGGCCTTCCCTTTCTCCTTGGTGGATATGGGAGCCTTATGGCTTGTTAAGTTCTTGACTTCCCTCTTGAAGCCAAGACCATCCTTAATTGAGGGGTGTCTACCAACCGTGGAGGCATCCCTTGCAAATTTTATTTTATCAGCTTCACTCTTGCTAGTCTTAAGTTGGGCATTGAGACTAGCCACTTCATCATTTAGTTTTGAAATTGAAACTAAGTGTTCACTACAAGCATTAATATCAAAATCCTTACACCTAGTGCAAATTGCAACATGTTCAACACAAGAGTTAGATTTATTTGCTTCTACTAGTTTAGCATTTAAATCATCATTAACACCTTTTAAAGTAGAAATGGTTTCATGACAAGTAGATAGTTCACAAGAAAGCATTTCATTCCTTTTAACTTCCAATGCAAGAGATTTTTGTGCCTCTACAAATTTGTCATGTTCTTCATACAAAAGGTCCTCTTGCTTTTCTAACAATCTATTCTTATCATTCAAGGCATCAATTAATTCATTAATTTTATCAACCTTGGTTCTATCTAGGCCCTTGAATAAACATGAATAATCTATTTCATCATCATCACTAGATTCATCCTCACTTGAAGAAGCATAAGTACTAGTATTTTGAGTGCTTACCTTCTTCTCCTTTGCCATGAGGCATGTGTGACGCTCGTTTGGGAAGAGAGCCGATTTGTTGAAGGCGGTGGCGGCGAGTCCTTCGTCGTCGGAGTCGGACGAAGAGCAATCCAAATCTCACTCCTTTCCAAGGTGTGCCTCGCCTTTAGCCTTCTTGTAAACCTTCTTGTTATCTCTCTTCCCATTCTTCCCTTTTTCCTGGTCACTATCATTATCGGGACAGTTAGCAATGAAATGACCAACCTTACCACATTTAAAGCATGAGCGCTTCCCCTTTGTCTTGGTCTTGCTTGACTGCCCCTTGCGACCCTTTAGTGCCATCTTGAAACGCTTGATGATGAGGGCCATCTCTTCATCATTGAGTCCGGCCGCCTCAACTTGCGCCACCTTGCTAGGTAGCATCTCCTTGCTCCTCGTTGCCTTGAGAGCAATGGGTTGAGGCTCGTGGATTGGACCGTTCAACGCGTCGTCAACGTATCTCGCCTCCTTGATCATCATTCGCCCGCTTATGAACTTCCCAAGAACTTCTTCGGGCGACATCTTGGTGTACCTAGGATTTTCACGAATATTGTTCACCAGATGTGGATCAAGTACAGTAAAGGACCTTAGCATTAGACGAACGACGTCGTGGTCCGTCCATCGCGTGCTTCCGTAGCTCCTTATCTTGTTGATGAGGGTCTTAAGCCGGTTGTATGTTTGGGTTGGCTCTTCGCCCCTGATCATCGCAAATCTTCCAAGCTCTCCTTCCACCAACTCCATCTTGGTGAGCATGGTGACGTCATTCCCCTCATGTGAAATCTTGAGGGTGTCCCATATCTGCTTGGCATTGTCCAAGCCGCTCACCTTATTGTACTCTTCCCAGCACAAAGACGCTAAGAGAACAGTAGTAGCTTGTGCATTTCTATGGATTTGTTCATTTATAAGCATAGGGCTATCTGAGCTATCAAATTTTATTCCATTCTCTACAATCTCCCATATGCTTGGATGGAGAGAGAATAAGTGACTATGGATTTTGTTGTGACTCCAAAATCCGTAGTCCTCCCCATCGAAGTGTGGAGGTTTGCCAAGAGGAATGGAAAGCAAATGTGTATTTGAGCTATGAGGAATACGAGAATAGTCAAAAGAAAAGTTCGAATTGACTGTCTTCCTGTAGTCGTTGTTGTCGTCCTTTTGGGAAGAAGTAGACTCATCGCTGTCGTCGTAGTAGACGATCTCCTTAATGCGCCTTGTCTTCTTCTTCTTCCCATCCTTCTATTTGTAGCCCGAGCCCGAGTCGGTAGGCTTGTCATCCTTTGGCTCGTTGACGAAGGTCTCCTTTCCTTATCGTTGATCACAATTCCCTTCCCCTTAGGATCCATCTCTTCGGGCGATTAGTCCCTTTGTGAAGAGAACGACTCTGATACCAATTGAGAGCACCTAGAGGGGGGGTGAATAGGTGATCCTGTAAAACTTAACACTTAATGCCACAAAAACTGATTAGGAGTTAGCGCAATAGTGCCAAGTGGCTAGAGAGGAGTCTTTAGCAAAACACAACAACCATAAGAAGATCAACCCAGAGATGGCACAGTGGTTTATCCCGTGGTTCGGCCAAGACCAATGCTTGCCTACTCCACGTTGTGGCGTCCCAACGGACGAGGGTTGCAATCAACCCCTCTCAAGCGGTCCAAAGACCCACTTGAATACCACGGTGTTTTGCTTGCTTTACTATTTCCCGTTTGCGAGGAATCTCCACAATTTGGAGTCTCTCGCCCTTACAATGAGAATCACACAGAAGCACGGAGTAAGGGAGGGAAGCAACACACACAAATCAACAGCAAATACGCAGACACACGGCCAAGACACGAGCTCAAATGAATATCTCAAAGTTCTCACTAGAACGGAGCTCGAATCACTGAGAATGACAAACGAATGCGCAAAGACTGAGTGTGGATGATCAGGAATGCTCAAAGGTTGCTTAGTATCCTCCTCCATGTGCCTAGGGGTCCCTTTTATAGCCCCAAGGTAGCTAGGAGCCGTTGAGAGCAATCCGGGAAGGCAATTCTTGCCTTCTGTCGACTGGCGCACCGGAGAGTCCAGTGCACCACCGGACACTGTCCGGTGCGAATTTCCTTCCATATTTGGCGAAGCCGACCGTTGGCAGCCTTGGAGCCGTTGGCGCACCAGACACTATCCGGTGCACACCGGACAGTCGGGTGCCCCCTTCTAGCCGTTGGCTCGGCCACGTGTCCCACGCGGATCGCGCGGCCGACCGTTGGCCCGGCCGACCGTTGGCTCACCGGACAGTCCGGTGCACCACCGGACAGTCCGGTGAATTTTAGCCGTACGCCACCGACGAAGTCCCAAGAGCAGCAAGTTGATGGATGCCAGCCTGGCGCACCGGACACTGTCCGGTGCACCACCGGACAGTCCGGTGCACCCAGACTGAGCAGACTCCTTGCTGCTTCGAGCCACTCTTTTTCAATTGAATTTTCTCTGATTCTAACACTTTAGACAAACATGTTAGTACTCAAAAACCAATGTACTAAGTCTAGAATCATACCTTTGTATTGATTTGCACCTTGACCATTATTTGGCATAGTTTCTGACTTAGGCATTTGTGTTGGCACCCAATCACCAAAATACTTAGAAATGGCCCAAGGGCACATTTCCCTTCCACATGGTTAGGTTATGAGTTTTTAGGCTGGTTTGTTGACGCTGTCAACGGTTTGGCCGTAGCCGGGTTTGCGAGAGCAGCCCTCGAGCCTCTGCATGGAGCGAGAGGACGATCAAGGACTGTTTCGACTTTTATTATACGCCCCTTTGTCACCTTTCCGCAAGGAGGAAGGGGGGAAAGCGCCATGTTGCCCTCGGAGGGCACCAAACGTGGTCGTCGGAGGAGTGCTTGAGCCCTGTGGAAGTACAGCTGTCGGAGCTGTCGGATCCTTGCTGACGTCTCCTTGCTTCCGTAAGGGGTTGAGAGCCGCCATCGTCATGGAGCACGTGGGGTGTCATCATTACTTGTTTACCGGGGTGAGCCAGATGGGATGCCGGTCTTGTTCCCCGTAGCCTAAGCTAGCTGGGAGTAGGGTAATGATGGCTCCCCCTGCGACGTGGTCGGTCCAAGCCCAAGGTCGGGCGAGGCGGAGGCTCCTCCGAGGTCGAGGCTAAGTCCGGGCTCGGGGGTCGGGCGAGGCGGAGATCGTCGTCCGAGGTTGAGGCCGAGTCCGAGCCCTAGGGTCGGGCGAGGAGGAGTCCGTCTTCCGAGGTCAAGGTCGAGTCCGAGCCCTAGGGTCGGGCGAGGCAGAGTCCGTCTTCTGAGGTCGAGGTTGAGTCCGAGCCATGGGGTCGGGCGAGGCGGAGTCCGTCTTCCGAGGTCGAGGTTGAGTCTGAGCCCTGGGGTCGGGCGAGGCGGAGTCCGTCGTCCGGCGTCGAGGTTGAGCCCGAGCTCTGGGGTCGAGCGAGGCGGAGCTTCCTATGGCGCCCGAGGCTGGACTTAGCTGCTGTCAGCCTCACTCTGTCGAGTGGCACAGCAGTCGGAGTAGGGCAGGCAACGCTGTTTTCCTGTTAGGTCGGTGAGTGGAGCGGCGAAGTGACTGCGGTCACTTCGGCCCTGTCGACTGAGGAGCACGCGTCAGGATAAGGTGTCAGGCGATCCTTGCATTAAATGCTCCTGCGATACGGTCGGTTGGCATGGCGATCTGGCCAAGGTTGCTTCTCCGCGAAGCCTGGGCCTCGGGCGAGCCGAAGGTGCGTCCGTTGCTTGAGGGGACCCTCGAGCGAGACGTGAATCCTCCTAGGTCGGCTGCCTTTGCCCGAGGCTGGGCTCGGGCGAGGCGGGATCGTGTCCCTTGAGTGGACGGAGCTTTGACCTGAATCGCGCCCATTAGGCCTTTACAGCTTTGTGCTGTTGGGGGTTACCAGCTGAGATTAGGAGTCTTGGGGGTACCCCTAATTATGGTCCCCGACAGTAGCCCCCGAGCCTCGAAGGGAGTGTTAGTACTTGCTTGGAGGCTTTTGTCGCACTTTTTTGCAAGGGGACCGGCCTTTCTCGGTTGCGTTTCGTTACGGTGGGTGCGCGCGAGCGCACCTGCCGAGTGTAGCCCCCGAGGCCTTGGAGGAGTGGTTTGACTCCTTTGAGGTCTTAGCGCGTTTCATGATGCTTCGGCCGGTCTGGTTGTTCCCTCATGCGAACTGGCCGTAGCCCAGGTGCATAGTCAGGTTCCATGTTCTCGGGCTGGTATGTTGACGCTGTCAACGGTTTGGCTGGAGCTGGGTTTGCGAGAGCAGCCCCCGAGCCTCCGCACAGAGTGAGAGGACGGTCAAGGACTGACTCGGCTTTTTTCATACGCCCTTGCGTCGCCTTTCCGCAAGGAGGAGGGGGGGGGGAAAGCGCCATGTTTACCTTAGAGGGCGCCAAACATGGTGTCTCCAGTGAGTTGCTAACGGGTGATCCACGTGGACGCCCGTGCCCCATTCGATAAGGGTCAGCTAGTGGCCCAGAGGCGCGCTCCAAAAGTACCTGCAGGTGATTTGCCGGACCCGGTCCCGTTTGATAGGGTCCGAGGGCTCGATGCCTCCCTCTGATGGGATTCCGTTACAGAATCGCTCCTGCTGGTCTCGGAAATATCCTAGGGTACCTCAGGAGTGTAGCCCGAGCCTCGGCCATGTATCGGATGTACCCAGAGTCATCCCTCGCTATGCGTGCTCTGAGGCGACTGTCGAACCCTTCGGGGGCCAGCCTACGAACCCCTGATCAGTAGTGGGCGTGGAGCCCGAGTGGTCTGAGGCGGCTGTCGAACCCCTCTGAGGGGCCAGCCTTCGAACCTCTAACCAGTAGTGGGCGCGGAGCCCGAGTGCTCTGAGGCAGCTGTCGAACCCTTCCGAGGGGCCAGCCTTCAAACCTATGATCAGTACGAGGGCGCGGAGCCCGAGTGCTCTGAGGCGACTGTCGAACCCTTCCGAGGGGCCAGCCTTCGAACCTCTGATCAGTAGGAGGGCTTGGGGCCCACTTCCTTCGCGGAGAAGGATCCCTTTCGGAGTATCCCCTTTCCCGGTCCCTGTAGCAAGAGAGAGAAAGAGGAAGAGGAAAAGGATACGAAATCGAACAACGTGGCACACCTTTTTTGACGCGGTCATTATGGCAAAGGTGAAGCGTCGCCCGCTTCGCCTGCCAAAGGTGTCGCCTGTCCTGCTGTAGAGTTAATGCGACGGGACGAGTGGTTCGTGGGGTAGCCGTTGTGCGTGCGTGAGCCGTTCGAGGAACGGAACACGGGCACGTCGTCTTCATGCCGTGGGAGAGGGTTATCTCGCTGTCCCAGGAGGGGACGTGAGCTTGCAGACGACTTGACAGCTGCTTTCGCCCGCCTGCCACCGCCATTACTGTCGGCCCACTTTTGGCATTATCGACCGTCGCGCCTTCTCCCGCGGCTGACTGACCCGTGACCGATGTGCTCGGTCGGCACTGTTGGGCCATGCACAGGGTTGCCTCAAGTCGTGGCACCGGTTCCGCAGTCGAGAAGGCGCGGTACTGGCGCAAGTGGCGGTGCAGTTTCTCGCACGTAGTAACCAGCGCGCCGGTTACATGACGCGTGGGCCTGGGCCTCCATGCTGGACGCGTCGAAGTCGAAAGGGTGCGCCCCTTGGTGCGGTTGCATGCCGCCTGCATAGCGGTTCGCCCTTTCACCCGCTGGTTTGGACGAAAGTGGAGGAGTGCTTGTAACCGCTGGGCAGTTGTGTGCTCCGTGCGCGACGGTTTGGCCTCTTCTGTCCTGGGCTAGCTTGCATGATGCGTGGGACCCAGCCCCCGTGTCGTAGGGGGAGGACCTTGGAGCGTGTTGGTGAAGACTCAGCTCGCGACGGCTGAGGATACAAGTGGGGAGAGTCGCCTTTAAAAGGAGGGTGACCCCCTTGGATGGCAACCATGTCTTCGCACTCCATGCATCGCGTCCTTCCACCTTCCGAGCCCCCGGATGGGGAGCGGTCGTGTCACTTTCGTCTTGCTGTCGTTGGAAGAACACAACTTCACGGAAGTTGGTACCTTTCAGCCATCACTCGGCTTCAAGGATTTTCATTAGGTAGCCCAGCTGCATCCCCTCGCCGGTGGTCACCCAAGACGGTGACCACCAATTCGATGGTGGGGAGAAGAAAGCCGGGCTGCGGCCTCTGCCCCACCCTCAGCTTCAAGGATCTTCATCATCCAAGCTGGGGCGGAGGCCGGGCTGAGCCAGAGCTCTACCTCCCGCACGGCTTCGTGGGTCACCTTCTCCCTCAGCACTCAGGGGAGAGGGCACTCACCGGCCTAGCAGAAGGGGCGGACTTCGACAACGCGGGGTCGAGCGACCGCAAGCGTCGTCGGCTCCCGCGTGCCCGGTTCGCTGGCTCAGCTGGCTCTGGCGCAGCTTCCGGTGCCACCTTCCACCGCTGGGAGGAGTGTGGCTATCTGCCCGTCGTGCGGGTGGCTATCGCGCCACGCGCACCGGGGGGCCGCCCAAGACGTCACGCGCTGCTAGGGCGGCGTTCGTGTTCTTGGGCTATCCCGCCTTTGCTCCGGTACGACACCCCTGCGCGGAGGTTGGTGTTCGCCCGTCTGGGAGGACCCGAGTGGGGATCTGCCAGTGGGCAGACGGCTGCCGCCGTTGGTGCTGAGGTGGTGGCGGCTGGAGAAGTCCTCGTCGCCGACGAGATTGCCGCCACCATCCGCGCTCCGGGCCTCCGGCTCTTTGGCTTTGATAGCTTGTCCTCACCCCTCGAGTGGGGACGTGGGCAAGGGCCTTGTCGCAGCAGCGTCTATCCTGAGGTCATCGCTGCTGCTGTTTGGCCACCCGGAGCAGAGGTCGTTGTCGCTCCTGCCGGAGCGGGCGTCGGCGAGCCACCTGGGGTTTTGTCATCCCGCAGACCCTCCAATGTGGGGGGTTGTTCGTACCTGCGGGAGTGGAACCAGAGTTCCATTTGTAATGACACCTTGAGTGCCAGTGTTTGTTCATTATGGCTGTCGGGGCCTGAACATCTAGGTATTTTTGGGTGTAATACCATGCTTTTTCCTCATTTCGAGCACTAGGACTCGCCTGTCGGCTAACTGAACCGCTTAACCAAGTGTGAGTTGCCTCGTGCGAAGGTGACGAGTGAGGTATCCGTATCCCAGAGGCGTAGGAGTCCCTCGGCTCGGTCGGCCTTGCCGCTCGAGGCTTCTCTTGCTTAGTTAAAGAAACCCTCGGCCGCTCTGCGATGAGCCAGAGCCGGAGGCAGCTGTGTCAGCATGGACAGAGGCGGAGTTGGCTCGAAAAGAAGCTTCGTCTACCGGAGCCTGGCCGGGCTGTCCACTGGCTAGACCAGCGCCGGAGTCGGGTTGCCGAGGCCATGAGCCAGGCTGATGTCCTCGGCGGACAGCTGGCTGAGGCTACGGAGCGGCCGATCGAGCCATCTGCTCGGGCCAGGTTCCTCGAGGAGACCCCAGCGGCGATGGCCCAGGTGCGATGCCGATAGGTTCCTTTGAGGTGGAGATCCTTCGATCGTGTTGCTGTCCGAGGCCGGGTCGGATTCCGTCGAAGCTGGAGTCGACGCCGAGGGTGCTGCTGCTCCCCCACTGATGTCTGATCCTGCAGGAACAGTTTATCTATAGTGTGCGTATGTTTTTTGTGGCCGCCGAGGCCCAAACATATCGTCATTGTGTTGTAGAGCTGCGTTTCTTTTCCCCTTGTTTCGAGTATCAGGACTTATTTGTCGGTAGCAGAATTGTTTGTCCGAGCGAGAGTTACTTTTCACGGAAGGTGATGAGTGAGGTTTCCGTATCCTGGGGGCGTAGGAGTCCCTCGGCTCGGTCAGCCTTGCCGCTTACGTGTACTCTTACTCATCCGTAGGATTCTGTTATCGATATAGTCGAGAAGGCACGAAAAATCGTTTCGGCAGAAAAGTTTTCGAGCATTAAGACTTGTTCGGTCAGCGGAATCGCTTATCCGAGCGTGAGTTACTTATCGCAGAAGGTGATGAGTGAGGTATCTGTATCCCAGAGGCATAGGAGTCCCTCGGCTCGGTCGGCCTTGCCTGCTTACGTGTACTCCGTCATTTTCAGGATCCCACTTTCGAAGTAGTCGAAAAGCACAAAAGATGTTCTGGTAGAAAGATTTTTTTCGAGGAAAATTTTGATGCAGAGGGGGTGCCCCCCTTCTAGCCCCCGAAAGAGGGTCGGGCTTTGCCGAGGCAAGGCTGACCCTTCCTTGATGGTTAGACTTTATTTGCGTATGTAAACGAGGCGTATGAACGACTTGAAAACATCTTAAGGGTAGAAGCGACGTAGATGTTGGATGTTCCAAGCGTTGCTGTAGACCTCGCCTTGACTGTTGGCCAGCTTGAACGTTCCGGGCTTCAAAATCTTGGCGATGATGAACGGCCCTTCCCAAGGAGGCGTGAGCTTGTGGCACCCTCGGGCGTCTTGTCGTAGTCGAAGCACCAAGTCGCCCACCTAGAGGTCTCGAGACCGAACCCCTCGGGCGTGGTAGCGTCGCAGGGATTGCTGATACCGCGACGAGTGTAGTAAGGCCATGTCCCGAGCCTCTTCCAGCTGGTCCAGTGAGTCTTCTCGGTTGGTTCGGTTGCTTCGGTCGTCGTACGACCTCGTCCTCGGGGAACCATATTCTAAGTCTGTGGGCAAGATGGCCTCAGCCCCATCGACTAGAAAGAACGGTGTGAAGCCCGTGGCTCGGCTCGACATTGTCCTTAGACTCCAGACCACCGAGGGGAGTTCCTTCATCCATCGTCTGCCGAACTTGTTGAGGTCGTTGTAGATCCAAGGCTTGAGTCCTTGCAGAATCATGTCGTTGGCACGCTCTACTTGCCCATTCGTCATGGGGTGAGCTACGGCGGCCCAGTCCACCCGGATGTGGTGATCCTCGCAGAAGTCCAGGAACTTTCTACCGATGAACTGGGTGCCGTTGTCGATGATGATGGAGTTCGGGACCCCAAAGCGATGGATGATGTTGGTGAAGAACGCCACCGCCTGTTCGGACCTGATGCTGTTTAGGGGTCGGACCTTGATCCACTTGGAGAATTTGTCGATAGCGACCAGCAGGTGCGTGTAGCCCTCGGGTGCCTTCTGTAAGGGACCGACGAGGTCCAGACCCCACATAGCAAACGGCCAGGTGATGGGTATCGTTTGTAGAGCCTGAGCGGGCAGGTGGGTCTGCTCTGCGTAGAATTGACACCCTTGGCAGGTGTGCACAATCCTAGTGGCGTCAACCACCGCGGTTGGCCAGTAGAAACCCTATCGGAAAGCGTTTCCAACAAGGGCTCAAGGTGCTGCGTGGTGACCGCAAGCCCCCGAGTGTATTTCTTGTAATAACTCCTGACCTTCGGCGATGGATATGCATCGCTGGAGGATGCCTGAGGAGCTGCGGTGGTAGAGCTCCTTTCTGTCACCCAGCAAGACGAACGACTTGGCGCGCCGCGCCAGTCGCCGAGCTTCGGCTCTGTCGAGGGGTAGCTCTCCTCGGTGGAGATATTGCAGGTACGGGGTTTGCCAGTTTCGATTAGGCGTGACCCCATTCCGCTCTTCCTCGACACGCAGTGCCTCACCCTCGGGGGCCGAGGGCGCCTCGGGCTGAGCCGAGGGTGCCTCGGGCAAGGCCGATGTAACACCCCACTGATCGCACAGAATGAATAATACCACAAACCCCACCCTCCAGACTTACTCGACACAAGAGATGAAATAAAGAAATGATATGAAGCCAGAAAATCCGGCAGCACCTCATTTGAAAACTGGCATAACGAGGAGGGGAAAACATGAAGTTTATACAAGATATAAAGACATATAAACCATGTAGTAGAAACTAAAATGCAAAAGTGGTAAAACTTAATTATGACCCAACTGAAGTAAAATAGATGAAATAAGGTACTCAGCCCACCCAAATCAAACACTCAACCAAGAACAAGGTATTTCACTAGTCTTGACCAACTCAGAATAACAACATTATTAAGTGAGAATTCCTTTAATTAAAGGTGAAGTGGCCGTGCTGCTACATCCCTCTATTTCCCCAAGCAGAAATTAGGTGCCTGCATCAAACAATGCAAGATGTGAGACAACACATCTCAGCAAGTAAACATAACCACAACAAATAGGGTATTGTAAATCAACTGCTTACACAACCACGTATTCCGGACTTCTTTCTCTTCTTTTGAACAATAAATTGCAGCAAGTAAATAAGTAGCTACAAACTCAACGCCAAGTAGGATCACCATGCACAAGTCCAAAGTATCCACATCCACATAATAAATTCAACACCTCTTCCATGAATGCACATGGCTACAAATGCAATTATGACTTCTGCCTCCATATCTCTAAGGATATGAAGCTGCACCATACCCCTTCTCGGGCAACATATGATGCTCAATGTACCGGTACGGTCGGACCATAAGATCGCGACGAAACTTCAATGCAATGGATGATGAGTGCAATATGCATGACAACATCATAAGTTCTTCCCAAGTAAGAAAATGTGCTAGACATATACTTCCACTCATCCCACAAAATAACCACTTGAGTAACATGATCAAACCCTCAAACTTAACATATGAAATCAATGAAACATGAACATTCTCAAATGATAGTACTCAAATAACAAACAACATATGAATATGAACATAATAGCACAACATATTCAAGAACAAGACTTCTCATTAGCCAGACGGAATAACCATCACAAGTTTACTTGCCTTCACCGGAGTTTGGGCAAAAATCTCTAAGAACGATCCGGAAGTCCACCACCTGTTTTTGACACCCAACTTAGTGCACCAAATTCACATAACAAAAACTCAAAGACAACACCGCACCTACGCGCAATCTCAACCCCCCCGC
Organism: Zea luxurians; assembly: GCA_029449295.1. Taxonomy (NCBI): domain Eukaryota; kingdom Viridiplantae; phylum Streptophyta; class Magnoliopsida; order Poales; family Poaceae; genus Zea; species Zea luxurians. Next base: position 63,897,724 of record JAOPSE010000021.1, on the reverse strand, counting down.
CGTGGATAACAATTTTCTCCACACCAACCAAACTGCAGCGGCGCTGCTTAGCAATTCCATAACTTTTAAAATTAAGACAGCCATGGTGTCAAACAAAACTCCAGAGGCAACTACATAAAATTCCCCACAAGTTTTGTATACAATTTACGGTTAAATTCTAACATCTAATTACTCCTAAACAGTCCACAACATAACCCCTGCAATCTGTTTTTTTCTGTTTTGGGCAGCGACACCCTCGGATTCAAACAGCGATAACTTTTAAAATATAATTCCGAATCAAGCGCATAAGTACTTGTTGGAAAGATAAGAAAGGCCCCTTCAAGATTCTTATACTGATTAACCCTAAATACTCCCGAAAAATCCCCAGAAACTGCTAATACTGCTGCTGTTCATCCCACCTAAAAATCTGTTTTTTTTGGACAGCCACATACCCGGATTCAAATGGTGATAACTTTCAATTTATAACTCCAAATTGAGCGCATAAATACACGTTGGAAAGGTTAGGTAAAGCTCTACATGATCCCCAAACTGATTCCCCCTAATTCCTCACGAAAAAAACATAAAAACTGCTAGAACTACTGCTGTTCATTCCACCACCTAAAATTTCTGGACAGCCACATACCCGAATTCAAACGGTGATAACTTTCAATTTATAACTCCAAATTGAGCGCATAAATACACGTTGGAAAGGTTAGGTAAAGCTCTACATGATCCCCAAACTGATTCCCCCTAATTCCTCACGAAAAAAACATAAAAACTGCTAGAACTACTGCTGTTCATTCCACCACCTAGAATTTCTGGACAGCCCCCTCTACCCAATTGCAAACGCAACTTCTAATCAATTAAATTGCAGCGCAAATGAACAAGAGATGAACACCAAAAATCACCTTGGATTCTCCCCCTTTCTTCCCTCCACCAAATCGATTGAAGACTCGCACCACGACGACAAAGATCCGAGCGGCGAGGATTGGCACCTTGGGAGGAGGGGATTGGGGGGGGCGGCTAGGGTTTAGGTGGCTGCAAAATTTGAGAGAGAAGGAGATGGGCAGGGGGGGCGGCGGCCAAGGGAGGGAGAGAAGTGGGGGGGCGGCTGCACATGGGGGGGAGGGGTTAAGAGGGAGACGGCTAGGGTTTGGGAGGGTTAATGGGCCGAAACACCAATTGCGGCCCAACTAACACACGCGACAGCTCCCGACCGCTACGCAAGCGCCAAACCAAATAAATTCTACTGCCCTAGTTGTGAATGTTTCCCACAAAATCCCAAATCCCCAAAACAACAACCGGGTGAAGGAAAAAAACAAAAGGAACAACCCCCAACTTCTCTTCTTTGCAAACCGGGTATTACACTCTACCCCTCTTAAAAAGAATTCGACCTCGAATTCTGACGTTTCTATCGGAATGACAAAAGAAAAGATTAATGAATCAACCACACTTACCCACAACGAAAAGTTCCGGGTACTTCTGTCGCATCAGCTCCTCTAGTTCCCACGTAGCCTCGCGCTCCGACTGATTAGACCATAAGACCTTGACATACTTAATTGATCTCTTCCTCAACACACGCTCCGAGAATTCTAATATACGCACCGGACGACACTCCAGTGTCAGATCCTGTTGCACCGCAATTGGTTCCATCTCAATCTGATGGTCTGGATCCCGCAAGAACTTCCTCAACATAGAGACATGAAAAACCGGGTGTACCCCTGCCATGGAATCCGGCAACAGCAAGCGATAAGCCAGGCTGCCCACTCGAGCCAAGATAGTGAACGGTCTAATGTATCTCGGGCTGAGCTTCCCAGAGACACCGAATCGAACCACTCCCTTAGTGGGTGATACCCTGAGAAGGACTTGGTCACCCACAGCAAATTCCAGATCCCGCCTCCTCACATCAGCATAACTCTTCTGACGACTCTGAGCTGCCAAAATATTCTGACGAATTTCCCGAACCTTTTCAGAAGTTTGCTGAACCCAATCAGGACCAACCAGGGATCTCTCTCCCAAAGTCTCCCAGCACAGAGGAGAGATACACCGCCTGCCATACAAAGCCTCAAATGGTGCCATCTTGATGCTAGCCTGGTAGCTGTTGTTATAAGCAAATTCTGCCAGAGCAAGATGATCTTCCCAGCTACCCTTCCAAGACAGAACACAAGCACGCAACATGTCTTCCAAGGTTTGGATTGTTCGCTCGGACTGACCATCCGTCTGAGGGTGAAAAGCGACACTAAGCGAAAGCTTGGTGCCCAAAGCACTATGGAGACTCTCCCAGAATTTGGATACAAATTTGGAGTCTCGATCAGAAACAATAGATTTAGGTACCCCATGAAGCCTGACTACCTCCTTCATATATAAGGGAACCAAATCTGAAGCTGAATTTGTGGTCTTCATGGGAATAAAATGCGCAGACTTAGTCAAGCGATCCACTACCACCCAAATAGCATCCCTGCCACGAGGGGAACGAGGTAGACCCACCACAAAATCCATGGTGATATGCTCCCATTTCCACTCTGGAATTTCTAATGGCTTCAGCAAACCTGCAGGCCGCTTATGTTCGGCCTTCACGCGCTGACATACTTCACAGGCGGCCACATATTTAGAAATGTCAACCTTCATCCGCTTCCACCAGAAATTTTGTTTCAAATCCCGGTACATTTTGGTTTCGCCAGGATGGACGGTGTACGGCGTTTTATGAGCTTCTCGCAGGATATCCAGCTTCACCTCTGATTTCTGAGGCACACAAAGACGGCCCCTGAAACGAACCAAATCATTCTCATCAATGGTAAACTCCTGCGGTTTAACATCACCAACCCTCTTTCGAGCTTCCAGCAAAAGACGATCCTGCTGCTGAGCCACACGCACTCTCTCCATAAGAGAGGATTGAATAAGCATCTGAGTCTCCTCGCTAGCGGTGCCAACATAACACAAAGCGATCCCCAAACGGTCCAGATCAGCGATCAATGGCAAGGCCACCTTTGGAAACCCGGACCTGCTAAGGGCATCCGCCACCACATTAGCCTTCCCCGGGTGATAATGAATGGACAAATCATAATCTTTTATCAATTCCAGCCACCGCCGCTGCCTCAAATTCAGCTCCTTCTGAGTGAAAATATATTTGAGACTTTTGTGATCAGTGAAAATGTCACAAGCCTCGCCATAGAGATAATGCCTCCACGACTTTAGAGCAAAAACCACGGCGGCCAATTCCAGATCATGAGTCGGATAATTCCCCTCATGCTTCCTCAACTGCCTTGAGCCGTAAGCAATCACTTTGCCTTCCTGCATCAGCACACAGCCAAGACCAATACGCGAAGCATCCGTATAAACTGTGAAACGCTTACCGCTCTCAGGCAAAGCTAGGATAGGGGCGTCCACCAACTTGCTCTTCAATGACTGATAACTGATCTCACAATCGCTGGACCAGACGAAGGGAACACCCTTCTCCAAGAGCCTAGTCAAAGGCTTAGCAATGCTGGAGAAATTTGGTACGAAGCGCCGATAATACCCAGCAAGCCCCAAAAAACTTCGAATTTCAGAGACACTAGAGGGTCTCTTCCACTCCACCACAGCCGCAACATTTTTGGGATCAACCGCAATACCCTGCTGATTAATCACGTGCCCCAGGAAAGCCACTTCGGATAGCCAAAAGGCGCACTTCTTCAGCTTGCCATAGAATTGATTCTTCCTTAGGGCACCCAGAACGAGTCGAAGATGCTGCTCATGCTCGGCCTCGGTCTTTGAATAAATCAGAATATCATCTAGGAACACGACCACAAAGTCGTCTAGGAATTCATGCAGCATCCTATTCATTGCTTCCATAAAGGCAGCAGGGGCATTAGTTAAGCCAAAAGACATGACTATGAACTCATAATGCCCATACCTGGTACAGAAGGCAGTCTTCTCAATATCCTCCTCACGAATCCTCAATTGATGATAACCAGAGTTCAAATCAATTTTGGAGAACACCTGGGCACCCCTCAACTGCTCAAAGAGGACCTCAATTCGGGGAAGCGGATATTTATTCTTGATTGTCACTTGATTCAAAGCGCGATAATCCACACACAGCCGCTTGCTTTTATCTTTCTTCTCAACAAACAATACTGGGGAAGCCCATGGAGACCTGCTAGGCCTAATGAAGCCTTTAGCCAGCAGGTCATCTAATTGCCGCTTTAATTCAATCTGCTCCTTTAGAGCCATTCGATACGGGGCCTTATGAATAGGCTGCGTACCCGGGATCAGCTTAATCTCAAAAGCTGCATCGCGCTCCGGAGGAATGCCTGGGAGCTCAGCCGGACACACATCAGCAAAGTCACACACCACCCGGATGTCCTGCACCCGCAAGGCAGCCTCACCCTCCACCACCATAGAGAAAAAGATCCCCGACTTCCTTGACCGGCGATCAGGAATCAATTGCGCCAACAAGGATAATGTGAACTTCGGGGAACTTCCCAAGAATACCACCTCCTTACCCGACGGCGCCTGCAATAAAACTGTCTTCCAGAAGCAGGATATAACCGCGCGATACTGGGATAACCAATCCATACCCAAGATAACATCAAATGCCCCCAAGGAAATTACCACCAAATTGGCCGAAAAAACCTCATCAGCAAGAATGATGGAACACCCCTGACAAACTGAACAGCTACTAATGGAGCCATTAGCAGAACTAACCAAAATTGGGTGACCCAACCTCTGCACCGAAAGACCAGCCCGCGACACAAAATCCTCCGAAACAAACGAATAGCTAGCGCCAGAGTCAAACAGAGCATGGGCTGCAAATGAATCAACTGAAATCGTACCTGTCACCACGTCTCCTTGCTCCCTGCCATCCGCAGCGGGTAGCACATAAGCTCCAGAAATACCCGCAGAAGAGGAAGCTCCCGGAGTAAAATTAACAGAAGAACCCCACTGAGCCACCGGAAGAGGCTGGCGTGGAGCTCCAATCTGAGTCAGCATAGGGGCAGACGGTGCAGGAGTAGGCGCGACCTGATACTGGGGAAAACCCTGCATCGGCACAAACTGAGAAGTCCCAGGCACATAAAGCTGCTGTGGAGGAAGAGGAACTGAAAACTGCTGCTCAGCACTTGACATCATGTTGATAGTGCCCTGAGAAGAGGAGGAAGTCACCGGCTCCCATCTGAGCTTCCCATTGGGATTCCTTCTACACACCACATCCTTGTGGTCCTGACTGCAGATCGAACACCTGCCACTCCACTGGCACTCTGCACGGCGATGCGCATCTCCACAGCGGAAGCACACCAGCCCCAACCCGGGCTTAGGAACGGCCCGAAACCTCTGAGTACTTCCTCCCGAAGTACCCGAGTCAGAAGATTTGCCACGGTAAGGATGGTGGCGCTGATGCTGAGACTTGCCCCTCTTGTGAGCTGGACCTCCAGTGCTGCCCCTCCTCGTGTCCTGGCTACGAGGCTGATCAACACCCGCAGACTTCTGCGACTCCATGGTGTACTGGTGTTGCATTTCCACACCCAGCGCCTGCTCCACCGTGGTACGGAAGTCCACCAACGGAAAGGCCCCCAGTGCATGCCTGATAGAAGGCTTCAGACCCTGACGGAACTGGCTCGCCTTCTCCATCTCATTATAAGCCACATGAGGGACAAAGCGGACCATCTTGTTGAAGCCCACCTCATACTCCGTGACAGACTTCTTCTCCTGCTTGAAGGACTGCAAGTCAATCTTCATCTTCTCCAGAAAGGTGACCGGGTAGAATCTCCTTTCGAACTGCCTGATAAAAACATCCCATGATAGGACTCCTGGTGAGGAGGAGTGCGCTGCCTGCACGCCTCTCCACCAAATTTGCGCCTCCCCCTTCAGCAACTGAGTGCCAAAGCGAACCCGATCTCCATATGCAATCTCGAAGACATTCATCTTATCCTCCACATAAGTCAACCAATCTGCCGCCTCGACCGGAGTACCACTGCCATCAAAAGAATCCAACTTCATGCCCATCCACTGCATCAGAGTAAGACCACTGACTGGAAGGGGCACCTCGGCCCCGCCACCTGGAACAGCACCCGCAGGGACAGCGCCCCCGGGCACTTCGCCACCTCCAGCACCCTGAGCACCACCCGCAGGGGCGACAGGAATGGCTTGCCTCAGAAGGGCCAACTCCTGCTGCATGGCCTGCATTGCGGCTAACATTGCCGCTGGACTCATCGAGTCCCCACTAGGAGCTTGCGGACTACCCCGAGCTCTACGAGGCGGCATAGCTGCAGCCACAGAGACGAGAATAATAAGTAATGAGATAAGCATAGCCTCTCTCTAGATAATGTCAAAACTAGCACAGACAATAACATAATCATATCAATAGCAAGTCAGAAAACCCATCCTACATGTGCAGTGTGTCAATTTATTACTACTCCACTTGCTAGGACCTACAGCCTATCCTTTGATACCAACTGTAACACCCCACTGATCGCACAGAATGAATAATACCACAAACCCCACCCTCCAGACTTACTCGACACAAGAGATGAAATAAAGAAATGATATGAAGCCAGAAAATCCGGCAGCACCTCATTTGAAAACTGGCATAACGAGGAGGGGAAAACATGAAGTTTATACAAGATATAAAGACATATAAACCATGTAGTAGAAACTAAAATGCAAAAGTGGTAAAACTTAATTATGACCCAACTGAAGTAAAATAGATGAAATAAGGTACTCAGCCCACCCAAATCAAACACTCAACCAAGAACAAGGTATTTCACTAGTCTTGACCAACTCAGAATAACAACATTATTAAGTGAGAATTCCTTTAATTAAAGGTGAAGTGGCCGTGCTGCTACATCCCTCTATTTCCCCAAGCAGAAATTAGGTGCCTGCATCAAACAATGCAAGATGTGAGACAACACATCTCAGCAAGTAAACATAACCACAACAAATAGGGTATTGTAAATCAACTGCTTACACAACCACGTATTCCGGACTTCTTTCTCTTCTTTTGAACAATAAATTGCAGCAAGTAAATAAGTAGCTACAAACTCAACGCCAAGTAGGATCACCATGCACAAGTCCAAAGTATCCACATCCACATAATAAATTCAACACCTCTTCCATGAATGCACATGGCTACAAATGCAATTATGACTTCTGCCTCCATATCTCTAAGGATATGAAGCTGCACCATACCCCTTCTCGGGCAACATATGATGCTCAATGTACCGGTACGGTCGGACCATAAGATCGCGACGAAACTTCAATGCAATGGATGATGAGTGCAATATGCATGACAACATCATAAGTTCTTCCCAAGTAAGAAAATGTGCTAGACATATACTTCCACTCATCCCACAAAATAACCACTTGAGTAACATGATCAAACCCTCAAACTTAACATATGAAATCCATGAAACATGAACATTCTCAAATGATAGTACTCAAATAACAAACAACATATGAATATGAACATAATAGCACAACATATTCAAGAACAAGACTTCTCATTAGCCAGACGGAATAACCATCACAAGTTTACTTGCCTTCACCGGAGTTTGGGCAAAAATCTCTAAGAACGATCCGGAAGTCCACCACCTGTTTTTGACACCCAACTTAGTGCACCAAATTCACATAACAAAAACTCAAAGACAACACCGCACCTACGCGCAATCTCAACCCCCCCGCCGTGGATAACAATTTTCTCCACACCAACCAAACTGCAGCGGCGCTGCTTAGCAATTCCATAACTTTTAAAATTAAGACAGCCATGGTGTCAAACAAAACTCCAGAGGCAACTACATAAAATTCCCCACAAGTTTTGTATACAATTTACGGTTAAATTCTAACATCTAATTACTCCTAAACAGTCCACAACATAACCCCTGCAATCTGTTTTTTTCTGTTTTGGGCAGCGACACCCTCGGATTCAAACAGCGATAACTTTTAAAATATAATTCCGAATCAAGCGCATAAGTACTTGTTGGAAAGATAAGAAAGGCCCCTTCAAGATTCTTATACTGATTAACCCTAAATACTCCCGAAAAATCCCCAGAAACTGCTAATACTGCTGCTGTTCATCCCACCTAAAAATCTGTTTTTTTTGGACAGCCACATACCCGGATTCAAATGGTGATAACTTTCAATTTATAACTCCAAATTGAGCGCATAAATACACGTTGGAAAGGTTAGGTAAAGCTCTACATGATCCCCAAACTGATTCCCCCTAATTCCTCACGAAAAAAACATAAAAACTGCTAGAACTACTGCTGTTCATTCCACCACCTAAAATTTCTGGACAGCCACATACCCGAATTCAAACGGTGATAACTTTCAATTTATAACTCCAAATTGAGCGCATAAATACACGTTGGAAAGGTTAGGTAAAGCTCTACATGATCCCCAAACTGATTCCCCCTAATTCCTCACGAAAAAAACATAAAAACTGCTAGAACTACTGCTGTTCATTCCACCACCTAGAATTTCTGGACAGCCCCCTCTACCCAATTGCAAACGCAACTTCTAATCAATTAAATTGCAGCGCAAATGAACAAGAGATGAACACCAAAAATCACCTTGGATTCTCCCCCTTTCTTCCCTCCACCAAATCGATTGAAGACTCGCACCACGACGACAAAGATCCGAGCGGCGAGGATTGGCACCTTGGGAGGAGGGGATTGGGGGGGGCGGCTAGGGTTTAGGTGGCTGCAAAATTTGAGAGAGAAGGAGATGGGCAGGGGGGGGGCGGCGGCCAAGGGAGGGAGAGAAGTGGGGGGGCGGCTGCACATGGGGGGGAGGGGTTAAGAGGGAGACGGCTAGGGTTTGGGAGGGTTAATGGGCCGAAACACCAATTGCGGCCCAACTAACACACGCGACAGCTCCCGACCGCTACGCAAGCGCCAAACCAAATAAATTCTACTGCCCTAGTTGTGAATGTTTCCCACAAAATCCCAAATCCCCAAAACAACAACCGGGTGAAGGAAAAAAACAAAAGGAACAACCCCCAACTTCTCTTCTTTGCAAACCGGGTATTACAGCCGAGACCTTCTCGGGCTCGGGCGTGTCGTCGGTCTTGACTGAGGGTTGATGTAGGTCTCGGGAGAAGACGTCGGGAGGGACCGTTGTCCGCCCCGAGGCTATCTTAGCCAGCTCGTCCGTAGTCTCGTTGTATCGTCGGGCGATGTGGTTGAGTTCAAGCCCAAAGAACTTGTCCTCCAGGCACCGAACATCATCGCAGTAGGCTTCCATATTCGGGTCGCGGCAATGGGAGTCCTTCATGACTTGGTCGATGATGAGCTGCGAGTCGCCACGAGTGTCGAGGCGTTGGACCCCTAGCTCGATGGCGATGCGCAACCCGTTAACCAGAGCCTCGTACTCAGCCACGTTGTTGGACGCCAGGAAATGGAGGCGCAGCATGTAGCGGAGGTGCTTCCCGAGGGGTGAGATGAAGAGCAGGCCCGCGCCTGCTCCTGTTTTCATCAACGACCCGTCAAAGAACATGGTCCAGAGCTCCGATTGGATCGGAGCTACTGGAAGCTGGGTGTCGACCCATTCAGCCACAAAGTCCGCCAAGACTTGGGACTTGATGGCCTTCCGAGGGGCGAACGAGATTGTCTCGCCCATGATCTCCACTGCCCACTTTGCAATCCTACCCGAGGCCTCTCGGCACTGGATGATCTCTGCCAGGGGGAAGGATGACACCACAGTCACCGGATGAGACTCGAAGTAGTGTCGCAACTTAAGCTGCGTCAGAATTACTGCGTACAGAAGCTTCTGGATTTGCGGGTAGCGGATTTTGGTCTCGGACAGTACTTCACTGATGAAGTAGACCGGCCTCTGGACGGGCAATGCATGCCCCTCTTCTTGTCTCTCGACCACGATCGCGACGTTGACCACCTGAGTGGTAGCGGCGACATAGATCAAGAGGGCTTCTCCGGCAGCGGGGGGCACCAAGATGGGCGCGCTTGTAAGGAGCACCTTTAGGTTCCCGAGGGCTTCCTCGGCGTCGGGGGTCCAAGCGAAGCGCTCGGTCTTCCTTAAGAGGCGGTACAGAGGTAGGCCTCTTTCACCGAGGTGCGAGATGAAACGGCTCAGGGCCGCAAGGCATCCCATGACCCTCTGTACTCCTTTCAAGTCCTTGATGGGCCCCATGTTGGTGATGGCCGCGATTTTCTCCGGGTTGGCCTCGATGCCCCGCTTGGAGACGATGAACCCTAGGAGCATGCCTCGGGGGACTCCGAAGACACACTTCTCGGGATTGAGTTTTACGCCTTTCGCCTTGAGACACTTGAATGTCGTTTCAAGGTCGGAGAGGAGGTCGGAGGCTTTCGTCGTCTTGACTACGATGTCATCGATGTAAGCCTCGACCGTTCGACCAATGTGCTCTCTGAACATGTGGTTCATGCACCTTTGGTATGTCGCACCTGCATGCTAAAGGGTGTGATGAAAGAAGTTGCGAGCTGGTCGGACTCTTTCATCCTGATTTGGTGATACCCTGAGTAGGCATCGAGGAAAGACAGGGTTTCGCACCCTGCAGTGGAATCCACGATTTGATTGATGCAAGGCAGAGGGTAGGGAACCTTCGGACATGCTTTGTTTAGACCAGTGTAGTCTACACACATCCGCCATTTCCCTCCTTTCTTTCTCACAAGCACAGGGTTGGCAAGCCATTCGGGATGGAATACCTCTTTGATGAACCCTGCAGCCATCAGCTTGTGGATCTCCTCGCCTATGGCTCTGCGCTTTTCTTCGTCGTATCAGCGCAGAGGCTGCTTCACAGGTCGGGCTCCAGCTCGGATATCTAGCGAGTGCTCGGCGACATCCCTCGGTATGTCAGGCATGTCCGAGGGACTCCACGCAAAAACTTCGGTGTTCGCGCGGAGAAAGTCGACGAGCACTGCTTCCTATTTGGGGTCGAGCTCGGAGCCGATCCAGACTTTCTTGGAGGCGTTGTTGCTGGGGTCGGTAGGGACGGACTTAACCGTCTCAGCTGGCTCAAAGTTGCCGGCGTGGTGCTTCGCATCTAGCACCTCCATGGAGAGGCTCTCCAGGTCGGTGATGAGGGCCTCGGATTCAGCGAGGGCCTCGACCTACTCCACGCACTCCACGTCGCATTCGTACGCGTGTCGGTACGTGGAGCCGACGGTGATGACCCCGTTGGGGCCCAGCATCTTGAGCTTGAGGTAGGAGTAGTTGGGGACGGCCATGAACTTGGCGCAGCATGGTCTCCCCAGCACTGCATGGTAGGTTCCTCGGAACCCGACCACCTCGAACGTGAGGGTTTCCTTTCGAAAGTTGGAGGGAGTCCCGAAGCAGACGGACAGATCGAGTTGCCCGAGGGGTTGGACGCGTTTCTCGGGGATGATCCCGTGAAAAGGCACTGCGCCGGCCCGGATCGAGGACAGATCGATCTGTAGGAGCCCGAGGGTCTCGGCGTAGATGATGTTGAGGCTGCTGCCTCCGTCCATGAGGACCTTGGTAAGCCTGATGTTGCCGATGATGGGATCGACAACGAGCGGGTATTTTCCTGGGCTCGGCACGCGGTCGGGGTGGTCGCCCTGGTCGAAGGTGATGGGCTTGTCGGACCAGTCTAGGTAGACTGGCGCCGCCACCTTTACCGAGCAGACCTCCCGGCGCTCTTGCTTGCGGTGCCGAGCCGAGGCGTTCGCCACTAGCCCACCGTAGATCATGAAGCAATCGTGGACCTCGGGGAACTCCTCTGCCTTGTGATCCTCCTTCTTGTCGTTGTTGTGGGCTCTGCCACCTTCCGCAGGTGGCCCAGCCCTGTGGAAATAGCGCCGAAGCATGACGCACTCCTCAAGGGTGTGCTTGACGGGACCCTGATGATAGGGGCCCGACTCCTTGAGCATCTTGTTGAACAGGTTGGTGCCTCTGGGAGGCTTCCGAGGGTTCCTATGCTCGGCGGCGGCGACAAGGTCCGCGTCGGCGGCATCGCGTTTCGCTTGCGACTTCTTCTTGCCCTTCTTCCTCGTGCCGCGCTGAGCGGACGCCTCGGGGACGTCTTCCGGCTGGCACCCCTAAGGCTGCTTGTCCTTCCGGAAGATGGCCTCGACCGCCTCCTGACCAGAGGCGAACTTGGTGGCGATGTCCATCAGCGCACTCGCCCAGGTGGGGGTCTTGCGACCAGCTTGCTCACCAGGTCGCGACAAGTGGTGCCAGCGAGGAACGCGCCGATGACATCCGAGTCGGTGATGTTGGGTAGCTCAGTGCGTTGCTTCAAAAATCACCGGATGTAGTCCCGCAGGGACTCTTCCGGCTGCTGGCGGCAGCTTCGGAGATCCCAGAAGTTCCCAGGGCGCACGTATGTGCCCTGGAAGTTGTCGGCGAAGGCTTTGACTAGGTCATCCCAGTTGGATATCTGCGCAGGAGGCAGATGCTCCAGCCAGGCTCGGGCGGCGTCGGAGAGGAATAGGGGATGGTTGCAGATGACGAGGTTGTCATCGTTCGTCCCACCCTGCTGGCAGGCCAGCCAGTAGTCTGCGAGCCACAGTTCTGGCTTCGACTCCCCCGAGTACTTGGTGATGGTAGTCGGGGTTCGGAACCGGGTCGGGAATGGCGCCCATCGTATGGCCCGGCTGAAAGCTTGCGGACCGGGTGGTTCGGGCGAGGGGCTCCGATCCTCCTCGCTGTCGTAGCATCCCCCACGCCTGGGGTGGTAGCCTCGGTGCACCTTCTCGTCGAGGTGGGCTCGACGGTCGCAGCGGTGGTGCTCATTGCCGAGGCGACCCAGGGCCACAGGCGCTGTGTTCCGCATGCATCCGGTGTGGACCAAGGCTTCCCGCATGAATCGGGAAGTCGCGGCGCGATGCTCTGAGGGGTACCCCTACCTTCGGGAGGCAGAGCTCTTGGCCCGTCGGACCGCGGCATCTTCCAGAAGATTCTTGAGCTCTCCCTAGATACGTCGTCCCTCGATGGTGGATGGTTCCGGCATCGCTCGGAGTAGTATCGCCGCTGCAGCCAGGTTCTGGCCGACCCCACTGGAAGCCGGGGGTAGCCTCGCCCTGGCATCGTCGGCGATGCGATGCTAGACGTTCTGGGCCAGATGACGCGCTTCTCCGGTCGGTGCTCGGCCTGCCCACTCCTGCCCGATATTTTGCCGAAGCTGCACAAGTTGTCCTGCTTCCTCGTCGAGCCTGGCCTGTACCTCGCGGATTTGCTCGAGATGTGCATCCTGACCCCCCGTAGGGACTGGGACCACAGCTAGCTCCCAAAGGATGTCAACGCGAGGCGTAGGCCTAGGGGGATCACCGTCCTCCGGCATACCAAGATGGTTGCCTTCGTCGGGACCCCCTAGATCGACGTGAAAGCATTCGCGACTTGGGCCACAGTCCTCGTCGCCAAGGCTGTGGCTGCTATCGGAGCAATTGGAGAGGCAGTAGTCACATGCGGTCATGAAGTCCCGCATGGCACTAGGGTTATCGAGCCCAGAGAAATCCCAACCAGAGTCGGGCTCATCATCTTCCTCGGAACCCAGGGGCCCATAGGTCGAGACGGCCGTCAGCCGGTCCCAGGGTGACCGCATATGATACCCCGGAGGGTTTGGACATGCCTTTATGAAAGTGTCCATCGAAGTGGGGTCGCTTGGTGGGTCGCAGCTGAATCTAAAAGGCATGGGATGGGAAACGGACGGTACCTCTTGGTCGATGGGCGGTGACGAAGTCGCGTCAGGGACGGACTGCACCATCGTCTCAGGTACGAGGCCGACGCCTAGCAAGTCTTTCGCGAGTGTGCTAGCGTCGTCCGTCTGCTTGGAGTTGGCGTGTTGCGGGGAAACGACGCTCGTCTTCGTCTCAGACGTGAGGTCGACGCCCGACGTGTCCCCCGTTGGGGCGCCGGTGCCGTCGACTCGCTCGACAGCCGACGAAGGTGCCGCCTCCTGCTTGACCATGCCTGCCCTGCCTCCTCCTCCATCGGCGGGGAAGGTGACGGGACAGACCCGAATGTTGCTCTTCTGCCACGTGGGGAAGACGTCATCGATTTTGCCGCCGGCGGGTGGGCTGACGGTCGTCATTGTCATTGTCGCGCGGCGGAGGAAGGAGTATCATGTCGTAGCTGCCGTCGAGGGACATGAACTCAAGACTCCCGAAACGGAGCACCGTCCTGGGTTGGAGTGGTTGCTAGAGACTACCCATCTGGAGCTTGACGGGAAGTTGTTCATCAACACGTAGCAGGCCCCTACCTGGCGCGCCAACTGTCGACGTTTCGACCCTGGGGGGTCCCTGGACCAATGAGTAAATTGTCACTGAGTGTCCCATCCCAAATGGGTGGCGCGAGACGGAACACAAAGGGGGGAAAACAGCAAAGGGGAACCCGTGGCCTTCGTGTTGTCCTGCGCCCAGGGCAGATGTGCTTGCAGTAGGGGGTTACAAGCGTTCGCGTGGGAGAGAGAGATAGACTGTCCACCAGCACGTTCTCCCGCGCGTCCAACCTTCTCGTACGAGAGCCCTGGACCTTCCTTTTATAGGCATAAGGAGAGGGCCTAGGTGTACAATGGGGGGTGTAGCAGTGTGCTAACGTGTTTAGCAGAGAGCAGCCAGAGCCCTAAGTACATACTGTCGTGGCAGTCGGAGAGGTTTTGGCGCCCTGTTCATGTGATGTCGTGGTCGTTGGAGGAGTGCTTGAGCCCTGTGGAAGTACAGCTGTCGGAGCTGTCGGATCCTTGCTGACGTCAACTTGCTTCCGTAGGGGGCTGAGAGCCGCCGTCGTCATGGAGCACGCGGGGTGTCATCATTACTTGTTTACCGGGGCGAGCCAGATGGGACACCAGTCTTGTTCCCCGTAGCCTGAGCTAGCTGGGAGTAGGGTAATGATGGCTCCCCCCGCGACGTGGTCGGTCTGAGCCTGAGGTCAGGCGAGGCGGAGGCTCCTCCGAGGTCGAGGCTGAGTCCGGGCCCGGGGGTCGGGCGAGGCGGAGATCGTCGTCTGAGGTCGAAGCTGAGTCCGAGCCCTAGGGTCGAGCAAGGCGGAGTCCGTCTTCCGAGGTCGAGTCCGAGCCCTGGGGTCAGGCGAGGCGGAGTCCGTCTTCCGAGGTCGAGGTTGAGTCTGAGCCCTAAGGTCGGGCGAGGCGGAGAACGTCTTCCGAGGTCGAGGTTGAGTCCGAGCCCTGGGGTCGGGCGAGGCGGAGTCCATTGTCCGGCATCGAGGTTGAGCCCGAGCTCTAGGGTCGGGCGAGGCGGAGCTTCCTATGGCGCCCGAGGCTGGACTTAGCTGCTATCAGCCTCACTCTGTCGAGTGGCACAGCAGTCGGAGCAGGGCAGGCGGCACTGTTTTCCTGTCAGGTCGGTCAGTGGAGCGGCGAAGTGAGTGCGGTCACTTCGGCCCTGTCGACTGAGGAGCGCGTGTCAGGATAAGGTGTCAGGCGATCCTTGCATTAAATGCTGCTGCGATATAGTCGGATGGCGTAGCGATCTGGCCAAGGTTGCTTCTCCGCGAAGCCTGGGCCTCGGGCGAGCCGAAGGTGCGTCCGTTGCTTGAGAGGACCCTCGGGCGAGACGTGAATCCTCCTAGGTCGGCTGCCTTTGCCCGAGGCTGGGCTCGGCCGAGGCGGGATCGTGTCCCTTGACTGGACGGAGCCTTGACCTGAATCGCGCCCATCAGGCCTTTGCAGCTTTGTGCTGATGGTGGTTACCAGCTGAGATTAGGAGTCTTGGGGGTACCCCTAATTATGGTCCCCGACAAGTGAGTTGCTAACGGGTGATCCGAGTGGACGCCCGTGCCCCATTCGATAAGGGTCGGCTAGTGGCCCAGAGGCGCGCTCCAAAAGTACCTGCAAGTGATTTGCCGGACCCGGACCTGTTTGATAGGGTCTGAGGGCTCGATGCCTTCCTCTGGTGGGATTCCGTTACAAAATCGCTCCTGCTGGTCTCGGAAATGTCCTAGGGTACCTCGGGAGCGTAGCCCGAGCCTCGGCCATGTAACGGACATACCCAGAGTCATCCCTCGCTCTGCATGCTCTGGGAAGGCTGTCGAACTCTTCTAAGGGGCCAGCCTTCGAACCCCTGATCAGTAGTGGGCGCAGAGCCCGAGTGCTCTGGGGCGGCTGTCGAACCCTTCCGAGGGGCCAGCCTTCGAACCCCTGATCAGTAATGAGCTTGAAGCCCGAGTGCTCTGGGGCGGCTGTCGAACCTTTCCGAGGGGCCAGCCTTCGAACCCCTGATTAGTAGGAGGGCTTGGGGCCCGCTTCCTTCGCGGAGAAGGATCCCTTTTGAAATATCCCCTTTCCCGGTCCCTGTAGCAAGAGAGAGAAAGGGGAAGAGGAAAAGGATATGAATTTAAATGGTGTGGCGCACCTTTTTTGACGCGGTCATTATGGCGGAGGTGAAACGACGCGTGCTTCGCCTGCCAAAGGCGTCGCTTGCCTGCCGAGGAGTTAATGCGACGGGACGGGCCATTCGCGGGGCAGCCGCGTGCGCGAGTCGTTCGAGGAATGGAACACGGGCGCGTCGTCTTCACGCCGTGGGAGAGGGCTCCCCTGCTGCTTCAGGAGGGGACGCGAGCCTACAGGCGATTTGACCACTGCTTCCGCTCGTCCGCTGCCGCCATTACTGCCGGTCCACTTTTGGCCATATCAACCGTCGTGCCTCCCCCGCGGCTGACTGACCCGTGATCGTTGTGCTCGATTGGCACTGTTGGGTCATGCGCAGGGTTGCTTCGAGTCGCGGCACCGGTTCCGCAGTCGAGAAGGCGTGGCATTGGTGCAAGTGGTGGTGCGGTTTCTTGCACGTAGTAACCGGCACGCCGGTTACATGATGTGTGGGCCTGGGACTCCATGCTGGATGCAACGAAGCCGAAGGGGTGCGCCCCCGCGGTGCAGTTGCACGCCACCTGCATGGTGGTCCGCCCTTTCGACCGCTGGTTTCGGCGAGGATGGAGGGGTGCTTGTAACCGCGGGGCGGTTACATGCTCCGCGTGCGGCGGTTTGGCTTCTTCCGTTTCGGGTTAGCTTGCATGACATGTGGGACCCAGCCCCCGTGTCGTAGGGGGAGGACCTTGGAGCATGTCGGGGAAGACTTTGCCCGTGACGCTTGAGGATGTGAGTGGGGAGAGCCACCTTTAAAAAGGGATCGATCCCCCGGGCTGTAGCCATGCCTTCGCACTCCCCTCATGCATTGCGCCCTTCCACCTTCCGAGCCCCCAGATGGGGAACGCCTGCATTGCCTTCGTCTTGCTGCTGTTGGAGGAGCACGACCTTGCGGGGGTTGGCGTCCTTCAGCCATCGCTCGGCTTCAAGGATTTTCATCATGCAGCCCGGCTGCATTCCCTCACCAATGGTCATCCAGGATGATGACCACCAGTTTGGTGGTGGGGAGAAGCAAGCCGGGCTGCAGCCTCTGCCCCGCCCTCAGCTTCAAGGATCTTCATCATCCTTGCTATGGCGGAGGGCGCGCTGAGCTGGGCCCTGCCTCCGCGTGGGCTGGCGACCCGCTTCTTCCTCCGGCATTCAGGGGAGAAGAGCATACTCCAGCTCTACGGAGGAGGCGTCCTCCAGCTATGAGGGGGAAGGCGAACTGCTGCTTCCTGGACAGGGTGCAGCTATCCGTCCTCCACCCGGGCGACGGTTGCCGGCTGCACCAAGGGGTCGCACAACACGTCGTGTCCCGTTCTCGTTCTTGTGGTGAGAGCGGGAGTGAGGACCTGCCGGTGCGCTTTGGGGCGGTCGCCGCTCGCTGGCACGGTGTTGGTGGGCAGGTGGCCGCTGTCGTTGGTGCTGAGGTGGTAGCAGCCAGAGAGGGTTTCTCCGCCGATGAGACCGTCGACGCCACCTGCGGTCGGACCCCTGGCTCTTTGGCTTCGATAGCTTGTCCTCGCCCCTCGTGTGGGGACATGGGCGAGGGCCTTGTCATAGCAGTGTCTGCCCTGAGGTCATCGCTGCTATTGTTTAGCCGCCCGAAGCGGAGGTCGTTGTCGCTGCTGGTGCAGTGGTCGCCGGTGAGCCACCTGGAGTTTGTTGTCCCGCAGGCCCTCTGGTGTGGAGGTTGTTCATACCCGCGGGAGTGGAACCGGAGTTCCGTTTATAATGGCACCCTGAGTATGGGTGTTTGTTCATTGTGGCTGTCGAGGCCTGAACATCTAGGTATTTGAGCGTAATACCGTGTTTCTTCCTCATTTCGATCACTAGGACTCGCCTGTCGGCTAGCTGAACCACTTAACAGAGCATGAGTTGCCTTGCGCGGAAGGCGACGAGTGAGGTATCCGTATCCCGGAGGCGTAGGAGTTGCTCGGCTCGGTCGGCCTTGCCACTCAAGGCCTCTCTTGCTCAGTTTTAGAACCTTCGGCCGCTCTGCGATGAGCTGGAGCTGGAGGCAGCGGTGTCGACGTGGACAAAGGCAGAGTCGGTTCGAAAAGAGGCTTCGTCGGCCTAGGAGCAGGTGGCTTCCCAGGCCAAGGAGGTGCAGCAGCGGCGGCTGGAGCTTGGCCAGGTCATCCGCGAGCGGGACCAACCTCAGAGTCATGCTGCCGAGGCCGTGAGCCGGGCTTAGGTCCTCGGGGGACAGCTGGCTGAGGCTACGGAGTGGCCAGCCGAGGTGTCTGCTCGGGCCGGGGCCCTGGCGGAGACCCGGGCTGCGATGGCCCAAGTGCGGTGTTGGTGTCCTCCTTTGAGGTGGAGATCCTTCTGCCCGTATCGCCGTCCGAGGTCGGGCCAGATTCCGCCGAAGGTGGAAACGACGCCGAGGGGGCTGCTGCTCCCTCTGCCGATGTCTGAACCTGTAGGAACAGTTTGTCTGTAGTATGAGTATGTTTTTTGTGACCGCCGAGGCCTAAACATCTTGTTGTCGTGTTATAAATCTATGTTTCCTTTCCTCTTGTTTCGAGTATCAGGACTTGTTCGTCGGTAGCAGAATTGCTTATCCGAGCGAGAGTTACTTTTCCCGGAAGGTGATGAGTGAGATATCCGTATCCCGGAGGCGTAGGAGTCCCTCGGCTCGGTCAGCCTTGCCGCTTACGTGCACTCTTACTCGTTCGCAGGATTCTGTTATCGATATAGTCGAGAAGGCATGAAAATCATTCTAGCAGAAAAGTTTTCGAACATTAGGACTTGTTCGGTAGCAGAATCACTTATCCGAGCGTGAGTTACTTATCGCGGAAGGTGATGAGTGAGGTATCCGTATCCCGGAGGCGTAGGAGTCCCTCGGCTCGGTCGGCCTTGCCGCTTACGTGTTGTGGTAGAACCACCCGAATTATTCCAGCTTAAGTGCCTAAGTCACGCCTCAGGGGCCGCAGCACACTTAAATCAGAATAACCCGTCAGTCCTTCAGATCTAGTCTGATAGAGCCACTTAACCAGGATCAAATTCCACAATCTCACTCGAAGGTGAGTCACAGAAGAAATACAATAAAATAGGAAACCTCAAATTAAGTGCTGAATTATTACATAAATCGGAGTTTTGAGTAGCAAATAGGAGTTCACGAAATAAAATGCAGCGGATAATCGATGTCATCAGTATCGAGGAAATGGGCAAGGCCTAGCCCACTACTCCTTGTGCTCCTCTCCTGCCGGAGCAGCATCCCACTCGACCGTCCAACCCGGTGGCAGGGTGGTAGGCCAAGTCACACCATCAACCATTTCTTGAATGGTACCTACAAAAATTATGCCACAAGCAAGGCTGAGTATACTAATACTCAGCTAGACTTACCCGGTGTGAGGAGTCTACTCCTCTACCTCTAGACTATGCAGCTGTTTGGCTGAGGGGTTTGGTTTGCCAAAAGCACTAGCTGTTTCTAAAATTAATTTTTAGCTTTTCAAATTCTAACATCATTATCTTAGCTAGGTTTGCTCCTTCTAAGCATACATGGTGACCAGCATTTAGTTCAATCAACAAATTGTTTCATGTAACCTCATTTCACTTCTTACTCGATGCAGTACAAGGGGTCAAGCAGTCTCATTAGCTGCGAGAAGCAGACGATTCGAATCGAGTTTTATCCTTGCAAGGTAAACCTAAACACACGGCATGTCAGGGTACTCCGACCCCGCACATGACAACCATCCCCATCGATTCCCCGTTCGCGTCCAGGCCTCACCGCCTTGGTATATAATGCTCCACTGCCCCGGCTGCCGTTGTGCAGTGACCGCACTTGTACCCACCATAGCTAGCATGGGAGACCCAATCTCAGGCCGCATGAGGGATAAAGTCTGCGCCCGGCTTCACTTAGGTACTAGGTTTATCGGTTACCATTTTTCCCGCCATGTGCTTAGTACATTCAAACGCTTGACTCAGGTATCTACACATTAATCCTTAATTCCTTTTTCCCGTCTCATGGACAAGGCATCCTCCCTGGATCCAAGTCCATAGACTAACATAGATCCCGTTATCAAGATGAATACAATCAATTCCTGACCTCGCGCGAGCGCTAGTAAAATCACTCGACTTCTACCGAGATCCTGATTAGCAAGCAGCTACTCGACCTAGCATACTAGTATTCATCTCAAAAAGGAATCCTAAGTTCATGCAGCTAGAGGTTTCAAGCAACTCCTACACTTAAGTGCACATTACAATCCTACAAGCATTAAGTGTAGTAAAGTAGCATATAATAATACGGTTATGCATATAAACCGGGGCTTGCCTTCAATAGCTGGGGTTTGTAAACACCCACTTTGTAAATTGCTAGGAATAATATCAATAGAGAAACATTTTCTCTTTATGTGAGTTTGATGCATCATCCTATGTGAACACCATGTCCAAGAACAATTAATAGAAAGATATGCTACTAAATCATTGCATCATGCTGAATATTTTATTTGTGTGTGCATTTGGTGACAACATAGAAATAAAATGACAATGAGAAGAGGATTTGAGGAAAAAGGAGAAAGAAAGAAAGAAATAATATAAAATATAAAACAAAATTTATAAATGCACAAACTCAACCATACTGGTATGATTAAAATTTATCTATAATTTGAGTACAAATTCAAAGTCATACTTGGAATTCAAATTGGGAATTGAAAAATAAAAAGAAAAGAAAACAGAAAACAGAAAATATAAAAAGAAAAGGATAAAGGGGCTTTGTGGGCCGTTCACCTGATTTCGGCCCAGCTCAACCCTCCCCTCCGCGCGGCCCAGTCCTGTTCCTCCCGCGCTCACCCGCAACCTGGCGCCAGCCCATCTTCTACCCCATGACGCTGCCATGCGGGGCCAGCCTGCCGGTACCCTTCTGCGCGCGCGCTCGGGTCGCTGCTGGCCGGGGCCCGCTTGTCGGTCATCCACGGCGCGCGCTTGGGTCCTTTGCCTCTGACCGGTGGGCCAGCTCGGTCAGAAGCATCTCTAACAACCCCTCCCGATTTCTCTGGCGACGATGGCGCCTGCTCGACCGCACCACTTGCGCTCGTATCGACCTGTGGGGGAGTATAAAACCTCGGCGTGTGCTCCCTCCTCCGCCTGGCGTAAACCCTAGACCAAACATCCAGCGACTTCCGCCGCCGTGCAAGCCTGGCGATTGGAGGAGAGAGAGAGATAGGGGAGGATCGCAGTGCGGGGACACCACTGGTGTTCTCCTTCGGGGTTGGTGCGCGATCGGGGGCTTCTATCGAGCCTCTTCGCCGCTTCGGGAGCATTGGCTGGGAAAAACAGCCGACGACGGCGACCGCAAGCCTTCACCGTCGCCGTGGATTCACCGTGCGCCGTGAACAGGGCCGGAGACCGTCGGGATCGTGGTATGGATGCGCTCCTCGAGTTCGCCATTCTCTTAATTTCAATTTGCACCTGAGATGCGTAGACATTGTGTACCAATTCACACGATTGGCATCTCTGCCATGGCGCCGCCGCGCGCGGGTGTATCCCGGTGGCCGGAGTTGGGCGGGGGTCGGCCGGAATTCGTGTGCCGTCGATTCCTCACCGTACGGCTCAGATTAGAAAACGCGTAGCGCTTCGGTCGGGTTCGCGATGGCCGTCGATATCCGATCGGATGGATCGGGTAGCCCTGAGTAAAAATTAAATATGCGCCGTTGGATCGGAATCCTGTGGGCGGCAGTACTTACCGCTTCGTTTGCGCTGCGGTTTAATCTGGAGCGTAGGTGGCCGATCGGACGGTTGATAAAACACGCTAGTTTATAAGTGCGAGATCTAATCCACACCGCCCGCGCGTGATCCAACGGCTAGGATCGCTTCATACCCCTTCGCGGGTTCATTTTACTTAAGAGCCCCTCGGTTTCACTGAAATAAACCCGCCGTCCAGTAGTCACTGTGCGCTGGGTCTCTGTAGTTTTACTCCGAGGCCCCTGAGTTTTCCAGGAATTGACGCCCAGTCCAGAGCCTATTTAAGTCGAATAAAGGAATTGGAAAATAGATTTTTAATAGGAAAATAATTGCTAGAACTTTATAAATTCACAGAAAATTCATACTAACTCCAAATTCATCCATTCCAGTTCCTAAAATTTTGTAATTTTATTCTCTAGCACTTAATGTCTCTGTTTTGGCATAAAAACAGTAAGAAATTTATTTATCACTTAATCCTATTTAAAGCACATAAAACCTTTGAAAATGCATAACTTAAAATCTATAACTCAGAAAATTATGATTCCAGTTCCTAAGTTTTTATTTTAATATGTAAAATATCTCTGTGTATTTTGTTTACATGCTTGGTGTAATGTTAATTTCTCTATATGCACTGTGCTTGTTTGTATTGTGGCGAGTAGAAGAGCCCGTTGCTGAGGATCCTGGTGAGCAGCAGGTTGAAGTAGCTGAGCAGGAGCTCATTGAAGGCAAGTTGTGCCCTTGACCACTTTTTACCCAATAATGTTCTTTAATATCACATACTCATGCATAGGTTAATTTTGATGGGACCCAATAGGTCACCCTAGATTGTTTATCTCATTACCTTGTTTACCCCTGAATCACTTGGGTAGTTTGCTATTGCTTTATATGGTTTTGGGATAATCATTTATTACCTCTATGTTCCAATTCTTGTGTTATTCTGTTTATGTTCATGTTGTTATCATTAATGTTAATTGGAACATAGAGCTTAACTTGAGAACCACGTGCCACCACAAGGGAGGAATGGGACCCCTTGGCTGACTAATTAGGAAAGCTAGTGGAAGACTACCTTACCCGAAAGGGGCAAGGGCAGTAGGGGAGTGGTCAGTGTAGGGAGGTCCCTGGTTGATTTTTGCTGGGATGGCAGTCAGCCAGGAACCCTGCATTGGAACTTCCTATAAACTGTAGCGGGTTTTCGGAAGCTAGTGGAACTTTGTAAAGGCCTCGTAGTGTTGCCCTGCCACGCTTCCTAGGTAGAGGTGTATGGGATTCATGACCCCTTGGCAGATGGGTAACATGACTTGTGGGTAAAGGGTACAACCTCTGCAGAGTGTAAAACTGGTATACTAGCCGAGCTCACGGTCATGAGCAGCTCAGGACTCTCTGATGTTTAAATTATGGAACTTAAATTCAATTTTGTCATTCGCATTGCATGGGTTTGTTATTAATTTTGTTCTATTACTTTACTTATGGTTTGGTATTCACTTACACTTAGTAACTGCTAATAAAATTTTGACCAACTACTTAAAAGCAATGCTCAGCTTTAACCCCTGTCATTGATTAAGCCTTACACATCACATGAACTCACACCTTTGTGAGTTTGTGTCCACTGGTTCCCCACAACTTGTTGAGCTATGATCATGTGTGAGCTCACCCTTGCTGTCTCACACCCCCCCCACAGGAGATGATCAGGTGGTTCAGGAGGAGCCGCCTAACACTGAGGAGTTCGATCTGATCTAGGTGGTGTTTCCCAGTCGACATTGGCGCCGACGATCCTTAGTTTGTTTTATCTTTATTACTTTATTTTGTAATAAGTCTTCCGCTATGTAATAAATACTCTGATGTTTTATGACATTTATCTCTATACACTCTGTTATTATATGTGTTGTCTTCTTGGCGCATGTATGAGATGCACCTGGCTTTGTTCCTTAAAGCCGGGTGTTACAGAAGTGGTATCAGAGGAAATGTTGACTGTAGGACGAAACCTAGATAGAAATGGACAAAACCCTTACCTACTTACCTTATTCTGATTCATTCTATACTCGTCTCATCTTGGTCTTGTCTCACCTTCTGCTTTTCTACTCTGATCTTTTCTATTCTAAGACAAGACGGATTTCAAATCTTGGAATCCCTACCCCTATGACATTTTTAAGAGATAGGAGGCCTAAGACCAAACCAAAACTATTTTCTCTATTAAAAAAAATGTTGGTTGATTGTTCTGATGATAAATGCTTGATTTGCTTCTTTGATTGATTGCAACATTATAGTTGGGCATCTTAGCATGTACCATCATAAGGTATTAGCTTTAGTGGATAACACACTAATCTACTTAGCTAATAAATCAACCACAGTAACATTTCTCGTAATTACTCGCCTTGTCTACAATCCTCGCTTTCTTACCCTGTATTTCTAACCCAGATGGGCTACCCTATAGTGTTAGAAGATTGCACTATAGACGTGATCCTTGGTATGTCGTGGTTAAGAAAGGTAATGGCAGTTTATACACTGTGCTAAAGGAACCATAGAACTCACCAGTTCCAAAGGACAAAGTTTTTAAGTTGAAGTTGCAGTAACTACCACCATCAGACTAGTGGCATTCTTAGTAGATGAGAAGTTTGTGGGTGGCAACATCCACGTAGTTAGGGATTTTCCGGATGTCTTTCCAGAGAAGTTACCAGGGATGCCACTAGATAGGGAAGTTGAGTTTGTAATTGATCTCTTACCTAGGACTACTCCTACTCCCAAACGGTCATACACGATGTCCGTAGAAGAACAAAAGGAACTTAAGAAGCAATTAATGGAATTACAAGAGGTTGGGTACATTCGTTCGAGTTCCTCACCTTGGGGAGCACCGGTCTTGTTTGTACAGAAGAAGGATGGATCGCAACGGATGTGTGTGGATTATAGATCTCTTAATGATGTTACAGTGAAGAACAAGTATCCGTTGCCCCGTATTGAAGATTTATTTGATCAAATGAGAGGTGCAAGAGTATTTTCGAAGATTGATCTCCGATCGGGTTACCATCAGATGAGGATTAGACCATCGGATATTCCCAAGACGGCGTTCTCGACTAGATATGGATTATATGAGTTCACAGTTATGTCGTTTGGATTGACTAATGCCCCAGCTTATTTTATGAACTTGATGAATAAGGTGTTTATGGAGTATTTGGACAGATTCGTCGTGGTATTCATCGACGATATTCTTATTTATTCTCAGAGTGATAGCGATCATGAGGAACATCTGAGGATGGTGCTACAAAAGCTACGAGATAACCAGCTATATGCCAAGTTCAGCAAGTGCGAGTTTTGGATTGGCGAAGTGCCATTTCTTGGTCATATTATTTCTAATGGAGGAATTTCAGTGGATCCTGCTAAAGTTAAGGAGATAATGGAGTGGAGAGTACCCACTACAGTTACTGAGATTCAGAGTTTCTTGGGATTAGCAGGCTATTATCGGAGATTTATTGAAGGATTTTCTAAGATTGCTAAGCCTATGACTTCACTCTTGGAGAAAGGAAGAGAATTTAAGTGGGACGAGAAGTGTCAAGACAGCTTTGATCTATTGAAGAAAAGATTGATGTCGCCCCCAGTATTGGTTATGCCAGACCTACAGAAAGGATTTGACATCTATTGCGATGCATGTGGCCAAGGCTTAGGATGTGTGCTCATGCAGGAAGGACATGTGATTGCTTATGCTTCTCGTCAGTTACGAAAACATGAATTGAACTACCCCACTCATGACTTGGAATTGGCAGCCGTTGTGCATGCGCTTAAGATTTGGAGACATTATATCATGGGGACCAAGTGTCAAGTATATACGGATCATAAGAGTTTGAAGTATATATTCACTCAGAAGGATCTCAACCTTAGGCAACGCCGTTGGTTGGAGCTTATTAAGGATTATGATTTGGAGATTCACTATCACCCGGGCAAGGCAAATTTGGTTGCAGATGCCTTGAGTCGCAAGGAGCATGTTCATTCAGCTATTGTTGCCCAGCTACCCGATGAGATTGTTGAGGATTTCAGGAGACTTAACCTGGGGATAGTTGCTCATACTGAAGGAGTTACTATTGATGTGGAACCTACTTTGGAGCAAGAGATCCGCAAAGGACAAATTGGTGATGCTAAGATAAAAGAGATTAAGGATCTGATTACTGAAGGTCGAGTTCCGGAATTCACGGAAGATGAGCAGGGCACCGTATGGTTCAAGGACAGGATGTGTGTTCCTGATGTTAAAAGCCTGCGAGAGACTATTTTAAAGGAGGCCCACGACTCGGATTATTCTATTCATCCTGGTAGTACCAAGATGTATCAGGATTTGAAGCGGAAGTATTGGTGGTATGGATTGAGAAGAGATGTAGCTGCACATGTGGCTATGTGCGATGTATGTCAAAGAGTTAAGGCTGAACACCAGAGGCCAGCTGGATTATTGCATCCACTGAAGATACCCGAGTGGAAGTGGGAAGAGATTGGTATGGATTTCATTACTGGATTGCCTCGCACCCAGAAAGGATATGATGCTATATGGGTGATTGTGGATAGATTGACTAAAGTAGCTCACTTTATTCCCGTGAAGACTACTTATAAAGGTTCTCAGCTAGCAGAGTTATATATGGCACGGATTGTGTGTTTACATGGAGTACCAAAGAAGATCGTGTCTGATCGAGGTTCGCAGTTTACCTCAAGGTTTTGGAGAAGCTTTCATGAGAACATGAGTACAAAGTTGAATTTTAGTACAGCTTATCACCCTCAGACGGATGGACAGACTGAAAGGACTAATCAAGTATTGGAAGATATGTTGAGAGCATGTGCCCTTCAGCATGGAGGAAGTTGGGATAAGAGTCTGCCTTATGCTGAATTCTCATATAATAATAGTTATCAGGCCAGTCTGAAGATGTCACCTTTTGAAGCTTTATATGGGAGGAAGTGCAGGACTCCTCTATATTGGGATCAGACTGGAGAGAGACAGTTCTTTGGGCCTGAATTGATTCAAGAAGCAGAAGAACAAGTTCGTATAATTCGAGAGAATTTGAGGGTGGCTCAAACCAGGCAAAAGAGTTATGCTGATAACAGACGAAGACCACTGGAATTTGAAGGAGATTATGTGTATCTCAAGGTGTCACCACTTCGTGGAATGAGGAGATTTAAAGTCAAGGGAAAATTATCCCCTCGCTACATTGGACCATTCTTGATCTTTAGAAGAGTTGGGGAGATGGCATACCAACTCGAGTTACCTGCTACTCTATCGGATGTGCATAATGTGTTTCACGTGTCTCAACTAAAGAAGTGTCTCCGTGTCCCTGAGGAACAGTTACCCATGGAAGAGCTCAGTGTTCAAGGTGATTTGACTTACATGGAGTACCCGATTAAGATTTTGGATACCTTGACTCGAGTTACAAGAAATAAGGTGATAAAGATGTGCAAAGTCCAATGGAGTCACCACGGTGAAGATGAAGCAACTTGGGAAAGAGAAGAAGAGCTTCGCATAGATTTTCCCCACCTTTTCCCTAAATCTTCTTAAATCTCGAGGACGAGATTATTTTTAAGGGGGGTAGGATTTGTAAACACCCACTTTGTAAATTGCTAGGAATAATATCAATAGAGAAACATTTTCTCTTTATGTGAGTTTGATGCATCATCCTATGTGAACACCATGTCCAAGAACAATTAATAGAAAGATATGCTACTAAATCATTGCATCATGCTGAATATTTTATTTGTGTGTGCATTTGGTGACAACATAGAAATAAAATGACAATGAGAAGAGGATTTGAGGAAAAAGGAGAAAGAAAGAAAGAAATAATATAAAATATAAAACAAAATTTATAAATGCACAAACTCAACCATACTGGTATGATTAAAATTTATCTATAATTTGAGTACAAATTCAAAGTCATACTTGGAATTCAAATTGGGAATTGAAAAATAAAAAGAAAAGAAAACAGAAAACAGAAAATATAAAAAGAAAAGGATAAAGGGGCTTTGTGGGCCGTTCACCTGATTTCGGCCCAGCTCAACCCTCCCCTCCGCGCGGCCCAGTCCTGTTCCTCCCGCGCTCACCCGCAACCTGGCGCCAGCCCATCTTCTACCCCATGACGCTGCCATGCGGGGCCAGCCTGCCGGTACCCTTCTGCGCGCGCGCTCGGGTCGCTGCTGGCCGGGGCCCGCTTGTCGGTCATCCACGGCGCGCGCTTGGGTCCTTTGCCTCTGACCGGTGGGCCAGCTCGGTCAGAAGCATCTCTAACAACCCCTCCCGATTTCTCTGGCGACGATGGCGCCTGCTCGACCGCACCACTTGCGCTCGTATCGACCTGTGGGGGAGTATAAAACCTCGGCGTGTGCTCCCTCCTCCGCCTGGCGTAAACCCTAGACCAAACATCCAGCGACTTCCGCCGCCGTGCAAGCCTGGCGATTGGAGGAGAGAGAGAGATAGGGGAGGATCGCAGTGCGGGGACACCACTGGTGTTCTCCTTCAGGGTTGGTGCGCGGTCGGGGGCTTCTATCGAGCCTCTTCGCCGCTTCGGGAGCATTGGCTGGGAAAAACAGCCGACGGCGGCGACCGCAAGCCTTCACCGTCGCCGTGGATTCACCGTGCGCCGTGAACAGGGCCGGAGACCGTCGGGATCGTGGTATGGATGCGCTCCTCGAGTTCGCCATTCTCTTAATTTCAATTTGCACCTGAGATGCGTAGACATTGTGTACCAATTCACACGATTGGCATCTCTGCCATGGCGCCGCCGCGCGCGGGTGTATCCCGGTGGCCGGAGTTGGGCGGGGGTCGGCCGGAATTCGTGTGCCGTCGATTCCTCACCGTACGGCTCAGATTAGAAAACGCGTAGCGCTTCGGTCGGGTTCGCGATGGCCGTCGATATCCGATCGGATGGATCGGGTAGCCCTGAGTAAAAATTAAATATGCGCCGTTGGATCGGAATCCTGTGGGCGGCAGTACTTACCGCTTCGTTTGCGCTGCGGTTTAATCTGGAGCGTAGGTGGCCGATCGGACGGTTGATAAAACACGCTAGTTTATAAGTGCGAGATCTAATCCACACCGCCCGCGCGTGATCCAACGGCTAGGATCGCTTCATACCCCTTCGCGGGTTCATTTTACTTAAGAGCCCCTCGGTTTCACTGAAATAAACCCGCCGTCCAGTAGTCACTGTGCGCTGGGTCTCTGTAGTTTTACTCCGAGGCCCCTGAGTTTTCCAGGAATTGACGCCCAGTCCAGAGCCTATTTAAGTCGAATAAAGGAATTGGAAAATAGATTTTTAATAGGAAAATAATTGCTAGAACTTTATAAATTCACAGAAAATTCATACTAACTCCAAATTCATCCATTCCAGTTCCTAAAATTTTGTAATTTTATTCTCTAGCACTTAATGTCTCTGTTTTGGCATAAAAACAGTAAGAAATTTATTTATCACTTAATCCTATTTAAAGCACATAAAACCTTTGAAAATGCATAACTTAAAATCTATAACTCAGAAAATTATGATTCCAGTTCCTAAGTTTTTATTTTAATATGTAAAATATCTCTGTGTATTTTGTTTACATGCTTGGTGTAATGTTAATTTCTCTATATGCACTGTGCTTGTTTGTATTGTGGCGAGTAGAAGAGCCCGTTGCTGAGGATCCTGGTGAGCAGCAGGTTGAAGTAGCTGAGCAGGAGCTCATTGAAGGCAAGTTGTGCCCTTGACCACTTTTTACCCAATAATGTTCTTTAATATCACATACTCATGCATAGGTTAATTTTGATGGGACCCAATAGGTCACCCTAGATTGTTTATCTCATTACCTTGTTTACCCCTGAATCACTTGGGTAGTTTGCTATTGCTTTATATGGTTTTGGGATAATCATTTATTACCTCTATGTTCCAATTCTTGTGTTATTCTGTTTATGTTCATGTTGTTATCATTAATGTTAATTGGAACATAGAGCTTAACTTGAGAACCACGTGCCACCACAAGGGAGGAATGGGACCCCTTGGCTGACTAATTAGGAAAGCTAGTGGAAGACTACCTTACCCGAAAGGGGCAAGGGCAGTAGGGGAGTGGTCAGTGTAGGGAGGTCCCTGGTTGATTTTTGCTGGGATGGCAGTCAGCCAGGAACCCTGCATTGGAACTTCCTATAAACTGTAGCGGGTTTTCGGAAGCTAGTGGAACTTTGTAAAGGCCTCGTAGTGTTGCCCTGCCACGCTTCCTAGGTAGAGGTGTATGGGATTCATGACCCCTTGGCAGATGGGTAACATGACTTGTGGGTAAAGGGTACAACCTCTGCAGAGTGTAAAACTGGTATACTAGCCGAGCTCACGGTCATGAGCAGCTCAGGACTCTCTGATGTTTAAATTATGGAACTTAAATTCAATTTTGTCATTCACATTGCATGGGTTTGTTATTAATTTTGTTCTATTACTTTACTTATGGTTTGGTATTCACTTACACTTAGTAACTGCTAATAAAATTTTGACCAACTACTTAAAAGCAATGCTCAGCTTTAACCCCTGTCATTGATTAAGCCTTACACATCACATGAACTCACACCTTTGTGAGTTTGTGTCCACTGGTTCCCCACAACTTGTTGAGCTATGATCATGTGTGAGCTCACCCTTGCTGTCTCACACCCCCCCGCAGGAGATGATCAGGTGGTTCAGGAGGAGCCGCCTAACACTGAGGAGTTCGATCTGATCTAGGTGGCGTTTCCCAGTCGACATTGGCGCCGACGATCCTTAGTTTGTTTTATCTTTATTACTTTATTTTGTAATAAGTCTTCCGCTATGTAATAAATACTCTGATGTTTTATGACATTTATCTCTATACACTCTGTTATTATATGTGTTGTCTTCTTGGCGCATGTATGAGATGCACCTGGCTTTGTTCCTTAAAGCCGGGTGTTACAGGGTTGCAGGGAGATCCTCGATAGTAGCCTCGGAAGCTTACTCCTGGTCCTCCTCTTGGATAGTTCCTTGCTCGGGGATGAGCACGTACTCTCCGTCGGCGAGATTACAATATAATAAATGCAATGCGTAAGACATATACATGATATGATATGTGCTTTAGTAATTTCAACTTTTGATGGTGTATGGTCTACTTGAGTTAGATAGAGTTAAACCTTACTTATGCGAGACCTTTGGGTGGTATACTTGGTAAATTGGATCAAACTTAGCTAAGGTAAGTGGTAGGTTTATTTTTGGGGTTCCACTGAATTCTTTTTAAAGCCTTAGTGAGAATTGACGAGAATTCAAGTTGGACTTATTGGAGTGAGATTTATTTCTCCCTTCTCTTTCTTTATTCTCTTTAAGTTTTTGGAGTGGGTTTGAACTACAAGTTGCCTTAATAAAAATCCAAAAAAGCTGTAAAAATTACAGTGGCTTATTACTGGTGTATAATTCTCTGTCTCAAAATTTGGGGATCAGAAAGTGAATAGTTTTCTTTGGACAAAATTACCAAATTTTAGGGCAAAAGGGGTGCTTTGAACTACAGCTATTATTTAATAGTAGGTAATTCTCTAAAACTTATTTTTGCTGGCTTTTAGGTGCTATAACATGACTTGGCACAAAACTCTAGCCATTAATTTTTATTAGTTATTTTACTAGGATTTTCTAAAGTTTCTAGCCAAAGGGGTGCTTTCTACTACCACTATATTTGAAAAATATCAAACAACAGATTTATGATTTTTTTAGCTTCTTTTTTACGCAAGAGCAATTATTCTGAAGTTTGGCATCTTTTTGCTTTAGGGAAGGGGTGGTATGCATTAATTGGATTAAATGACCTTTTTATAAAATATTAGCAATAGGTATTATTTTGCATCTTTTTAATAGGTTTGCATTTTTCTCTGGTGGCTTATCTCATCATTGACCTAGCAAAATTTTGTTTGCCCATTATTGTATTATTATGGGTTATTCATGATTTATTTGGAAAATGACTCATTATCATATTATATTTATTTACCCTACTTAAAGTGATGGGCTGGGGTGTTCATTATTTTTTGCAGTGGGTTTTTGGTAGTTACAAGTCCACTGGATTTTTATTATCAATTTTGGGTCTAGTTTTGTAATTCTAATAATTGATTTCTAGTTGGAATAATGCTAAATAACACATTTCACTTTAAACTGATCCGGACTAGAGGTCCCTTTATTTTTTTTAGGTTCTCTGTTACTTAAGTAAACTAGGAAAAATAATTTCACTTACTGTTCATTAATTTCTAATGCCTTTCTGATTTTCCTAAGTTTTGGGCAGAAATGGCTTTTAATGGATATCTACACTATATTTCTCAATACTGGGGTCCTTACTATTTTTAAATAGTGCTTAAATGAGGTTTGAACATCTACAAATTTTCTTAGGTTCAGCACAGAAGCAAAACTAATTTTCCTTAATTAAACAAGGTTTGGTCAGTTTCTGTTTTAAATTTTAAACTCTAAAAATTAGAACAGAAAGCATAGGGTTCATGATTTTTAAATGATAGCTCATATTATTCAGGATCTAGCCAAATTAGTTTGACAACTTTTGGTTAAGAATTCATCAAGTTATGAATTTTCTAAGTTCTCTGTTTATTAAAAAGATTAAACAGAAATGATTAAATGGAAAACTACTTTGCAACGGGGTCCCTGGCGGGTGTTTTAAGTTTTCCTCACAGATTAGTCCCTGGGCTACTATTCAAATGAGTCACTGACATCTCAGAAAACCCCCTGGGTTCTTCTAATCCTAACCCGAGGTCCTTCCCCCAAATTAAATAGTACCCGCGGCGGAAGAAAGAGCGGAGGGGCTTACCGGCGGCGAGATTGCTCCGGTGAGGTGGCCGAGGGTGTAGGGGAGGTCCTGACGGTCACGACGATGTGCGGGTCGCCGTCGGGGATGGTCGTAGTTGGCCGGTCCGCGTGCGCAGGCGGGGGAGCTCGTCGTCGGCGAGGAGTCCGGCCTATCCAGGGCGAGATTGACCAATCAAACAGGTCAGAGAGCTTCACCAGGGATCAAGGAAGGTGTGCGCGCGAGGAATTGAAGAATGGCTCACCGGAGAGCTTGGTCCACGCGTGCAGGCGGGCGACCGAAGTCTGGTGAGGTCGATCTTCGCTTTCCGGTGAAGTTCTTCCGGGTCCGAGGGCTTGGAAAGCTTCACGGGCCACTGGCGGAGCTAACCGAAGCGCTGGCGCGACTTGGGGGTGACTGGACTGGGCTGGCCACGGTGGCCGAAGCTCTAGCGGCAATGGCGGGCGGAAAAGAGCTCGCCGGAGCTAAGGAGGGGTGGCTGGCCGGTGATGGTGAGCCCGGGGTGAAGTGAGGTGCGCCCGGGGAGGCTTTATAGGCGCGGGCGGGCACGGCCGAGGGCAAGGGCGTGCGGCGGACTTGACTGAACGCCGGGGCGAGCGCGCGCGGGTTGGGCGAGCACCGGCATGCCGACCAGGGTCGAACACGTGTGCCCGTGCGTTCTGCCCAAGTTCTGGCGCGTGTGGTCACTCATCCAAGCCTGCTCTCACCTTGGTCAGTGCACAAAACCTCTTCTCCTCCCTACAAGCTACCGATCTTGTGTGGGGGTCATAGGATTTTGCCTACTGGTTGCAGAGATATGGAACCCGAAAATCTGGTCTGTCTCCCTGCTCAAACCCGAGGCAAATCCAGGGTTTTGTTGTGTCTAGGGCTCGCGTCCCAATGCCATCTTCTGGCATGCGATAGAGAGGTTAGTTAGGCACATTTTTGTTAATGGGGCCATTAGAATTTGAGTTAGCGATCAAGGTAAACATGCTTGATCTTTGGCTCAAGGTCTGAAATTCAGAATTTCCTATTGAGTCCCCACATGAGAAGCTTGTTTGGGGTTTTGTTTAAATTATTTTGGCCAAGCTTCCTCAATCTTTATTGTTGCTTATTAAATATACTTCAATGTTTATAATTGGCTCAAGCCATGATTCTAAATTTTTCATACCCTTTTTCCCATTCTCTTGAATTTTGTTCATAGGGCTCAATTAGGGTTTTTGTTGGGGTTGCACATTTTAGCCTTTTTGAAAAACCCATTTGTTTTGATCATGATACTTTTAAGTATAGGCTTAGTGGATCCTTTATTCTTAAGTCAATTTGATGTTCATGCTCAAATTTGGTTCACATAAGATGATGGTTCATGGGTTTAGCACTTTGAGAGAAACCCTAGGTGACACTGGGGTGTCACAGCCTTCCCCCCTTAAAGGAATCTCATCCCGAGATTCGGGCTAGAGTCCTCCCGGGGTGAAGCGAAGGGTGAGACTTAGAGGAAGTGGGTGGTTATTGTTATTATTAGAGCAAA
The DNA here is from genome assembly GCA_029449295.1 of Zea luxurians. Classification (NCBI taxonomy): domain Eukaryota; kingdom Viridiplantae; phylum Streptophyta; class Magnoliopsida; order Poales; family Poaceae; genus Zea; species Zea luxurians. The sequence goes on along the minus strand of JAOPSE010000021.1, from coordinate 63,863,525 downwards.
CTGCTCTTCGAATGTCATTCTCTTTGCAACTTCAGAAGGAAGTCCTTTTTAAATTTGTTTCATGATTACTTCATTCTGATTTAAGATTATATCTTTGAAATTTAGATTCAAAGGGCAGGAGGAGGGGTTGGGTGTGATTACGTACCAGCTTCCTTAGGTAGGCAATCGGGGAAGTTGGATCTCAAGAATTCCTCGGTTTCCCAAGTAGCTTCTTCCTCTGAGTGATTACTCCACTGGACCTTGTACATCTTGATCGACTTAGCCCGAGTTGATCTTTCCTTGCAATCCAGAATCTTGGAAGGGTACTCTTGGTACGATAGATATGGTTCTATCTCTAATTCTGGCTCTGCTATGATCTCGGTCGGCAATCGAACACACTTCTTCAGCTGAGATACATGGAACACACTATGAATGGCAGACAGTTTCGAAGGTAACTTCAACTTATATGCCACGGGTCCACATGCTTCGATGATCTCATAAGGTCCAATGTAACGAGGGGCTAGCTTGCCTTTGATCCCAAACCTCTGCACTCCCTTGGTGGGTGATACCTTGAGGTACACGAAATCTCCCACCTTGAACTGGAGAGGTTTCCTTCTTCTATCATGGTAACTCTTCTGCCTGGCCTAAGCAGCTTCTAGATTCTTTCTGATTAGTTTGACCTTCCTTTTGGCTTCAGTCACTAAGTCAGGTCCAAAAACTCCTCTTTCTCTAGGTTGAGACCAATTGAGCGGTGTCCTACACCTTCTTCCATAGAGAGCTTCGAAAGGTGCCATCCTTAGGCTGGATTGATAACTGTTGTTATAAGCAAACTCTGCCAAGGAGAGTTGCTTATCCCAGTTCTTGCCACAATTGATTGCACAAGCTCTCAGCATATCCTCCAGAATTTGGTTTACCCTTTCCGTCTGACCATCAGTCAGTGGGTGGTAAGCTGAACTTCTGATTAGCTTGGTTCCCAAAGACTCCTGCAGTTGTTCCCAAATTCTAGCAACAAATTGGGCTCCTCGGTCAGAAACAATGGTCCGAGGTAATCCATGCAAACACACGATCCGGTCAATGTACAACTCTGCATACTTTTGAGCCTTATCAGTGGTGTGCACAGGAAGAAAATGTGCCACTTTCATCAGTCGGTCCACAATAACCCAAATTGAATCATGATGACGAGAGGTGTTGGGCACACCCACAATGAAATCCATACTGATGTCATCCCATTTCCACGAAGATATAGATAGGGGTTGCAAAGCTCCAGCTGATTTCAAGTGGCTTGCCTTTATCCTCTGACAGGTGTCACATTCCGATACGTACTAGGCTATCTCCCTCTTCATTCTGGTCCACCAATACAAAGGCTTCAGATCATGGTACATTTTGGTGCTTCCCGGATGCATAGAGAATTTGGAGAGATGAGCCTCATCCAAGATTTTCCTCTTGAGGTCCTGGTTTTTAGGAATCACCAATCTGCTTTTGAACCATAACACACCCTTTTCATCTTGGCGGAAACAATTATACTTCTCAACCTTCTGATGGAGATTCTTCTTGATAATCTGCACTCCCTTGTCACTGAGCTGGGCCATGCATGATGATTTGGTCTTGCAAAGCTGGCTCGACAGAAATGTGAGACAGAGCACCAGAAGGAATCACTTCTATTTGCATCTTGCTCAACTCATCACACAAGGTGTTGATGTGAGAATCCATCAGAACACAATTGCATTGCAACTTTTGACTCAAGGCATCTGCTACCACATTGGCTTTTCCTGGGTGATAATGTACCTCCAGGTCATAATCCTTGATCAGCTCTAGCCATCTTCTCTACCTCATGTTGAGATCAGCCTGAGTAAAGATGTACTTAAGGCTCTTATGATCAGTGAAGATGTTGCAGTGGGTTCCCATTAAATAGTGCCTCCACATTTTTAATGCATGAACCACTGCTGCCAACTCAAGGTCATGAGTGGGATAATTTTGCTCATGAGGCCTGAGTGCTCTTGAGGCATAAGCAATGACTCGGTTGTCTTGCATTAAGACACAACCTAGTCCAGTGCCAGAGGCATCACAATATACATCAAAAGGCTTGTTGTTGTCGGGTTGCGCTAACACTGGTGCTGTGGTCAGATGCTGCCTTAATGCATGGAAGGCATCTTCGCACTTCTGACTCCAAACAAACTTGGCTTCTTTCTTCAGCAGCTCAGTTATAGGCTTCACAATTCGAGAGAAATCCAGAATAAATCTTCCGTAATAACCAGCTAATCCTAGAAAACTCCGAATCTGACGGACAGTCGTTGGTGGCTTCCAGTTCATCACCTCTTGCACTTTATCTGGATCAATAGCTATTCCTGCCTGAGAGATAGTGTGACCCAAGAATTTGATTTCCTTTAGCCAAAAATCACACTTGGACAACTTGGCATAAAGGTGGTGCTCTCGCAGACGTTGAAGCACTACATGCAAATGCCCGGCATGTTCTTCTTCGTTCTTCGAGTACACCAAAATATCATCGATGAACACCACTACGAATTTATCCAATTCAGGCATGAAAACAGAATTCATCAGATACATGAAATATGCTGGTGCATTTGTCAGCCCGAATGACATCACCAAAAATTCATATAGCCCATATCTGGATGAGAATGCCGTCTTCGGAATATCGCTTGCTCGTATCTTGATCTGATGGTAGCCGGAGCGAAGGTCAATCTTGGAAAACACCTTGGCCCCGACCAACTGGTCAAAAAGAACATCAATACGAGGCAAAGGATACTTGTTCTTGATAGTTACCGCATTAAGATGGCGGTAATCTATACACAGCCTCAAGCTTTCATCCTTCTTCTTCACAAACAGTGCTGGACATCCCCAAGGTGAAGTACTTGGGCGAATAAATCCCTTATCCAGCAACTCCTGCAATTGCTTCTTTAATTCTGCCAACTCAGCGGGTGGCATTTGGTAGGGCCTCTTGGAAATTGGTGTCGTTCCCGGTTGCAACTCGATGGTAAATTCAATATCCCGGTCCGGTGGCATTCCTGGCAATTCATCAGGAAAGACATCTTCGTATTCGCAGACCACTGGGATCTTCTTCAGAGGTAACTCCGTCATAGAGAAAGCACATGACTGAGTAGAACCCTGACTGGGCAGAATTAAGGTGAAGTTCCCAAAGAACGGAGAATTAATTTCCACGGTACGGCTGGCTACATCAAGCACAACTTGGTGCAAGGTCATCCAATTAGCTCCCAGAATAATGTCCACATTTTCCAAACCCAAAACAAGAAGGGTGGTTTTGACAATGTGGCTTCCCAGTTGAATAGGCACACTTTGGTTTAATTGATTAGTTGAAATTTTACCCCCAGGTGTGACTATCATAAATGACCCTTTTGAGTGAGAGAATGGCAGTTCACATTTTAGCACTAAACTTTTGGCTAATGAAACTATGAGATACACCAAAATCAAACAGAATTTAAGCAGGTTATTATAAACTGAAAAGATACCGGTCATGATAGGAGCTCCCTCAGGTACTTCCTCCAGAGTAGTGAAGTTGAGCTTCCCTTGCCTGACTTGTACCTTCTGCTTTATTCCCTTGTCTTGGTTTGGTGCTGGCATCTGCCTCTGCTGGTTCCTGGGACAATTCTTGGCATAGTGGCCCACATTGCCACAAGTGAAACACTTGTTTCCATTGCCCTGGTGGAACTGCTGCTGCTGCGAAGACTGATTGTTCCTTGGAGCGGGAGCTGGAAAGCGGTTGGGTGCCGGCTGCTGCTACTGAGGTGGCCTGATCACCCATCTGCCTGCCTGCTGCTGGAAACCCCTGCTCTGATTGTGAGAAACAATCCGGAACCTCTGGGCCTGAGTGGATGGTGCTGCCATTGGTGCCTTTCTCTTCTTCTCTGTCCAGTGAGATACAATGCAATCCTCCTAGGAGATGGCCAGGTTGACCAACTCATTGAAGCTATCAGCCCGGACAGTGTTGAGTCGCTCCCGCAGCTTGGTGTTAAGACCCCTGCAGAAGCAGTCTCTCTTCTTCTCATCAGAATCAGCATGGTACCCTGCATACTGGCATAGGTCGTTGAAGGCTTGCGCATACTGCAGTACCGTGCGGGTTCCTTGATTAAGCACCAGAAACTCATTCAGCTTGCGATCAAGAATGCTAGCTAGGATGTGGTGTCCTCTGAAAGCAGTCTTGAATTCCTCCCAAGACACTTCATGATCAGCGGGGAGCATAGCACGGAAGTGGTCCCACCAAGTCCGAGCAGGGCCGTGAAGCTGCTGCGCGGCGAAGCGAGCCTTGGCTTCATCAGGGCAGTCTCTCGTGAGGAGGAGAAACTTGGACTCAACGACACGGAGTCACACGTCGGCGTCCAACGAATCCTCTACCTTGGTGAACAAGGGCGGCTGCGTACTCAGAAACTCCTGGTAGGTTGCCGCTGCCGGAAGTCGCTGATGTTGGCCTCCACCATGCTATTGAGGGTGGGGCTGGCGCTGCAAGAGCTATCGCAGAATCTCGTTCTGCTGGGCCATCAGCTCCTACACTATGGGAGCTGGAGGAGGTGGCGGGGGAACCTGCTCGTTATGCCCGCGACGCTGCCTAGCTGCCATCTGAAAACAGAGATTGCAGCCATTGTTATCCCAACTCACAATTTCGAACGACAAGATATCATCTCATATGGAAGGAAAAATGCCATAATCATAATTTAGGTTCGAAATGAAGATAACATGGTGACAAACATCCCACAGATTTCAAAAGTTCACAGGGTTACATCAATCAGGGGAAGGTACCCGTAAGCCTAGTCCAAAATCTGACATTAACTAAGCTCGCATAGGTTTCTACCCACCTAAAAGTGTCGAAGTGACTGCTTAACCCTGAGCGGTGGAAGCGACACTGGATACGGGTGAAGGAGGCATCGCGGAGGTAGTCCCATTGGCACCAGGGGCTGGTCCTAGCTCCTCGGGAGCCTCTTCTCCCTCGCTTCCGGCTTCATTGGCCTCCATCTCCAAGTGGTGCATGTCCAGGTGGTCATTCGCTTCTTCGAGTTCCCTCTGCACATAGTGAAGCTGGTTCTCCAAGACATCAATAGTGTTGTCTCGGATCTCCACCTGCTGCTCCAAGGTGGTAATGCGCTGGCTCAGCCTTTCCACCTGTAGATCCTTCTCTACCAACTCGGTGGATAAATCGACCACAAAATCTTCCCGACTGTCGAGAGTGAGATTGGCGGTTTGAGCGATGTTAGCAAGGTGTGCCATAGCATCACTCTGAAGGGCCTGAAGGCGGTACAGCGCACTCATGCACTGAACAGTGACCCTCCCAACCAAGTCAGGATACATCGCCCACACATCCTTCACATGGCTCACACGGTTACACCACATGGGGTCGTTCTTCTTCTCAGTAGGGAAGAGTCCTAAGGGGTGCATCACCATCTCCAGGGGATGGTAGCCACAGAAAGTCGTTAGAGTCTTCATGGCTGCCGCTTCAACGGTGTCGTCCGTCCTGAGTCCAATTGTCTCGGAATCAAGAGAATGCCAACCCGGCTGAAGGGGATGAGCTTCCAAAGTCAGCCAGACCCAACAACGAGGTACCCGATGCTCCTCATACAACTGCACCGTGTACAAGGGAGGCGTAGGGTAACCGGTGGAGTTAAGCACTTCCCACAATATGGAAGGAAAGCCATCGCGAGAAAGGAAGTCGGAACTGAAACGAGTGTCTCCTCCACTGGCGGGGGTGGGTGAATTCATCTGCGGAAGGGAATCAAAGGTAAAGATTATGGCGGAAGGAAAAAGAGAAAGAGGGCCCGAATGGTTTTAAAGGAAGTGGGTTAGCTCAAGTTTTAATTCCTCTTTGTGTTTATAATGCATGCATGCTGAAAGTAACGTCTCCTCTCCAACAATAGGGTGCTCTTAGGGCATCCTTAAAAATCTAAGTACTGGCCCACGGGGCCTAAGTAATTAGCCTCCTATCCCTCCCTCTATGCTTAAGGCCTTTCGTCCTAGGTCTAGCGGTCTAGTCCTGACGATCCGTAGCAGTTTCTAGGCAAGTTTTAATTTTTGAAAATGGTATTCATGGTTTATTGTCCATCTCTGTGGTGGAACCTGGCTCCGATACCAGCTGTGGCAGAACCACCCGAATTATTCCAGCTTAAGTGCCTAAGTCACGCCTCAGGGGCCGCAGCACACTTAAATCGGAATAACCCGTCAGTCCTTTAGATCTAGTCTGATAGAGCTACTTAACCAGGATCAAATTCCACAATCTCACTCGAAGGTGAGTCACAGAAGAAATACAATAAAATAGGAAACCTCAAATTAAGTGCTGAATTATTACATAAATCGGAGTTTTGAGTAGCAAATAGGAGTTCACGAAATAAAATGCAGCGAATAATCGATGTCGTCGGTATCGAGGAAATGGGTAAGGCCTAGCCCACTACTCCTCGTGCTCCTCTCCTGCCAGAGCAGCATCCCACTCGACCATCCAACCTGGTGGCAGGGTGGTAGGCCAAGTCACACCATCAACCATTTCCTGAATGGTACCTGCAAAAATTATGCCACAAGCAAGGCTGAGTATACTAATACTCAGCTAGACTTACCCGGTGTGAGGAGTCTACTCCTCTACCTCTAGACTATGCAGCTGTTTGGCTGAGGGGTTTGGTTTGCCAAAAGCACTAGCTGTTTCTAAAATTAATTTTTAGCTTTTCAAATTCTAACATCATTATCTTAGCTAGGTTTGCTCCTTCTAAGCATACATGGTGACAAGCATTTAGTTCAATCAACAAATTGTCTCATGTAACCTCATTTCACTTCTTACTCGATGCAGTACAAGGGGTCAAGCAGTCTCATTAGCTGTGAGAAGCAGACGATTCGAATCGAGTTTTATCCTTGCAAAGTAAACCTAAACACACGGCATGTCAGGGTACTCCGACCCCGCACATGACAACCGTCCCCATCGATTCCTTGTTCGCGTCCAGGCCTCACCGCCTTGGTATACAATGCTCCACTGCCCCGGCTGCCGCCGTGCAGTGACCGCACTTGTACCCACCATAGCTAGCATGGGACACCCAGTCTCAGGTCGCATGAGGGATAAAGTCCGCGCCGGCTTCACTCAGGTACTAGGTTTACCGGTTACCATTTTTCCCGGCATGTGCTTAGTACATTCAAACGCTTGACTCAGGTATCCACATATTAATCCTTAATTCCTTTTTCCCGTCTCATGGACAAGGCATCCTCCCTGGATCCAAGTCCATAGACTAACATAGATCCCGTTATCAAGATGAATACAATCAATTCCTGACCTCGCGCGAGCGCTAGAAAAATCACTCGACTTCTACCGGGATCCTGATTAGCAAGCAGCTACTCGACCTAGCATACTAGTATTCATCTCAAAAAGGAATCCTAAGTTCATGCAGCTAGAGGTTTCAAGCAACTCCTACACTTAAGTGCACATTACAATCCTACAAGCATTAAGTGTAGTAAAGTAGCATATAATAATACGGTTATGCATATAAACCAGGGCTTGCCTTCAATAGCTGGGGCTGCAGGGAGATCCTCAATAGCAGCCTCGGAAGCTTGCTCCTGGTCCTCCTCTTGGACAGTTCCTTGCTCGGGGATGAGCACGTACTCTCCGTCGGCGAGATTACAATCTAATAAATGCAATGCGTAAGACATATGCATGATATGATATGTGCTTTAGTAATTTCAACTTTTGATGGTGTATGGTCTACTTGAGTTAGATAGAGTTAAACCTTACTTATGCGAGACCTTTGGGTGATATACTTGGTAAATTGGATCAAACTTAGCTAAGGTAAGTGGTAGGTTTATTTTTGGGGTTCCACTGAATTCTTTTTAAAGCCTTCGTGAGAATTGACGAGAATTCAAGTTGGACTTATTGGAGTGAGATTTATTTCTCCCTTCTCTTTCTTTATTCTCTTTAAGTTTTTGGAGTGGGTTTGAACTACAAGTTGCCTTAATAAAATTCCAAAAATTCTGTAAAAATTACAGTGGCTTATTACTGATGTATAATTCTCTGTCTCAAAATTTGGGGATCAGAAAGTGAATAGTTTTCTTTGGACAAAATTACCAAATTTTAGGGCAGAAGGGGTGCTTTGAACTACAGCTATTATTTAATAGTAGGTAATTCTCTAAAACTTATTTTTGCTGGCTTTTAGGTGCTATAACATGACTTGGCACAAAACTCTAGCCATTAATTCTTTTTAGTTATTTTACTAGGATTTTCTAAAGTTTCTAGCCAAAGAGGTGCTTTCTACTACCACTATGTTTGAAAAATATCAAACAACAGATTTCTGATTTTTCTTAGCTTCTATTTTGCGCAAGAGCAATCATTCTGAAGTTTGGCATCTTTTGGCTTAAGGGAAGGGGTGGTATGCATTAATTGGATTAAATGGCCTTTCTTATAAAATATTAGCAATAGGTATTATTTTGCATCTTTTTAATAGGTTTGCATTTTTCTCTGGTGGCTTATCTCATCATTGACCTAGCAAAATTTTGTTTGCCCATTATTGTATTATTATGGGTTATTCATGATTTATTTGGAAAATGACTCATTATCATATTATATTTATTTACCCTACTTAAAATAATGGGCTGGGGTGTTCATTATTTTTGCAGTGGGGTTTTGGTAGTTACAAGTCCACTGGATTTGTTTTATCAATTTTGGGTCTGGTTTTGTAATTCTAATAATTGATTTCTAGTTGGAATAATGCTAAATAATATATTTCACTTTAAACTGATCTGGACTAGAGGTCCCTTTATTTTTTTAGGTTCTCTATTACTTAAGTAAACTAGGAAAAATAATTTCACTCACTGTTCATTAATTTCTAATGCCTTTCTGATTTTCCTAAGTTTTGGGCAGAAATGGCTTTTAATGGATATCTACACTATATTTCTCAATACTGGGGTCCTTACTATTTTTAAACAGTGCTTAAATGAGGTTTGAACATCTACAAATTTTCTTAGGTTTAGCACAGAAGCAAAACTAATTTTCCTTAATTAAACAAGGTTTGGTCAGTTTTTGTTTTTAATTTTAAACTCTAAAAATTAGAACAGAAAGCATAGGGTTCATGATTTTTAAATGATAGCTCATATTATTCAGGATCTAGTAAAATTAGTTTGACAACTTTTGGTTAAGAATTCATCAAGTTATGAATTTTATAAGTTCTCTATTTATTAAAAAGATTAAACAGAAATGATTAAATGGAAAACTACTTTGCAACGGGATCCCTGGCGGGTGTTTTAAGTTTTCCTCACAGATTAGTCCCTGGGCTACTATTCAAATGAGTCACTGACATCTCAGAAAACCCCCTGGGTTCTTCTAATCCTAACCCGAGGTCCTTCCCCCAAATTAAACAGTACCCGCGGCGGAAGAAAGGGCGGAGGGGCGTACCGGCGGCGAGATTGCTCCGATGAGGTGGCCGAGGGTGTAGGGGAGGTCCTGACGATCACGACGATGTGCGGGTCGCCGTCGGGGATGGTCGGAGTTGGCCGGTCCGCGTGCGTAGGCAGGGGAGCTCGTCGGCGGCGAGGAGTCCGGCCTATCTAGGGCGAGATTGACCAATCAAACGGGTCAGAGAGCTTCACCAGGGATCAAGGAAGGTGTGCGCGCGAGGAATTGAAGAATGGCTCACCGGAGAGCTTGGTCCACGCGTGCAGGCGGGCGACCGAAGTCCGGTGAGGTCGATCTTCGCCTTCCGGTGAAGTTTTGCCGGGTCCGAGGGCTTGGAAAGCTTCACGGGCCACTGGCAGAGCTAACCGAAGCGCTGGCGTGACTTGGGGGTGATTGGAGTGGGCTGGTCACGGTGGCCGAAGCTCTAGCGGCAATGGCTGGCGGAAAAGAGCTCGCTGGAGCTAAGGAGGGGTGGCTGGCCGGTGATGGTGAGTGCGGGGTGAAGTGAGGCGTGCCTGGGGAGGCTTTATAGGCGCGGGCGGGCACGGCCGAGGGCAAGGGCGCGCGGCGGACTTGACTGAACGCCGGGGCGAGCACGCGCGCGGGTTGGGCGAGCGCCGGCGTGCCGACCAGGGTCGAACACGTGTGCCCGTGAGTTCTGCCCAAGTACTGGCGCGTGTGGTCACTCATCCGAGCCTGCTCTCACCTTGGTCAGTGCACAAAACCTCTTCTCCTCCCTACAAGCTACCGATCTTGTGTGGGGGTCATAGGATTTTGCCTACTGGTTGCCAGATATGGAGCCCGGAAATCCGGTCTGTCTCCCTGCTCAAACCCGAGGCAAATCCAGGGTTTTGTTGTGTCTAGGGCTCGCGTCCCAATGCCATCTTCTGGCATGCGACAGAGGGGTTAGTTAGGCACATTTTTGTTAATGGGACCATTAGGATTTGAGTTAGGGATCAAGGTGAACACGCTTGATCTTTGGCTTAAGGTCTGAAATTCAGAATTTCCTATTGAGTCCCCACATGAGAAGCTTGTTTGGGGTTTTGTTTAAATTATTTTGGCCAAGCTTCCTCATTCTTTATTGTTGCTTATTAAATATACTTCAATGTTTATAATTGGCCCAAGCCATGATTCTAAATTTTTCATACCCTTTTTCCCATTCTCTTGAATTTTGTTCATAGGGCTCAATTAGGGTTTTTGTTGGGGTTGCACATTTTAGCCTTTTTGAAAAACCCATTTGTTTTGATCATGATACTTTTAAGTATAGGTTTAGTGGATCCTTTATTCTTAAGTCAATTTGATGTTCATGCTCAAATTTGGTTCACATAAGATGATGGTTCATGGGTTTAGCACTTTGAGAGAAACCCTAGGTGACACTGGGGTGTCACACGTGTACTCTCGTCGTTTTCAGGATCCCGCTATCGAAGCGGTCGAAAAGCGCGAAAGACGTTCTAGCAAAAAGACTTTTTCCAAGGAAAATTTTGACGCAGAGGGGGTTCCCCCCTTCTAGCCCCCGAGGGAGGGTCGGGCTTTGCCGAGGCAAGGCTGACCCTTCCTTGACGGTTAGACTCTATTTGTGTATGTGAAGAGAACGAGGTATATGAATGACTTAAAACATCTTAAGGGTAGAAGCGACGTAGTTGTTGGATGTTCCAAGCGTTGCTGTAGACCTCGCCTTGATCGTTGGCCAGCTTGTATGTCCCGGGCTTCAAAATCTTGGCGATGATGAACGGTCCCTCCCAAGGAGGAGTAAGCTTGTGGCGCCCTCGGGCATCTTGTCGCAGCCGAAGTACCAAGTCTCCCACCTGGAAGCCTCGGGGCTGAACCCCTCGGGTGTGGTAGCGTCGCAGAGACCGCTGATACCGCGCCGAGTGTAGTAAGGCCATGTCCCGAGCCTCTTCCAGCTGGTCTAGTGAGTCTTCTCGGCTAGCCTGGTTGCTTCGGTCGTTGTACACCTTTGTCCTTGGGGAACCGTATTCTAAGTTTGTGGGTAAGATAGCCTCAGCCCATAGACTACAAAGAACGGCGAGAAACCCGTGGCTCGGCTTGGCGTTGTCCTCAGACTCCAGACCACCGAGGGTAGCTCTTTCATCCACCGCTTGCCAAACTTGTTGAGGTCATTGTAGATCCTCGGTTTAAGTCCCTGCAAAATCATACCGTTGGCACGCTCCACCTGCCCATTCGTCATGGGGTGAGCTACGGCGGCCCAGTCCACACGGATGTGGTGGTCCTCGCAGAAGTCCAGGAACTTCTTCCCAGTGAACTGTGTGCCATTGTCGGTGATGATGGAGTTTGGGACCCCAAAGCGATGGATGATGTTCGTGAAGAACGCCACCGCCTGCTTGGACCTGATGCTGGTTAGGGGTCGGACCTCGATCCACTTGAAGAATTTGTCGATGGCGACCAGCAGGTGCGAGAAGCCCCTGGGTGCCTTCTGCAAGGGACCGACGAGGTCCAGACCCCACACAGCAAACGGCCAGGTGATGGGTATTGTCTGCAAGGCCTGAGCGGGCAGGTGCGTCTGTCTTGCGTAGAATTGACACTCTTGGCAGGAGCGTACAATCCTAGTGGCGTCGGCCACCGCTGTCGGCCAGTAGAAGCCTTGTTGGAAGGCGTTCCCCACGAGGGCTCGAGGTGCTGCATGGTGACCGCAAGCCCCCGAGTGTATTTCTTGCAATAGCTCCTGTCCTTCGGCGACGGATATGCATCGTTGAGAATGCTTGAGGGGCTACGGTGGTAGAGCTCCTTTTCATCACCCAGTAAGACGAACAACTTGGCGCGCCGCACCAGTCACCGAGCTTCGGCCTTGTCGAGGGGTAGCTCTCCTCGGAGGAGATATTGCAGGTACGGGGTCAGCCAGTTTTGGTTTGGCGCAACCCCATTCCGCTCTCCCTCGATGCGCAGGGCCTCACCCTCGACGGCCGAGGATACCTCGGGCTGGACCGAGGCCTCCTCGGGCTGGGCTGAGGCCTCTTCGGGCTGGGCCGAGGCCTCCTTGGGCTCGGGCGTGTCGTCGATCTTGACAGAGGGTTGATGTATGTCTCTAGAGAAGACATCCGGGGGAACCGTTGTCCGCCCCGATGCTATTTTAGCCAGCTCATCCGCAGTCTCGTTGTACCGTCGAGCGATATGGTTGAGTTCAAGCCCATAGAACTTGTCTTCTAGGCACCAAACTTCGTCGCAGTAGGTCTCCATCTTCCGGTCGCAGCAGTGGGAGTTCTTCATGACTTGGTCAATGACAAGCTGCGAGTCGCCACGAGCGTCGAGGCGCCGAACCCCTAGCTCGATGGCGATGCGCAACCCATTAACCAGAGCCTCGTACTCGGCCACGTTGTTCGACGCTGGGAAATGGAGGCACAGCACGTAGCGGAGATGTTTCTCGAGGGGTGAGATGAAGAGCAGGCCAGCACCTGCTCCTGCTTTCATCAGCGACCCATCGAAGTACATGGTCCAAAGTTCCAGTTGGATTAGAGCTATTGGCAATTGGGTGTCGACTCATTCTGCTAGGAAATCCGCCAAGACTTTGGATTTTATGGCCTTCCAAGGGACGAATGAGAGTGTCTCGCCCATGAGCTCCACTGCCCACTTTGCTATCCTACCCGAGGCCTCTCGGCACTGGATAATCTCCTCCAGGGGGAAGGATGACACCACAGTCACCGGATGAGACTCGAAGTAGTGTCGCAACTTTCGCCACATCAGAATCACTGCGTACAGTAGCTTCTGAATTTGCGGGTAGCGGATCTTGGTCTCGCATAGCACTTCACTGATGAAGTAGACCGGCCTCTGGACGAGCAGTGTATGCCCTTCTTCTCGTCTCTCGACTACGATCGCGGCGCTGACCACCTGAGTGGTTGCGGCTACGTAGATCAAGAGGGCTTCTCCCGCAGCGGGGGGCACCAAGATAGGCGCATTTGTAAGGAGTGCCTTTAAGTTCCCGAGGGCGTCCTCGGCCTCGGGGGTCCAAGTGAAGCGCTCGATCTTCCTTAAGAGGCGGTACAAGGCAGCCCTCTTTCGCCAAGGCATGAGATGAAGTGGCTCAAAGCCGCAAGGCATCCCATGACCCTTTGTACTCCTTTCAAATCTTTGATAGGCCCCATGTTGGTGATGGCTGCGATTTTCTCCGGGTTGGCCTCGATGCCTCGCTCGGAGACGATGAACCCCAGGAGCATGCCTCGGGGGACTCTGAAGACACACTTCTTGGGATTAAGCTTCACGCCCTTTGCTCTCAGACACTTGAATGTCGTTTCAAGGTCGGAGAGGAGGTCGGAGGCTTTCCTCGTCTTGACAACGATGTCATCGACGTAAGCCTCGACCGTTCGACCGATGTGCTCTCCGAACACGTGGTTCATGCACCTTTGGTATGTCACACCTGCATTCCTCAAGCCAAATGGCATAGTAGTATAGCAGTACATGCCAAAAGGTGTGATGAAAGAAGTCGCGAGCTGGTCGGACTCTTTCATCTTGATTTGGTGATAACCTAAATAGGCGTCGAGGAATGACAGGGTTTCGCACCCAGTAGTGGAATCCACAATTTGATCGATTCGAGGCAGAGGGTAGGGAACCTTCGGACATGCCTTGTTTAGACCAGTGTAGTCTACGCACATCCAACATTTCCCACCTTTCTTCTTTACGAGCACAAGGTTAGCTAGCCATTCGGGATGGAATACCTCTTTGATGAACCCTGCGGCCATCAGCTTGTGGATCTCCTCGCCTATGGCCCTGCGCTTCTCTTCGTCAAAGCGGCGCTGGTGCTGCTTCGCGGGTTGGGCTCCAGCTCGGATATCCAGCGAGTGCTCAGCGACATCCCTCGGTATGCCCGGCATGTCCGAGGGACTCCACGCAAAAACTTCGATGTTTGCGCGGAGAAAGTCGACGAGCACTGCTTCCTATTTGGGGTCGAGCTCGGAGCCGATCCGGACTTGCTTGCAGGCGTCGTCGCTGGGGTCAAGAGGGACGGACTTAACCGCCTCAGCTGGTTCGAAGTTGCCGGCGTGGCGCTTCGCATCAGGCACCTCCTTGGAGAGGCACTCCAGGTCGGCGATGAGGGCCTCGGACTCGGCGAGGGCCTCAGCGTACTCCACGCACTCCATGTCGCATTCGTACGCGTGTTGGTACGTGGATCCAACGGTGATGACCCCGTTGGGGCCCGGCATCTTGAGCTTGAGGTAGGTGTAGTTGGGGACGGCCATGAATTTGGCGTAGCACGGTCTCCCCAGCACTGCGTGGTAGGTTCCTCGGAACCCGACCACCTCGAACGTGAGGGTTTCCTTTCGAAAGTTGGAGGGAGTTCCGAAGCAGACGGGCAAATCGAGTTGTCCAAGGGGCAGGACGCGCTTCCCGGGGATGATCTCGTGAAAGGGCGCCGCACCAGCTCGGATCATGGACAGATCGATGTGTAGGAGCCCGAGGGTCTCGGCGTAGATGATGTTGAGGTTGCTGCCTCTGTCCATGAGGACCTTGGTGAGCCTGGCGTTGCCGATGACGGGGTCGACGATGAGCAGGTACTTTCCTGGGCTCAGCACGCAGTCAGGGTGGTCGCCTTGGTTGAAGGTGATGGGCTTGTCAGACCAGTCTAGGTAGACTGGTGCCGCCACCTTTACCGAGCAGACCTCCCGACGATCCTGCTTGTGGTGCCAAGCCGAGGCGTTCGCCACTTGCCCACCGTAGATCATGAAACAGCCGTGGACCTCGGGGAACTCCTCTGCCTTGTCGCCCTCCTTCTTGTCGTTGTCTTGGCCTTTGCCATCCCCCGCCAGGGACCTGGCCTTATGGAAGTAACGCCGAAGCATGACGCATTCCTCAAGGGTGTGCTTGATGGGACCCTGGTGATAGGGGCATGACTCCTTGAGCATCTTATCGAACAGGTTGGCCCCTTCGAGAGGCTTCCGAGGGTTCTGGTGCTTGGCGGCAGCGACAAGATCTACGTCAGCGGCGTCGCACTTCGCTTGCGACTTCTTTTTTTCCTTCTTCTTCGTGCCACGCTGCACGGACGCCTCGGGGACGTCTTCCTGCTGGCGTCCCTGAGGCTGCTTGTCCTTCCGGAAGATGGCTTCGACCGCCTCCTAACCAGAGGCGAACTTGGTGGCGATGTCCATCAACTCGCTCGCCTTGGTGGGAGTTCTGTGGCCCAGTTTGCTCACCAGGTCGCGGCAAGTGGTGCCGGCGAGGAACGCCCCAATGACATCCGACTCGGTGATATTGGGCAGCTCGGTGCGCTGCTTCGAAAACTGTCGGATGTACTCCGTAGGGATTCCCCTGGCTGCTGGCGGCAGCTTCAGAGATCCTAGGAGTTCCCAGGGCGCACGTACGTGCCCTGGAAGTTTCCAGCGAAGGCCTTGACCAGGTCGTCCCAGTTGGAGATCTGTGCAGGAGGCAGATGCTCCAGCCATGCTTGGGCGGCGTCGGAGAGGAACAGGGAGAGGTTGCGGATGATGAGGTTGTCATCGTTCGTTCCACCCAGCTGGCAGGCCAGCCGGTAGTCCGCAAGCCACAACTCCAGCCTTGTTTCCCCCGAGTACTTGGTGATGGTAGTCGGGGCCCGGAACCGGGTCGGGAACGGCGCCCGTCGTATGGCCCGGCTGAAGGCTTGCAGACCTGGTGGTTCGGGCGAGGGGCTCCGATCCTCCTCACTATCGTAGCGTCCCCCACGCCTGGGGTGGTAGCCTCGGCGCACCTTCTCGTCGAGGCGGGCTCGACGGTCGCGGCGGTGGAGCTCGTTGCCGAGGCGACCCGGGGCTGCAGGCGTCGCGTCCCGCGTGCGCCCGGTGTGGACCGAGGCCTCCCGCACGAGTCGGGAAGTTGTTGCGCGATGCTCTGGGGGGCACCCTTGCCTTCGGGAGGCAGAGCTTTTGGCCCATCGGACCGCGACATCCTCCAGGAGATTTCTGAGTTCTCCCTGGATACGCCGCCCCTCGGTGGTGGATGGCTCTGGCATCGCTCGGAGTAGTATTGCTGCTGCAGCTAGATTCTGGCCGACCCCGCAGGAGGCCGGGGGTAGCCTTGCCCTGGCATTGTCAACGATACGGCGCTGGACGTCCCGGGCCTGATGACGCGCTTCTCCAGCGAGTGCTCGGCCTGCCCACTCCTGCTCGATGTTTTTCCGGAGCTGCACAAGTTGCCCTGCTTCCTCGTCGAGCTTGGCCTGCATCTCGCGGATTTGCTTGAGCTATGTGTCCTGATCCCCCGCAGGGACTGGGACCACAGCTAGCTCCCGCGGGATGTCAACGCGAGAAGCAGGCCCAGGGGGATCGTCATCCTCCGGCATACCAAGGTGGTTGCCTTCGTCGCGACCCCCTAGATTGACATGGAAACATTCGTGACTTGGGTCACAACCTTCGTCATCAAGGCTGTGGCCATCATCAGAGCAACCGGAGAGGCAGTAGTCACATGCGGTCATGAAGTCCCGCACGGCACTGGGATCGCGGAGCCCGGAGAAATCCCAACCGGAGTCGGGACCGTCCTCTTCCTCGGAACCCGGGGGCCCGTAGGTCGAGACGGCCGTCAGTCGGTCCCAGGATGACCACATATGGTACCCCGGAAGGTTAGGATATGCCTTTACGAAAGCGCTCACCGAAGTGGGGTCGCTTGGTGGATCGAAGCTGAATCTAAAAGGCATAGGGTGGAAAACGAATGGTACCTCTTGATCGATGGACGGTGACGAAGTCGCGTCGAGGACGGACTGCATCGTTATCTCAGGTACGAGGCTAACGCTCAGCAAGTCCTTCGCGAGTGTGCTGGCGTCATCTGTCCGCTTGGGGTTGGCATGTTGCGGGGAAACTGATAGTCGCCTAGAGGGGGGTGAATAGGGCAAAACTGAAATTTACAAAATAATCACAACTACAAGCCGGGTTAGCGTTAGAAATATAATCGAGTCCGCGAGAGAGGGCGCAAAACAAATCACAAGCGAATGAGAGGTGTGACACGCGGATTTGTTTTACCGAGGTTCGGTTCTCGCAAACCTACTCCCCGTTGAGGAGGCCACAAAGGTCGGGTCTCTTTCAACCCTTTCCCTCTCTCAAACGATCCACCGATCGAGTGAGCTTCTTCTTCTCAATCACTTGGGACACAAAGTCCATGCAAGGACCACCACACAATTGGTGTCTCTTGCCTCAATTACAAGTGAGTTTGATCGCAATAAAGAATCAAAGAGAGAAGAAAGCAATCCAAGCGCAAGAGCTCGAAAGAACACAAGCAAATCTCTCTCACTAATCACTAGGGCGTTGTTTGGAGTTTGGAGAGGATTTGATCACTTGGGTGTGTCTAGGATTGAATGCTGGAGCTCTTGTAAGTAGTAGAAGTGGGAAAACTTGGATGCAATTGAATGTGGGGTGGTTGGGGTATTTATAGCCCCAACCACCAAACTAGCCGTTTGGTGGGGCTGACTGTCGCATGGTGCACCGGACAGTCCGGTGCACACCGGACATGTCCGGTGCGCCAGCCACGTCACCAAAGGCCGTTGGGTTCCGACCGTTGGAGCGCTGACTTCTGGGCCCGCCTTGATGTCCGATGGCGCACCGGACATGCACTGTAGAGTGTCCGGTGCGCCAGCATGGGCGTGCCTGACCTCTGCGCGCGCTGGCGCGCATTCAATGCGCTGCAGGTATCCGTTGGCGCCTGAAGTAGCCGTTGCTTCGTCGTCGCACCGGACAGTCCGGTGCACACCGGACATGTCCAGTGAATTTTAGCGGACTGGCCGTTGCGGATTCCCGAAGCTGAAGAGTTTGGAGCCGCGTCCCCTTGGAGCACCGGACATTGTCCAGTGTACACCGGACATGACCGGTGAATTATAGCGCGCTGCCTCTGAGAATTCCCGAAGGTGAAGAGTTCAGCCTGAGGTGCCCTGGTGCACCGGACACTGTCCGGTGGCACACCGGACAGTCCGGTGTGCCAAGCCAGGGCAGCCTTCGGTTGTCCCTTGCTCTATTTGTTGAACCCTTTGCTTGGTCTTTTTATTGGCTAAGTGTGAACCTTTTGCACCTGTAGAACTTATACACTAGAGCAAACTAGTTAGTCCAATTATTTGTGTTGGGCAATTCAACCACCAAAATTATTTAGGAAATAGGTGTAAGCCTAATTCCCTTTCAATCTCCCCCTTTTTGGTGATTGATGCCAACACAAACCAAAGCAAATATAAACGTACTAGTTTGCATAATGTAAGTGCAAAGGATACTTGGAATTGAGCCAATATAAATACTTAGGATGCGCATGGATGGTTTCTTTCTTATTTAACATTTTGGACCACGCTTGCACCACATGTTTTGTTTTTGCAAATTCTTTTTATAAACTCTTTTCAAAGTTCTTTTGCAAATAGTCAAAGGTAGAGAAACAAGATTTTGCAAAGCATTTTCAAGATTTGAAATTTTCTCCCTCTATTTCAAATGCTTTTCCTTTGACTAAAACAAAAACTCCTCCTAAATAAGATCCTCCTCTTAGTGTCAAGAGGGTTTTGATATATCATTTTTGAAATAATACTTTCTCCCCCTTTTTGAACACAATAAGGTACTAATTTGAAATTTACCAATTGAAAATCTCCAAAATGTTGAATTAGGTGGTGGTGCGGTCCTTTTGCTTTGGGCTCTATACTTTCTCCCCCTTTGGCATGAATCGCCAAAAACGGATACTTAGAGTGAAATATGAGCCCTTTTTGACTACTTGCTCCCCTTTGGCAAATGAAATGTATAAGTGAAGATTATACCAAAGCCGGAGTCCTTTTGCTTTGTGCTTTCTCCCCCTTGGATGAGGAGTAGCTTGGAGTGTCGGTGAAGGATGAGTTGACGGAGTGGAAGCCTTTGTCTTCGCCGAAGACTCCAATTCCCTTTCAATATACCTATGACTTGGTTTGAAATAGACTTGAAAACACATGAGTCATAGCATATATAAAAGAGACACGATCAAAGGTATATTCATGAGCTATGTGTGCAAGTTTAACAAAAGAAGTTCCTAGAATCAAGAATATTGAGCTCATGCCTAAGTTTGGTAAAAGATTGTTCATCAAGAGGCTTGGTAAAGATATCGGCTAATTGATCTTTAGTGTTGATATAAGCAATCTCGATATCCCCCTTTTGTTGGTGATCCCTAAGAAAATGATACCGAATGGCTATGTGTTTAGTGCGGCTATGCTCGACGGGATTATCTGCCATCTTGATTGCACTCTCATTATCATATAGCAAAGGGACTTTGGTTAATTTGTAACCGTAGTCCCGCAGGGTTTGCCTCATCCAAAGCAATTGCGCGCAACAATGGCCTGCGGCAATGTACTCGGCTTCGGCGGTTGAAAGAGCGACGGAATTTTGTTTCTTTGAAGCCCAAGACACCAAGGACCTTCCCAAGAACTGGCAAGTCCCCGATGTGCTCTTTCTATTAATTTTGCACCCCGCCCAATCGGCATCCGAATAACCAATTAAATCAAATGTGGATCCCCGAGGGTACCAAAGCCCAAACTTAGGAGTATAAGCTAAATATCTCAAGATTCGTTTTACGGTCGTAAGGTGTGATTCCTTAGGGTCGGATTGGAATCTTGCACACATGCATACGGAAAGCATAATATCCGGTCGAGATGCACATAGATAAAGCAATGAACCTATCATCGACCGGTATACCTTTTGATCCACGGACTTACCTCCCGTGTTGAGGTCGAGATGCCCATTGGTTCCCATGGGTGTCTTGATGGGCTTGGCGTCCTTCATTCCAAACTTGGTTAGAATGTCTTGAGTATATTTTGTTTGGCTAATGAAGGTGCCCTCTTGGAGTTGCTTCACTTGAAAACCTAAGAAATACTTCAACTCCCCCATCATAGACATCTCGAACTTTTGTGTCATAATCCTACTAAATTCTTCACAAGTAGACTCGTTAGTAGACCCAAATATAATATCATCAACATAGATTTGGCATACAAACAAGTCATTTTCAAGAGTTTTAGTAAAGAGTGTAGGATCGGCCTTGCCGACTTTGAAGCCATTAGTAATAAGGAAATCCCTAAGGCATTCATACCATGCTCTTGGGGCTTGTTTGAGCCCATAAAGCGCCTTAGAGAGCCTATAGACATGATTAGGATACTCATTATCTTCAAAGCCGGGAGGTTGCTCAACATAGACCTCTTCCTTGATTGGTCCATTGAGGAAGGCACTCTTCACGTCCATTTGAAAAAGCTTGAAGCCATGGTAAGTAGCATAGGCCAATAATATACGAATTGACTCAAGCCTAGCTACGGGTGCATAGGTTTCACCGAAATCCAAACCTTTGACTTGGGAGTATCCCTTGGCCACAAGTCGGGCTTTGTTCCTTGTCACCACACCATGCTCATCTTGCTTGTTGCGGAAGACCCATTTGGTTCCTACAACATTTTGATTAGGACGTGGAACTAAATGCCATACCTCGTTTCTAGTAAAGTTGTTGAGCTCCTCTTGCATCGCCACCACCCAATCCGAATTTTGAAGTGCTTCCTCTATCCTGGTTGGCTCAATAGAGGAAACAAAAGAGTAATGTTCACAAAAATGTGCAACCCAAGATCTAGTAGTTACCCCCTTATGAATGTCGCCGAGGATGGTGTCGACGGGGTGATCTCGTTGGATTGCTTGGTGGACTCTTGGGTGTGGCGGTCTTGGTTCTTCATCCTCCTTGTCTTGATCATTTGCATCTCCCCCTTGATCGTTGCCGTCATCTTGAGGTGGCTCATTTGCTTGATCTTCTATTTCATCAACTTGAGCTTCATCCTCATTTTGAGTCGGTGGAGATGCTTGCGTGGAGGAGGACGGTTGATCTTGTGCATTTGGAGGCCCTTCGGATTCCTTAGGACACACATCCCCAATGGACATGTTCCTTAGCGCTATGCACGGAGCCTCTTCATTACCTATCTCATCAAGATCAACTTGCTCTACTTGAGAGCCGTTAGTTTCATCAAACACAACGTCACAAGAAACTTCAACAAGTCCTGAGGACTTGTTAAAGACTCTATATGCCCTTGTGTTTGAGTCATATCCTAGTAAAAAGCCTTCTACGATTTTAGGAGCAAATTTTGATTTTCTACCTCTCTTAACAAG
This sequence comes from Zea luxurians, assembly GCA_029449295.1. NCBI lineage: Eukaryota > Viridiplantae > Streptophyta > Magnoliopsida > Poales > Poaceae > Zea > Zea luxurians. The sequence goes on along the minus strand of JAOPSE010000021.1, from coordinate 63,842,129 downwards.
AATAAAGCATTTGCTACCAAAAACTCTAAAATATGAAATATTGGGTTTTTTACTGGTTAGGAGTTCATAGGATGTCTTCTTGAGGATTCGGTGTAGATATAACCGGTTGATGGCGTAGCAAGCGGTGTTAACGGCCTCGGCCCAAAACCGATCCGGTGTCTTGTACTCATCAAGCATGGTTCTTGCCATGTCCAATAGAGTTCGATTCTTCCTCTCCACTACACCATTTTGTTGTGGCGTGTAGGGAGAAGAGAACTCATGCTTGATGCCCTCCTCCTCAAGAAAGCTTTCAATTTGAGAATTCTTGAACTCCGTCCCGTTGTCGCTTCTTATTTTCTTGATCCTTAAGCCAAACTCATTTTGAGCCCGTCTCAAGAATCCTTTCAGGGTCTCTTGGGTTTGTGGTTTTTCCTGCAAAAAGAACACCCAAGTGAAGCGAGAATAATCATCCACTATTACAAGACAATACTTACTCCCGCCGATGCTTATGTAAGCAATCGGGCCGAATAGATCCATGTGGAGTAGCTCAAGCGGCCTGTCGGTCGTCATGATGTGCTTGTGTGGATGATGGGCACCAATTTGCTTCCCGGCCTGGCATGCGCTACATATCCTGTCTTTCTCAAAATGAACATTGGTTAATCCTAAAATGTGCTCTCCCTTTAGAAGCTTATGAAGATTCTTCATCCCAACATGGGCTAGTCGGCGGTGCCAGAGCCAACCCATGTTAGTCTTAGCAATCAAGCAAGTATCGAGTTCAGCTTTATTGAAATCAACTAAGTATAGCTGACCCTCTAATACTTCCTTAAAAGCTACTGAATCATCAATTCTTCTAAAGACAGTGACACCTGCATCAGTAAACAGACAGTTGTAGCCCATTTGACATAATTGGGATACGGAAAGCAAATTGTAATCTAAAGAATCTACAAGAAAAACATTAGAAATGGAATGGTCAGGAGATATAGCAATTTTACCCAAACCTTTGACCAAACCTTGGTTTCCATCCCCGAATGTGATCGCTCGTTGGGGATCTTGGTTTTTCTCGTATGAGGAGAACATTTTCTTCTCCCCTGTCATGTGGTTCGTGCACCCGCTATCAATGATCCAACTTGTGCCCCCGGATGCATAAACCTACAAAACAAGTTTAGTTCTTTGTTTTAGGTACCCAAACGGTTTTGGGTCCTTTGGCATTAGAAACAAGAACTTTGGGTACCCAAACACAAGTCTTGGAGCCCTTGTGTTTGCCCCCAACAAACTTGGCAACTACCTTGCCGGATTTGTTAGTAAGCACATAAGATGCATCAAAAGTTTTAAATGAGATAGCATGATCATTTGATGCAGTAGGAGTTTTCTTCTTAGGCAACTTAGCACGGGTTGGTTGCCTAGAACTAGATGTCTCACCCTTATACATGAAAGCATGATTAGGGCCGGAGTGAGTCTTCCTAGAGTGAATTCTCCTAATTTTGTGCTCGGGATAACCGACAGGGTACAAAATGTAACCCTCATTATCTTGAGCCATGGGAGCCTTGCCCTTAACAAAGTTAGATAGTTTCTTAGGAGGGGCATTAATTTTGACATTGTCTCCCCTTTGGAAGCCAATGTCATCCTTAATGCCAGGGTGTCTCCCATTGTAAAGCATACTACGAGCAAATTTAAATTTTTCATTTTCAAGTTCATGCTCGGCAATTTTAGCATCTAATTTTGCTATATGATCATTTTGTTGTTTAATTAAGACCATGTGATCATGAATAGCATCAACATCAATATCTCTACATCTAGTACAAATGGTGACATGCTCAATGGTAGATGTAGAGGGTTTGCAAGAATTAAGTTCAACAATCTTAGCACGTAATATATCATTTTTATCCCTAAGATCGGAAATTGTGACATTGCAAACATCCAACTCTTTAGCCTTAGCAAGCAATTTTTCATTTTCATCTTTAAGGCTAGCAAGAGAAATGTTCAATTTTTCAATCTTAGCAAGCAATTCATCATTATCATTTCTAAGACTGGGAATTGAAACATTACAAACATGTGAATCAACCTTAGCATTTAAACTAGCATTTTCTCTTCTAAGGTTGTTAATAATCTCATGGCAGGTGCTTAGCTCACTAGATAATTTTTCACATTTTTCAACTTCTAGAGCATAAGCATTTTTTACTTTAACATGCTTCTTGTTTTCTTTAATAAGGAAGTCCTCTTGGGAGTCCAAGAGATCATCCTTTTCATGGATAGCACTAATTAATTCATTCAATTTCTCCTTTTGTTGCATGTTTAAGTTGCCAAAAAGAGTACGCAAGTTATCCTCCTCATTTTTAATATCATCCTCATCACTAGAGGTTTCATATTTGGTGGAGGACCTTGATTTTACCTTCTTTTTGCCGTCCTTGGCCATGAGACATTTGTGGCCGACGTTGGGGAAGAGGAGGCCTTTGGTGACGGCGAGGTTGGCGGCGTCCTCGTCGGAGGAGTCGGAGGAGCTCGCGTCCGAGTCCCATTCGCGGCATACATGTGCGTCACCACCCTTCTTCTTGTAATATTTCTTATTTTCCTTCCTTCTCCCCTTCTTGTCGTCGCCCCTGTCACTATCACTAGATAATGGACATTTAGCTATGAAATGACCGGGCTTACCACATTTATAACAAACTTTCTTGGAGCGGGGCTTGTAGTCTTTCCCCCTCCTTTGTTTGAGGATTTGGCGGAAGCTCTTGATGATGAGCGCCATCTCCTCATTGTCAAGCTTGGAGGCGTCGATGGGTTGTCTAGTTGATGTAGACTCCTCCTTCTTTTCCTCCGTCGCCTTAAGTGCCACGGGTTGAGCTTCGGAAGTGGAGGGCTCATCAAGTTCGATGATCTTCCTTGAGCCCTTGATCATACATGCAAAGCTCACAAAATTCCCGATTACTTCCTCGGGAGTCATTAGTGTGTATCTTGGATTACCACGAATTAATTGTACTTGAGTAGGGTTAAGGAAAATGAGTGATCTCAAAATAACCTTAACCACCTCGTGGTCATCCCATTTCTTGCTCCCGAGGTTGCGCACTTGATTCACCAAGGTCTTGAGCCGGTTGTACATATCTTGTGGCTCCTCTCCTTGGCGAAGACAGAAGCGACCGAGCTCCCCCTCGATCGTCTCCCGCTTGGTGATCTTGGTGAGCTCATCACCTTCGTGTGCCGTCTTGAGCACATCCCAAACCTCCTTGGTGCTTTTTAGTCCTTGCACCTTGTTGTATTCCTCCCTACTTAGAGAGGCGAGGAGGATGGTCGTTGCTTGGGAGTTGAAGTGCTCGATTTGGGCAACTTCGTCCGCATCATAATCTTCATCCCCTATGGATGGTACCTGCACACCAAACTCGACTACATCCCAAATACTTTTGTGGAGTGAGGTTAGATGAAATTTCATTAAATCACTCCACCTTGCATAATCTTCACCATCAAAAGTTGGTGGCTTGCCTAAAGGGACGGAAAGTAGAGGTGTGTGCTTAGTAATGCATGGATAACGTAGGGGGATCTTACTAAACTTCTTGCGCTCGTGGCGCTTAGAAGTGACGGACGGTGCATCGGAGCCGGATGTCGATGGTGATGAAGTGTCGGTCTCGTAGTAGACGACCTTCCTCATCTTCTTGTGCTTGCCGCTACTCCGATGCGACTTGTGAGAAGAGGACTTCTTTTCCTTCCCCTTCCCCTTCCCTTTCCCTTTGTTGCGGGACTCTTCGGATGAGTGGCTCATAGTGGGCTTGTCGCCGGTCTCCATCTCCCTCTTGGCGTGATCTCCCGACATCACTTCGAGCGGTTAGGCTCTAATGAAGCACCGGGCTCTGATACCAATTGATAGTCGCCTAGAGGGGGGGTGAATAGGGCGAAACTAAAATTTACAAAATAATCACAACTACAAGCCGGGTTAGCGTTAGAAATATAATCGAGTCTGCGAGAGAGGGCGCAAAACAAATCGCAAGCGAATGAGAGGTGTGACACGCGGATTTGTTTTACCGAGGTTCGGTTCTCGCAAACCTACTCCCCGTTGAGGAGGCCACAAAGGCCGGGTCTCTTTCAACCCTTTCCCTCTCTCAAACGATCCACCGATCGAGTGAGCTTCTTCTTCTCAATCACTTGGGACACAAAGTCCACGCAAGGACCACCACACAATTGGTGTCTCTTGCCTCAATTACAAGTGAGTTTGATCGCAATAAAGAATCAAAGAAAGAAGAAAGCAATCCAAGCGCAAGAGCTCGAAAGAACACAAGCAAATCTCTCTCACTAATCACTAGGGCGTTGTTTGGAGTTTGGAGAGGATTTGATCACTTGGGTGTGTCTAGGATTGAATGTTGGAGCTCTTGTAAGTAGTAGAAGTGGGAAAACTTGGATGCAATTGAATGTGGGGTGGTTGGGGTATTTATAGCCCCAACCACCAAACTAGCCGTTTGGTGGGGCTGACTGTCGCATGGTGCACTGGACAGTCCGGTGCACACCGGACATGTCCGGTGCGCCAGCCACGTCACCAAGGCCGTTGGGTTCCGACCGTTGGAGCGCTGACTTCTGGGCCCGCCTTGATGTCCGGTGGCGCACCGGACATGCACTGTAGAGTGTCCGGTGCGCCAGCATGGGCGTGCCTGACCTCTGCGCGCGCTGGCGCGCATTCAATGCGCTGCAGGTATCCGTTGGCGCCTGAAGTAGTCGTTGCTTCATCGTCGCACCGGACAGTCCGGTGCACACCGGACATGTCCGGTGAATTTTAGCGGACTGGCCGTTGCGGATTCCCGAAGCTGAAGAGTTTGGAGCCGCGTCCCCTTGGAGCACCGGATATTGTCCAGTGTACACCGGACATGACCGGTGAATTATAGCGCGCTGCCTCTGGGAATTCCTGAAGGTGAAGAGTTCAGCCTGAGGTGCCCTGGTGCACCGGACACTGTCCGGTGGCACACCGGACAGTCCGGTGTGCCAAGCCAGGGCAGCCTTCGGTTGTCCCTTGCTCCATTTGTTGAACCCTTTGCTTGGTCTTTTTATTGGCTAAGTGTGAACCTTTTGCACCTGTAGAACTTATACACTAAAGCAAACTAGTTAGTCCAATTATTTGTGTTGGGCAATTCAACCACCAAAATTATTTAGGAAATAGGTGTAAGCCTAATTCCCTTTCAGAAACGACACTCGTCGTCGTCTCAGGCGCGAGGTCAACGCCCGACATGTCCCCCGCTGGGGTGCCGGCGTCGTCGACTCGCTCGACAGCAGATGAGATGCTGCCTCCTGCCTGGCCACGATTTCCCCGTCTCCTCCTCCTGCGGTGAGGAGGGTGGTGGGACAAACCCGAATGCTGCTCTTCCGCCATGGGGGGAAGACGTCGTCGAGTTCGCCACCGCCGGGCGAGCTGACGGGCGTCGTTGTTGCTGTCGTGCTGCGGGGGGAGGAGTACCATGTTGTAGCTGCCGTCGAGGGACATGAACTCGAGACTCCCGATGGAGCAGCGTCCCGGGCTGAAGAGGTTGCTGGAGACTACCCATCTGGAACTCAACGGGAAGTTGTTCGTTAACACGCAGCAGGCCCCTACCTGGCGCGCCAACTGTCGGCGTTTTGACCCAAGGGGTCCCTGGACCGACGAGTAAATTTGTCGCTGCGTGTCCCAGCCCAGATGGGTTGGCCCAAGATGGAACACAAGGGGGAAACGCGGCTCGTGTTATCTCGCACCAGGGGGTGTGCTCGTAGTAGGGGTTACAAGCGTTCGCGAGAGAGAGAGTGAGCCTGTTCGTCAGCTCGTTCTCCCGCGCGACCCTCTCGCATGAAGGCCCTGGACCTCCCTTTTATAGATGCAAGGGGAGGGTCTAGGTGTACAATGGGGGGTGTAGCTAGGCGCTAACGTGTCTGGCAGAGAGGTGCCTGAGCCCTGTCTACATGCCAACGTGGTTGTCGGAGAGGTGCTAGAGCCCTATGTACGCGGTATCGTGGCCGTCGGAGGAGTGCCTGAGCCCTGTAGAAGCACAGCTATCGGTGCTGCTGGGATCTTGCTGACGTCTCCTTGCTTCCGTAGGGGGCTGAGAACCACCATCGCCATGGACGCACGCGGGGAGCCATCATTACTTGTTACCGGGGTGAGCCAGATGGGACGTCGGTCTTGTTCCCCCATAGCCTGAGCCAGCTAGGGGTAGGGTAATGATGTATCCCCCGTGGCGCGGTCGGTCCGAGCCCAAGGTCGGGCGAGGCGGAGACTCCTCCTGAGGCCAAGGCCGGGGTCGGGCGAAGGACGCGATTCCTCCCGAGGCCAAGGTTGAGGCCGAGCCCTAGGGTTGGGCGAGGCGGAGACCACCTTCCGAGGCCGAGGTTGAGGCCGAGCCCTAGGGTCGGGCGAGGCGGAGACCTCCTTCCGAGGCCGAGGCCTAAGGTCGGGCGAGGTGGAGCTTCCTGTTGCGCCTGAGGCTGAACTTGGCTGTTGTCAGCCTCACCCTGGCGGGTGGCACAGCAGTCGGAGCGGGGCGAGCGGCGTTGTTTTCCTGTCAGGTCGGTCAGTGAAAGGGCGAAGTGACTGCGGTCACTTCGACCTGGCCGACTGAGGCACGTGTGTCAGTATAAGGTGTCAGGCGATCCTCGCATTGAATGTGCCTGCGATACGGTCTGTTGGTGAGGCGATTTGGCCAAGGTTGCTTCACAACGAAGCCTGCCCGAGCTGGGCTTCGGGCAAGTCAAGGGTGCGCCCGTCGCTTGAGGAGGCCCTCGGGCGAGCCGTGAATTCGTCCGGGACTACTGTTCCTGCCCGAGGCCGGGCTCGGACGAGGCGAGATCGCGTCCCTTGGTAGACGAGGCCTTGACCTGAACTGCGCCCATCAGTTTTTGCGGTTTGTGCTGATGGTGGTTACCAGCCGTGTTTAGGAGTGTTGGGGCTACCCCTAATTATGGTACCCGACACTACCCTTGCACAATGTGTAGCAGTAGATAATTATCAACGAGATTCCTGAATTATATTTTTGGATGTAGGGAGTAGTATTTAAAGAAGAGCCAAGCTTGCATGCAATTTCTTTTGTTTGAATAATGTTTTCAACTTAAATTCCTTTTTTATATGTGTGACATTTATTCTTCGTAATATTTTTTCCATGGATCTGACTTGTGAGTCATTTTTATAAACCAACGCCAAAGATGAATCCATGTTTCTTACTTGGAAACACCGAACAAACACCACTGGCAGGAGGTGCTTGCGTTGGCGTCGCTCATCGACGACGAGAAGAAGCTTGGCAACTGCCAGTTCGACCTCTGGAAGCAGTACTACATGGTCGCATGCGTCGCTGTGTTCGGCTAGCTCTGGCGCATCCGCCACTTGGACACGGTCCAGAGTGGCTGCACCGCGCTGTCCATCTTCAAACAGGGGGACCTTATGGTCGTCGCCAACGTCGACGACTCTCGGGTTGTTCTGCGCACCGCATCCGACAATGGCGTCGTCACGCCGTCCAGCTCATCATCCACCTGAAGCTCAACCTGCATGTAAGTCACTACTGACCAGCCATGAATTCTTGTGCACTAGGACGACGGTCGTTGCTGACGTTGTGTGAGTGTCCTCGAACAAGATGTATGTAGAGGAGTAGCACATTCGGTGGTGCAACGGTTAGGTGTACTACCTCGCTGATGAGCCCGGGATGCACTTTGTTTGGCAGCCCAGCCAAGAGTCATCGGTACTCGCCATGTCGTGCGTGTTCGATGACTACTATATCAAAAACTATGGCGTCATCTTGGCGCCAGAGGTGACGCAGAGGAGGACCGACAACAATGACCACTCGCCATCGTCGGGGTAGCTTTTGTGCCGGCCTGCCTTTAATTCTCTTTGCAAACACATACACTTGCTTTTTTTGTTTAAGCAAGCGTGTATAGTGGTGTGTACCGGATGACTATGTACGAGGGAACTTCTACCGGCAGGTGTGACACGTGCTCTTCAACGATGAGACCATGCAAATCGTGGCATATATCGAAGTCTGCATGATACTGATGGTTGCAATGTAGTAGTGAAACAGCTAAATTAAAATAACAAAATTTATGTATGGCTAGGATTACAAATGGATTATGAAACATTTTCTTATAACAATATAAGACACATTTTGTATATAAGTTATTATGTTATTATATGTTCACGTTGCAACGCACGGTCACTCACCTAGTACATGCATAAGAATGGGGGCGGGGTGGGCGGAAAAATTAAATTGCATTTAATCATTGTGCTAGCTTTTGAGAAAATTAATCAAATATAAAGAGTGACAACTGATTGAAGAAACCATTGTCCTAGTTCATTCGACCCAATCTACTGCTAAAAAATTATAATAATTAAAGAGCTTTGAGAAGATATGCATGGCAAGATTAATTAAGAATACTTGAGGCCATGAAATTGTGCTCAATAGATGGCTGGGAGAATATTCCAAAGCTCTAAAACTAATAGTTAGTAGCTAAAATTAGCTGTTAGTTATACCTCTCAAATAGCTATTATTTGTTACCTATCTCAACCTAGTCCATAACTTATTCGCTAATAACAATTAGCTCTAGTTTAGAATGGGCCTAAAACTATCGTCAAGTCGACCTTGTATATATTCGCACAGCGATATAGCCGATATCAATCCAATATAATGGCGTGCTCGTTTTGATTCATTGGATGAAACAAAGACATTAGTAGTACTATGACCCTGTTTGGTTTGAGGGACTAAAGATTAGTCTCTTCATTTTAATCTCTAAATTGTCAAACCACTACCGAAAACAGCTGCTTTGCCGAGTGTCTGAAGCAATCGGTAAAGCCTAGAAAACACTCGACGAAGGCTTTGCCGAGTGACACTCGGCAAAGAAAGCTCGACGAACTGTACATCGGCAATGGTTTCTTTGCCGAGTACTCTCTATCGGGCACTCGGCAAAGTCTTTGCTGAGTGTCACTCGGTACGACAAATAAAAGTCGTCATCACAGCGCTAGGTGACGACGATGGAGCCTATGCCGAGCGCCCACCGAGTGACACTTGGCAAATGCTCACTCTTTGCTGAGTGTCCGCTCTACTGACACTCGGCAAAGAAGCTCTCAGTGGGCCCCTTTACCAGTTCTGTTGCCAAGTGTATTAGGCGGCACTCAGCAAAAGCTACCTTTTTGCCGAATGCCCTACTGACTAGCACTCGACAAAGGGATCACCCGTAGTCCCCTTTTATCAGTTCCTTTGCCGAATGCACTAGGAGGACTCGACAAAGCTTGCTTTTTGCCGAGTGCCAAGGCCACAACACTCGGTAAAGAGCCTTTACTGGTGCCTAGATGTGCCTTATCTACTGAGTGCTATGACCTTGACACTCGGCAAAGTACCTCTTTGTCGAGCGTTACACTCGGCAAAGTGACCAGAATACCCCTTTTTTATTTGTTTTTGCTATTCCATCTAAACAAACAAAAAATATATCACATAATCATCACATATATATATATATATATCACAGATATCACATAATCATCACATACATAATAGATACCACATATTTCACAAAACCACAAATCTCACAAGTTTTTCACAAACATGTCTATGTTCATACCAAGTTTCAACAATATAAGTATTACCAACTCTCAAACATAAGTTCAGGACAAGTTTCTCACTCAAGTCTCACAACCACCACTAAGAGAAGATCATCAGTGAGGTGGCGGCTGGACTGGTGCGGCGATGGGTGGGCGATCCATGAAGGTTGTTGGATGCCGTCCCAGATTGTCCCTACAAAGAGAAGAGATTGCATGTGTTATACCAAATGAATATATATCATGCAGGACTAGAATTTTGATACTCACAGGAGTATGGAACTGAGCAGGGTCAACTGGAGGGAACAACGGAGGTGGTGGAGCAAAACCATGTGCGGCACCAAGGCTCTGCATGTACTGGAACATCTCTGTCATCCTCTGTTGATCTGCCAAGCGAGCCTCCCGCTCCGCTATCATCCTCACCTCCATCTCCTGTCATTCTCTCATCTCTTCTTCTAGCTGGGCCTATAATATTTCAACCCAATGTTATAATAACTCAAATAGAAGTTATATAACTCAAGGAATGAGTTACAGAAGCACTAACCTAAAGTTGTATGCGATGATGTGAGTTGTCCTGCCAAGGTCGTATGGCTGGGCTCGAGCTCGTGCTCCTTGCTCGCACCTGAGACAGAGTGAGAGTGGACGATGAGTCAATTGCACCACAGAACGTTTGGTGGAAATAAGAAAAAAATGCAAATACTCTTTGTCGAGTGTCAACGAGACACACTCGACAAAGTACATTGTGTCGTGGCTAAAAGTTGGAAACTCGACAAAGAAGCAGCCTTTTGTCGAGTGTCAACGCCTGGCGCTCGGCAAAGATAACGGCCGTCAGCTATAGACGGCTGTTGACGGCCCTTTGTCGAGTGTCGTCGTTCGTCGAGTGTCTGGCTATGCCGAGTGTACTACTCACGGTAAACGTGGTCGTTACCGAGAGTGTGACTTTGCCGAGTGCGGCACTCAACAAAGAATGTCCGACAAAAAGCACCCGGCAAAGTGTCGAGCGCTCGCCAAAGAGCTGGATTCCGGTAGTGAACGGTGGGGTACTAAAACATAGACTAAATTGCTTTAGTTTCTAGTCCCTCAAGGGGTGACTAAAAGGGACTAAACCATATTAATTTCACTTTTTGCCCCTCATTTATTTCGGTTACACTAATTGTGGGAGAACGCTAAGGGATATTTTGGTCTTCTTATGATTAATTTAATGTGCTCTGAATACTTTTAGTCCTTACAATCAAACATAGTAGAAACTAAACTTTAGCTCCCTAACTAAACTTAAGTTCATAAACTAAAGTTACCAAACAACCCTATATATAGCTAAATTAATAGTGATTCATTGGCAGAAACCGATTGATCCATATCGTACAGAAAAACAAAAATTATCGAAGCAATTGTACTGATAAATGCATTAAATTGAGCTTGACAATGTATAATGTAGCAGAGCTGCTCATATATGCATGTCGGGCGCATGGAGATAATAGTGATGTATAGTAGAAAAGAAAGGAATTTATTGGCTCAATAACTAGTAATTCCTTATGTACAACCTAAAACTCTAAAATCGATTTTCCAAGTATAAGAGAGGGTTAAGAGACGGCAGGATATAATCCTAAACGCCTAGATAACAAATGTGACATGCGGTTATAGTACAATATTTATAGAAAACCGTGTAGAGATAAGTTATTCATGAAGGACTAGTCTATTGATTTTTTCACTTAGCTTCCTAGAGACTCCTAATAACCGGGTTTGTGAGGGCTAGACCTGGGGGGTGGTCGAGCTGGGCGGCCACCCGGGCCCCCAAAATGTTAGGGCCCCCACTCAAGTATATATTTAAGTATAGTACTTGGTGATTTAATCAGCCTAAACTAACAATGTTTGCTTTGTTAGTTGATTAGTCCAAATGTGTAAGCCAAGCTACGTTTACGTTCGCGTCTCTACTAAACTAAAGCGCCACTTTTCCTAGTTCTACGATTTCCTCCGTAGATATGTGAAGTAGGTTCCTTTTCCTAGAACACACACAGATCTAAACTAAACTTGATGATATTCGATCTAGATTCTTTTGGCATGGAGGCCACCACAAAAAGAAATATAGACTAGTGAAGTGGAAAATTATTTATCAACTAAAGAAGCTAGGTAGCTTAGGGTGACTAACCTCGTTACAAAGAAAACTTGCTTGCTCAACAAATGGTTGTTCAAGCTTCTAAATGAAGAAGGTACTTGGCAACAAAGAATAAGTGTGATTTCTTCATAATGCTTTCGACCTATTATCAAAGGTTTTCCCATTCGCAAGAGGAGATGCAGAAACTTCTTTCTTCTTGAAATAATCTTGACAAGTTGTACCGGGGTGCCTCTAGTTCTCTAACCACCTTGGAGACGATTCATCGCTTCAGCATGGAGGAGCTGGAGCGCAAGAGAAACAAGCTGAAAGAATCCCAAGATGAGGTGTTGGCGCTTAGCGAATCTCTATCTTCTAAAGATTCTACCATCAAAGATCTTCGTGCCTCGAAGAAGCTTGTGTCACAGGAGTTAGAGGCTGCTCTTCGAGATATCAAGGTCTTAGAGGACGACCGTGAGATCATGAAGGCATGGTGTAACAAGGCAATGGACAAGACAGTCCGGGCTGGCCGCATCTTGATGAAGAGACCCGGTGTCATGGTTCCAGATGATATCATAGCTGATGTCCTTGTCGCATTGGGTACTTCAAGCAAAGCTCTAGCTTATGGTGATCCCGCAGATACTATTCCTCATGAAAATGCTCATGTATAATACTTTGTAATAATCAAAAGCCAAATGTTGGTCGATTAAGTAGGAAGGTGGTTCCTCCCAGATGTTTGTTGACAATTTGAATATGAGTTTCAAAACTTTGTTGATATGGCATGGTGTGCCCTCTTTGTTTTTGTAGTTGAGGACGTGCAATATTGTCTTAAGTTGTTTCTGACTTAAATTGATTGCTCTGTTAGCAGGGTATTGTAGGCACCCTTTGTTTTGTAAGCGTGAGCATGTAGCACCGACTTAAGTTGTTTTCGACTTAAGCTGATTGCTCCGTTAGCAGGGTATAGTAGGCACCCTTTGTTTTGTAAGTGTGAGCATGTAGGGCCGACTTAAGTTTTTTCTGACTTAAGTCGATTGCCCCATTAGCAGGGTATAGTAGGCACCCTTTGTTTTGTAAGTGTGAGCATGGAGCATCGACTTAAGTCGTTTCCGACTTAAATCGATTGCTCCGTTAGCAGGGTATAGTAGGCACCCTTTGTTTTGTAAGCGTGAGCATGTAGCACCGACTTAAGTCGTTTCTGACATAAGCCGATTGCTCCTTGAAAGTTTGTCTATACATGGAGGAACGCAGAAGCTATGTTGAGAATGAGGTCACCAAATTACAAATTGTAGTCTACCACCTAGAGTTTATGGTGCTACTATGGATAGAACTTTCTAAGGTGCTCGATACTCCATGAGTTCCCTACTGGAGTACCATCCATCTGAGTTAGCCAATATGGTCTGGGCCTAGTTACTTCTACAATTATGGAAGGCCCTTCCCATGGTGGTGATAGCTAGTGTCGTCCCTCTCCTAACTATATGCAACGGAGCACCATGTCTCCTTCCATGAATGTCCGGTGTCGTACAACTTTGTCATGGTAGCGCCTTAGGGTTTGTTGATATTTGGTCGACTAAATAACAACGTTCAAACGTTCCTCTTCTAGTGCAACAATTTCATCCAGTCAGGTTGCTTCTGCCTCTACAATGCTTTTGAGGGCTAATCTGGGTGCCTCGAAAGCCAGGTCGGCTGGCAATACTGCCTCTGATCTGTACACCATAAAGAAAGGAGTATTTCCATGTAGGGATCGACTAGGCTGAGTTCGCAAACTCTAGACAACATAATGCAGTTCCCTGATCCATTTCCCTGCGAGCTTTTCATTTTGGTCAAAGACTTTCTTTTTGAGTGTTTCTAATATCATCCCATTTGCTCTCTCCACTTGCCGATTAGCTCTGGGGTGCGCTACTGACGCATATTTGAGCTAGATACATTTCTGATCACAGAAGTCAAAGAATTTTGCACTGATGAAGTTTGATCCCAGGTCTGTGATGATGTTATTGGGTATCCCGAATCTGAAGATGATTTCCTGGATGAACTATACCGCTTTGGCTGAGGTCAGGGTTGCAATCGGCTTGTATTCTATGCATTTTTGTAAATTTGTCGATGGCTACCAGCACATGTGTGTACCCTCCTTGAGCTTTTTTGAATGGCTCGATCATGTCTAGTCCCTAGCATGCAAAGGGCCAGGTGACCGGAATAGTTTGCAGCCGCTGCGCTAACAGGTTGTCACACCCGGATTTAAGGGATAAAGCCGGGTGCATCTCATACATGCGCCAAAGAAGACAATATATATAATAATAGAGTGTATAGAGATAAATGTCACAATATAATCAGAGTACTTATTACATAGCGGAAGTCTTACAAAATAAAGGATAAATATAGATCGAACTAAAGTCCATCCTTGGCGCCAGAAAGTCAACTGGGAGACGCCACCAAGATCGAATCGAACTCCTCGTTGTGTGGCTCCTCTTGAACCACCTGTTCTTCTCCTGTGGGGGTGTGAGACAGCAAGGGTGAGCTCACACATGTTCATCGCTCAACAAGTTGTGGGGAATAACGTGGCATGAACTCACCAAAGGTGGGAGTTCATGTGATGTGTAAAGCTGGTCAACAATAGGGGTTAAAGCTAAGCATTGCTTTTAATATGTTGGTCAAATTTTATTAGCAGTAACTAAATGTAATCGAATACCAAACCATAATAAGAATAATAGAACAAAATTAATAAATAATCCCATGCAATGCAAATGATAAATTGAATTTAAGTTCCATAATTTAATCATGTGAGAGTCCTGAGCTGCTCTTGACTGTGAGCTCGGCTAGTATACCAGTTTTACACTCTGCAGAGGTTGTACTCTTTATCCACAAGTCATGTATCCCATGTCGCCAGGGTTAGCTAGACCCTTAGACACTACCAAGGTGAATGGCTAGGGACCCACTATGAGGCCTTTACAAAGTTCCACTAGCTTCCGAAAACCCGCTACAGTTTATGGGAAGAGCACTTGCAAGAATCCCTCGTTTGACCGCCATCGCAGCAAAATCAACCCGAGAACGTCCCTGCATGCAACTCCCCTACTGCCCTTGCCCCTTTTGGGTAAGGTAGTCTTCCACTAGCTTTCCTAATTAGTCAGCCAAGGGCGTCCCATTCCACCCTTGTGGTGGCACGTGTTTCTCAAGTTAAGCTCCATGTTCCAATTAAAATAATATGATGATCTTGACATGAACATAAATAACATAACAGAATAATTGGAACATGGATATAATGAAATATTAACCCAAAACCATGTAAAGCAGTAGCATAACTACCCAAATGATTTAGGGATAAATAAGGTAAAAAGGATAAACAGACTAGGGTGACCTATTGGGTCCCATCAAAATTAAACCTATGCATGAATAAGTAATATTAAAGAACTTTATTAGGTAATAAATGTGATCAAGGGCACAACTTGTCTAACACTTGAGACTCTAGGTACCAGGATGATTCTTCAGATCCTCGTGACCTCACGCTAGTTGTAGAAATACAAACAAACATGGTATAGACAAAATTAACATCACACCAAACATAAGAATAAATTGTATAATAATAATCTACGCTTTGCTACGAGATCGTGGGTTTGAGAACTACTAAGATCGGAGTTACGATTAAGGAGTTATGATTTTATAGAAGATCCATGTGATTAAAACATTAAACCATATTATAAATTGGTTAGTATAAATCATACGAGAGGTTATTCTATAAATAATTATCTCAACTTTAATCTAAGTCATAAATTGACCATAGATCATATTCTAGTAGATTATAATGATAAGTAGTTTAGCGAGACTAACCAACATAAGTTAAATAAAGATATAATTATAAAAGAACAAGACATGGTATAATAAATGTTGTTATTGCATAGTAAATATTCATATGAAGCTAACGCAACTGGAACGGTTCAATTCGGAGTTATAGATTTTAAGTTATGAATTTCTAAAGATTTTATGTGTTTTATATAAGATTAAATAGGATATAAATTTCAATATGACTTTCATGTCAAAATAGTGGCACTAATTTATAAACAATAATATTATAAAATTATAGAAATTGGAATGGATTGATTTGGACTCCATATGAATTTCCTATGGATTTAACAAATTCTACCAACTATTTTATATTAAAAATGGATTTCTATTTCATTTACCCTGGATTTTCTATCTCCTGGACTGCGCACCAATTTCTGGAAAGGGCAGGGGCTAACATATAAAAATGCCCTAGACTCAGAGCTACAGCCGCATGGACGGCGGGTTGTTTTTGTGAAAACCGAGGGGTTTCTTTGCAAGTTGACGCGCGCGAAGAGGTATGGGTGGATGGTGGTCGCGCGATCTGGTTCCTATGGCTCAGATTAGATTGTTACCTCACCGAATCGGTATGAAATCCTGGCTATCGGATCATGATCTAACGACCTAGGTTTAATGAATCTTGGACTACCCACCGCCATCCGATGTAAATCCAACGGTGCATGATCAATCGGCCGAAATGCTATGTTCAATCTGATCGTGCCCGCTCCTACCTCATCCAACGACTCACGATCCTTCCCCGGATGGGCACCCACCAGATCGAATCTCAGACGCTCGATGCACATCCAACGGTCAGCTTTAATTCCCCCAAATACCCCACTCCCGACCGTCGTTACAGGGCGGCGCCGCCATGATTCCACGGTGGCGCACACACCGGAGTTCCCCCAATCACACACCATTGCCCCGATCCCCAATCCACGAGTCCTACGGCACGTATATGTAACAAGGAATCGACCAAGGGGGTCCTTACCATGTATTACGAAGCAACAAGACCCCGGTGACGACGTGAGGAGGACCCGTCGCGCGACACCAATGCCGATGAGGAATTGCTCACCGCCAGAGCCCCCCCCCCCTCGTCCCCAACGATGCCACAAAAATCACCCCCACGCGCAGGCGACTTCGCTCGATTCCTTCCGGTCTGATTCCAAGGCTCTAATGGTGATGAGGGCGCGGGGCAACTCCGGCGGCTCGACTCTTTCTCTCTTTCAAAAATTGGTTAGCGATAGCGCCCAATCCAAGTCCTATGGGGCACAAAAGGCTAGGGCAGCCGCACTTGTAGTCAGGTGCAGGTGAAATCCCCTACGGACTTCTCACAACCGGAATTCCGTTGCGGCGGCGCGACATTCGTGGCTGCCATGACTGAGCAATGGAGCTCCGGCCAATCGGGGCCCATCGGCCAGGGTGAGTGAGACCCGCGCGCGTCGTTTCGGTCTCTGCGATCGGGCCCGCGCGACGGCGTCTGCGTGGCGAGTACGCGCCCACAGAGGCTGGCATGCGGAAGTGGAATGGGAGTGGGCTGTGGAGAGAAGTTGTGCATGGGCCAAGGCAGCACATGTGAAGGCTGGCGGGATGGAAACGGCCCAAATCCATGTTTGTTTCTTTTCTTTTGTTGTTCTTATTTATGTTTTCATTTCTATTTTAATTCCCACATTCAAAATTTCAAATTCAAATATGATCTTCAGATTCTAATCTAAATGCAACATTCAAAATAACAGCATGAAGGCGGAGTATATATTTTTATAAACTTATATATTTATTTTAATTATTTTGTTTCCTTTGTTTAGTTAAAGGTTCAAAGTATGTTATGCACCATCTTATTAACTTTTTCTTTTTTAGGAAGAATTATTATTCTTGTGTGTGATCAAATCCCAAGTAAATATTCATTACCTTATTTGCAAGAAGTTACTTCACTTAATCCAAAGTGTTATTTTCCATATTCCATATTCAAATTCCTATTTTACTCCCTTCTCCCATTTTATAACCAGAATTTAAATGTTCACTTCAAAACCTCAACACGATATGCATATGCATATGGTAATCTATTTATTTTGCTACTTTATTTTGATTATTATTTATTTCTTTTATTTTATTATTTATTTTTTTCTACCCATTTTAGGTCTTACACAGGTGTTGTTGCTTGGACAAAAATTGGCATGCCTCACATCTTTGGACTAGGTCGGTTGTATCTTTTCTTTATTGTTGGCCAATAAAAGCATGCTTTGAAAGCCTTCCCCACAAGAGTCCTAGATGCTGCATGTACTCCACATTGCCCTACATGAATTTCTTCCAGCAAACGCCTCCCAACGCCTAAATCGATGCATTTTATGAAGACTTCAGCGGCGCCTCTCTTGTACACTACTTCCCTTATGATTGCATAGTGGGACGACTGCCTTGCAATGCGCTTGGCAGCAGCCTTGTCGTCCGGTTATTCTTCATTCTTGATATATCTAATGATCGGCATCGTCCAATCGTTTAGGTCTAGCTCTGCCTGCTCCACTGCCTTGCATTCCTCTGCTGGCCCTAATGTGGTACTTGGTTGTTGTATCTCCTAGATAAAGATGTCTGATGGAGCTTGTGCTCGGCTTGATCCTAACTTAGATAGAGTATCTACTGCTGCATTGTGATCTCTTTCTATGTGGTGGAACTCTAAGCCTTCAAATTTATCTTCAATATTCATGACTGTGACACAGTAGTTTCTCGTAGAATCGGTGGAGCAGTCCTTGTTGACCTGGATGATGACAACTAGGAAATCTCCATATACCATCAATCTCTTGATCCTAAGTGATGTAACAACGTTCAGCCCATGTATCAAGGCTTCGTACTCTACTGCATTGTTGGAAGCTGGAAAGAAAAGTTGCAACACGTACTTGAGCTGATCTCCTCCAGGGGCAATGAAGAGGATTCCATTCCCTGCTCCTTGTAGCTTCAGTGACCCGTCAAAGTACATCTTCTAGACCTCCATTGATTCAGGGTTTTTAGGGATCTACTGCTCAGTCCATTCTGATATAAAGTCCACCAGAGCCTAGGTTTTGAACATTGTGCGGGGTCGAAACTTTATGTCATGAGCTCCAAGTTTGCACGCCCACTTGGTTGTCCTCTCCACTACTTCTCAGTTGCGAGGAATGTTTCCTATCGGGAAACCTATAATCACTATGACTGTCTGGTCCTCGAAATAGTGGTGTAGCTTTCGCGCGGTGAGCAGTACGACATACAATAACTTCTAGACCTAGGGATATCTTATCTTGGAGGGACCAAGGACTTCGCTGATGAAGTATATGTGATGCTGAATTGGATATGCATATCCTTCTTCTACCTGCTCGACTACGAACGTGGTGCTTACCACGTGAGTCATGCATGAGATGTATAGCAGTAAATCTTTAGTCGGTCGATTTGCAATAGCTCGGTAGGGTGGCTTGAGAACCGGTGGGGTGGTCAAGAATATTTTGAGTGCCTCTAGTGATTCTTGAGCCTATGGAGTCCACTAGAATCTATCCACCTTCTTGAGGAGCATATAGAATGGCATTCCTCTTCTGCCAAGCCTTGAGATGAAACGACTTAGTGCTTCCATGCACCCAGTGAGCTTTTGTACCTTCTTTTGTGATCGTGGCGATTCCATCCTCAGAATGGCTTCAATCTTCTTCGAGTTAGCCTTGATCCCTCGATGGCTAATAATGAATCTGAGAAGCTTCCCAGCTGGTACCCCAAATACACATTTCTCCAAGTTAAGCTTCCAGCGGTAGCGCCTCAGGATGTTGAAAACCTACTGGAGATCTTCGATGAAGTTATCTGGGTTCACAGTTTTGATCACCACATCATCAACGTAAGCATCCACACGCTTGCCCCAGTGGTCGGCTAAGCATGTTTGGGTAGCTCGTTGGTAAGTCGCTCCAGCGTTTTTTTAGGCCAAATGGCATGGAGGTATAGCAGAAGGTCCCAAAGGGCATGATGAATGTAATTTTTTCTTGATCCTCCTTTGCTAGACTAATCTGGTGATATCTCGAGTAGCAGTCTAGGAAAGAGAGCATAGAGCAGCCAACAGTAGAGTCAACTACTTGATCTGTTCTAGGGAGCCCAATAGGATCCTTCGAACAATATTTGTTGAGATCAGTATAGTAGACGCACATGCGCTAATCAACTTTATTCTTTTTTAGTACGAGAACAGGATTTGCAAGCCATCCGACTCATATAGCTTCTCTCTTGTTAGGTGTGAAACAACGTAGCTTCTGTCAGATGAGTTTTGCTTGAGGATACCATCAGTTGGTGCTCGGACAGCTCTTTTGGGACTCCGGGCATGTTCGCGGGTTGCCATGCGAATATGTCTCAGTTGTCTTGTAGAAACTGGACGAGCACACTTTCCTATTTGGCAGTGCGTCTAGAACTGATGATTGTTGTCTTGCGCTCGTCGGAGAAACCAAGGTTAGCCCTCTTGGTTTCTTCAATCGGTCACATAGTGGTAGCGATAGATGCTTCGTTTGTGGGGATTGTGAGGTCATCCCCTGTTGGTGTATCGTCACTCGGTGTTGTAGGTGCCATAGAGGGTTCGGCTTGTAAGCGTGTAGGCTAAGCATGTTTGGGTAGCTCGTTGGTAAGTCACTCTAGGTTTTTGAGGCCAAATGGCATGGAGGTATAGCAAAAGGCCCCTAAAGGGCGTGATGAATGTAGTTTTTTCTTGGTCGTCTTTTGCCAGACTGATCTGGTGATATCCCGAGTAGCAGTCTAGGAAGGAGAGCATAGAGCAGCCAGCAGTAGAGTCAACTACCTGATCTATTCTAGAGAGCCCAAAGGGATCCTTCAGGCAATGTTTGTTGAGATCGATATAGTCGATGCACATGCGCTAATCAGCTTTATTCTTTTTTAGTACAAGAACAGGATTTGCAAGACATTCGGCTCGTATAGCTTCTCTCTTGTCAGGTGTGAAACGACATAGCTTCTGCCGGATTAGTTTTGCTTGAGGATATACCTTCAGTTGGTGCTCGGCCAACTCTCTTGGGACTCCGGGCATGTTCGCAGGTTGCCATGCGAATATGTCTTAGTTGTCTTGCAGAAACTAGATGAGCACGCTTTCTATTTGGCAGTGAGCCTAGAACTGATGACTGTTGTCTTGCGCTCGTCGGAGAAACCAAGGTTAGCCCTCTTGGTTTCTTTGCTCGGTCACATAGTGGTAGCGATATATGATTCGTTTGTGGGGATTGTGAGGTCATCCCCGATTGGTGTGTCGTCACTCGGCGCTGTAGGTGCCATAGAGGGTTCGACCGCAAGGGCTGTCTCGATAGCTCCCCAAAAAAATTTTGCAACTCCCTGGAAGTTAGCTCAGACGATGATGATACCCTAGGGTCCAAGCATCTTGAGTATCATGTACGGATAGTGCGGGATGGGCATGAATTTGGTCAGCCCCGACCTCCCAATGATGGCATTGTATCCGCAGTCGAACCGAGCTACATCAAAGCGTAGGAACACGGTCCGGTAGTTGTCTGGAGCGTCGAAGGTGACCGGCATGAAGAGGTGGCCCAATGGGTACTCCCCTTCAGTCGGTACAATGCCGAAGAAAGGAGTATCTCACTGTGGCGGAACCACCCGAATTATTCCAACTTAAGTGTCCAAGTCCCACCTTAGAGGCTAGACCACACTTAAATAGGAATAAAATGCTAGTCCCTCGGATCTGGTTCAACAAGGCCACTAACAGGATCAAGTACCACGTACTCACTCGAAGGTGAGGCATAGAGCCAATACAACAAAGCATAAAACCATACATTAAAGGAGTACTTAAAATTATTACAACATCATCGGAGTTTTGCAAAAGTAGTGATCATTGTTCGGAATGCAGCGGAATATGACTAACGGTAAACAAACGGAGGGATGGGGAAGCCTGGCCCATCACTCCTCATGCTCCTCCCCTACTGAGGTAAGGTCCACTCGACTGTCCAACCCGGTGGCAAGATGGATGGCCAAGTCACTCCAGCAACCATATCCTCCAGAGAACCTGTAGAAATTATGCCACAAGCAAGGCTGAGTATACTAATACTTAGCTAGACTTACCCGGTGTGAGGAGTCTACTCCTCTACCTCTAGACATGCAGCTGTTTGGCTGAGGGGTTTGGTTTGCCAAAAGCACTAGCTGAGTCTAAAAACAAGTTTTAGCTTTTCAAGTTTTAGTAGAATCCTTTAGACTAGATGTGTACCTAGCTAATCATACGTGGTATCAAACATTTTTACCAATCAACATCTTTTGCCAAATCAACACATTTCCACTTGTTACTCAATGTAGCAGCATGGATCAAGCAGTCTCATTAGCTGCGAGAAGCAGACGATTCGAATCGAGTTTTTATCCTTGCAAGGTAAACCTAAACACACGACGTGGCGAGGCACTCCATCCCCACACATATCAACCGTCCCCATCGATTCCCCGTCAACAGATCAGGGCTCACCGCCTTGGCGTACAATGCCTCACTGACCCCGACTGCCATCATGCAGTGACCGCACTTGTACCCACCATACCGGAATGGGAGACCACATCTCAGGTCGCGTGAGGGGTAAAGACTGCGGGCAGGTTCACTCAGGTACTAGGCTTACCGATTTACCATATTTCTCGGTATGTGTTTAGTACGTTCAAACGCTTGACACACGGTACCACACCTTAATCCTTATTCCAATTTCCGTCTTGTAGATAACGCATCCCCATGGATCGTTATCTACAGACCATTATCATTACGATATAAAAATGGGTACAACCAATTCCTGACCACGCGCGAGTGCTAGAAAAATCACTCGACTTCTACCGAGATCCCTAATTAGCAAAGCAGCTACTCGACCTAGCATACAAGTATCCATCTTAAAAGGAATCCTGAATTCATGCAACTAGGGTTTCAGTCAACTCCTACACTTAAGTGCATAGTACAAGCCTACAGACATTAAGTGCAGTAAAATAGCATATAGAACTGGTTATGCATAAAACCAGGGCTTGCCTTCCAAAGCTGGGGCAGGCAGATCCTCAATGGTAGGCTCTGGTGCTGGCTCCTAGGCTACCTCCTGAGCAACTCCTTGCTCCGGAACGAGGATGTACTCTCCGTCAGCGATATTACAATCTATCGAATGCAATGAATAAGATATATGCATAAAAATGATATGGCAAGTTGTAAATGCTATGTAAGGTGAACAATATTAAAATAGTGAGTACAATAGGGGTTTCCTTTGTCGGCCTTAAGGGTTTCATACACTTATTTTAGGGTCTTGAATGAACTTAACATTTTAGTTATCCTTTGGATGTTTTCTTTGGGCCCATGGAGGATTTAATTTGCACACCACTAATTTCCCCCATAATTCTCTTTTTACTTTCTATTGTGCTCCTTATTGAGTGCTTTTGAACTACCATGGCAATTTTAGAATTTTCCAAAAATGTTACAAAAACTACAGTGGGTAAACATTGACTTCTGTGGTTTTATTCTAAAAATTTGAGGTTGAAATTAATTCAGATACTCCTTGTGCAAAAATAACAAAAGTAAGGGTAAAAGGGCACTTTACACTATAGCTCTGATTTAAGTGAAGTTTCTGGACTAAAATTTATTTTTGCTAAGATCCATAGGTGATAATAGGTCTCTGTGCTAAAATTCACAGAAAAAGGCACACTAGATATTTAGTTGTGATTTTCTAAAGTTTTAATGCCAAAAATGTACTTATAACTAACTTGTTATTTGAAAAATGTCAAACAACTGAACTTATATTTTTTTAGATTTCTACTAGCATATTATTAGTTATCCCAAGGATTGGGGTGGGTTCTCCTTAGGATTATTTTTCTAAGATTTTTCTAAGTTTTCATTGATTTCATAAAATAAAATGTGGTGCATTTCTTTTGTACTATCAGAGGGCTCAACAATATTTTCTAGTGAACTATGTTACTAAAGTAAGCTAGCAAAAATGTGGTTGGCCTCTAGTTCTTATTTTAAACTCCCTTTTTCATTTTCTTTAAGTTTGAATCAAAGCAAGTTTTAATGGCAAACCTCTCCCTAATTTGGTGTAGTGAGGGGTTTATTATTTTTCAACAAGATAGTTAGTGGTTAAGTACCTCTCTAATTTTTCTTGACCTCAGTCTAACATTGTAGCTATTTTTCCCTTTTTATTTAGCTTTTGGCCAGTTTACTATTTAAATCAAAACTTTAAAATTTCCTGCAGTACTTAGGGTGTTTGGTATTTTTCTTAAGTAGTTCATATTATTTAGAACCTAGCAAAATTTGTTTGACCAAATTTTGTTGGATAAAACTGGAGCTATGAATTTTACAAGCTCTGTCTGCATTTAAATGAATAATGTTTAAAAGGTTTAATGAAAAACCAGTTTACACCGAGGCCCCTAGGCTTTCCTTTAACTAAGTCTTTAAACCATACCCCTGTGGGACTATTCATCCGAGTCACTGACTATTCAAAAACCCCCCGGCTTCTTTTTTTCAACCGAGCTCCCTCCCCCTAGAAACAGTACCCGCGGAGAGGAAAAAGGGCGGCGCGGTTTACCGACAGCGAGGGAGGTCCGGCGAAGGGTGGGGTTAGGTCCAGGAGGTCCTAGCGGTCACGTCGAGGTGCGACTCATTGACGGTGATGGCCGGAATCGATCTGACCACGTGCGCAGGCGGTCGGGCTCGTCGGCGGCGTGCGCTCCGGCCTGCTCACGGCGATATTGCTCAATTCAGTGGAACAAGAAGCTTCACGGGGTGCTAAGGACGCTACCAGTGCAAGGAATCGATGGAAGACTTACCGTGGAGCTTGGTCCACATGCGCCGGCGGTCGGTTTAAGTCCGGCGACGTTGATCCGGTGTCTCCGGTGAGGTAGAGTTTAATCCCTAGCCCTGGGAGCTTCACCGGGGTCCGTAGAGGCTATCCCGAGGGTCAGACGGGGCAGGGAGTAGCTAGGTTGGCCGGTCCACGGCGGCCGTGGCTCACGCGACCGCTGGCACCTTGCTCACGGGGCAAACTCCGGCGAACTTGAGCTCGAGTTGGGTCAGCGACGCGTGGGTGTGTACGGTCGGGGCCGAGATGACTTTTATAGGCGCGGGCGCGGGCGTGGACGCGGGGTTGGCGCGGCGTGGGACTACGCGCGTGGGCGGAGCGCCGAGGGCGTGCTCTGGCGCGCCAGAACGCGTCGAACACGTGTGCGTTTGTTTCTGCCTTTGTTCAAGCGCCTGCAGGGGGCACAAACGTGTGAATCTCGCAAAGGGTATTGTGCAAGATCTCTTCCTGGCACCTAGGTCTAGCTAGTTTATGTAAGTTTCAATGGGAGATATACCCTAGCTTGTGAGATATGCGGGCGCCAAGTCAAGTCTGTCGGCACTGTTCACCAGTGGCAAAACCGATGTCAAACAATGTCAAACGACCTCGGTTTGAATTCAAATTTTTCAAGGAGGTGCTTTCGGTGATTTGGGTACTTTTTTCTATTTGGTCCAAGTGGTTTTGGTGCCAGCACAAAGGTGAACACCTTTGGTCTTTAGGCTAGGGTGGTTTTGGGATTTAGAAAAATTTTGAAAGGCTCAAGTGTGTTCCCCTCTTGGAGAATTGTTTTAGGGTTTTTGTTGGGCCTTTTTACAATACTTCTCTTGACAAAATTTGTAGGTTTACTAATACACTTCATCTTAGTAAAGGTCCCTTTTTGTGTTTTGATCATTTTCCCACTCTTTCCCCTTTAATCCCATGGTTAGGGTTTAAGGGCTTAAGAAGGATTTAGGGTTTTAGAATCTTGTTTATGGGTGAACATTATCTGAAGGATAAGGTTTTCTTTCTTGTCATGGTTAATGCTTATCTTAACCATGCCTCTAAAACTTTGAGTTCCTTCACTTTCCATTTTAGCATATAGTTTAAGTAGGACACAAATGTGCTTCTTTGGGCAGGGCTTTGGGTAACACCTGGGGTGTTACAGCCCTCCCCCCTTAAAGGAATCTCATCCCAAGATTGGGTAGGGATCCTTTAGTGGGGTACCAAGAAGGTGTGCGTGAGTGTGTTGCAGTTTTCCTTTAATCAAGTTTCTCTAGTTAACTGCTCTTCGAATGTCATTCTCTTTGCAACTTCAGAAGGAAGTCCTTCTAGATTTGTTTTCATATATTACTCTACTCTTATTAACTATGTTTCTTTTATATTTAGATTCAAAGGGCAGGTGGGGTGGGTGTTTTGGGTTACGTACCGATTTCTTTAGGCAGAAAATCGGGGAAGCGAGAATGTAGAAAATCCTCAGTTTCCCACGTAGCCTCTTCTTATGAATGGTTGCTCCACTGAATCTTATACATTTGGATCGACCTTGCTCGAGTTGATCTTTCTTTTTGGTCCAATACCTTGACGGGGTGCTCTTGATAAGACAAGTTTGGTTCTATCTCCAATTCTGGTTCAGGTAGCACTTCCGTGGGTAAGCGGACACACTTCCGTAGCTGAGATACGTGGAACACATCATGAATTGCTGACGTATGAGATGGCAACTTCAATTGGTATGCTACAGGTCCACAAGCCTCTTTGATCTCATAGGGCCCAATATAGCGAGGAGCTAACTTGCCCTTGATTCCAAACCTCTGAACACCTTTGGTGGGTGACACCTTAAGATATACATGATCTCCCACCTCGAACTGTAGAGGCTTCCTCTTATGCCTGGCCTGAGCAGCTTCCAAGTTCTTCTTAATGACTTTGACTTTATTCTCGGCTTCAAGTACTAGGTCAGGCCCAAATATTTCCCTCTCTTCAGCTTGCGACCAATTTAGCGGTGTTCTACACCTTCTCCCATACAAGGCCTCGAACGGGGCCATCTTTAGGCTGGATTGATAGCTATTATTGTAAGAGAATTCAGCCAAGGAAAGGCACTTATCCCAGTTCTTACCATAGTGTAACACACAGGCTCGCAACATGTCCTCAAGAATCTGATTTACTCTTTCCGTCTGGCCGTCAATTTGAGGATGGTATGATGAGCTTCTTATCACATGGGTTCCAAGTGACTCTTGCAGCTGCTCCCAGAAACGTGCTATGAACGGTGCTCCTCTGTCTGACACGATAGTCCTTGGTATTCCATGTAAACACACTATTTGGTCAATATAGATATCTGCATACTTTTTGTTGGGGGCTTGTTCTCAAATGCTAAGAGTTAAGAACAAGGCAACACAGAAAATGTTAAATATTAAGGTCCTTCGTCCTCCACTACATTATATCCCTTCGGGATATAAGGAATTGCGGACGAAGGTTACGAAGGACGCACCTTCGTAAACATAATAACGAGGGACGAAGCATTCATATGAATCATGAGATATAGAATAGTCATTCAAATGTTAACATAGAATCATTTCTATTTTTACTAATATGAATGAATACAAATGACTTCAAATTACAGATGTACCTTCGGTCCTGAGGAAGGCAAGAGTACAAGCGTGATGCGAAGGCAAATGACAGGTTCGCGTGAACAGTACAGAGGTACTGTTCATCTATTTATAGGCACAGGTCGCAGCCTGTGACAAATTACAATTATGCCCCTTACAAAAGTTTACAACATTGACTCAGACCTCTTATGGATAAAAAGGTCATTCTATTTCTATGTCGGTTTGTAACGCCGAAGCTCCATAAAAAGGAACCTTCGGCCATCTTTTGGAGACGACTTCAGCCGAAGTTGCTTCTTCGCGTGGGACCTTCGGCGCACCGAAGCACGACCCCAACAGTAGCCCCTTTCGCGGTGCTAGATCGTTTTTCGTAACGAGCTTGACCCGTGAAAAAAGCCTCTTCAGCTTCGGGAAGCCGAAGGTCCAAAAAACACCTTCCCTGAGCTCGTTGCGGAGAAACGATCCGGCTTCCGAGCGCGTGCCAGGCCCACCTTGCAGAGTTACTGTTTGATCTTTGCGGTCCACTGCACAGCGAGTACAAGTGATCGCCCGTCTGGTGTAAAAATCCTGCCGCTTCGCCTTCTTACCTGCAGCACTATATAAACAAACGGGTAGGTGTGAAGTTACCACAGCATTCATTGCTATTTGCACTGTTTTGCTGCCAAAATTTTCCACCATAGCCGAAGCTTGACTCTCAGAATCGAACGAAGGTCAGTCTCGACGTCTGCTTCGTCAGAAAAGAGAGCTTCGGAGAAAAGAAAAAAGAAAAAAGTTTCTGACTTCCCCAAACTCAGAATTAAATGGCGAGAGTGCGATCTACTGCCAAAGTTGTACGTGAGGGAGACGAAGCCGAAGGTTCGGACACTGTGCCCATCTCCGAAGCGATGCAGCGTTCCGGTCTAGTGACTGCGGAAGAAATGCCTGCTGCTGAAGCAAACCCGAGAACAGCCGAAGGAGAAGAAGAAAACATTGAAGGGACTGACCCCGAAGATGACTACCACATTGCCACGCCCAGCAAGCCCAGTCACCTGGATTTTGGGAAATCAACTGTTTCAAAAGCTGATCTTTCGAAGATGGTGAAAGCAGGTTATTTCAATGAAGATCAGAAGAAGCTACTCCGCTTCGGGGGAGAAGAGACCACCCCGAAGCCAGGAAAGGATGAGATTGTTATCTTCAAGAGCTTTTTAAAGGCTGGGCTGAGATTCCCTCTTCACAATATTATTGCGGAGATACTGAAGAGGTTTGGTATCTACTTTCATCAATTGACTCCTAACGCCATCGTTAGGCTCAATGTTTATATCTGGGCCCTCCGAAGCCAAGCTGTGGAACCGTTTGCCGACAGCTTCTGCCGAGTTCACGAATTACATTATCAAACAAAGGCCAGAAAAGATGGGCTACATGATAATTTCGGTTGCTATAATTTTGCCTACCGGAAAACAACAAAGTGTCCTGTCATCAGCTACCGAAGCAAATGGCCAGCAGGCTGGAAATCTGAGTGGTTTTATGTAAAAGTTGACGAAGACAAAGAAAAATTGGTACAAAGCCCTCTGGATTTAATCTTCGGAGAGACGAGGCCACGATGCCGCATCGGCGATCTAGAAGGTCCCACCTGGGCTGCTCTGGGTGAATTTGAAATTATTTCAGCACATATTGGCACCAGGGATCTAGTTCAGGAGTTCTTGGCATTCAGAGTTTTCCCTACTCTAAAAGAGTGGGAAATGCCGAAGCTAGAGGGAGAGAAGAAGAAGGGGGAGCTTGTCCGGCTGCCCTACCACTTCAAGTTTAAGAAGTACTTTAAAAAACCCTGCAAAGAATGGCTAGACACAGTTGAGGTGATGTGCAACGAAATCCTGGGGAATTACTCCAAAAAAGAGGATCAACTAATGACAGCGGCCTTCGGCGCCCGACCGAAGCGAAGGCTAAACCGAGTGCTTGATGCCCTGGGCTTCGAGTACCCAGACTATGAGCAGTTGAACAAGGGTGCCGAGGGCCACAAAAGAAAAAGAGTGGCCGAAACTCTGACTAAGGATGAAGAACGACCAGCAACAGGGAAGAAAATTCCCAAGAAAAGAAAAATATCAACTCCGAAGCGAAAAATATCCGAAGAAGAGGGGACCCCCACACCACCTTCTACCAGCGACGTGGAGGAAATTTTAAAGGTAATGACTGAACCCATGCCCACGAAGCTAAGTCCATTAGGGCTCCAACTGACGAAGCTTTTTCAAAAGGTGGACGAGCCGGATCAAACGAAGATAAGCAAACCCAAGCGGCAAAGAATTATTGCGGTAACTGAAGTGATCGACAAGACGCCGCCTAGAGCGTCAACTCAGAAAACACCAGCTGTCGAAGGCACCCCAAACGTCGAAGTCGCACCTTCGGAGGTCGCGGCTACCGAAGCCACTACAGCCGAAGACGTGAATTTAGAAACAACTATTGAGGACATTAACAAGATTTTGGAAGACATTGCTGCAGAAGAAGCTGGTGCTACTACTGAAAAAAACATGGCCACAGTGCCTGAGAGAGGAAAAGAAATAGCCGAAGACACTTCGGACGACGAAGCCTACTCTTTCCAGAATTTAATTGGGCAAAAACTGACGAAGGACGAAATAGAAGAACTCAAGGACTATGCCAAATCTTGCGGCTACAAGCCAGGAGCCCTTCTATTTGGAGGCATTGATGACGAAAAATTGGGCTGCATACGAGACCAGACTGGAGCTAAGGTAATCGGTACTCTATCAAAGAGTATCGGTTTTCCGAAGCTAGAGACAGACATCAGCCGCTACCGACGACAACACATCGTCGGCAGCTTATTTTACTCCAATTTCAAGGTAAACAACCTTTTCTCTGGTTTTTATTGCTGTTAATAATGAAAATGTTACCAACGTAAATTTTTCTGTGCAGAGCATGCTACTGAGCAAAGCTCTGAAGATGCAGCAAGATCTGGAAGACAGAAAACACGAAGCTATAATTGAAAACTTAGAAAACAAGATAAAAGAACAATCTGCCATCATTGAAAAGAAAGACTTCGAGCTGCAATCGACCGAAGGCTTGCTGGCTGAGACTGAGGCTAAAGTAGCAGAGTTGAACTCGAAGCTTATCAGTCAATCAAAACAATTCGATCAGGAGAAGCTAGAGCTTAATTCGAAGCTTGAAGCCGAAGTCCAGACCAGCTCAGAGTTGAAGAAATCTTTAGCAAGCCTTCAAGACAAATGCTTAAAATTTAGCAACAATTGTATTGGTCGATTAAAAAAGATATTTTACTCTGTTGGAGCCAGCAGCGGGAAATTTAACCCTTCAGCGGAAAATTTACCACAGGCCTTCGATCATATTGAAGCCGAAATTGAAGAACTTGACGAAGTTATAGCCGGGCACGGCGACTTCTGTGCCTGGGTAGCTTCTCGGGGTACCGCTGCTGCATTCCTGAAAGCCGGCTGCGAACATGGAAAAATAGTCAACAGGCCCAACTTCACCCTATCTCCATCAATCCTAGATGATATACCTGACCTCGCCCGAAGCATCTCAAATAGATTTGTAAAAATGATATGGACAAAAGGCGGGCGGGAGAAGGCTGGAGACGAAGCCCGAAGTCATCTTGAACCAGTAAGAAATGATACTTCGTACTTACCTTTTCCTTTGCACTTGATTTTTACTCACGATTCCTTGATTTATGTAGGATGATGAAGGTGAAGATGATGCCTAAGATATGTCGCCGAAGCTGTCGCCGAAGCTGAAGCTTAATGAAGATCAGTAGAAGTATACTATAGAAAAACTCAGGATAATTTTGTAACAACTCTTGTAAATACAATTAGATTGTTCTCAAGGAACTTTGTACATACCTTGTAATATATTCTTACCCTTCGGTTGATGCGCTTTGATGTGGACGAAATCAGTTTTTTGAGCCGAAGGCGAAAAAACACCTTCCCTTCTTTTCGTACACAACGAAGCATAAAAGCAATTCTTCTTTTTACCGAGCAACGAAGCTTTTCTCTTTTGTATACAACAAAGCATAACGAATCATAAAAAACCACTTCTCCGAAACTTTTCTTTTACACAACGATTCATAAAAAACCAATTCTCCCTTCTGCCGAAGCAACCACTTTGGTTCACAAATGCTATGAATGAATGCTTATGCATGCAAATGTTATGATGTAATGTAATGCGCGAATGAATGTCCGAAGCATATGTCCGAAGCCACATTGTCAGCCATTACTTCCTTAGAAATAACCACACATTAGCTCTGCATTCCCTTAGGAACGACTTTGGAGCCTCTTCGCCTTTTACTTAGGCAGTATCAGCGTTGACTTTTCGCTGTAAGCTCTGCATCCCCTTAGGGACGTCTTTGGAGCTTCTTCGCCTTTTACTTAGGCGGTATAAGCTCTGCATTCCCTTAGGAACGTCTTTGGAGCTTCTTCGCCTTTTACTTTCGGCGGAACCAGCGTTGACTTTTCGCTGTGAGCTCTGCATCCCCTTAGGGACGTCTTCGGAGCTTTTTCTCTTTTTCAGTTTCGGCACTCGATGGTGCGCTCTCAGCTTTTACATTTACATTCTTTGGGGGATTTTGCTCTTATAAAACTAAAAAGGAAAATTACATATGATGGCCCCATTAAAAACCTTTCTCCCCCTTTAGAAAGGAAAAGGGTGCCATGAAAAAGAAAAGAAAAAACATACAAAATTACATCGAGTTATACATAAAACCGCCGAAGCTCATCCGCATTCCAAGATCTTGGAATTTCATTGCCATCCCTGTCCTTCAGTCTGTACGAACCAGGCCTTGACGAAGATGCTACTAAGAAAGGCCCTTCCCATTTCAGTTGCAACTTGCCCACTGTATCTGGGTTGGCCACTCTCCGAAGCACCAAGTGTCCTGGCTCAATATTTTTTAGCCGGACCTTTCTATCTCGCCATTTTACTGTTTCGGCCTGGTATTTATTGATATTCTCCACGGCTTGGAGCCTGATCCCCTCTAAGGCATCTTTTTCCACGAGACAAGTATCTTCGGAACCTGATTCTGCCGAAGCTACCACTCTTATTGATCCAGCTTTGGCTTCTTCCGGGGTTATTGCTTCGTCACCAAATAGCAACTTAAATGGGGTAAAGCCTGTAGACCTTGATGTTGTTGTATTGTGGCTCCACACCACTTTGGTCAACTGATCTGGCCACTTTCCCCTTGGTTGATTAAAGATTAGCTTCATTATTCCTGTCATTATGATGCCATTGGCCCTTTCAACAAGCCCATTCGACTCCGGATGCCTAACTGATGCAAAATGGATCTTCGTACCAATTTGATCACAGAAATTTCTGAAATCTTCGGAGTCGAACTGTGTTCCATTATCTACAGTGATGGCCTTCGGCACTCCGAAGCGACAGACAATATTCTGCCAGAAAAATTTTTGGACAGTGG
The DNA here is from genome assembly GCA_029449295.1 of Zea luxurians. Taxonomy (NCBI): domain Eukaryota; kingdom Viridiplantae; phylum Streptophyta; class Magnoliopsida; order Poales; family Poaceae; genus Zea; species Zea luxurians. The sequence goes on along the minus strand of JAOPSE010000021.1, from coordinate 63,809,995 downwards.
CCGAAGTTATTGTGGCTAATGGCTTTGCCTCAATCCACTTGGAAAAATACTCCACAGCCACTATAACATATTTCAGATTGCCTTGAGCCGGTGGTAATGGACCCAGCAAGTCGAGGCCCCACCTTTGCAATGGCCAGATGGGTTGTATCAGCTGTGTCAAAGACAAAGGTTGCCTTTGATCTCTTGCACATTTTTGACAACCTTCGCACTTTTGAACTAACTCCGCTGCATCCGAAGCTGCCTTCGGCCAATAAAATCCTTGGCGGAACACTTTTCCAAGTAACGGCCTGGATCCGATGTGGGATCCGCACAGGCCTGCATGTATCTCCTTCATCAACTCTATACCTTCGGCCCTGGACAAGCACTTGAGCAGCGGGGCACAAACTCCATGCTTGTATAACTCCCCTTCTATCACGACATAGGGACGAGCTCTTGCCTCTATCCTTTTATTATAAGCTTCGTCATCTGATAGAAAGTTTCCCTGAAGGTAAGAGATTATTTCAGTTCTCCAATCTTCACTGTAGACAGGAGAAATGTTAAGGACTGCTCTTTCAAGTAGCTCCACTGAAGGTGCCTTTATTGTTTCGAAGAACACATCCGAAGGTAGCGGCAGCCCCTGTGCTGCAGACTTGGCTAACAAATCAGCATGCTCATTCTGTCCTCGAGGGATATTCTTAACAGAAAACCCTTCGAAGGAAGCTTCGATCCTTCGGACCGTGTCTAGGTATCTTTCAAGCTTCGGGTCTTTAGCCTTGCAACTTTTGTCAATATGACCCGAAACAACCTGGGAATCAGTTTTAAGAATCGCCCTTCTGATTCCCATTGCCTTTAGTTTCCGAAGACCCAGGAGCAGAGCTTCGTACTCAGTGATATTATTTGTGCAGCTGAAGTCAAGTCTTGCTGCATAGCAAGTTTTAACCTTGGACGGAGAGACCAACACAGCAGCTGCACCTGCTCCGAAGGTTCCCCAAGAGCCATCACAAAACACTGTCCATACTTCGGCATCTTTATTCGCTTCTTCGTCCTGAGCCCCTGGCGTCCAGTCGGCAATGAAATCTGCCAATGCTTGAGACTGAATTGAGGATCTGTGCACATAATCAATGTAAAATTCATTGAGCTCTGCAGCCCATTTTCCAATCCGGCCAGTAGCTTCTCTATTTCTCATGATATCCTTCAACGGTTGCGAAGAAGGAACAATAATATTGTATGCCTGGAAATAATGCCGAAGCTTCCTGGATACCATTAAAACGGCATACAACACCTTCTCCAGCTCTGTATAATTTTTCTTTGAGACACTGAGGACCTCAGATACAAAATATACTGGGACTTGCTTCTTGACCTGTCCATCAGACTTCTCCTGGACAAGTGCCGCACTTACTGCTGAGTGCGAAGCTGCCACATACAACAACAGAGGAGCCCCTGGCGTTGGTGGAGTTAATGTTGTGAGATCTATTAAGTATTGCTTCAGCTCTTCGAAGGCTTTTTGTTGACTTGGGCCCCATTGAAAGACTTCAGCTGACTTCAGCACCTCGAAGAATGGTAAGTTCCTTTCTGCTGATCTGGATATAAATCTGTTGAGAGATGCCAGCCTTCCTGTCAATCTTTGGGCACCCTTTCTTGTGGTTGGTGGCTCCATTCGAAGTATAGCTTCGATTTTATTTGGGTTAGCTTCGATTCCCTTTGTTGAAACCAAGCATCCAAGAAATTTACCCTTCTTCACTCCGAAGACACATTTTTCTGGATTCAGCTTCAGACCAGCTTGTCTGAAGCTGGCGAAGGTCTCCTGCAGATCAGCAATATGATTTTCTTGCTTCGTGCTTTTTACGATGATGTCATCGACATAAGTCAACACATTTCTGCCTATCTGAGATTGGAGAACCTTCGCAGTCATTCTGCTGAAACTCCCTCCAGCATTCTTGAGCCCCTCAGGCATCCGAAGATAGCAATATGTACCACTTGGGGTTATGAAGCTAGTCTTCGGCTCATCTTCCTTCTTCATCCAGATTTGATGATAGCCTGAGTAGCAGTCCAGGAGACTCATGAGCTCTGAAGAAGCTGCTGCATCAACTAAAGAGTCTATCCTTGGCAGCGGGAATTCATCCTTCGGACAAGCCTTGTTGAGATCTGTGAAATCAATACACATTCTCCACTTGCCATTGGCCTTCTTCACCATAACAGTGTTAGCTAGCCACTCTGGGTACTTCACTTCTCTGATAACTCCTGCACTGAGGAGTCTTTTCACTTCATTGCGAGCCCCTTCGGCCTTGTCATCAGACATTTTCCGAAGCCTCTGCTTTCGGGGTCTGAAGGATGGGTCAACATTAAGCGAATGTTCAATAACATCCCGATTTACTCCACAGAGATCATTAGCTGACCATGCAAAGACATCTTTGTTGTTGAATAAAAACCTTATCAAGGTTTTCTCCTGGTCTTCAGATAGTTGCGAGCCCAACAGCACCTTCTGCTCTGCTATGTCTTCACACAATAACATGGGCTTCGGCTGATCTGCTGAAGCTGCCTTCTCCCTCCTGAATTTGTACTATTCACAAGCTTCAGCTCCATCTATGTTATGGATTGCCTTGGAGTCAGTCCAGCTTCCTTCGGCCCTTCTAGCAGCTTCCTGGCTTCCATGAATAGCAATAGGTCCTTGGTCCGAAGGTATCTTCATGCAGAGATAAGCTGGGTGAAGAATTGCCTCGAAAGCATTAAGAGTTCCGCGACCAATGATAGCATTGTAAGGATACTCCATGTCAACAATATCAAACACAATTTGCTCAGTCCTTGTGTTGTTAACAAATCCGAAGGTTACCGGCATGGTAATCTTCCCAAGTGCCACAATCTGCCGCCCTCCGAAGCCACAAAGAGGGTGCGTAGCATCATGAATCTTGTCTTCGGGCTCTTGCATTTGTCTGAAGGCTTTAGCAAATATAATGTCAGCTGCACTGCCTGTATCAACTAGGACATTGTGGACCAGAAATCCTTTGATCACACAAGAGATAACCATGGCATCATTGTGAGGATAATCCTTAAGCTGAAGGTCTTCCTGAGAGAAAGTAATTGGAATGTGGGACCATTTTGACTTGATGAAGGGTCCCTGCACTCCAACATGCTGCACCCTTCTCTGAGCCTCCTTCTTCTGCTTCTTGTTAGCCGGCTCTGAGCAAGAACCGCCTGTTATCGGGAGCACCAGCTTCGAAGCCGAAGCAGCTCCAGCTTGATTGTTGAACGAAGCCATCAGCTCAGAAAAGTGGAAGTGAGTTCACCGGAGGTGGGCGCCAATGTTGGGGGCTTGTTCTCAAATGCTAAGAGTTAAGAACAAGGCAACACAGAAAATGTTAAATATTAAGGTCCTTCGTCCTCCACTACATTATATCCCTTCGGGATATAAGGAATTGCGGACGAAGGTTACGAAGGACGCACCTTCGTAAACATAATAACGAGGGACGAAGCATTCATATGAATCATGAGATATAGAATAGTCATTCAAATGTTAACATAGAATCATTTCTATTTTTACTAATATGAATGAATACAAATGACTTCAAATTACAGATGTACCTTCGGTCCTGAGGAAGGCAAGAGTACAAGCGTGATGCGAAGGCAAATGACAGGTTCGCGTGAACAGTACAGAGGTACTGTTCATCTATTTATAGGCACAGGTCGCAGCCTGTGACAAATTACAATTATGCCCCTTACAAAAGTTTACAACATTGACTCAGACCTCTTATGGATAAAAAGGTCATTCTATTTCTATGTCGGTTTGTAACGCCGAAGCTCCATAAAAAGGAACCTTCGGCCATCTTTTGGAGACGACTTCAGCCGAAGTTGCTTCTTCGCGTGGGACCTTCGGCGCACCGAAGCACGACCCCAACAGTAGCCCCTTTCGCGGTGCTAGATCGTTTTTCGTAACGAGCTTGACCCGTGAAAAAAGCCTCTTCAGCTTCGGGAAGCCGAAGGTCCAAAAAACACCTTCCCTGAGCTCGTTGCGGAGAAACGATCCGGCTTCCGAGCGCGTGCCAGGCCCACCTTGCAGAGTTACTGTTTGATCTTTGCGGTCCACTGCACAGCGAGTACAAGTGATCGCCCGTCTGGTGTAAAAATCCTGCCGCTTCGCCTTCTTACCTGCAGCACTATATAAACAAACGGGTAGGTGTGAAGTTACCACAGCATTCATTGCTATTTGCACTAGTTTTGCTGCCAAAATTTTCCACCATAGCCGAAGCTTGACTCTCAGAATCGAACGAAGGTCAGTCTCGACGTCTGCTTCGTCAGAAAAGAGAGCTTCGGAGAAAAGAAAAAAGAAAAAAGTTTCTGACTTCCCCAAACTCAGAATTAAATGGCGAGAGTGCGATCTACTGCCAAAGTTGTACGTGAGGGAGACGAAGCCGAAGGTTCGGACACTGTGCCCATCTCCGAAGCGATGCAGCGTTCCGGTCTAGTGACTGTGGAAGAAATGCCTGCTGCTGAAGCAAACCCGAGAACAGCCGAAGGAGAAGAAGAAAACATTGAAGGGACTGACCCCGAAGATGACTACCACATTGCCATGCCCAGCAAGCCCAGTCACCTGGATTTTGGGAAATCAACTGTTTCAAAAGCTGATCTTTCAAAGATGGTGAAAGCAGGTTATTTCAATGAAGATCAGAAGAAGCTACTCCGCTTCGGGGGAGAAGAGACCACCCCGAAGCCAGGAAAGGATGAGATTGTTATCTTCAAGAGCTTTTTAAAGGCTGGGCTGAGATTCCCTCTTCACAATATTATTGCGGAGATACTGAAGAGGTTTGGTATCTACTTTCATCAATTGACTCCTAACGCCATCGTTAGGCTCAATGTTTATATCTGGGCCCTCCGAAGCCAAGCTGTGGAACCGTTTGCCGACAGCTTCTGCCGAGTTCACGAATTACATTATCAAACAAAGGCCAGAAAAGATGGGCTACATGATAATTTCGGTTGCTATAATTTTGCCTACCGGAAAACAACAAAGTGTCCTGTCATCAGCTACCGAAGCAAATGGCCAGCAGGCTGGAAATCTGAGTGGTTTTATGTAAAAGTTGACAAAGACAAAGAAAAATTGGTACAAAGCCCTCTGGATTTAATCTTCGGAGAGACGAGGCCACGATGCCGCATCGGCGATCTAGAAGGTCCCACCTGGGCTGCTCTGGGTGAATTTGAAATTATTTCAGCACATATTGGCACCAGGGATCTAGTTCAGGAGTTCTTGGCATTCAGAGTTTTCCCTACTCTAAAAGAGTGGGAAATGCCGAAGCTGGAGGGAGAGAAGAAGAAGGGGGAGCTTGTCCGGCTGCCCTACCACTTCAAGTTTAAGAAGTACTTTAAAAAACCCTGCAAAGAATGGCTAGACACAGTTGAGGTGATGTGCAACGAAATCCTGGGGAATTACTCCAAAAAAGAGGATCAACTAATGACAGCGGCCTTCGGCGCCCGACCGAAGCGAAGGCTAAACCGAGTGCTTGATGCCCTGGGCTTCGAGTACCCAGACTATGAGCAGTTGAACAAGGGTGGCGAGGGCCACAAAAGAAAAAGAGTGGCCGAAACTCTGACTAAGGATGAAGAACGACCAGCAACAGGGAAGAAAATTCCCAAGAAAAGAAAAATATCAACTCCGAAGCGAAAAATATCCGAAGAAGAGGGGACCCCCACACCACCTTCTACCAGCGACGTGGAGGAAATTTTAAAGGTAATGACTGAACCCATGCCCACGAAGCTAAGTCCATTAGGGCTCCAACTGACGAAGCTTTTTCAAAAGGTGGACGAGCCGGATCAAACGAAGATAAGCAAACCCAAGCGGCAAAGAATTATTGCGGTAACTGAAGTGATCGACAAGACGCCGCCTAGAGCGTCAACTCAGAAAACACCAGCTGTCGAAGGCACCCCAAACGTCGAAGTCGCACCTTCGGAGGTCGCGGCTACCGAAGCCACTACAGCCGAAGACGTGAATTTAGAAACAACTATTGAGGACATTAACAAGATTTTGGAAGACATTGCTGCAGAAGAAGCTGGTGCTACTACTGAAAAAAACATGGCCACAGTGCCTGAGAGAGGAAAAGAAATAGCCGAAGACACTTCGGACGACGAAGCCTACTCTTTCCAGAATTTAATTGGGCAAAAACTGACGAAGGACGAAATAGAAGAACTCAAGGACTATGCCAAATCTTGCGGCTACAAGCCAGGAGCCCTTCTATTTGGAGGCATTGATGACGAAAAATTGGGCTGCATACGAGACCAGACTGGAGCTAAGGTAATCGGTACTCTATCAAAGAGTATCGGTTTTCCGAAGCTAGAGACAGACATCAGCCGCTACCGACGACAACACATCGTCGGCAGCTTATTTTACTCCAATTTCAAGGTAAACAACCTTTTCTCTGGTTTTTATTGCTGTTAATAATGAAAATGTTACCAACGTAAATTTTTCTGTGCAGAGCATGCTACTGAGCAAAGCTCTGAAGATGCAGCAAGATCTGGAAGACAGAAAACACGAAGCTATAATTGAAAACTTAGAAAACAAGATAAAAGAACAATCTGCCATCATTGAAAAGAAAGACTTCGAGCTGCAATCGACCGAAGGCTTGCTGGCTGAGACTGAGGCTAAAGTAGCAGAGTTGAACTCGAAGCTTATCAGTCAATCAAAACAATTCGATCAGGAGAAGCTAGAGCTTAATTCGAAGCTTGAAGCCGAAGTCCAGACCAGCTCAGAGTTGAAGAAATCTTTAGCAAGCCTTCAAGACAAATGCTTAAAATTTAGCAACAATTGTATTGGTCGATTAAAAAAGATATTTTACTCTGTTGGAGCCAGCAGCGGGAAATTTAACCCTTCAGCGGAAAATTTACCACAGGCCTTCGATCATATTGAAGCCGAAATTGAAGAACTTGACGAAGTTATAGCCGGGCACGGCGACTTCTGTGCCTGGGTAGCTTCTCGGGGTACCGCTGCTGCATTCCTGAAAGCCGGCTGCGAACATGGAAAAATAGTCAACAGGCCCAACTTCACCCTATCTCCATCAATCCTAGATGATATACCTGACCTCGCCCGAAGCATCTCAAATAGATTTGTAAAAATGATATGGACAAAAGGCGGGCGGGAGAAGGCTGGAGACGAAGCCCGAAGTCATCTTGAACCAGTAAGAAATGATACTTCGTACTTACCTTTTCCTTTGCACTTGATTTTTACTCACGATTCCTTGATTTATGTAGGATGATGAAGGTGAAGATGATGCCTAAGATATGTCGCCGAAGCTGTCGCCGAAGCTGAAGCTTAATGAAGATCAGTAGAAGTATACTATAGAAAAACTCAGGATAATTTTGTAACAACTCTTGTAAATACAATTAGATTGTTCTCAAGGAACTTTGTACATACCTTGTAATATATTCTTACCCTTCGGTTGATGCGCTTTGATGTGGACGAAATCAGTTTTTTGAGCCGAAGGCGAAAAAACACCTTCCCTTCTTTTCGTACACAACGAAGCATAAAAGCAATTCTTCTTTTTACCGAGCAACGAAGCTTTTCTCTTTTGTATACAACAAAGCATAACGAATCATAAAAAATCACTTCTCCGAAACTTTTCTTTTACACAACGATTCATAAAAAACCAATTCTCCCTTCTGCCGAAGCAACCACTTTGGTTCACAAATGCTATGAATGAATGCTTATGCATGCAAATGTTATGATGTAATGTAATGCGCGAATGAATGTCCGAAGCATATGTCCGAAGCCACATTGTCAGCCATTACTTCCTTAGAAATAACCACACATTAGCTCTGCATTCCCTTAGGAACGACTTTGGAGCCTCTTCGCCTTTTACTTAGGCAGTATCAGCGTTGACTTTTCGCTGTAAGCTCTGCATCCCCTTAGGGACGTCTTTGGAGCTTCTTCGCCTTTTACTTAGGCGGTATAAGCTCTGCATTCCCTTAGGAACGTCTTTGGAGCTTCTTCGCCTTTTACTTTCGGCGGAACCAGCGTTGACTTTTCGCTGTGAGCTCTGCATCCCCTTAGGGACGTCTTCGGAGCTTTTTCTCTTTTTCAGTTTCGGCACTCGATGGTGCGCTCTCAGCTTTTACATTTACATTCTTTGGGGGATTTTGCTCTTATAAAACTAAAAAGGAAAATTACATATGATGGCCCCATTAAAAACCTTTCTCCCCCTTTAGAAAGGAAAAGGGTGCCATGAAAAAGAAAAGAAAAAACATACAAAATTACATCGAGTTATACATAAAACCGCCGAAGCTCATCCGCATTCCAAGATCTTGGAATTTCATTGCCATCCCTGTCCTTCAGTCTGTACGAACCAGGCCTTGACGAAGATGCTACTAAGAAAGGCCCTTCCCATTTCAGTTGCAACTTGCCCACTGTATCTGGGTTGGCCACTCTCCGAAGCACCAAGTGTCCTGGCTCAATATTTTTTAGCCGGACCTTTCTATCTCGCCATTTTACTGTTTCGGCCTGGTATTTATTGATATTCTCCACGGCTTGGAGCCTGATCCCCTCTAAGGCATCTTTTTCCACGAGACAAGTATCTTCGGAACCTGATTCTGCCGAAGCTACCACTCTTATTGATCCAGCTTTGGCTTCTTCCGGGGTTATTGCTTCGTCACCAAATAGCAACTTAAATGGGGTAAAGCCTGTAGACCTTGATGTTGTTGTATTGTGGCTCCACACCACTTTGGTCAACTGATCTGGCCACTTTCCCCTTGGTTGATTAAAGATTAGCTTCATTATTCCTGTCATTATGATGCCATTGGCCCTTTCAACAAGCCCATTCGACTCCGGATGCCTAACTGATGCAAAATGGATCTTCGTACCAATTTGATCACAGAAATTTCTGAAATCTTCGGAGTCGAACTGTGTTCCATTATCTACAGTGATGGCCTTCGGCACTCCGAAGCGACAGACAATATTCTGCCAGAAAAATTTTTGGACAGTGGCCGAAGTTATTGTGGCTAATGGCTTTGCCTCAATCCACTTGGAAAAATACTCCACAGCCACTATAACATATTTCAGATTGCCTTGAGCCGGTGGTAATGGACCCAGCAAGTCGAGGCCCCACCTTTGCAATGGCCAGATGGGTTGTATCAGCTGTGTCAAAGACGAAGGTTGCCTTTGATCTCTTGCACATTTTTGACAACCTTCGCACTTTTGAACTAACTCCGCTGCATCCGAAGCTGCCTTCGGCCAATAAAATCCTTGGCGGAACACTTTTCCAAGTAACGGCCTGGATCCGATGTGGGATCCGCACAGGCCTGCATGTATCTCCTTCATCAACTCTATACCTTCGGCCCTGGACAAGCACTTGAGCAGCGGGGCACAAACTCCATGCTTGTATAACTCCCCTTCTATCACGACATAGGGACGAGCTCTTGCCTCTATCCTTTTATTATAAGCTTCGTCATCTGATAGAAAGTTTCCCTGAAGGTAAGAGATTATTTCAGTTCTCCAATCTTCACTGTAGACAGGAGAAATGTTAAGGACTGCTCTTTCAAGTAGCTCCACTGAAGGTGCCTTTATTGTTTCGAAGAACACATCCGAAGGTAGCGGCAGCCCCTGTGCTGCAGACTTGGCTAACAAATCAGCATGCTCATTCTGTCCTCGAGGGATATTCTTAACAGAAAACCCTTCGAAGGAAGCTTCGATCCTTCGGACCGTGTCTAGGTATCTTTCAAGCTTCGGGTCTTTAGCCTTGCAACTTTTGTCAATATGACTCGAAACAACCTGGGAATCAGTTTTAAGAATCGCCCTTCTGATTCCCATTGCCTTTAGTTTCCGAAGACCCAGGAGCAGAGCTTCGTACTCAGTGATATTATTTGTGCAGCTGAAGTCAAGTCTTGCTGCATAGCAAGTTTTAACCTTGGACGGAGAGACCAACACAGCAGCTGCACCTGCTCCGAAGGTTCCCCAAGAGCCATCACAAAACACTGTCCATACTTCGGCATCTTTATTCGCTTCTTCGTCCTGAGCCCCTGGCGTCCAGTCGGCAATGAAATCTGCCAATGCTTGAGACTGAATTGAGGATCTGTGCACATAATCAATGTAAAATTCATTGAGCTCTGCAGCCCATTTTCCAATCCGGCCAGTAGCTTCTCTATTTCTCATGATATCCTTCAACGGTTGCGAAGAAGGAACAATAATATTGTATGCCTGGAAATAATGCCGAAGCTTCCTGGATACCATTAAAACGGCATACAACACCTTCTCCAGCTCTGTATAATTTTTCTTTGAGACACTGAGGACCTCAGATACAAAATATACTGGGACTTGCTTCTTGACCTGTCCATCAGACTTCTCCTGGACAAGTGCCGCACTTACTGCTGAGTGCGAAGCTGCCACATACAACAACAGAGGAGCCCCTGGCGTTGGTGGAGTTAATGTTGTGAGATCTATTAAGTATTGCTTCAGCTCTTCGAAGGCTTTTTGTTGACTTGGGCCCCATTGAAAGACTTCAGCTGACTTCAGCACCTCGAAGAATGGTAAGTTCCTTTCTGCTGATCTGGATATAAATCTGTTGAGAGATGCCAGCCTTCCTATCAATCTTTGGGCACCCTTTCTTGTGGTTGGTGGCTCCATTCGAAGTATAGCTTCGATTTTATTTGGGTTAGCTTCGATTCCCTTTGTTGAAACCAAGCATCCAAGAAATTTACCCTTCTTCACTCCGAAGACACATTTTTCTGGATTCAGCTTCAGACCAGCTTGTCTGAAGCTGGCGAAGGTCTCCTGCAGATCAGCAATATGATTTTCTTGCTTCGTGCTTTTTACGATGATGTCATCGACATAAGTCAACACATTTCTGCCTATCTGAGATTGGAGAACCTTCGCAGTCATTCTGCTGAAACTCCCTCCAGCATTCTTGAGCCCCTCAGGCATCCGAAGATAGCAATATGTACCACTTGGGGTTATGAAGCTAGTCTTCGGCTCATCTTCCTTCTTCATCCAGATTTGATGATAGCCTGAGTAGCAGTCCAGGAGACTCATGAGCTCTGAAGAAGCTGCTGCATCAACTAAAGAGTCTATCCTTGGCAGCGGGAATTCATCCTTCGGACAAGCCTTGTTGAGATCTGTGAAATCAATACACATTCTCCACTTGCCATTGGCCTTCTTCACCATAACAGTGTTAGCTAGCCACTCTGGGTACTTCACTTCTCTGATAACTCCTGCACTGAGGAGTCTTTTCACTTCATTGCGAGCCCCTTCGGCCTTGTCATCAGACATTTTCCGAAGCCTCTGCTTTCGGGGTCTGAAGGATGGGTCAACATTAAGCGAATGTTCAATAACATCCCGATTTACTCCACAGAGATCATTAGCTGACCATGCAAAGACATCTTTGTTGTTGAATAAAAACCTTATCAAGGTTTTCTCCTGGTCTTCAGATAGTTGCGAGCCCAACAGCACCTTCTGCTCTGCTATGTCTTCACACAATAACATGGGCTTCGGCTGATCTGCTGAAGCTGCCTTCTCCCTCCTGAATTTGTACTGTTCACAAGCTTCAGCTCCATCTATGTTATGGATTGCCTTGGAGTCAGTCCAGCTTCCTTCGGCCCTTCTAGCAGCTTCCTGGCTTCCATGAATAGCAATAGGTCCTTGGTCCGAAGGTATCTTCATGCAGAGATAAGCTGGGTGAAGAATTGCCTCGAAAGCATTAAGAGTTCCGCGACCAATGATAGCATTGTAAGGATACTCCATGTCAACAATATCAAACACAATTTGCTCAGTCCTTGTGTTGTTAACAAATCCGAAGGTTACCGGCATGGTAATCTTCCCAAGTGCCACAATCTGCCGCCCTCCGAAGCCACAAAGAGGGTGCGTAGCATCATGAATCTTGTCTTCGGGCTCTTGCATTTGTCTGAAGGCTTTAGCAAATATAATGTCAGCTGCACTGCCTGTATCAACTAGGACATTGTGGACCAGAAATCCTTTGATCACACAAGAGATAACCATGGCATCATTGTGAGGATAATCCTTAAGCTGAAGGTCTTCCTGAGAGAAAGTAATTGGAATGTGGGACCATTTTGACTTGATGAAGGGTCCCTGCACTCCAACATGCTGCACCCTTCTCTGAGCCTCCTTCTTCTGCTTCTTGTTAGCCGGCTCTGAGCAAGAACCGCCTGTTATCGGGAGCACCAGCTTCGAAGCCGAAGCAGCTCCAGCTTGATTGTTGAACGAAGCCATCAGCTCAGAAAAGTGGAAGTGAGTTCACCGGAGGTGGGCGCCAATGTTGGGGGCTTGTTCTCAAATGCTAAGAGTTAAGAACAAGGCAACACAGAAAATGTTAAATATTAAGGTCCTTCGTCCTCCACTACATTATATCCCTTCGGGATATAAGGAATTGCGGACGAAGGTTACGAAGGACGCACCTTCGTAAACATAATAACGAGGGACGAAGCATTCATATGAATCATGAGATATAGAATAGTCATTCAAATGTTAACATAGAATCATTTCTATTTTTACTAATATGAATGAATACAAATGACTTCAAATTACAGATGTACCTTCGGTCCTGAGGAAGGCAAGAGTACAAGCGTGATGCGAAGGCAAATGACAGGTTCGCGTGAACAGTACAGAGGTACTGTTCATCTATTTATAGGCACAGGTCGCAGCCTGTGACAAATTACAATTATGCCCCTTACAAAAGTTTACAACATTGACTCAGACCTCTTATGGATAAAAAGGTCATTCTATTTCTATGTCGGTTTGTAACGCCGAAGCTCCATAAAAAGGAACCTTCGGCCATCTTTTGGAGACGACTTTAGCCGAAGTTGCTTCTTCGCGTGGGACCTTCGGCGCACCGAAGCACGACCCCAACACTTTTCTGCCCTGTGGGTGGTATGTACTGGCAAGAAATGAGCTGCCTTGGTTAGCCTGTCCACAATGACCCAAATAGAATCGTGGTGTCGGGATGTGTTGGGTAAACCCACAATAAAATCCATGCTGAGGTCCTCCCATTTCCAAGATGGTATGGGAAGAGGTTGTAAGGTACCTGCTACCTTCAAATGACTAGCCTTGATTCTTTGGCAAGTGTCGCATTCAGATACATACTTAGCAATTTCCCTCTTCATTCTGGTCCACCAATACAAAGATCTGAGATCATGATACATCTTGTTACTGCCGGGGTGCATAGAAAATTTGGAAAGATGAGCTTCATCCAATATTTTCTTCCTGAGTTCTAGATTTTTAGGAACAACTAATCGGTCTTCAAACCATAGAACTCCCTTGCTGTCCTGACGAAAACATTTGTACTTATCCACCTTTTGTTCAAGCATCTCCCTAATGACTTGAACCCCCTTGTCACCAATTTGTGCCAGGACTATCTGCTCATGTAGAGTGGGTTCTACTGAGATATAATTCAAGGTACCTGGGGAAATAACTTCCATGTTTACGTTGCACAACTCGTCACACAGAGTGGCGATCTTAGAGTCCATAGTGGCACAGTTGCACTGGGCCTTTAGACTTAAGGCATCTGCCACAACATTTGCCTTACCAGGATGGTAATGCACTTCCAAATCATAGTCCTTGATTAATTCCAACCATCTTCTCTGCCTCATATTAAGATCAGCCTGAGTGAAAATATACTTGAGACTCTTGTGATCAGTATAGATGTTACAATGAGCTCCCATTAGATAATGTCTCCATATCTTCAGAGCATGAACTATGGCGGCTAACTCCAGATCATGTGTGGGGTAGTTCTGCTCATGAGGCCTGAGTGCTCTGGATGCATAGGCAATAACTCTGTTGTCTTGCATCAAGACACATCCCAATCCAGTGCCTGAAGCATCGCAATAAACATCGAAAGACTTGGTGTTGTCAGGCTGTGCTAGCACGGGTGCTATTGTCAGATGCTGCCTCAATGTATGAAAGGCATCCTCACATTTCTGACTCCATTCATACTTTACTCCTTTCTTCAACAATTCATTCATTGGCTTTGCAATCCTAGAGAAATCCGGAATGAATCGCTGATAATATCCTACCAATCCCAGAAAACTCCGAATTTATCGTACGGTGGTAGGAGGCTTCCAATTCATCACTTCTTGCACTTTCTCAGGATCAACTGATATCCCCTCCTGAGAAATGGTGTGACCCAAAAAATTAATTTCCCTCAGCCAGAAATCACATTTGGACAACTTAGCATATAAGTGATGATCGCGCAGTCTCTGAAGTATTGTATGCAAGTGCATAGTATGCTCCTGCTCATTTCTTGAATATACCAGAATGTCATCAATGAAGACCACCACAAACTTGTCCAGTTCTGGCATAAATACTGAGTTCATCAAATACATGAAATATGCCAGGGCATTAGTCAGCCCGAATGACATCACCAAGTACTCATAAAGTCCATATCTGGTAGAGAAAGTCGTCTTTGGAATATCACTGGCTCTGATCTTGATTTGATGATAGCAAGAGTGAAGGTCTATCTTGGAAAACACCTTTGCTCTCACCAACTAATCAAATGACACATCATTGTGGGGTAAAGGATACTTATTTTTAATCGTTGCCGCATTGAGAGGGCGGTAATCCACACACAATCTCAGACTCTCATCCTTCTTCTTCACGAATAATGCTGGACATCCACATGGTGAAGTACTGGGGCGAATGAATCCCTTGTCAAACAACTCTTGTAACTGCTTTTTCAATTATACCAACTCCGTTGGAGGCATCCTATAGGGTCTCTTGAATATAGGGGCAGTTCCGGGTTGTAGCTCAATTGCAAACTCTATGCCTCTGTCGGGTGGCATCCCTGGCAATTCATCTGGGAAAACATCAGGGTACTCACGGACCACTGAAATCCTCTCGACGGGTGACTCTATTAGGGCGAAGGCACAGGAACGAGTACAACCCTGGTTAGGCAAATATAACGTGATTTCACCACAAGTAGATGAGTGTACTTCAATGGCCCTTGCTGCGATATCAATTACTGCCTGATGCCTTGATAACCAGTCAGTTCCTAAGATGATATCCACACTATCCAAACCCAAGATAAGGAGGGTGGTTTTAATTATAAGACTACCAAATTTTATAGGCACATGCCTGTTGATTTGATAGGTGGCAACCCTGCCTCCTAGTGTTGAAATTCTAATGCCCCCATTTGTGTGATGAAAAGGTAACTGGCATTTGGCACTAAATCTTGCACTGATAAAACTGTGTGATGCACTCGAATCAAAAAGAATGACTGCAGGATAATTCAAAATGGAAAAGATACCAGTCATGACGGGTGCTCCTTCTGGAATGTCAGCCAACGTGGTGAAGTTCAGCCTGCCTTGCCTTACTTGCACCCTCTGCCTCTTGCCTTGATTCTGATTTGCATTCTGCCCCTGCCTCTGTTGGTTCTTGGGGCAATTCTTAGCGTAGTGTCCAGTGCTGCCACAAGTGAAACACCTGTTGTCATTTGCATGACGGTACTACTGTTGTGGCTGGTTGTTGTTCCTCTAAACTGGGGGTTGAGAGTGGTTGGGTGCCTGCTGCTGTTGTTGTGGTCGGATCACCCATCGTCCTTGCTGCTGAGGTCCCCTACTCTGAGTGTCAGACACAATCCGGAAGCGCTGAGGCTGAGCTGACGGTCCTGCCATAGGGGTCTTCCTCTTCTTTTCTGCCTGGCGGGCTGTGATGCAGTCTTCCTGAGATATGGCCATATTGACTAACTCATTGTAGCTATTGGCCCTGACTATGTTGAGATGGTCACGGAGCTTAGTACTGAGGCCCCTCCTGAACCTGTCCCTCTTCTTCTCATCCGTGTCAGCATGATAGTCTGCGTACTGACACAGGTCATTGAAAGCTTGAGCGTACTGTAACACGGTACGACTCCCCTGAGTGAGTGCCAGAAACTCATTAAGCTTGCGATCCATGATGCCCACTGGTATGTGATGCCCTCTGAATGCTACCTTGAACTATCCCCATTCAACCACGTGGTCAACTGGCTGCATAGCGAGGAAGTGATCCCACCATGTCCGTGCGGGTCCGTGAAGCTGCTGGGTGGCGAAATGGACCTTAGCCACATCTGAACAAACTCCATTAAGCAGTGAGAATTTGGATTCCACCACCCTGAGACACACATCAGCATCAAGTGGGTCCTCTGCCCGAGTTAACAACGGCGGCTAAGTGCTGAGGAACTCCTGATAGGTGGCCGCTGCTGGGGGACGCTGATGGTGATCACCACCACCATAATGCTGGGTGGTGGCTGACGCTGAGCTAACTGTCGCAGAATCTCATTCTGCTGAGCCATCAGCTCTTGCATGGTAGGAGGAGGAGGCGATGGTGGAGGAATGCGCTCATTCTGTCCAGGGCACGCTCTTCCTGCCATCTGAAATTTAGGATGCTCTTAGTATCATTCCTTTGAAATCAGGGATTGCACGTGGTAAAGATTTTAAATGATAAGGCTTGTAAAATTTCAAATATTTCTTTGCAATTTCACAAGAGGTACCACACGACATAAATTTCCTTCATAACTTAAAATAGAAATCATCCACCATTCATCAAGCCAAAAGAGTTTTCTATCAGTTACAGCAGTGTTCAAAATACTCGACTCTCCCTAGCCTAGTACCCTAAAGGTGCAAAAGCTAAGCTAGTTTCGAGGAGTTCTACTGTCGCACACTTCTACCTCAATCTCTGAAACCTAATGGGCAAACGAGACAACGCTAGACTCGGGGGAAGGTGGTCTCCCTGAGCCAGCAGTGTCCAAGCTGGATGCAGGCTCCGGCTCCTCTCCTCCCTCGATGTCGACATCCTCACCGGCCCCTTCTGCCTCCATGTCTTGAATTTCCTGATGGTGCATATCCAAATGCTGGTTGGCTTCCTCAAGTTGTTGCTGCGTGGTCAAGAGCTAATCCTCCAGAACCTCGATGGTGTTCTCCCTGGCCCCTACCTGATCCTTAAGCTCTTGGATTTGAGTGGCCATCTGCTCTTCTTGGAGGTCCTTTTCCACCAACTTAGTGGACAGGTCTACCACAAGGTCCTCCTTGGTATCCAGGGTGATCTTGGTAGACTCCACCAATCCCAACAGCTGGGACATTGCCTCACCTCGCACTACTTGCAGACGATACAGGGCATTCATGCACCGCACCGTCAGGTGAGTAGTCTGCCCCGGGTAAAGAGCCCACACATCCTTGGCATGCTCCACTCGATCCTTCCACATTAGGTCATCCTCCTTCTCAGCGGGGAATAAGCCAATGGGATGAGTTGACAGCTCCAAGGGGTGAAAGCCACAGAAGGTCGTCAGCCCGTAGAGAGCAGTGGACTCGATAGTATCCTCAGCCCTGAAACCGAAAGACTCGGAGTCCAACGAACGCCAGCCTGGCTGCAAGGGATGAGGCTCCAAGGTCATCCGCACCCTACAGCAGGGTACCCGGTGCTCCTCGAACAACTGCACCGCGTACTAGGGAGGCGTGGCATAAACGGCTCCCTGCAGTACCTCCCACAAAATACGGGGAAAACCCTCTCGTGCAAGTCCGTCCGTGTGGGAATGTGCATTCCCTCCTTCCGAGGATTCATGAGAAGTCATCTGTGTAAGGTCAAGTGTAAGTGAAAAAGAAAAAGAATTACAAAAATAAAAGGGAATTAGTGCTTGGCTTTCCCAGGGTTACGTCGAGATCTTTGAGGATACTTAATTTTTATTACGGTGCCTCTTGGATTACATAGCTTTTAAAATTCTTGACCACTTACTAAGTAGTTAGAACAAAATGATGCATGCATGCTCGTCCTAAGCGACCTCACATCAAACATATAGGGATAGAGAAACCTCCATCCATTATCGTAGTAGCTTGTAGGGCATATTCAAATAGCCACCTAGCTACCCATCTAGTATCCTAAGCCTTCATGTTCTATGTCCATCCTTATCGTCTTACTGATCTATCCAACATTTCTTTCTAACAAGTTTTACTTTTTGAAAAGGTTGGTAATTACGATTTATTGATTCCTCTGTAGTGGTACAAGCTCCGATACCAGCTGTGGCGGAACCGCCCGAATTATTCCAACTTAAGTGTCCAAGTCCCACCTTAGAGGCTAGACCACACTTAAATAGGAATAAAACGTCAGTCCCTCGGATCTGGTCCGACAAGGCCACTAAAAGGATCAAGTACCACGTACTCACTCGAAGGTGAGGCACAGAGCCAATACAATAAAGCATAAAACCATACATTAAATGAGTACTTAAAATTATTACAACATCATCGGAGTTTTGCAAAAGTAGTGATCATTGTTCGGAATGCAGCGGAATATGACTAACGGTAAACAAATGGAGGGATGGGGAAGCCTGGCCCATCACTCCTCATGCTCCTCCCCTGCTGAGGTAGGGTCCCACTCGACTGTCCAACCCAGTGGCAAGATGGACGGCCAAGTCACTCCAGCAACCATATCCTCCAGAGAACCTGTAAAAATTATGCCATAAGCAAGGCTGAGTATACTAATACTCAGCTAGACTTACTCGGTGTGAGGAGTCTACTCCTCTACCTCTAGACATGCAGCTGTTTGGCTGAGGGGTTTGGTTTACCAAAAGCACTAGTTGAGTCTAAAAACAAGTTTTAGCTCTTCAAGTTTTAGTAGAATCCTTTAGACTAGATGTGTACCTAGCTAATCATACATGGTATCAAACATTTTTACCAATCAACATCTTTTGCCAAATCAACACATTTCCACTTGTTACTCAATGTAGCAGCATGGATCAAGCAGTCTCATTAGCTACGGGAAGCAGACAATTCGAATCGAGTTTTTATCCTTGCAAGGTAAACCTAAACACACGACGTGGCGAGGCACTGACCCTGACTGCCGTCGTGCAGTGACCGCACTTGTACCCATCATAACCGGAATGGGAGACCACATCTCAGGTCGCGTGAGGGGTAAAGTCTGCGGGCAGGTTCACTCATGTACTAGGCTTACCGATTTACCATATTTCTCGTCATGTGTTTAGTACATTCAAACGCTTGACACACGGTACCACACCTTAATCCTTATTCCAATTTCTTCTCGTAGACAATGCATCTCCATGGATCGTTGTCCATAGACCATTATCATTATGATATAAAAATGGGTACAACCAATTCCTGACCTCGCGCGAGTGCTAGAAAAATCACTCGACTTCTACCGAGATCCCTAATTAGCAAAGCAGCTACTCGACCTAGCATACTAGTATCCATCTCAAAAGAAATCCTGAATTCATGCAACTAGGGTTTCAGTCAACTCCTACACTTATGTAGCACAGTACAAGCCTACAAACATTAAGTGCAGTAAAATAGCATACAGAATTGGTTATGCATAAAACCGGGGCTTGCCTTCCAAAGCTGGGGCAGGCAGATCCTCAATGGCAGGCTCTGGTGCTGGCTCCTGGGCTACCTCCTGAGCAACTCCTTGCTCCGGAATAAGGATATACTCTCCATCAGCGAGATTACAATCTATCGAATGCAATGAATAAGATATATGCATAAAAATGATATGGCAAGTTGTAAATGCTATGTAAGGTGAACAGTATTAAAATAGTGAGTACACTAGGGGTTTCCTTTGTCGGCCTTAAGGGTTTCATACACTTATTTTAGGGTCTTGAATGAACTTAACATTTTACTTAACCTTTGGTTGTTTGCTTTGGGTCCATGGAGGATTTCATTTGCACACCACTAATTTCCCCCATAATTCTCTTTTTACTTTCTATTGTGCTCCATATTGAGTGCTTTTGAACTACCATGGTAATTTTAGAATTTTCCAAAAATGTTACAAAAATTACAGTGGGTAAACATTGACCTCTGTGGTTTTATTCTAAAAATTTGAGGTTGAAATCTATTCAGATACTCCTTGTGCAAAAATAACAAAAGTAAGGGTAAAAGGGCACTTTACTCTATAGCTCTGATTTAAGTGAGGTTTCTGGACTAAAATTTATTTTTGCTAAGATCCATAGATGATAATAGGTCTTTGTGCTAAAAATCACAGAAAAAGACCCACTGGATATTTAGTTGTGATTTTTCTAAAGTTTTAATGCCAAAAATATACTTATAACTAACTTGTTATTTGAAAAATGTCAAACAACAGAACTTATATTTTTCTTAGATTTCTACTAGCATATTATTAGTTATCCCAAGGATTGGGGTGGGTTATTCTTAGGGTTATTTTTCTAAGATTTTTCTAAGTTTTCATTGATTTCATAAAATAAAATGTGGTGCATTTCTTTTGTACTATCAGAGGGCTCAACAAAATTTTCTAGTGAACTATGTTACTAAAGTAAGCTAGCAAAAATGTGGTTGGCCTCTGGTTTTTATTTTAAACTCCCTTTTTTCATTTTCTTTAAGTTTGAATCAAAGCAAGTTTTAATGGCAAACCTCTCCCTAATTTGGTGTATTGAGGGGTTTATTATTTTTAAACAAGATAGTTAGTGGTTAAGTACCTCTCTAATTTTTCTTGACCTCAGTCTAATAGTGTAGCTATTTTTCCCTTCTTTATTTAGCTTTTGGCCAGTTTACTATTTAAATCAAAACTTTAAAATTTCCTGCAGTACTTAGGGTGTTTGGTATTTTTCCTAAGTAGTTCATATTATTTAGAACCTAGCAAAATTTGTTGGACCAAATTTGGTTGGATAAAACTGGAGTTATGAATTTTGCAAGCTCTGTTTGCATTTACATGAGTAATGTTTAAAAGGTTTAATGAAAAACCAGTTTACACTGAGGCCCCTGGGCTTTCCTTTAACTAAGTCTTTAAACCATACCCCTGTGGGAGTATTCATATGAGTCACTGACTATTCAAACCCCCCCGGCTTCTTCTTTTTTTCAACCGAGCTCCCTCCCCCCTTGAAACAGTACCCGCGAAGAGGAAAAAGGGTGGCGCGGCTTACCAGCGGCGAGGGAGGTCCGGCGAAGGGTGGGGTTAGGTCCGGGAGGTCCTAGCGGTCACGTCGAGGTGCGACTCGTCGACGATGATGGTCGGAATCGGTCTGACCACGTGCGCAGGCGATCGGGCTCGTCGGCGACGTGTGCTCCGGCCTGCTCACGGCGGTATTGCTCAATCTAGTGGCACAGGAAGCTTCATGGGGTGCTAAGGACGCTACCAGTGCAAGGAATCGACGGAAGACTTACCATGGAGCTCGATCCACGTGCGCTGGCAGTCGGTTGAAGTCCGGTGACGTCGATCTGGTGTCTCCAGTGAGGTAGAGTTCAATCCCCGGCCCTAGGAGCTTCACCGGGGTCCGTAGAGTCTATCCCGAGGGTCGGACGGGGTGGGGAGTGGCTGGGTTGGCCGGCCCACGGTGGCCGTGGCTCGCGCGGTCGCTGGCACCTTGCTCATGGGTCAAACTTCGGCGAACTTGAGCTCGAGTTGGGTCAGCGACGCGCGGGGGTATACGATCGAGGCTGGGATGACTTTTATAGGCGCGGGCGCGGGTGTGGACACGGGGTTCGCACGGCACGGGGCTACATGCGTGGGCGGAGCGCCGAGGGCGTGCTCTGGCGCGCCAGAACGCGTCGAACACGTGTGTGTTTGTTTCTGCCTTTGTTCAAGCGCCTGCAGGGGCACAAACGTGCGAATCTCGCCAAGGGTCTTGTGCAAGATCTCTTCTTGGCACCTAGGGCTAGCTAGTTTGTGTAAGTTCCAATGGGAGATATGCCCTAGCTTGTGAGATATGCGGGCGCCAAGTCAAATCTATCGGCACTATTCACCAGTGACAAAACTGATGTCGAACCATGTCAAATGACCTCGGTTTGAATTCAAATTTTTCAGGGAGGTGCTTTGGGTGATTTGGGTACTTTTTGCTATTTGGTCCAAGTGGTTTTGACGCCAGCACAAAGGTGAACACCTTTGATCTTTGGGCTATGGTGGTTTTGGGACTTAGAAAATTTTTGAAAGGCTCAAGTGTGTTCCCCTCTTGGAGAATTGTTTTGGGGTTTTTGTTGGGCCTTTTTGCAATACTTCTCTTAACAAAATTTGTAGGTTTACTAATACACTTCATCTTAGTAAAGGTCCCTTTTGTGTTTTGATCATTTGCCCACTCTTTCCCCTTTAATCCCATGGTTAGGGTTCAAGGGCTTAAGAAGGATTTAGGGTTTTAGAATCTTATTTGTGGGTGAACATTGTATGAAGGATAAGGTTTTCTTTCTTGTCATGGTTAATGCTTATCTTAACCATGCCTCTAAAACTTTGAGTTCCTTCACTTCCCATTTTAGCATATAGTTTAAGTAGGACACAAATGTGCTTCTTTGGGCAGGGCTTTGGGTAACACCTTGGGTGTTACACTCACTCGATGAGGTCGGTAGTTAGAACTCCCAAGTACTGGAGCGTTCTAGGGAACGTGACCTCGATGCTGCTACCACCATCCACCAGAACCTTTTTGACTCAACTCTCTTGAATCACAGGGTCGACAAGCAGAGGGTACTTGCCAGGGTGATCAAAGTTGAGCCACTGGTCGGCTTGACTGAATGTGATGGCATGTTCAGACCATCGATACGGGGTAGAGGCATTGTTGGTTGCCAATAGGACATGCCAATCAGTGAGCTTTTGTTGCCTTTTGTTCTCTTGGGACCTATGGCCCCCGAAGATAACATTGACCTCCCTGTCAATACACTGGAAGGCTCTGCCACTACCCCCACCATGTTGTTCGGTCAATCTTGCTCGATGAGTTCTCCTCGTGGTGGGGGAGGTGGCAGCGGCTGGAACAGTCGGTCGTGGCCGACAGAATTCTTAGAGTCCCTGCAGTTCCGCATGGTGTGGCACATCTCCTTGTGGTACGGACACTATGAGTCGAGGATCTCATCAATTGTTCATACATTGTCATGCGGCATGCCACGGGGCCGAGTCGTTGGCGGCCCAGCGGTGTGCACTTCTTCCCTAGGCCTTTAGTCCCAACGTTTGTCCTTCTACTGGTTCACGTTCTTTTTTGGTGCCAGGGGTACATGCTTCACGTGGCTGATGAGGTCCTAGGCTCGTTCGTCTGTAGTAATGTAGATGTCCACCTCCCAGAATAGTTGTTCCAAAGTGGCGAGTGCCTTCTAGAGGATAGCCGAGACGAAGGCCAAGTCGTTGGACTCGGGTAGAAGTCCTCGATCAGGGTTGCCTCTGCGGCGTCAGGGATGCGGTTACTCATGGTTTGGAAACGCCTTAGGAATGAGCGGAGGGTCTCGTCTTTTGACACTTGCTGGACTTGAGGTCCCAGGGTTGCGCATGTTTGTTAGAAAGGAATTGAAAGTTCGCGACAAACCAGCTGCTGAAGTCATCCCAGTCGTTGATGCAATGGTGAGGTAGATGTCGAAGCTAGTGCAACGCATATTGCCCTAGGACTATGGGTAAGTATGTGTCATGACGTCCTCCATCACCCCAGCGGTCCGGTCGACGGTCGTGTATATGGCCATCCAGTCGTCCGGGTCCTACTTGGGTCCGTACTTGTCGACGTTGGGAACCTTGAAGTTCGGCGGTCATTGAATCGCTCGGAGCCGGGGCGTAAGGGCCGAGACTCCACATATCCCCCGGTCCTCCCGGCAATGGTCATGATGACGGTCCCGAGGGGATGAGTGACGTCATGTGTCATGTCACCTGGACCAGCCTAGGGCCTGGCTGTTGGTGGAGGCTGCTGCCGACTCGGTCCTAGTGGCACAGCTACGCGCCGGTGCACCATGATCTCGGTCATACTCTTCTCTAGGGGTGGGCATTGGGTCTATTAGGGTAATTTGGTTCGGTCTATTCGGGTTTTTGAAATTTCGGGTTCTAAAAATGAGAACCGAAATTTTCAAAATAATTTTAGGAACCGAACCCGAATAGACCCACAATTTTGATTCGGTCCATCGAATAAACTAGAATAGTAGAGAGACTAGTATCTTTTGTTCAAATATATACAATGAATAATTAATTGGAAGTACTATTATTACAACAAGTGACTATAAAAATATAGCATACTGAGATATATATACTATCGTTAAGATGATATCATAATTTTTAGCTAATAAGTTCATAAATCATATAATAGTATCATCACATATTAAGAGCTTTTTATGTTTCGGGTTATTCGGTCTATTCGGGTTTTAAAGGTTAGGAACCGAACCCGAACCCATACCCCAAAATATAGCACATATAGGAACCGAACCCGAAAACCCGAATAGACCGACAATTTGGTTTATTCGGGTTTGGTTCGAGTTCAGGTTTCGGTTTTAAAATGTCCACCCCTACTCTTCTCATTGCTTCATCTCCTCCACAAGTCGGCGATCACGTAAACTATTGATATTGTTTTGCATGTCTCGTCGACTGTTGATGGCGTGGCGTAGATCATTCGGCGGATGGGCGAGTGGAAGAAGATGGTTCGCCGCCTGGGTGAGGACCTGACGATAGCCATCCATGTCTGGGGTGCGCGGCAGGCCGTTGGTGATTTGAGCAAGACTCCCTCGACTTCACTCGGCGTATTCAGTGCTCGAGTAAAATCAGGGAATAGGTTCTGAGGGAGAAGCGGGTTCTCACGCCGGAGCCTGGCGTTCTGCTCAGCTTGCTCTCGTTCGTGTTCCTGGGCGTGGCGACGATCACGGCAACGGGAGTTGCAGCGTTCCCAGAGCACTCTGTTGTCGGGGGTTTCCCCTACTTTAGAGGCTTTGTCCCTGGAAACGGGTTGCATTGGATTCCGTTCCCCGGCTTCATGGTGACGCCTTATGTTACGGTGCTTGTTTTGGCGTCGGTGCGCGTCACGTTGGGTGGCTCTTCCCCTAGTATGGTGGGCTCGTCATCAAAAACCGGTGTGTCCTCCATCCCTGGATGAAGAGGATGTCCGGAAAGAAGGAGCTTGGTGTGATGCTTCGTGCACCCTCCATCTTCTTTGAGGGCAGAGTAGTCGGGATGGTCGTCAGTTGTGCCCTCGCGGTTGCGCCAATCCTGGGGGCGCATGCTTCTCTTCGCCGAGTGATCCAAGTCCATGCTCGAGTGGGCAACGTGGACAAGGGAGTCCGCTGTGATAGAGGCATGGCCTCGGTCGGTCGAGCCATAGGCGTCACAACGGCCCTAGGCCCACCCGATGTAGGTGCGAACTTGCGCGAAATGAAAACCTGTTGTGGTTCTCGCGCTTTGGAGTTCGTCGACGTAATTCTCGCTGGTGTTGTACGAGGCAATCCTGCAGCCGCTTTTGGCACCATCGAATAGGATTTCTTCCCGGATGCGTCCGCTATGTGGTGCAAGATACCTTCCTGATCTGCAATGCAGGAGATGGATCCGAAGTGGAAGATCTCTCCAATATTGAAGGTGATCGGGGTGTTGAAGATGATGGTCATGGAGTCGTCGTGTACCAACGTCGCACCCACTACCTGGCGCGCCAGTTGTCGGTGTTTGTGACCCGACCGCGCACCACGGAGTTACCCACGTGATGCTTTTGGGTAGGACGGCGTCGTTAATTGCGACTCGATGGTACGTGTGGAGGTACGTTGGTATTGCTCGTAGGTTTATACAGGTTCGGGCCGCTTTGAATTGCGTAACATCCTACTTCCTGTTGTGGCTATGTATTGGTTTCTGGAGTATGAGGATTACAAATGAACTTTGTGATGGCTTGGTTGTTGTTGATGAGGATGGGGTGAGATGAGATGATTTTGTTGGGGTCCCTCATCGGCCTTATATACACGACCAGAAAGTTATCCTTTTAGAAGTTGTGATCGCTAACTTCACTTATCTCTTTCTTTATCGCAGCTTGCAGCCCTACATATCCAGAATATTGATCGCTTTCTCGTCTGAGTTATTGTCGAATGCTTAGCTCATTAGATGCGAGATATCAGTGCTTCGATAGCGCCTAACTCGGAAGTCGGTCTTTGTCTTCTTGGATCAGGCTCACCCGACTCGGCTATATCCTATTGGTCCATCCCGTAGTATGATTGTATGAACCAACGTTTTAGTGTTCATGAGAATCCGGGGATCTCTATCCCCCACAACTTTTCCTAGGCACAATCTAGGGATCATCCCTAAGGTCCAGACTCACTACTAGGGCAATATAGAGATAATTAGTGTTTGGTCTAAAAAGACGTTAACACCCACATCTTCTCTGCTAGCTACTAGTATATATACACACACGAAGCAACCAGATTTAGATCGACTAATAGCATCTGCCTGCTTGCACTGGACTCAAAAACATGCCTGCCGTAGGATCCTCTGATGTGTCCATTCGCGTGTTGAGTCGGCGGCTTGTGAAGGCATCCGACCCCTCCCTCCAGCCGCACGTCGTCACCTTCTCAAACCTAGATCTCTACCCGGACAACGTGCAGGCCTCCATAGTGTGCCTCTACCCCAAGCTGTCAACAAAGTCCGGCCCGGGCGGCGGCTTCGACGCCGTCGTCTCCACCTTCGAGGCCGTCCTGCCGACCTTGCTTAACCACTTCTACCCTCTCGCCGGCCGCATTGTCGTCAACCCAAGCTCCGGCGTCCCCGAGCTCCACTGCCACAACCAGGGCGCGGAGCTCGTCGTGGGAGAGGTCGGCGTCGCCCTGGGCAGCCTCGATTACGGTCTCGCCGAGGAGTCCCTGAAGAAGATCATGATGCCGTACCCTGAGGACGTCACGCTCTCGGTGCAGCTGCTGTCCTTCGCGTGCGGCGGCTTCTCCGTCGTGTGGGCCAACAACAACCTCCTCAACGACGGCAACGCCATCACCATGTGCGTCAGGATGTGGTCCGAGCTGGCACGGGCCGGCGGGAGCATCGCCACCGTGGGAGCGGTGTCAGTGAACCACGACCGCTCGATGTTCCGCCCCCGCAACCCGCCGGCCTACAGCGACGCGCTCGACGCCATGTTCGCCACGTACGACGACCACCGGACGGTGAACGCCCTGACGGCCGCCGCCAGCTTCGTGGAGCGCCTCTACTACGTCGAGGCGGCCGACATCGCCAAGCTGCGGGACATGGCCACTGTCACCGAGCTCCAGCGTCCCTCACGCGTCCAGGCGGTGTCCGCCTACTTGTGGAAGGTCCTCGCCGCCGTCGTGGCCGCGTGCCGCGTGCCCGAGGAGCGGTGCTGCATGGGCTGGATGGTGGACGCTCGTCGGCGGGTGAAGTCGCCCGAGCTGATCCCCGCGATGCGCAACTACTTCGGCAACGTCACGGCCTACGCACTGGGCGGCGCGGCCGTGGAGGAGATCCGGCGGAAGCCGCTGGCCGAGGTGGCGGCCATGGTGCGGGAGACCATCACGTCCATAGACTACGACGAGTACCTGCAGGAGCTGGTGGACTGGGTGGAGGTGCACAAGACGGAGCACGTGATGGAGAAGGGCGTCCTCGGGCTGGGCTCGCCGACGTTGAACCAGACCGTGTTCGCGTCGTTCCCGCTCGACACGAACTTCGGCTTCGGCGACGCCGCGCTCGCGCTGCCCATCTGCGACTA
The DNA here is from genome assembly GCA_029449295.1 of Zea luxurians. Classification (NCBI taxonomy): domain Eukaryota; kingdom Viridiplantae; phylum Streptophyta; class Magnoliopsida; order Poales; family Poaceae; genus Zea; species Zea luxurians. Next base: position 63,782,705 of record JAOPSE010000021.1, on the reverse strand, counting down.
CGGGAGGCTTTGCTCGGGCTACCTGTCCGTCGGAGCGCGGCCTGGAGGCGACGGCTCCTGGCTCCTCAGCGCCTACATTTGGCCGCAGATGGCGGCGGCGCTGGAGTCGGACGGCGTCTTTAAGTCTCTCACGGCGGAGTATCTCGGTCTCACAGTGACACCCTAGCGGCGACGTGGTCGATCCGCTACCTTGCATTGTGTACGTCGTTCGTGTAATAATGTTGCATGGTCTCGGGCCAGTGCTAAATAAAAATCTCTGTTAATTTTCTTCAAAAGAGACATATGAGCACTTCCTCTAATGCTATCTCTGACAGCTTACCCATCTTTAACAAGCGAGTGAGCTCATAGAGAGAGAAAAAGAGAGAGATGTCTATACTATAGACCACTCATTAACAAGGGAGGCATCCACCTCTATTAATCAGCTATTAATAGAGGCAAGTGTAGGACATGTACAACTCTGATATTGTAGTACGGTTTTTTCAAGTAAAAGACACAACTAAGACATATATAAGTACAATAAGATGTATCTAAACTTCTCTAAGGCACGACTCATTTATGTGGGTTGTATTAGGTGAAGTTGTGCTTTGGGCTTCGAGTATCGAGCCAGAGGTGTGTCTCGATGAAGACATAGTTTCTTCATTTTTTATACCTAATCTCTCTAGGTCCAATCCATAGTAGCATACTCATTTAATACATGGTACATAAGTATTTTTAATGATGTGACAAGAGAGTTAAGAGGAAAGAGAAGAAAGTTGTATGTTAAGAACAAGTTTAATAATATAGCCAACAGATGGATGCAAAGAACCTTGCAGCCTACCTCTTAGCCCATGTGTATAGTGGTTAGCTCTTCACTATTAATGTGTGCATGACCTACTTGTCTCTTTTCATAAAATTTCTGGTTCTTATGTGCAAGTCTGTTGTAAGTTTATAGACCGCTTCAGCTCTCTCTCCTCTTCCCTCTCATCCACCTTATTATTTGGCTTGCTTATAGCCTTTTATTATGCTTGCTCTAGGGGGGTGATGTTTGGGCATGGGATCTAGATATTGAAACTTGAATCGTCAAATTGACACACATCTCATACTCTTATATATGCTTGGTAGTTGGTACCATGCATTGAAATAGTTGTATTTTATGTAATTGCATTTGACGTGGTAGTTTTGGATATTGTGATAAGATAAAATGGACTAGTAATAGTCTAAACACACCTCAAGACACAGTGCATTAATATGCATTTACATGTCTTCCAAATTTGATTTAGTCGCTAAATTTTAGAAGGTGGTCTAAGAACCAAAAGGTCGAGAAATAACTTTACAATATAATATTATATACAGTACTAGAAGGCTATATATATGGAGAGCATGTCCTGTAGGCAAAAGACGCCGGTGCTCCCATGCGCAAAATGCATTCAGCCCATCCGTTCTGTATTCAACGGTGTTAATATGTTATGACATTTTTGCAAATAAGTCCTCACACGCTCTCCACGTTAGTGTTGTTCATAAAAAAACTCGGTACACCGTTCGACATTAGACGGATGGATTGGATGCATTTTGCGCATGAGAGCACCGGCGTCCTTTGCCTAGAGGATATGCTCTCATATACATGTCGAGCCCATCTTTATTTAGCAGATATATAATATCCCAAAGACCAGAGTCTCATCTGCTGGCGTACAGGTACAAAAGCTGACAGAAAAACAAAGGAAGCACATCATCGATTCGAATCGAAAGAAAGAAAACACATATATGATCGATCCGTGGAGCTAACTGTGTTCCGTTCAGTTGCTCACATCACAGCTCTAGCTAGCTAGACCGAGGTACTCCGCCGTGAGAAGCTTGAAGATGCCGTCGGACTCCAGCGCCGCCGCCAGCTGCGGCCATATGTAGGCGGTGACGAGCCAGGAGCCGTCGCCTCCCGGCCGCGCTCCGACCGAAAGGAAAGCCGAGCAAAGCCTGCCATAGTCAGAGACCGTGGTTGCCAGAGTAGCCTGGCCGAAGCCGAAGTCGGTGTCGAGCGGGAACGTGGTCATCACCGACTGGTTCAGCGTGGGCGCGCCGACTCCGATGACGGCCGCCTCCATCAGGCCTTCCGTCTTGTGCACCTCCACCCAGTCCACCATCTCCTGGAGGTACTCGTCGTAGTCCACCGACGTGATGGCGTCCCGCACCATGGCCGCCACCTCCGCCAGAGGCTTCCGCACGATCTCCTCCGCCGGCGCGTCGCCCAGGGCGTAGGTCGTCACGTTCCCCAGGTAGCCGGGCATCAAAGCGACGAGCTTAGGCGCCGTGACACGGCGCCGCGCGCTGACCCACCAACCCATGCGGCAGCGCTCCTTGTTGCTCCGGGGGCACGCGGCCACGACGTCGGCGAGCGCCTTCCACAGGTAGGCGGACAGCGCCTCGACGCGGGTCGGGCGCTGGGCCGTGGTGGCCGCCGCCGCCGCCGTGTCGCGCAGCGCGGCGATGTCGCTCGCCTCCACGTAGTAGACGCGGTCCACGAAGCTGGCCTCCGCCGTGAGGGCGTTGGGCAGGCGCTGCTCGTCGAACGTTGTGAAGGTGGCCGCGACGGAGTCGCTGTACGACGGCGGGCTGCGCGGGCGGAACACGGAGCGGTCGTAGTTGAGCGGGGGCGCACCGCCGATGTCCCCGGTCCGCGCGAGCTGGGACCACGTCCTGACGATCGTGGCGCCCACGTGGCCGTCGCCGACGAGGTGGTTGATCCACCACATGACGGAGAAGCCCCCGCACGCGAAGGAGAGCAGCTGCACCGACAGAAGGACGTCCCTGGGGAACGGGAGCACCATCTTCTTGAAGGAATCCTTGGTCGCGCCGTAGTTGAGGCTCCCCAGGGCGACGCCGACCTCGCCGACCACGAGCTCTGCGCCTTGGTTGTGGCAGTGGAGCTCGGGGAGGCCGGAGCTTGGGTTGGTGACGAGGCGGCCGGCGAATGGGTAGAGGTAATTGAGCAAGGACGGCAAGAGGGACTCGAACAGGCTGGGGATGCGCGCGCTGAAGCCGCCGCCGGCGTTGGGGTAGACGCACAGCGTGCCGAGCTGTGAGTCGCAGACGTAGAGGTCGAGGTTGGAGAGGGACATGACATGAGGCTGGATGGAAGCGTCGGAGGCCTTCACCAGCCGGCGGCTAACCACGCGGATGCTCGTCGGGTCGTTAGCCGCCATGGTGGTAGCCATAGCTAGTTATGCCGCTACAACTACTACTACTGGTGAATTGCGTTGGCCATCTGCACTCTGCACTGCAGCAACACATATACATATATATATATATAGTATGTGATGCCACTTGAATACAATTTTCTGTGATACTTCCGGCGGGCTATAAGTTCTTGGGCTTCAGTCCATATAACAATCTAGTCTAGTTCGGTCCCGAAATAAGATATAGCCCAGCAAGGCTTAACGACAAGACAATGGGCTCAATGTTGAGGCTTGGCCCAAGATCTCTTCCTCCCAAGACTATTTTAGGCTTTTAGCCCGTGAGCTACTCCGGCAGTGCAGCGAGTTTGACTATGGTGACCTACGCACTGACACGCCGGACCCAACCGACGCCAACAACACCGCGTTCGTCGCCGCGGGATCGGGCTGGGCTTGTTGGCCTCGCCTCGGTTGGTGCCCTCTCTGCCGCCGCGGACGAGAGTCGCCACCACCACCACCATCCAGCCAGCCCCTTCCCTTCCCCAGCAGCAGTCTCCAGCCGCAGCCATGGCCAAGCCACCGCCGCCCACCTCCACCTCCGACCCCGCGCTCCCCACCACTGCTACAACCACCTCGTCGGCCCCCAAGTCGTCGTCTCGCCCCTCCCCCCGCCCCCGGGGCCTCCTCGATCCGCTCGCAGCCTCCGCGCGCTCCCTCCTCGCCTCGGCGCGCCGCTCCCTGGTCACCACGTTAGCCGCCGCCTTCTTCCTCCTCGCGCTCGTCATGTACGGCGAGGACGCCCGCACCATCGCCGAGCTCTCCATCGACGACTACCTCTACCCGGACGCCGACCTCTACAACGTCTCCGGCCTGCCGCCCCTCGCGCTGCCCCCGCTCACCTGCGACCTCTCCAGCGGCAGATGGGTCTTCGACAACGTCTCCGTTCCGGCGTACCGGGAGAAAGACTGCACCTTCCTCACCAAGCAGGTCTCCTGCCTCGCCAACGGCCGCCCCGACGACATGTGGCAGTACTGGAGATGGCAGCCCAACGAGTGCTCCCTCCCCACGTACGTCTTCCTCCTCCTCCTCCAGATCGCATCTTCCATGCTCAGTTGTGTGATTCGATTGATTGGCAAAGCAGGTTCGACGCTCGGAGATTCATGGAGGCGATGCGCGGGAAGCGGCTCATGTTCGTGGGGGACTCGCTGAACCGCAACCAGTGGGAGTCGCTGGTGTGCCTCGTGCAGCCCATCCTGTCCAAGGGCAGGAAGAAGATCGTCAAGCGGGGCTCCTTCAACACCTTCTACGCCAAGGAGTACCGCGCCACGCTCGAGTTCTACTGGGCGCCCTTCCTCGTCGAGTCCAACTCTGACAACCCCAACTTCCACAGCATCAAGGAACGGATCATCAGTCCCGAGCGGATCGAGGCGCACGCCAAGCACTGGAAGGATGCTGACTACCTCATCTTCAACACCTACATCTGGTGGATGAACAACGCCGACATCAAAGTCAGGTCAACACCTACATCTCACTCCCTGACTGGGAATGCGTAACTTCTTTCTCTGCGTCTTTTCTGCAATCAAGCGATGGGATCGTGTTCTGAAATCGCTGGATCCATTTTTGCAGGAGACCCAATTCGAGGTACTGGTCTGACAACGATGAGGTTCCCAGGATTGAGGCGTATGGCCGTGTGTTCAAGACATGGTCTGATTGGCTCAATGACAACATCGATCCTGCCCGAACGTCCGTCTTCTTCATGACGATTTCTCCTCCTCACCTCAGGTGACTGAAAGCTGCTGCAATTATATTTCCTTTTCCCCTTCTTCTATATGGTACGAACAATGGTGGTTCGCTGCGGACTTTGGTTGATTAGTTCCTTGCAATGCAACCTTGAATGTGGACCACTGTCGGTTCGATTGGGCACCATACATTGGCTTGATTGAAGGGGTTGTTGAGTCCAAATTGCCTTCTAGAGAAGCAACCTTCCTCCTTTTCTATTCAGCAGGGCACGGTGTCATTGTCCACTCAACCAAACTATATGGTCGACCAGTCAATGAATAAAGCTCAGTTGTTAGGTTGGTTCATGGCCCACAAGGAAAACGATTTCTTAACTTATGGGTCTGATTGTTAAAATTCTTGCATGGATACAAAATCCAAATCTAATCCAATTTGGTAACATGGTACATAGATGGTACTAATCTTTAGTTTAGAGTTCAGAGTTTTGTGTATTTGCAAAATTAAAGATGAATAGATCAAATAAATTTTGAAATCTCTCACTGCATTGCAGGCGATGTTTGGTTCAAATGGTATATGAAAATTTTAATGTAAGAAGCATCTATAGACTAAAGTACACCAAAACTTGGGATGGTGGGGAGGCTTCTTTTATAATCTCACCAAACTTCTATGTGGGTCTGGTTCACAATTAGCAAGGAAAAAGGTACCATTTGGTAGTACAACAGAAAATGAATAATGTTTCACATGTGGTGTGGGTTAGCTGAGAATTCTGTGCTGTTTTTGCATTACAAGCAACCTGAAAACTGGGATTTGGCATGTAAACAATCTCTAGAGAGAGAAAGGTGCCAGTTGGTCTCAAATTGGCTTCTGTATTTGCCCTGGTTCTTGACAGACTTGTATGACTCTGAGTACTGATGATATGTTGGGAGGGGGGTGGAGGGGGTGTTAATGGTTGAGAAATATCTATATATAGATATACCTGTTAAAATTTAGTTTCTAGTACATGATATCTTGATTTGCCATTTGTAACGTCGTGCCATGATAGCTATTAAAAGCCGTCTTCTACTTCTAAGAAATAAGGGCCTTCTTATTCAGTTAAAACAATTGGGCAGCTGATGCCATTGTATGTTGAGCCTGAGATGTTGGAGTTATTGAAATTAGGTTCATATTTTGATATGGACCACATTCCTACAAAGTACAAAATTCTACTTCATGCACATTGTAAATAGTAGAAATATTAAAACAAAAAGAGTATGCACACCTCAGAAACTGAACACTATTTTTCTGCAAACAAATTAATGTCTAAAATTGATACTAGGTAATAGCAAAATTGAAGGGAACTTCTTCTCTGTTTATTTATCGTGGGCTTAAAAATTTCATCATTCACATCAGCATTTTTTTATTTAGCTTATTAGTTAATCTGTGAAATGATGTAGCAGTGCCCAAGTCAAATTCCATCGTACACTAAGCAATTATATGACAAAAGAAGTTTAATCATATTTTTTGTGTTATTGCTTTTCCAATATTGGATTTGCAGTAAATCTTAGATGACCAAATGACTTTGAGCTCCAGATGAGGTTTTATAGGCAGAGACAGTATTATATAATACATCTATCGAGCTTTTTTACCTAAAAGGCCTGAACGGTAGAAAAAATCTTATATAATCAACACAAACCTTTAGGTTTCTTAGTGTTGCCAAAGAATCCAACTGAAATCTTTAGAAAAATGACACTATCTGTGTCAGGAAGCACTTCATCTCAGAAGTCAGAAGTGAATTTAGTTTTAGGGTCAGGAAAATATGATATGTCCTCTTCACTGTACTAAATGTACTATGCCACAGCCCACAGGACCAGCAGCCTAGCATCAAGGATACTCAGGATAACATATTGTACAGGCAGAAAGAAACTTTATCCAGCATATGTGATTTCTTGCAAGTTTTCATTGAATGCAATATTATATAGAAAATAGCCTATTTGAAAATTGGAACCATCCATTTATGGCTATTATATAGAAAATAGTCTGTTCTTTATCTCTCAACTCAAGTCATAATCATGGTTTAAGATAGCCCCTCGACTTCAATGCTAGAAATCTTAGGTGCTGGGCTGGTGCTAAGGTAAACATCAGCTCCTATGTAGGCTGTTGCCATCGCCTGCTTAGGCTCCTGATAGGTTTTTGTATTCTTTCTAACGTGTGATGATGTTAGCCTTGTATTAGGTGACCCAGGGGCGTTGGTTCTGCCTCTCCTTTGGTTCTTTCTTCTCTACTTAATAAAATGACATGCACCTGCGTTGTCCATGGCAAATAATTCAGTTGGCAAGCGCTATGTTATCATAGATGTGCTCTGTTATTCATGGCAAATAAATTTAGTTGGCAAGCTCTATGTTCTACCATCAGATTTAGTTTTGTGCATCGTTAGGCACAACTAACTAGTTAGTGAGTGTCTTTGGAGCAGATCAGCAGAGTAAATAATAGCATCATGTTAGTCTTGAGTGCCACATAGCCAGCGTTTTTGCAAAAGTGAGTGTCGGTGTCTATATAAACTAATGTTTCATAGAAAGCTTGCCCCACATGCTTCCACATGGGCATGTCCTGGACAGCATAAGAGAAAGCAGGCTCCATTTGCTGCATGTTGTACTTTAAATTTGTTTTCACACCTTATAAGACCATATATTTGCAAATTACTTTTTCCTTTGGTGTTGAATCCTATTGATTTATCAGGTGCTGGTTGACTTTATTTTGATGTAATTGTGAATCAGTTGAAAAGATAAAGGAATAAAATTAAGAGCGATTGTGATTAGATGATGTCAGCTTAAAACCAACTTCATGTTTTCTGTTGATTTTGGGCTGTGAATTAGCACCATGTTTCACTCATTTATTTCTATCTATGTTCTAGATTGATGGTCTTGCTAAAATTTGCTTTGTGTGTGTGTGTGTGTGAAAACAGCCCACAGAATTGGGGAAACCCGGACGGTATCAAATGTGTAAGAGAGACGCTTCCATATCAGAACTACAGCCAACACCTGGATCTTTACCATGACATGCGGCTGTATGACTTAGTGGTCAATGTGGCCAGCTCCATGGAGAAGGTCCCAGTGACAGTGATCAATATCACAAGGATGTCAGATTACCGGAAGGACGCCCACACGTCCCTGTACACCATCCGGCAAGGGAAGCTGCTGACGCCTAAGCAGAAGGCAGACCCCGAGAAGTTCGCGGATTGCATCCACTGGTGCCTTCCTGGCGTGCCGGACGTGTGGAACCAAATACTCTACACGAGGATTCTTTCGAAATCATCATGGCATTCTAATTTTAGCCCCCCTCCATCCCAGTCTCTGCCTCTTCCTCCCCAATGAGAATCAGAAGTGGGGGCTTGGTTTTTGTCGGAGAATGTATGATTTTTCATTCTTTTTCCTTCCTTTTTGGGTAGATTGAGTAAAATGCTAGCACGAAAAGGAAAATGAATGTTCTGATTACTGATGGTATAGCATGTAAGAAGATTCAGCTGAAGTGTAAATTAGTTGTGAGTTAGCCAATTGAGAAAACAACAGCGACCTAGTATAAAGTGCATATACATATACTGCTGGTTCACAGGCAAAATTACCTATATATAAGCCTTTTTCCTGATGGATGAAAGAAAATGTGCCTATCTTTTTTTTAATTGACTATTGCTTCTGTTTTTTTTTAGTGCCCATTGCCCCTATGTGTATGGGTAATGTACAGTATATAGGACATGGACATGGGGAAGACTATTTTGATGACAGAAATATATCTTGTTTTGGAGACCATTTTATTTCAGCCTATGGACTTCAACTAAGACCATATTTGAATGCAGCAGAGCTAATAGTCAGCTGCTAAAATTATTTAAGGACATCTAATGTAACACCTCAAAATCTAATTCTGAAAATTATAGTAAAAATCTTCCAAAGATCTTGAATTGGAATTTTTTTTCTATTTCCCATAACTTTTAAAGTCACATCTCCAAAAATAAAAGTTTTCTAATAAAAGGATTAACAAAATAGTTCTTATATGAAATAAATTATCACTTATATAGGTGTCCATAAGGATATGTGTAAGAGAAATTTCTTTATAGAGATTATACAATATAAAACTATGTTCCTTATATTAAATATGTGGGATTTACACATTTAAAAAGGCAATGGCTTAAATAATAAATAAATAAAAATAAAATATATTGCATATCATACTAGATTTTGAATTATGCATTTAATTTGAATTTGGAACCCCAACTCATGATTGAATTTGAAAAATTTACAAATCTAAAGAAGGGGTAGAGAAAAGGAAAATCAGAAAAAGAAAAAGAAAATGGAAAAGAACCTAACCGGGCCTACATCACCCTATTCGGCCCACCAGGAAATTATACCGCGCGGCCCACACATTCCCTTCACCCGCGTGCGCGTGTATCAGCCACGGACCCGATCGGTGGGACCCACCTGGCGACCTCTCCCTCGCGCCCGCACCTTACCCTTCCACTGATTCGTGGGACAGCCCTGTCAGGTGCTCCGTTCTCCACTGGACGGTGGGCTAGCGACCGCGGATTCCACGGGGGCCGGTGCACCTAACCCCGCCGGAATCGTCGGGCCGTTGAAGACCGTTCCGTTCCCTCAGCGCGTATAAAGCTTCGGTTGCGGCGATATATCAATCGCTTTGCCGCGCCTGTCCTGTAACCCGAACACCATCGCCATAGCTGTGAGAGAGATCGGTCGCCGGCCAAATTCACGGTGCCGCCGTCACCGTTGACGCGTTGCTAGCTCCAGGAGCTCCGCTGGATTAGTGGGGAGGTTCTCGCGGCCGGGGCTGGTGGAATTGTGCACTGGCATCAGCGAATTTCTCACCGGCGCATCGCAATCGTCGCGGATCCGCCATTGACTGTGGCCGTGGCGAACTGCTACACGGATCTCGGTAAGAAACTCCCCAGTCGACTCGCCTTCATACGTAGATTGTTTGGACCCCTTCGGGGAGGGGCTTGGGGCTCTGGCACGCCGGTTGCAAATGCTCCGGCGAGGTCCGCCGCCGTGCGGTGAGCTCTGCTCGCCTTCGTGCTCCGTCGTTGGGGGATTGTGCGTGCGCCGTCCGATTGCAATGGATGGCGTGGATTAAGGACAGCGTACGCCATCGGATCGTGATCGCACGCGTTGGAATGATCGCGGCACATCAAAATCTGGGGCGCTGATCGACCATCGTGCGGCTCAGACGTGATCAGGGCCTCTTGTGATCTCGACCCTAGAATTTAGATCCAACCGCGGGGACTGCATACCGGTTCGGGGTGCACTGATCTAATCTGCACCGTCCGGGGTAGATCGGATGGCCGAGACATAATGATACCCCTTCGGTCTGAGTGTCTTTCTAAAGAGCCCCTTCGTTTTTAGCTTATCAACCTGCAGTCCTGTCTGTGGGAATCCTGAGTCTTGGGCAATTTTCCGTGTTAGCCCCTGCGGTTTCTGTTAATAGTGCGCCCAGTCCAGTGATTAAAGAAAATAGGAAAAAGAGATTTAAAAAATTGATGTTTGAGTATAGAAATAATTGTAAAACTTGTATAATCCATAGAAAATTCATATTAAGTCCAAATGGGACCATTTCATTTCCTATAATTTTGTAATAGTATTCTCTATTAAATAGTACCACTGTTTTTACATGAAGTACACATTTAAATTTATTTCCCACTTAATCCTATATTAAATGCATAAAACTTTGGAAAATCCATAACTTAAAAGCTATACCTCCAAATTTAATGATTCCAGTTCCTGTGATCTTAGTTTAATGTCTAGATTATTACTGTGTATTTTATTTACATGTTTGTTGAAATATTAATTTTGCCTATACAATGTCTGTTTGTAATGCTACGACTAGCGTGAGGACACGTGTCATCTGAAGATCATCCTGGTACCTGGAATCTCAAGTCCCAGGCAACTTGTGTCCTTGATCACTTCTTTTTACCCAGTCATGTTCTGATTAATCATAGTGATCTGCATAGGTTAATTTTGATGGGACCCAATAGGTTACCCTAGTTTGTCTATCTTTATGCCTTGTTTACCACTAAACTTTCTAGGTAGTACTTGCTAGTGCTATATGTGGATTTGGGCATTGAGATACATATTATTCATACTTTCGTTATCAGTTGATATTTACTGTTCATGATAAGATCATTATGTTAATTGGAACATAGAGCTTAACTTGAGTAACACGTGCCACCACAAGGGTTTAATGGGACGCCCTTGGCTGATTAATTAGGAAAGCTAGTGGAAGACTACCTTACCCGAAAGGGGCAAGGGCAGTAGGGGAGTGGTCAGTGTAGGGAGGCCCTCGGGAGGATTTTGCTGCGATGGCGGTCCTGCAAGGGATTCCTGCATTGGAGCTTCCTATAAACTGTAGCGGGTTTTCTGAAGCTAGTGGAACTTTGTAAAGGCCTCGTAGTGTTACCCTGCCTCGCCTCCTCGGTAGAGGTGTATGGGATTGGTCGTCTCTTGGCAGATGGGTAACACGACTTGTGGGTAAAGGGTACAACCTCTGCAGAGTGTAAAACTGGTATACTAGCCGAGCTCACGGTCATGAGCAGCTCAGGACTCTCTGATGATTAATTTATGGAACTAAATTCAATTTGTCATATGCATTGCATCGCAGGTGATGATGTTACTTTTGTTCTACTACTTAATTAGGTTGGTATTTACTTATACTTAGTAATTGCTAATAAAATTTTGACCAACTTTAAAAGCAATGCTCAGCTCTAATCATCCTCTTTGGTAAGCCTTACACTTCACGTGAGCTCCCACTTTTGGCGAGTTCATGCACATTATTCTCCACAACTTGTTGAGCGATGAACGTATGTGAGCTCACTCTTGCTGTCTCACACCCCCCCACAGGTCAAGAACAGGTACCGCAGGATGAAGCGCATGGAGGATGATGTGATGTGTTCGTGAGAGATCTAGGTCGTCGTCTCCCAGTCAACTTTGGGTTGCTGGACCGTTGTCTCCTTATAATGTAATTATTTATTTTGTATAGAACTCTTGTTATATATATAAAGATGTGACATTCGATCCTGTGCCACTATACATCATATGTGTGAGACTTGGTCCCAGCATACCTGGTGTTTATGTTCGCGCCCGGGTCTTGGTGCCCCTAAAACCCGAGTGTGACAGAAGTGGTATCAGAGGAATGTTGACTGTAGGACGAAACCTATATAGAACTGGACAACCATTGTCTACTTACCTCTGCTACTCTAATTCTTTTCTAAACTTATCTTAATCTTTTTCTTATCTATTTCCACTTTACTCTAATTATTCTTACCTTTTCCTTCTAAAAGACAAATGTGGATTTCACACTTTGAAATCTTGTGCCTAAAGTAACCTTTAGGAATAGGAGACCTAATCTTAGGAACTAAAACAAAACTATTTTTATAGGTATCTATGTGTTTGAATGCTTGTTCTTATGATACATGTTTGATTTGGATCTTTGATTGAGTGTGATGGGTTGTGGAGTAATGTCCACAATTACATCTGCATATACGTATAGGCATAAATAGGATTCATAAGAAAACTAAGCCACTTAGATTATCCTCCATTAAAATGTATCTATCTCATAGAGATCCCTCTAATCATAAACGACTCTCCCATATCTTAATAGATTCGTCGTATCTTATAAGATTCTCTCTTATCTTACTAGATCCACCTCATCTCAAAAGATTCTTCTTACCTTAATAAATTCACCTTGTCTTGAAGAGATTCTATCTTATCATAACATATCTAACTAATCTCAAAAGATTCTAACATATCTTAATAATACATAACCTACCCTGTTAGACCTATCTAATCTAAACCAGTCTAATCTAGTCATATCCAATCTGATCTAGATCTTATCTTACCTAATGTGATCTGATCTAGTGTGGTCTAACGTAATCTAACCTAATGTGGTCCACTTAAACAGATTAATGACACTAGTAGAAGAGATTAGACCCTACTAGCCATGTATTAACTTAACTTAGCACATTGGATCAACTCAACCATGAGCTAACCCAACCCATAGAGCCATGATGAATGGTATAACCTTTCTATTCCCACCTAACCACCAACAAACTTTTAACCTACATCATGTAGTCGATCTCACCCCTATATATCTCTCACCTTGACAGATTCTATCTTACCCTTGGATATTCACCTTATACGACTGGTTACCCCAATCTGAACATAAAACAAAGATTAAGCCCTACTAAAGAATCTTCAGATTATAACCAGCTACTGGCTTATTCATTCCGCGTATTGAATAATTTCCTTTGCAAAACTATTACCATATGCTTCTAACTTTCATGGTCAATACCAGGAAAGGAAAGATTATCACACAACAGCAAACAGAAATGAATCCTCCAAATCCTCCACCTATTGAAATCGATCAAGTGGTTGCTACCCAAAGACTGGTAATACAACAATTAACAGACCTGGTGACCGAGATGCAAAATTAGATAAGACAAGAACGCGAGGAAATACGTCAGGTCCGCCAAGAAATAAGGCAAGCGCGGTTGGAAAGACAACAACAACAACAACCTCCACCACCACCACCAGCTCCACCAAGCTACATAAACATATATATAAATTACTACTATTTGTAAGATCTAGATGTTGCTTTAGTTAGTAGATGATATGATATTATTTTGGAAGGAATAATAAGGTCTAATCAACCCCATGTGTTGCTAATAAAGTATGCATCATGATGAGATTTTTCTTTGTTTGTGCATATGTTATGAGATAACTTGGTTATATATCCTTTCCTTACAAATCTCGAGGACGAGATTCTTTTAAGGGGGGTAGGATTTGTAACACCTCAAAATCTCATTCTGAAAATTATAGTAAAAATCTTCCAAAGATCTTGAATTGGAATTTTTTTTCTATTTCCCATAACTTTTAAAGTCACATCTCCAAAAATAAAAGTTTTCTAATAAAAGGATTAACAAAATAGTTCTTATATGAAATAAATCATCACTTATATAGGTGTCCATAAGGATATGTGTAAGAGAAATTTCTTTATAGAGATTATACAATATAAAACTATGTTCCTTATATTAAATATGTGGGATTTACACATTTAAAAAGGCAATGGCTTAAATAATAAATAAATAAAAATAAAATATATTGCATATCATACTAGATTTTGAATTATGCATTTAATTTGAATTTGGAAACCCAACTCATGATTGAATTTGAAAAATTTACAAATCTAAAGAAGGGGTAGAGAAAAGGAAAATCAGAAAAAGAAAAAGAAAATGGAAAAGAACATAACCGGGCCTACATCACCCTATTCGGCCCACCAGGAAATTATACCGCGCGGCCCACACATTCCCTTCACCCGCGTGCGCGTGTATCAGCCACGGACCCGATCGGTGGGACCCACCTGGCGGCCTCTCTCTCGCGCCCGCACCTTACCCTTCCACTGATTCGTGGGACAGCCCTGTCAGGTGCTCCGTTCTCCACTGGACGGCGGGCTGGCGACCACGGATTCCACGGGGGCCGGTGCACCTAACCCCGCCGGAATCGTCGGGCCGTTGAAGACCGTTCCGTTCCCTCAGCGCGTATAAAGCTTCGGTTGCGGCGATATATCAATCGCTTTGCCGCGCCTGTCCTGTAACCCGAATACCATCGCCATAGCTATGAGAGAGATCGGTCGCCGGCCAAATTCACCGTGCCGCCGTCACCGTTGCCGCGTTGCTAGCTCTAGGAGCTCCGCTGGATTAGTGGGGAGGTTCTCGCGGCCGGGGCTGGTGGAATTGTGCACTGGCATCGGCGAATTTCTCACCGGCGCATCGCAATCGTCGCGGATCCGCCATTGACTGTGGCCGTGGCGAACTGCTACACGAATCTCGGTAAGAAACTCCCCAGTCGACTCGCCTTCATACGTAGATTGTTTGGACCCCTTCGGGGAGGGGCTTGGGGCTCTGGCACGCCGGTTGCAAATGCTCCGGCGAGGTCCGCCGCCGTGCGGTGAGCTCTGCTCGCCTCCGTGCTCCGTCGTTGGGGGATTGTGCGTGCGCTGTCCGATTGCAATGGATGGCGTGGATTAAGGACAGCGTACGCCATCGGATCGTGATCGCACGCGTTGGAATGATCGCGGCACATCAAAATCTGGGGCGCTGATCGACCATCGTGCGGCTCAGACGTGACCGGGGCCTCTTGTGATCTCGGCCCTAGAATTTAGATCCAACCGCGGGGACTGTGTACCGGTTCGGGGTGCACTGATCTAATCTGCACCGTCCGGGGTAGATCGGATGGCCGAGACCCAATGATACCCCTTCGGTCTGAGTGTCTTTCTAAAGAGCCCCTTCGTTTTTAGCTTATCAACCTGCAGTCCTGTCTGTGGGAATCCTGAGTCTTGGGCAATTTTCCGTGTTAGCCCCTGCGGTTTCTGGTAATAGTGCGCCCAGTCCAGTGATTAAAGAAAATAGGAAAAAGAGATTTAAAAAATTGATGTTTGAGTATAGAAATAATTGTAAAACTTGTATAATCCATAGAAAATTCATATTAAGTCCAAATGGGACCATTTCAGTTCCTATAATTTTGTAATAGTATTCTCTATTAAATAGTACCACTATGTTTACATGAAGTACACATTTAAATTTATTTCCCACTTAATCCTATATGAAATGCATAAAACTTTGGAAAATCCATAACTTAAAAGCTCTACCTCCAAATTTAATGATTCCAGTTCCTGTGATCTTAGTTTAATGTCTAGATTATTACTGTGTATTTTATTTACATGTTTGTTGTAATGTTAATTTTGCCTATACAATGTCTGTTTGTAATGCTACGACTAGCGTGAGGACACGTGTCATCTGAAGATCATCCTGGTACCTGGAATCTCAA
The DNA here is from genome assembly GCA_029449295.1 of Zea luxurians. Taxonomy (NCBI): domain Eukaryota; kingdom Viridiplantae; phylum Streptophyta; class Magnoliopsida; order Poales; family Poaceae; genus Zea; species Zea luxurians. Next base: position 63,766,966 of record JAOPSE010000021.1, on the reverse strand, counting down.
GTCCCAGGCAAGTTGTGCCCTTGATCACTTCTTTTTACCCAGTCATGTTCTGATTAATCATAGTGATCTGCATAGGTTAATTTTGATGGGACCCAATAGGTTACCCTAGTTTGTCTATCTTTATGCCTTGTTTACCACTAAACTTTCTGGGTAGTACTTGCTAGTGCTATATGTGGATTTGGGCATTGAGATACATATTACTCATACTTTTGTTATCAGTTGATATTTACTGTTCATGATAAGATCATTATGTTAATTGGAACATAGAGCTTAACTTGAGTAACACGTGCCACCACAAGGGTTTAATGGGACACCCTTGGCTGATTAATTAGGAAAGCTAGTGGAAGACTACCTTACCCAAAAGGGGCAAGGGCAGTAGGGGAGTGGTCAGTGTAGGGAGGCCCTCGGGAGGATTTTGCTGCGATGGCGGTCCTGCAAGGGATTCCTGCATTGGAGCTTCCTATAAACTGTAGCGGGTTTTCTGAAGCTAGTGGAACTTTGTAAAGGCCTCGTAGTGTTACCCTGCCTCGCCTCCTCGGTAGAGGTGTATGGGATTGGCCGTCTCTTGGCAGATGGGTAACACGACTTGTGGGTAAAGGGTACAACCTCTGCAGAGTGTAAAACTGGTATACTAGCCGAGCTCACGGTCATGAGCAGCTCAGGACTCTCTGATGATTAATTTATGGAACTAAATTCAATTTGTCATATGCATTGCATCGCAGGTGATGATGTTACTTTTGTTCTACTACTTAATTGGGTTGGTATTTACTTATACTTAGTAATTGCTAATAAAATTTTGACCAACTTTAAAAGCAATGCTCAGCTCTAATCATCCTCTTTGGTAAGCCTTACACTTCACGTGAGCTCCCACTTTTGGCGAGTTCATGCACATTATTCCCCACAACTTGTTGAGCGATGAACGTATGTGAGCTCACTCTTGCTGTCTCACACCCCCCCACAGGTCAAGAACAGGTACCGCAGGATGAAGCGCATGGAGGATGTTGTGATGTGTTCGTGAGAGATCTAGGTCGTCGTCTCCTAGTCAACTTTGGGTTGCTGGACCGTTGTCTCCTTATAATGTAATTATTTATTTTGTATAGAACTCTTGTTATATATATAAAGATGTGACATTCGATCCTGTGCCACTATACATCATATGTGTGAGACTTGGTCCCAGCATACCTGGTGTTTATGTTCGCGTCCGAGTCTTGGTGCCCCTAAAACCCGGGTGTGACATCTAAACAGTTTAGCTAATAGTTCAACTATTAGCTATTTCTAGCAAATTAGCTAGCTAATTTTACTAGCAATTTTTAGCCAACTAAGCATCTCCCAAATATTAGCCAAATGGTTCATCAAGTCAAAATTTAGCTACTCTTCAAATTGGCTCCCTTAGAGCAACTCCAAGAGATTAGCTACAAAGACTAGCCAAATTTACTGATTTAGCTACTCTCTAAAATAGATTTTAGAGAAAAAATGTAGGCTAATCCAACAGACTCGGGAAACCTACGGACTGAATAGAGAGTGAAGCAGGCTATCCGAAATTGGAGAGCGAAGATGGAGAAATAGAGAGCCACTAAATTTGAAGAGTCGTTTACAGAGTCTATTGGATACAATTTTCTTTTAATATTAGCTAAATTTACCTTTACAAAACCATATATCTAGTCTCTTGGAGTTGCTCTTACTAGCTAAATTTAGTTAGCCATTTAAGTCAAACTAAATAGATAGTCTGTTGGAGTGAAGATGCTACATATATATAGTGTAATATTTATATTTATGAAAAGTTAACTACAGACTCAAATAGAGAGAAAAAATGAAGAGTCTCTTAGAGATGCTTAACTATTATCCTAGTGCATTTATATAAACACCCCGTAAGTTGTCTGCTACTGCTATGGACTATGGACGAAAACTTCTGTGCATGACCTCCCCTTCGTTTTCCATTTTTCCGTTGCAACGGATAACAAGGTGATGTAAAGATTAGAGTAGTGTTCAAGGTTATTAAAACGACGAAACGTTGAAACGCTCATGGGTGAGTTTTAACTTTTAAACGGTTTAAACAAAATTTAAACTTAGTTTTAAACAACATAGGGAAATTTCAATATATCAAGTCAAATACCAAACAACCAACATAAGTTCACATAATAATATTGTGCAAAATGACATGTCCACAACCACATTACCACAATAACACAAGTTCAACTAATAGCAAGTCGACAACTGCAAACAAAGTGAAATGAGATGTCTAATAGTCCACAATCACAGACATAACACAAAAGCAACTGAAGTAGAATGCCATGTCCACAACCACAAGCACACAAGAGTTACTCAAACACTCAATAACCATCATCCAAATCATCTAAACCAACATCATCCTTATCTTGCTCATCACCACGGCTGCCACTGTTGTTTGTTTCTTCTTCATCATCCATGTCAAGGTCGTCAAGCACAAAATTGTCATCGTCTTCATTCTCATCACCCTCATCAACACCATCTTCATCATCCTCAAGAATTGGCACTTGAGAGAGATCGGTCGCCGGCCAAATTCACCGTGCCGCCGTCACCGTTGCCGCGTTGCTAGCTCTAGGAGCTCCGCTGGATTAGTGGGGAGGTTCTCGCGGCCGGGGCTGGTGGAATTGTGCACTGGCATCGGCGAATTTCTCACCGGCGCATCGCAATCGTCGCGGATCCGCCATTGACTGTGGCCGTGGCGAACTGCTACACGAATCTCGGTAAGAAACTCCCAGTCGACTCGCCTTCATACGTAGATTCTTTGGACCCCTTCGGGGAGGGGCTTGGGGCTCTGGCACGCCGGTTGCAAATGCTCCGGCGAGGTCCGCCGCCGTGCGGTGAGCTCTGCTCGCCTCCGTGCTCCGTCGTTGGGGGATTGTGCGTGCGCCGTCCGATTGCAATGGATGGCGTGGATTAAGGACAGCGTACGCCATCGGATCGTGATCGCACGCGTTGGAATGATCGCGGCACATCAAAATCTGGGGCGCTGATCGACCATCGTGCGGCTCAGACGTGATCGGGGCCTCTTGTGATCTCGGCCCTAGAATTTAGATCCAACCGCGGGGACTGTGTACCGGTTCGGGGTGCACTGATCTAATCTGCACCGTCCGGGGTAGATCGGATGGCCGAGACCCAATGATACCCCTTCGGTCTGAGTGTCTTTCTAAAGAGCCCCTTCGTTTTTAGCTTATCAACCTGCAGTCCTGTCTGTGGGAATCCTGAGTCTTGGGCAATTTTCCGTGTTAGCCCCTGCGGTTTCTGGTAATAGTGCGCCCAGTCCAGTGATTAAAGAAAATAGGAAAAAGAGATTTAAAAAATTGATGTTTGAGTATAGAAATAATTGTAAAACTTGTATAATCCATAGAAAATTCATATTAAGTCCAAATGGGACCATTTCAGTTCCTATAATTTTGTAATAGTATTCTCTATTAAATAGTACCACTATTTTTACATGAAGTACACATTTAAATTTATTTCCCACTTAATCCTATATGAAATGCATAAAACTTTGGAAAATCCATAACTTAAAAGCTCTACCTCCAAATTTAATGATTCCAGTTCCTGTGATCTTAGTTTAATGTCTAGATTATTACTGTGTATTTTATTTACATGTTTGTTGTAATGTTAATTTTGCCTATACAATGTCTGTTTGTAATGCTACGACTAGCGTGAGGACACGTGTCATCTGAAGATCATCCTGGTACCTGGAATCTCAAGTCCCAGGCAAGTTGTGCCCTTGATCACTTCTTTTTACCCAGTCATGTTCTGATTAATCATAGTGATCTGCATAGGTTAATTTTGATGGGACCCAATAGGTTACCCTAGTTTGTCTATCTTTATGCCTTGTTTACCACTAAACTTTCTGGGTAGTACTTGCTAGTGCTATATGTGGATTTGGGCATTGAGATACATATTACTCATACTTTTGTTATCAGTTGATATTTACTGTTCATGATAAGATCATTATGTTAATTGGAACATAGAGCTTAACTTGAGTAACACGTGCCACCACAAGGGTTTAATGGGACACCCTTGGCTGATTAATTAGGAAAGCTAGTGGAAGACTACCTTACCCAAAAGGGGCAAGGGCAGTAGGGGAGTGGTCAGTGTAGGGAGGCCCTCGGGAGGATTTTGCTGCGATGGCGGTCCTGCAAGGGATTCCTGCATTGGAGCTTCCTATAAACTGTAGCGGGTTTTCTGAAGCTAGTGGAACTTTGTAAAGGCCTTGTAGTGTTACCCTGCCTCGCCTCCTCGGTAGAGGTGTATGGGATTGGCCGTCTCTTGGCAGATGGGTAACACGACTTGTGGGTAAAGGGTACAACCTCTGCAGAGTGTAAAACTGGTATACTAGCCGAGCTCACTGAAAGTTCCCTTTGACCCGGGAACAGGATCTGGATGTCGCCTAGAGGGGGGGGGTGAATAGGCGAATAAAACTTATTACTTTAAAACTTAAATTCTTACTCTACTTGAAGACTTAGTACGCAGTGGAATGAGAAGACTCTTCGAGTAGGTCGCAGCGGAATGGAAGATCCTGTCTCAAAAATGTCCTGCACTTCAAATCAAGCTTATACCACAGATAAGTATTGAAGTGCAGATATAAAGGTGAGTAAAACAGAGAGTCAGGATATAATACAGAATAGAGCACACAGACGCAAGGATTTATCCCGAGGTTCGGCCAAGCCTGAAATGCTTGCCTAGTCCTCGTTGGAGTTAGCCACACCTGGGCTTGGAGTCTATTTCAACTCCTTCCTCCGTTTGCTCAGATCTGTCAGTATGACAGATAGAGCCTTTCACTATTGAGTGGGGTTACAACAGAACCGCGGCTGCTTACAAACTTCTTGGCAGCACCCCGGCAGAGTAACGATACGCTCAAGACCTTGCTCTAGCTCTTAGTAGCACTACTCCTCTTCTCTAAAAGCTTATAGCTGTGCCTTCTACACAAACTATAGAGTTACACACAAGAGGGAGAGCGAGAATTGATTCCAATGAAGTCTACACTTGTTGGCTGCTCTTATATTTGTTTGAGGCGCCTAGGGGCCCCTTTTATAGGCACAAGGGGCCTAGGAGCCGTTGGAATCCCATTTGGAAGGCAATACTTTCTTTCTGTCGGGTGGCGCACCGGACAGTCCGGTGCACACCGGACAATGTCCGGTGACCGATTTGTTTCCTTAAACAGCGCTGCCGACCGTTGCAGACCGTTGCAGATCTGGGAGCCGTTGGCGCACCGGACATGTCCGGTGCACACCGGACAGTCCGGTGACATCTTCCGACCGTTGGCTCCGCCACGTGTCCCGCGCAGATTGCGCGGTCGACCGTTGGCCCGGCCGACCGTTGGCTCACCGGACAGTCCGGTGCACACCGGACAGTCCGGTGAATTTTAGCCGTACGCCGTCGGCGAATTCCCGAGAGCGGCCTCTTCACGCCGAGTCAGCCTGGCGCACCGGACAGTCCGGTGTGCCAGACTGAGCTGAGTCTTGGCTGCACTCAGCCAAGTCTTTTTCTCCTCTTTTCTTTTCTTCTTCTTTCTGTTTCTAGCACTTAGACAAGTATTATTAGTACACAAAACCAATGTACTAAGGCCTAGAAACATACCTTCTCTTAATCATTAAATCTATAGCATTTCACATGCTTGAGCTTTGATGTTGGACACATAAATCATCAAGTCGGCTTGACTTGATCTAGATTGACATTTCTTAGCTCCAACATCCTGCAAAGGTCACATAGAACATCTCCAAACATAGGAACAACCCAAACTAAAGATTAAGGTAAACTTAGCTCTTTTGGGCTGCTTCCAGTTCTGGTTTTGACACTTGTTCTCCTTCTAGTGACCTTGATCTCTTTCTTAGAGCTTGGTCTTGAGCCTTATGACTTACACCACATAACTGTAGCTGTTACCTCATTGGTTGTAAGTCACGTCCTTATGTAGTGATCCTTGATGTGCCGTAGCTGTTCTCAACTCGATCACCCTCGACTTTGCAAGCCTTCTTCTTCACCCTTGGCTTTGGGTTCCTCAGCCTCCTTGACCTTCTCCCGTGCACTTGGTACCTCGAAGCTTTTCTTGCCTCCGTCCTTGGCTTGATCAGTTGTCTCCGAGCTACGCACCCGAGTCTCACTTTATGCAATGTTCATCTTACTTGTGATGTCCATTATGTATCCATAATCTAGTTCTTGGACCATCACATTTGTTCACTTGTGTTGAACCTTGTAGACTTTATCTTAAGCACCTGTTCAACACTTAGTACACTTGTTAGTCCTTTAATTGAGTTGTCATCCAAACACCAAAACTCACAAGAGAGCTTTCAATCTCCCCCTTTTTGGTGATTGATGGCAACACAATTAAAGCTTACATAAGAATAAGATTTGAAGCACAAATTTGAATTCTAAGTTTATAGAATGCTCCCCCTAAATATGTGCTTACTTCAAGAACCTAATTTTGGCCTCAGACGCCAATTTGCACATACTTAGGCAATTCGAAACATTTCTACACCTTAGCACTTTTTAGGATGCATTGTGTCAAGAATCAAACCATGATGCTATAACACACAAATGCACATAATCAAAGTTAAACACCATTCAATTTAGTGGATCAACCTACCACTATTCATCATTAAGGTACCAATTCAAACTAATACAAATTTAAACTAAGACACTAATTTAAGACAATCTTAAAGCACCATGACAATCTTAAAGCACCATTAACCACATGACTCTCTATTACACTATAGAGGTCAAATAATTCATAGCAACGGAAGCACTAGTCCATATGATGCAACCACTATAATACTGCAGGAAGCATATGAATAACACACTAGCAAAGCTTAAACTAACACACCCCTTAGGATAAGCAGCAAAGCTTAAACTAACACACCCCTTAGGATAAGCTTTCCTCTCAGGTTGAGATAAGCTTTAATACACAAATTCTCCCCCTTTGACATCAAACACCAAAAACCATACTCAAGCAAGAACATAGGATGATGTCAAGGGACAGCAGGGTGTTAAGGAGGAAAAACGACTGTCAAAAACTTCCCCTTACTTATTGAACATATGCACTATCAACATTTAGGTAAGATACATATATGCAAAAAGATTAATACTCCCTTTTGTACCTTTACCATGTTGTAGTGTACTTCCCATCTTGAAAGTAGTTAATCTCTCTCCTAACTTTTTCTTGTTGCTAAGACACCAAACTTAGAACAAGTTATAGTATTGGACACACGAAGACTTCTATTCTCATGATTATCAAAAGATGTCAATTGAAGCGAACTATTATGGCTACCAATTGAAAGATACCAATTTAAAGATACCAATTGCAAAGTTCACTTATTATCATGGCTCCATGATATTTAAGAATAAGCATTTATTATCACCAGATATTATAGAGCATGAGCAATCTAAAGATATACAATTACTCATGACTTAAGATACCAATTACTTGACTTACAGAGGTACCCAAGTCCTGATTGCTCCATTTCTTGCACATCTTCTCTTTTCCACCTAGAGACTACACAAGATTGCTCAAGAAACAGTTAGTCTCACAAGTTATGTGTGCTCCCCCTCAAGTTGTGCATCAAGTATTTGAATGACTTGCACTTTGCACATTCTAGCTTCCTTAGAACTAGAGGGAATCACAACATGTCTTGGTCAAAGCATACTTTATCACTTTCATCACACATAGATGTCAATTTGAATATCAAATGAAAAGCCACTTAACATCAATTGAAGGCTAAATGAAAGGTTGACTAAATACAACAATGCATGCCTCAGTGGCACAGAAGCCAATTGGATACTCACAGGAAGTCTAACATTTACACGCAACTTAGACATGCTTAACTATCATTGGAGCACATATACCAATTGAAAGACAACACGATCATGTCTAAAGCACATCATAGTTAGGAAGGTTCTTTAGGTACACCAAAAGAAACAACATTCTAATGCATAAGCCACGATATTACCAATGAAATGCAAGAACATAGCTATGATCACTATCAGTAGAATTTCAAGATAATCATTAAAATTGCACAGTTCCATTTTCCATACCTTTGCCTTTATGAGAGCACTAGTTATCACTAATTCAGGGCTCCTTTTGCTCATGCACCTCATAGCTCAAAAGGGCACGACATGGATTTGAAATTCACACAGTACCAAACTAGGGTAATCATGTGAACATGGACTAAACAAAATGTCATATTTGCACATAGCATTACTTACAAAAAGTTACAGGTTTATCCATATACACCAAGAGAGATAATCGTTGTGGATATAACAAATGAAAGAGCTACCAATGAATGATTCAAAAGATATATCCTATAGAGCATCAGCCATGATTAAGCAACCATCATTATGATCCATTTAACACAGGCAATCATAAAGCATAACTACTCTAAGGACAGGTAGCATATCAAGCCAACTTAAGAGCAATACTAAATTGCAACTATGTACTTAAAATACACAGGTACCGTCCTTTGGAGAGCAGGTTGTAGATTCTCATCAAGGTCCTTTACTTGATTCACCAATAATGATTCAGGACCTACACACCTTATTTCACTTGAGATGAACATGGGATTAGTGTTTCACAATAAAGGCACCAAAACAATTAACAGCTTAAGCATAGAGTTTAAGATAACCGTCTTAAGCTCTCCCATGGTCTCCAGTCCATCTCAAGGCACCTGCATGGTCTAGTTAGCACAGTTTGGTACCCATCTCGGGATGGGTCCATAGTGATCATCTAAATGTGCCTTTGGTACCCAGATTGCCTTTGTGCTAGTTATAGATCTAGCACAAGTGTATGATTTGGGTCTCCTACCCGAATAAGATTGACACAAATTCACTTGCTTAGGAGTCTTACCTTTATAACATACCTTGGATAGATGACCTTGCTCACCACACTTGTAGCAGAAGCGTCGCTCAATCTGACATGACGCTTGCTGTTTGTCATTTTCCTTGGTGAGGGCCACCTTGGAGGATGCACATTCTTGATTCTTCATGACCGGACATGAAGTGATCGTGTGGTCCTTTTTGTTGCATCCAAAACAACTCCTTGTCCCTTCATTCTTGTCTTTGTTTGGACAAGACGCGATGAGGTGGCCTAACTTCTTGCACTTGAAACACCTCCTTTTTCCTTTTCCCTTTTTATACTTGAATGACATGGAGAGAAGGTCAGTGCAAACAACATGATTAATTGAATCCTTACCTTTTTCCTCTTTCATGTTGATTTCTTCATTTATAGCTTTGTGAACATTTCTCTTATTGAGCTTAACACTTGCTGCAGTTTTTCCTTTCTCAAGCTTCTTCACCACGCGCCCGTGGATATCTTGAGAGAGTTGAGCAAAGTGTCTTCTCCTCAGTTGTCGTTGCTTCTTATTCCCACAGAATTTCTTTTGTGACCCTAAAACTTGTTGCTCAATCAATGATTGGCTTTCTTTTGAGCAACAGGGGTTAGCACATGATGATATACAATTCAAATGCGCACACGTGCGAGAATGAGGTTCACATGAATTTAAGTTTACAATTATAACCTCATGAGCAACATTAAGCATGATATGGTCATCAACTAGTTTATTATGAGAATTTGACAACATATCATACTCTTCACCTAGAGCAAGTTTTTCTAAATTTGTTATTTCTACTTGACTCTTAAGCATAGAATTTTCAGTTTTAAGTTGAGCAACATCAGATAATACATCATGATTATTTCTTTGCTCAAATAAAATAGATTCATACCGTTGGACCAAATTATCATGAGAGCACTTTAGCTCCTCATGTTCTTTGGTCATCCTCTCTAGGCTGTCGTTGGTTTTGATGAGTGACTCCTCTAGCCTGAGAAGCGTTTCGCCTTGTTCCTTGTTCCTTTTCAACAGCTTAACCAAGAGTGCCTTGTCCTCTTTGTTGAGATGGATGTAGAAACGGCGAATCTCCTCTTCTTCCACATCATCGGTCTCATTTTCCCTGTCATTAATGTCAGTGGAAGCCAAATAGGAAAATGTACCTTGAGGTGATGAAGATTCATCCTCGCTATCATCCTCATATTCCTCCTCATCATGGCTTTTGTCTCCACCGTCATTGTTAGCAATAAAACACTTATTATTAGTGGAGACCAAACCTGTCGACGAGGTGGATTCATCGTTGGGTGCCCATCGTTCTTGATCTTCTCCCTTTGAAAGGTTAGCATCACAAGCAATATAGGGAGTACAATTTGCCACACAATATTTTACTTTAATTCTATTCCATAAATCATGAGCATCAACAAATAAATCATTATCACTACTCATGATGGCAAAATAAGCACCTCTAGAAAGAGAATCAACTAAGATGTTGCAAGCACGATGATTGAGAGATAAACATCTTAGTTCATCATTAGAGGGATTTTTACTAATATCAGATGGAAAAATACTTCTACTAAAGATCTGTCTCAAATCAGGATCAACACTCATGAAAGCATTATAAATAGAGACAGACCAAGATTTGTAATTAGAGCCATTGCCTAAAAGAAGTTCTACAGTTACCTCTTGTGACGACATCGTTATCTCCGGACGGCTAAGCCCACACTGGAGAGGCCTAGCTCCGATACCAATTGAAAGTTCCCTTTGACCCGGGAACAGGATCTGGATGTCGCCTAGAGGGGGGGGTGAATAGGCGAATAAAACTTATTACTTTAAAACTTAAATTCTTACTCTACTTGAAGACTTAGTACGCAGTGGAATGAGAAGACTCTTCGAGTAGGTCGCAGCGGAATGGAAGATCCTGTCTCAAAAATGTCCTGCACTTCAAATCAAGCTTATACCACAGATAAGTATTGAAGTGCAGATATAAAGGTGAGTAAAACAGAGAGTCAGGATATAATACAGAATAGAGCACACAGACGCAAGGATTTATCCCGAGGTTCGGCCAAGCCTGAAATGCTTGCCTAGTCCTCGTTGGAGTTAGCCACACCTGGGCTTGGAGTCTATTTCAACTCCTTCCTCCGTTTGCTCAGATCTGTCAGTATGACAGATAGAGCCTTTCACTATTGAGTGGGGTTACAACAGAACCGCGGCTGCTTACAAACTTCTTGGCAGCACCCCGGCAGAGTAACGATACGCTCAAGACCTTGCTCTAGCTCTTAGCAGCACTACTCCTCTTCTCTAAAAGCTTATAGCTGTGCCTTCTACACAAACTATAGAGTTACACACAAGAGGGAGAGCGAGAATTGATTCCAATGAAGTCTACACTTGTTGGCTGCTCTTATATTTGCTTGAGGCGCCTAGGGGCCCCTTTTATAGGCACAAGGGGCCTAGGAGCCGTTGGAATCCCATTTGGAAGGCAATACTTTCTTTCTGTCGGGTGGCGCACCGGACAGTCCGGTGCACACCGGACACTGTCCGGTGACCGATTTGTTTCCTTAAACAGCGCTGCCGACCGTTGTAGACCGTTGCAGATCTGGGAGCCGTTGGCGCACCGGACATGTCCGGTGCACACCGGACAGTCCGGTGACATCTTCCGACCGTTGGCTCCGCCACGTGTCCCGCGCAGATTGCGCGGTCGACCGTTGGCCCGGCCGACCGTTGGCTCACCGGACAGTCCGGTGCACACCGGACAGTCCGGTGAATTTTAGCCGTACGCCGTCGGCGAATTCCCGAGAGCGGCCTCTTCACGCCGAGTCAGCCTGGCGCACCGGACAGTCCGGTGTGCCAGACTGAGCTGAGTCTTGGCTGCACTCAGCCAAGTCTTTTTCTCCTCTTTTCTTTTCTTCTTCTTTCTGTTTCTAGCACTTAGACAAGTATTATTAGTACACAAAACCAATGTACTAAGGCCTAGAAACATACCTTCTCTTAATCATTAAATCTATAGCATTTCACATGCTTGAGCTTTGATGTTGGACACATAAATCATCAAGTCGGCTTGACTTGATCTAGATTGACATTTCTTAGCTCCAACATCCTGCAAAGGTCACATAGAACATCTCCAAACATAGGAACAACCCAAACTAAAGATTAAGGTAAACTTAGCTCTTTTGGGCTGCTTCCAGTTCTGGTTTTGACACTTGTTCTCCTTCTAGTGACCTTGATCTCTTTCTTAGAGCTTGGTCTTGAGCCTTATGACTTACACCACATAACTGTAGCTGTTACCTCATTGGTTGTAAGTCACGTCCTTATGTAGTGATCCTTGATGTGCCGTAGCTGTTCTCAACTCGATCACCCTCGACTTTGCAAGCCTTCTTCTTCACCCTTGGCTTTGGGTTCCTCAGCCTCCTTGACCTTCTCCCGTGCACTTGGTACCTCGAAGCTTTTCTTGCCTCCGTCCTTGGCTTGATCAGTTGTCTCCGAGCTACGCACCCGAGTCTCACTTTATGCAATGTTCATCTTACTTGTGATGTCCATTATGTATCCATAATCTAGTTCTTGGACCATCACATTTGTTCACTTGTGTTGAACCTTGTAGACTTTATCTTAAGCACCTGTTCAACACTTAGTACACTTGTTAGTCCTTTAATTGAGTTGTCATCCAAACACCAAAACTCACAAGAGAGCTTTCACTCACGGTCATGAGCAGCTCAGGACTCTCTGATGATTAATTTATGGAACTAAATTCAATTTGTCATATGCATTGCATCGCAGGTGATGATGTTACTTTTGTTCTACTACTTAATTGGGTTGGTATTTACTTATACTTAGTAATTGCTAATAAAATTTTGACCAACTTTAAAAGCAATGCTCAGCTCTAATCATCCTCTTTGGTAAGCCTTACACTTCACGTGAGCTCCCACTTTTGGCGAGTTCATGCACATTATTCCCCACAACTTGTTGAGCGATGAACGTATGTGAGCTCACTCTTGCTGTCTCACACCCCCCCACAGGTCAAGAACAGGTACCGCAGGATGAAGCGCATGGAGGATGTTGTGATGTGTTCGTGAGAGATCTAGGTCGTCGTCTCCTAGTCAACTTTGGGTTGCTGGACCATTGTCTCCTTATAATGTAATTATTTATTTTGTATAGAACTCTTGTTATATATATAAAGATGTGACATTCGATCCTGTGCCACTATACATCATATGTGTGAGACTTGGTCCCAGCATACCTGGTGTTTATGTTCGCGTCCGAGTCTTGGTGCCCCTAAAACCCGGGTGTGACATCTAAACAGTTTAGCTAATAGTTCAACTATTAGCTATTTCTAGCAAATTAGCTAGCTAATTTTACTAGCAATTTTTAGCCAACTAAGCATCTCCCAAATATTAGCCAAATGGTTCATCAAGTCAAAATTTAGCTACTCTTCAAATTGGCTCCCTTAGAGCAACTCCAAGAGATTAGCTACAAAGACTAGCCAAATTTACTGATTTAGCTACTCTCTAAAATAGATTTTAGAGAAAAAATGTAGGCTAATCCAACAGACTCGGGAAACCTACGGACTGAATAGAGAGTGAAGCAGGCTATCCGAAATTGGAGAGCGAAGATGGAGAAATAGAGAGCCACTAAATTTGAAGAGTCGTTTACAGAGTCTATTGGATACAATTTTCTTTTAATATTAGCTAAATTTACCTTTACAAAACCATATATCTAGTCTCTTGGAGTTGCTCTTACTAGCTAAATTTAGTTAGCCATTTAAGTCAAACTAAATAGATAGTCTGTTGGAGTGAAGATGCTACATATATATAGTGTAATATTTATATTTATGAAAAGTTAACTACAGACTCAAATAGAGAGAAAAAATGAAGAGTCTCTTAGAGATGCTTAACTATTATCCTAGTGCATTTATATAAACACCCCGTAAGTTGTCTGCTACTGCTATGGACTATGGACGAAAACTTCTGTGCATGACCTCCCCTTCGTTTTCCATTTTTCCGTTGCAACGGATAACAAGGTGATGTAAAGATTAGAGTAGTGTTCAAGGTTATTAAAACGACGAAACGTTGAAACGCTCATGGGTGAGTTTTAACTTTTAAACGGTTTAAACAAAATTTAAACTTAGTTTTAAACAACATAGGGAAATTTCAATATATCAAGTCAAATACCAAACAACCAACATAAGTTCACATAATAATATTGTGCAAAATGACATGTCCACAACCACATTACCACAATAACACAAGTTCAACTAATAGCAAGTCGACAACTGCAAACAAAGTGAAATGAGATGTCTAATAGTCCACAATCACAGACATAACACAAAAGCAACTGAAGTAGAATGCCATGTCCACAACCACAAGCACACAAGAGTTACTCAAACACTCAATAACCATCATCCAAATCATCTAAACCAACATCATCCTTATCTTGCTCATCACCACGGCTGCCACTGTTGTTTGTTTCTTCTTCATCATCCATGTCAAGGTCGTCAAGCACAAAATTGTCATCGTCTTCATTCTCATCACCCTCATCAACACCATCTTCATCATCCTCAAGAATTGGCACTTGAGTACCATGAGCTCTCCTAGGAAAGTAGCGGCCTTGAAGTTGTGTAGATGCACCGATGGCATGATCAACATGCTCCCATGTGAAAAGAGGGTCATCCCCCAACAACAGATGAATTAGCTAATGGATCAACCCACTCATTGTCCCAATCAAAATCTTCAAGAACCAAAGGATCAAAGTTCTTCCCTTCTTCACGCAATTTTTGGAACCTAGCGGCCATCTTTCTATTGTATAAAACATACACTAAATCATTTAGTCTTTTGTGCACTAGCCTGTTCCTTTTCTTGGTATGCATCTACAAGTTGCAAACAACAATAAATAAAGGAGTAACAACTACAAATTGCATAGTGTAATATGATCATGTTAGTTAACTTACAAATTCAAACTTGCTCCAATTCCGCTCACAACCGGATGATGAAGCACAAAGACTAACAATTCGTCTTGCAAACTTATATAACTCAATGGTTCGACCACCATATGCAAGCCACCAATCAACTGAAATGACAAAATAGGTTGGATTTAAATGATGGAAATGAAGTTATGAATGTTGAAAGTAACAATTAAAGTGGTACTTTTAGAATACTCATGTGGGTTTCTTGTTTGAGCGTTTTTAATAGCCATTGGGTTTGCAAATGCTTATCTTTGGTTCTCATAAAGGACTACCTGAGCATCAATTTTGTCTCTAAGGTCCTCATCTAGCACCATTTTAACAAGTACATCATTGAAGCAACCCCTTAGCTCTCTGTCGGAGAGTAAAATCTCCGGCCGGGTGGCGGAGTGCACCCACCCTAAATCCTGAGATAAGAAGGGGCTTAGGCGTTTTGCTTGATCGTTGGAATGAACGGGAAGAACTCAAGAACACACAAGGATTTAGAGTGGTTCGGGCCACCGAAGCGTAATACCCTACTCCACTGCGAGATGTATTGCTTGTGAGCTTGCGAGTCTAAGGTGTGACCTAAGATTGCGTGTGTGAGTAACGTCGCATGCCTCCCCTTTTATAGATGAAGGGGCATGCACAAAGGGACTGAGCCCCGACATGTGGGCCCAGGGACATAAGGAATATAGTGCTTGGAGCCTACTAATGTCTGTTGCTGAGACAATCTTCTTGTGTCCTGACACCCGAGATCTGCGTATCCTCAGCGTGCAGGGGAAGCTTCTTGTAGAAGGGAGGATGAGTATAGCGCGTCGCTCGGCACGGGCGCACTGTTTGCCAGCAGACCCAGCAGGCGTGCCACCTGCTGGATGACCTTGACGTCGCCTGCCAGCGGATGGGACGGAACACATTAAATGCTGAGAGGGCACGTCACCCGTCAGCGTCGTGGCAGGCGGCGCGTCCTTTCCTCAATAAATGCAGCGGCTGCACGACTTCACGTCAGGTTCGACCCGATAGCTTATGTCATGGGCCACAAGCAGCGGATCTTCGCCTGAGCAGGACATGAAGGGCAAGGCCCAGACACGTGTCAGCACCGGACCCCTGCTCATACCAGGGTCCTCCTCGTTCCGGGACCCTGCTGAGGTTTGGACTTATATGTATAGGGGTCCGGTGTCCTTCGATGGGGGTCCAGTCTTACCGGGATGTGTTGTCTTCCCTTGCCACGTGGCGCCCTTTGGCCTGCCCATACGGTGGAGTCAGGCGCCGTCCCACGCGTGGCTAGGAGACGTCGTATGGGTGCGGCGTCTTCATGCTGTAAAAGAGGGTACTCCTGATTTAGGGTACCGACACTCTCCAACATAGCCTTCATCATCACTTTGCTTCATGCTATAGAATTTCCCAGGGTTCAGGTAGAGTGCTGCTCCATACAACAGAGTGTCCATTTGTTTCACCCAACGGTTGTCAACAATTTTCATGATGCGGTTTAGACAAGCTTTCTTGCTTTGAATAGAGAATGATGAAGTAATCTTTTGCTTTGGTATCTTCATAGTTGTTGCCACCTCAGGCATGGCTGGCTTCTCATCACCGTCAACCAATCTGAGCACAAGTAGTGGTAAAGAAGCTCTAAGGCAGTCCTCAACTGAATGCCAAAACTCTGTTGAGAAAACAATGCCATATGCTTTTTTCCCTGCTTCTGTTTTAGATACTTTGGAGCGAGTGAAAACATCACAAGAAAATAATGCTCTCAATGGATCCTTGTGCTTATGTATACTCCTCAAGGTGAGGAATGCAGTAGCAAATCTAATAACAACAGGCCTCACAAGATCCATATCTTTTGTATGCACCCTCATCTCACTTAGAATCCTCCGATGTCTATATATGAATCATAGAAAAACTTGGCTATCTCCATACAAACAGCTTCTCTTTCTTCTTTGGGCTTCATTGCAGCATTGATGGTTCTCTGAGTTGTCCCCTTGGCATACCTTTCCGCGACAACCTCTTGGGGTGTACGTCGGAGCAAACTTGTAATGGACTTTTTTGTTGCCCCAACGGTTGATGCCTTGCTTGATAATTCCTTTCTTTTACCGGTTGTTCCAGTGTTACTGCCTCCTCTAGATGATGACCCAATTACTTCCACAACATCATCATCTTCATTCTCATGTGATTCAACTTCATCAAAGTATTGTCCCTTTGGTCTATCCCTTTTTCCTTCATCCAAAGCCGCCTTTAACTCTCTAGCAATTGCAGTTGTGGTATTGGGACACTTGAGGATATCTCTGTATCCGCCCACAAGATGTTTCTTCACCCTCATAATTCCTCCTTTAATCTGCCTCGGGCAAAGGGCACATTGGATTAACTCTCGCTTGCCAGGCTCTACATAATAGGCATACTTCCAGCCTGGATCATCAGATTTGGGTTTCCTTTTTGGATCTTTCAGGGGATCATATCCATCACTTCGTATTTGAGAGCCAGCTGCAGATGCTTCCATGCTAAAATCAGCCATTTCTCCTCCAATCTTTTCTACAGTAATGGAATGTATATGTTCAGATGACAACACCCTTCATCAATCCTTCTTCCTTCAGCAAGCGAGCAACAGGAGGCTAGATTACTCACCAGTGGAACAGGAGGCTAGATTACTCACCAGTGGAGCATACGCCAGCGGACAGTGAGACAGTCTCTGTACTCTGTAGTCTGTAGTCTCTGTAATCTGTAGCAATGGGAACAGACGCAAACCAGAGGACAACACCTCACCTCAATCCTTCTTCCTTCAGCAGCGGGAATGCGGGACAGGCCGGCGAGCGGACAGCGGCAGGCGGACAACGGCATAGGCAGCAGCCGCAGAGGTGGGGCTGGCGGCGCAGGAGGGAGGACAGCCTGGAGCAGCGGCAGCGGTAGCGGCGGCCTGGTGAGAGCGCCAACCCTACCTGGGCGGGCTGGGCGGGAGTTCCTAATTGGGCTGGGCCAATTTCTATCAGCAGACACATTAAACGCCCGAAACACGGCGTTTCACTCTATACCGCGTTTAAACGGCGTTTTACGACGAATCGTAAAGCATTTTATCGTTTCACTATCTGTCAGCGTTCTATAGTTTAGACGACGTTTAAACGTCGTTTTAATAAGCATGGTAGTGTTATTTCCTTGAAATGATGAAAACTGTTGTGATGCTAATATACCTTCATTTGTTCTTCGGCATTATATACAACTCTTGCTCATCCGTGGCTTAAAACCCCTTTTTTTATGCAAAAGTCTAAGCAGTTGTTGCTTTAACAAAATAATTAACATCACATATACACACTGCGTTAAAGGGAAAGCATTTACACACAAAACAAAAAAAATCTAGAAACCCTAAATACAAAACAACGAAAAAACCGAGTATTCATTAAATAGAAACTAGCCAGAGCAATATTATCTCAGCTTAGGTACGTCCTAATGGTCTGAGAAGGTATGATAGTCGATTGTTCTATGAGCCTAAAACATCCCAAACAATTCAGCTATATCTCACAAAATATTAAAAATGTGAAAATACGTATGCGAGCACGAGAAGTAAAAAAATCTAAAAAAACAATCTAAGAAATATATGTGGTTGAATTAGAATTGGTCGTTCGGGTTTACCCAAAGTTTCGGGTTTTTTTTATATTTCGGGTTTCCAACAGTTGAACCTATACTCGTACCCGATTTTTTGGGTACCCGCAAATTCGATTTTGGGTTTGAGTACAATTCGATTACCCGCTATTATAAAATCGTATACATGAGTACAGGTGGACACCAAACAAAGTCATAAACCAAGACTTATCAGTTACTATAAACAATTACATAGTCTCATACACTATCAGTTTACTACACAAAATCACAAACTCAAATCACACAGTCTCATGCGTGCCGAGGTTCATGCCTCAGAGGCTGGGCTCGCGAGGCTTGGAACGGGGAGAGAGGGAGGTCGTCGGCGTCGTAGTAGGTTAATACCTGATTAGATCTGAATTTGGTTCGGATATTCAATTTCGTTATCCGCTGGAGCTGTTCGGGTAACGAGCTTAGGGCTAAACGGGTACATGTTCGAGTATTTCAGGTATAGGACTTCAGACTCGGGTTTTATGCATGCCTAGGTTGCAGTATTTGAAATGCCGTAACAAACATAAAAAACCCTATGAACCACAATCTCAAAATAGCGAAAACTATGTATTATAAGTATTTGAGCTCCTCACATGTATAGTAAATCAAAATAATTCATGGTTCGTGAGCATAAACTAGCCTGTCTCTAAATTGGAGTTGTTGTTAATTAATGGGCCAAAGAATCGTGTCCACATGGGACGCCCACTAAACTTCTCCGTCCGTCTCGTCTCGTGGTCGCTCTTTTTTCGTTCTTTCTTTCCCGTCTCCGCACCGCTGTCTTGTGTCCCCTCCCCCCTCCTCAGATCAGATCTCTCCCTCTCCTTCTCCCGGCCCCGAGTGGAGCTGTGGAGGCACCTCGCATCACCGCCTTCGTCTCTCCAGACTAGCCGAGAGAGATCTCGACACCGCCGCCCGTTGCCATGGCGGCGGCCAACGCCCCCATCGCCATGCGCGAGGCGCTCACGGTAACACCTTCGCCACCTCCTCCTCCTCCTCTTCTCCATCCATTCACCCACTGATCGTTCGTTGCTTGCCTGTCCTCCGCAGCTCACCAGCCTGGGCATCGCGCCGCAGTTTGTCACGTTTACCCATGTCACCATGGAGTCGGAGAAGTACATCTGCGTCCGCGAGACCTCGCCGCAGAACAGCGTCGTCATCATCGACATGGCCATGCCTATGCAGCCGCTCCGCCGCCCTATCACCGCCGACTCCGCCCTCATGAACCCCGACGCCAGGATCCTCGCGCTCAAAGGTTCGGACTTGCTGCCTCTACCCACCGCCCGCAGCCCCTAGATCCAGCCCATTCGGTTCACTCCACTGCGCGGGATCTCATTCTCATCATGCCCTACCTAGCTACTACTGCCGCCCATGGGATTGCTCCTGTCCTAGTCAAAGTCCTTGTTGAATAGTCGACTCCCTAGGAACTGGGAAGGGATCGATCTAAGCTTCTGGTTCCTTACTATGGCATCTGAAAGTTTTGCACTAGTGAGTGACATCAAGCCTTTACTTGAGAGTCTGTATCTGTGGCATCAGTGTGCTGCTCACATTTTGGTTTTATGACTTTCTACCATTTCACTCAACATTCTTGTTCAACTTACGTTCAAGTGCAAATTTTCTTGAATAAAGTTACTGTTGCCTGGGGTATTTTACTATAGTCTGGGCATGGATTTAGTTCACTCTCTTCATTTTTTATATAACATGCTTTATTACCACCTTCAGATTGATGCTAATTTGTTAACCACCTTCAGATCAAATAACTGGTTCAGACATTGAGTATCTGGCTATATGTAGTTGCTTGCCATGTCATTTGACTATAAATGAAACGACGGTAAATGTCTGCTGAAATTTTGCAGCCCAAATACCTGGAACAACACAGGATCACCTTCAAATATTTAACATCGAGGCTAAGACTAAGATCAAGTCTCACCAAATGCCCGAACAGGTACAAAACACTCTCTGATACTGTTGCATCTTGATGTTTTTTCTGTAGCTGTTAATTATATGCCCTTCAAGTAACATGTTCTATATATTTAATCTTCAACCACAGGTTGTATTTTGGAAGTGGATCACTCCCAAATTGTTGGGTTTAGTGACACAAACATCTGTTTACCACTGGTCGATTGAAGGTGATTCTGAGCCCACCAAGATGTTTGATAGGACAGCTAACTTGACAAACAATCAAATCATCAACTATCGATGTGACCCAGCGGAGAAGTGGCTTGTGCTTATTGGAATTGCACCGGGAGCCCCAGAGGTACGATTTTACTGATCTTTTTGCTAGTTGCATCATTACTGATATTAGACAGATCACATGTCAAATGAGTGTTGATAAACAAATATTACTTCCCCCTCCTGCTGATTTTGTTCAAAATTCAATCCTCTTATATGATTCAAAACACAATCTCTGTAAAACTCAGTTGTTTTGAACTCGGACTAAAAGCAATTTCTGTAAGTCAGTAATTAGTAATTACACAATACTTTGTTGTATGTGCTTCTCATATTTGTATGCCCTCCTTTTGACGCAACCAGAGACCACAACTGGTGAAGGGAAATATGCAACTTTTTTCTGTCGATCAACAGCGTAGCCAGGCGCTTGAAGCCCATGCAGCATCTTTTGCAACATTTAAGGTACTGTTTCAGTTCTTTGTGATGCTTATTGCCTTATATTCTTGTTTTTATTTTTAGTATTTAGTAATTAAACAAACTTTCTTTATCTAATTGTCTAGGTTGTTGGTAATGAGAACCCATCAACCCTTATTTGTTTTGCCTCAAAGACAACTAATGCTGGACAGATCACTTCAAAGTTGCATATTATTGAACTGGGTGCCCAGCCAGGTTTGTATATAAAAATCACCAAGTCTATTTTGTTTTTTATTCTTTCTAGTGCTACATTTCAAACATCTTGTATTCATGTGCTTGTTTTTTCATGTGGGCTTCCTTTTTCTTTTGAAAGATGTTGCACCATACTGATATCACCATTTTTCTTACTGATTGTTTGGTTGTAGGGAAACCTGGCTTTTCTAAGAAACAAGCGGACCTTTTCTTCCCACCAGATTTCCAGGATGATTTTCCCGTAGCTATGCAGGTGAGCATCTTAGGGGGAAAAAGTGCAGTTCATAGGGAAAATATCTGCATTTTTTGGAACATCACATGATGGATCTAATATGTTTTTATTCAATTTTCGTTGTAGGTTTCACAAAAGTATGGGCTTATCTATGTAATTACAAAGCTTGGCCTTTTGTTTGTATATGACTTGGAAACTGCTGCTGCAGTTTACAGAAATAGAATCAGTCCAGACCCTATATTCTTGACAGCAGAATCTTCCTCTACTGGTGGATTTTATGCCATCAACAGAAGAGGGCAGGTTTTACATGCCACGGTTAATGATGCAACTGTTGTACCATTCGTTAGCGGCCAGGTATGATCTTTTACACTTCTGGGTCTACTTTGCTGATCTGCTTGTTAAATAATTCTTTTTAAACACAATTTTGGTATGCAGCTGAACAACCTTGAGCTTGCTGTTAATCTTGCCAAGAGAGCAAATCTTCCTGGTGCAGAGAACTTGGTAAGTTCCACTAGAAGATGACCTGTATGGATGCATATGTTGGCTGTGTTGACGCTTACTCATTTACCTAGTGTTTCCTGTACCAATTTTTGTCTGTGTCTCCCTGTGAACTACAGTACTAGTCCTTTTTACATCACTGAAGCATGTGACCCTAATTGTCTTAGATATCAGGAGGGACAAGCCCAATTGATTGGCTTATAATGGTTATGTGCGGCAAGGAAAAAATTAGTAAAACCAATATGATTAAGTAAAGGAGTCCAGCCAATATCCAATCCTCCAGAGACTAATTTATTTGGATGTCATATCTTGTCAAATTGTATGATTGATCAGTTCTCTTTCAGTCCCAGATTTGTTTATAGTTTGACACCACAGTTTGGCTGTTATGGGCTTATGGCACCATTTTCCACCTAGAGCTTGTTATTTTAGGGGGTTTTCTGTCAATAACACTGCTGCAGGAGCACTTATGGCTTTTGCCACACTTTAGGGATACCAAAGAGCTATATTCATGTACACACCAAGGGATTTAAAAATGCACACAGTTGACTTTTTTATCACTTGTAAAGCACCTCCAAAAAAATTGAGCTTTAAAATCATGTGCTAGGTGCTGATGAGCTCTTAAACTATTTTTCATACACAAACATTTCTCGTTTCCAAATTGCTTGCACCATTATCCTTGCAGTCATGCAACTAATGATGCTTTATTTTGTGGAAGTTGCATACTATGAGTAGTTAGACTTCTATGGTTAATATTGAATAGAGTTTCATCAAATTATGAATTGTACTGCAGGTTGTGCAAAGGTTCCAGGAACTGTTTGCGCAAACAAAATACAAGGAAGCAGCTGAGCTGGCTGCAGAGTCTCCGCAGGGCCTCTTGAGGACTCCTGAAACTGTTGCGAAATTTCAGGTGAGCTTCTGGTATTTTAATTCGACGTATGAAGCTGTTGAGGTTCATGAACATCCTTCTAATGTCCCACCTCTGCATGTCTTCGCAAACCATAGTGAATTCAGTGAAAATTTAACTACAGTGCTAGAATCTTGATAAAAGCGTGGGGTTGTGTTGATTAAAGTTATTTAGTTTTGTGTTTTTTGCAAGAGAAACCTTTGATGGTCTGGTCATTCCTCAGTTTTTTTTATTAATTTTACGATATGAGATAATAAGTACCACAATTAATTTTATCACATGCACTCCTGCTATCAGGATTCATGTACATTTAATCAATTCTCAGTGTATAAGTTCCTTTCTTTGACTGAGTAATTCTTATGTTTATTACTTTATCAAAATTGCAGAGTGTTCCTGTGCAAGCTGGGCAAACACCCCCACTCTTGCAGTACTTTGGCACATTGCTAACTCGAGGGAAGCTCAATGCCTTTGAGTCTCTTGAGCTATCTCGACTTGTTGTCAATCAGAACAAAAAGAACCTTCTGGAAAACTGGTTGGCTGAAGACAAACTGGAGTGCAGTGAAGAACTAGGAGATCTTGTCAAGGTAAGATGGGTCCTATGCTGTTTTTATTGATTTTACTGTATTTTGTTAAATTACATTTATTTGTCTTGGTTATCGCTAATCATTTCTTGTACCCTTTGATGTATAGACTGTGGACAATGATCTTGCACTGAAAATATACATCAAGGCCAGGGCCACCCCTAAAGTTGTTGCTGCTTTTGCTGAAAGGAGGGAGTTTGACAAAATACTTATATATTCAAAGCAGGTATGTTTGCTTTGGTTATGTGGAAGTCCTTTTTTAGTTATACCTGACCTTGAACTTTTGTTTTCCAGGTTGGATACACCCCAGATTATCTCTTCCTCCTGCAAACCATTTTGCGGACAGATCCACAGGTAATTGGTTATTTTAAGCAAACTTGGGCTTAATGTGAGGTATTCATTTGTTTGGTACATGTTTCTTTTATCTCAGAAATCCTTGCTTCATTGTCAATTTGTATCTTGACCAGGGAGCTGTCAACTTTGCATTGATGATGTCACAAATGGAGGGAGGTTGTCCAGTAGACTACAACACTATCACTGATCTCTTCCTTCAGGTATCTTTTGTATTATTAGCATATAAATTCTTTTCTGTAGTATATAAAATTCTTTGTTGTCTGGGAACTCTCCATGCAGTTCTTTTAGTCTTCACTATGTAATTTGGTTTTCTGCTTTGGCTTACATTCTTCAACAGAGAAATATGATACGGGAGGCAACAGCTTTTCTGCTGGATGTTCTGAAGCCAAACTTGCCGGATCATGCTTTTCTTCAAACCAAGGTTAGTATTTGATTGTTCATTTCAATATGAACATTTACCTTAGACCTGCATGCTGCTTAACTACTCAATGTCTTCTGCTTGGATTGTCTTGTAGGTTTTGGAGATCAACTTAGTGACTTACCCAAATGTTGCAGATGCCATTCTTGCGAATGGTATGTTCAGTCATTATGACCGTCCTCGTATTGCTCAGCTCTGTGAAAAGGCTGGATTATACTTGCGTGCCCTCCAGGTCGGTAACCTTTGTATTGTTTTGGCTGATCTCTTCTCTTTAATCTCTGTGTTAAACCAATATCGTATTTTCTGATGCAGCATTATTCAGAGTTGCCTGATATCAAGCGTGTCATTGTAAATACTCATGCCATTGAGCCCCAGGTTTGTGGTGTTCAGTTATGTTCTTGAAATGTATCTGTTGTTTTCTTGTTTATTAACAACTTCCTTGCACAGGCACTTGTTGAGTTCTTTGGCACCCTTTCAAGGGAGTGGGCACTAGAGTGCATGAAGGACCTTCTACTGGTAAATCTGAGGGGAAATCTTCAGATTGTTGTGCAGGTAAATATTGCTCCGTTCCTGTAAACATTTTTGTTCCACCCTACTGCTTTCCCTCCCCTGTTCAAGTATATAACTTTTGTCAAACCTGTGGCACATCTGTAGGCTGCGAAAGAATATTCTGAACAACTAGGAGTTGATGCTTGCATAAAATTATTTGAACAATTCAAATCTTATGAGGGCCTCTACTTTTTCTTGGGATCCTATTTGAGCTCCAGGTAGTTACTCTTACTCCTGATGTTGGTATTTCTTAAGGTGGCATACCTTAATATTAAATTTCTCAACGTGGCATGCATTGATATTAAATTTTCTTTATATTCATAGTGAGGATCCAGATATCCATTTCAAATACATAGAAGCAGCTGCAAGAACTGGACAGATCAAAGAAGTTGAGCGTGTAACCAGAGAGTCTAATTTCTATGATGCGGAGAAGACAAAGAACTTTTTGATGGAAGCAAAGCTACCTGATGCCCGCCCACTGATTAATGTTTGTGACCGCTTTGGATTTGTTCCAGATCTGACTCACTATCTATATACAAACAATATGCTTCGGTATATTGAGGGCTATGTACAAAAAGTATGTACATCCTTGAAGTCACTGTTATTTTGGGTGTCATTCTTCATCTGGTATTTCAAGCATTTGTTTGATTGTTTCCTTTTGTCTTGTATGTAGGTCAATCCTGGTAATGCTCCCTTGGTAGTTGGGCAACTTCTGGATGATGAATGCCCGGAAGATTTCATCAAGGGTTTGATTCTCTCTGTTCGTTCTCTGCTTCCTGTTGAGCCACTAGTTGATGAATGCGAGAAGAGGTTTGAATTCTTTATTCCTGGGGTCTGCAAAGTGACAAGTTTCACATTCCCTTTTTAAGTGGATCACATCTGTTTGAATATGTGTATCAGGAACCGCCTACGGTTGCTTACTCAATTCTTGGAGCATCTAGTGAGTGAAGGTAGCCAAGATGTGCATGTCCACAATGCTCTTGGGAAAATCATCATCGACAGCAACAATAACCCTGAGCATTTCCTTACTACCAACCCATTTTATGACTCTCGTGTTGTGGGCAAATACTGTGAAAAGCGAGATCCTACACTTGCTGTTGTTGCTTATAGACGTGGGCAATGTGACGACGAGCTTATTAATGTCACTAACAAAAACTCATTGTTCAAGCTACAAGCTAGGTATATAATTATTTTTGTTCCTGTTACTGATGCCTTTTGTTTGTTCCAATCCTCTATATATTGAGCAATGGCTCGCTTGGTCATGTCACATAAATTTAAAATTTCAGATATGTGGTTGAGAGAATGGATGGTGATCTGTGGGATAAAGTTCTTCAGCCTGAGAATGAATATAGAAGGCAACTCATTGACCAAGTGGTTTCGACCGCATTGCCTGAAAGCAAGAGCCCCGAGCAAGTCTCTGCTGCTGTTAAGGCATTCATGACTGCTGACCTTCCTCACGAATTGATTGAGCTTCTTGAAAAGATTGTTCTTCAGAATTCTGCATTCAGTGGAAACTTCAACCTGCAGAACCTACTCATCCTGACCGCCATCAAGGCGGATCCATCCAGAGTCATGGACTATGTTAACAGACTAGACAATTTTGATGGGCCTGCTGTTGGTGAAGTTGCTGTCGAGGCACAGCTGTACGAGGAGGCTTTTGCTATATTTAAGAAGTTCAACTTAAATGTGCAGGCTGTTGATGTTCTCTTGGATAACATCCGAAGCATAGACAGGGCTGAGGAGTTTGCCTTCCGTGTTGAAGAAGACGCTGTTTGGAGCCAGGTTGGTAAAGCCCAGTTACGTGAAGGTCTGGTCAGTGAAGCAATTGAGTCCTTCATTCGTGCAGATGATGCGACACACTTCCTTGATGTCATCCGTGCGGCTGAGGAAGCCAATGTGTACAATGATTTAGTGAAGTACCTTCTGATGGTAAGGCAAAAGGCACGGGAACCTAAAGTCGACGGAGAACTCATCTTTGCATACGCTAAGATTGACAGACTCAGTGACATTGAAGAATTCATACTTATGCCAAATGTTGCCAACCTTCAAAATGTTGGTGACCGTCTATATGATGAAGAACTATATGAAGCTGCAAAGATCATATATGCTTTCATCTCAAACTGGGCTAAGCTGGCTGTTACCCTGGTTAAGCTGAAGCAGTACCAAGGTGCTGTGGATGCTGCTCGCAAGGCTAACAGTGCAAAAACATGGAAGGAGGTCTGCTTTGCTTGTGTTGACGCGGAGGAGTTCCGTCTTGCACAAATATGTGGTCTCAATATTATTGTTCAGGTATACAAGTAGGAGGGCATACTTGATGATTTTTTCCCTAGTCTTTGTTTTATTGCAAAGTTTCTATGATATATTTCTTTCTGACATACCTGCTCTTTTTTTTTTGTTTAGGTTGACGACCTGGAAGAAGTCAGTGAGTACTACCAGAACAGAGGATGCTTCAGTGAACTTATTGCTCTCATGGAGAGTGGTCTTGGACTTGAACGTGCACACATGGGCATCTTCACAGAATTGGGAGTTCTATATGCTAGATACCGCTCTGAGAAGCTTATGGAGCACATCAAACTTTTCTCCACCCGGCTCAACATTCCTAAGCTTATTCGAGCTTGTGACGAACAGCAGCACTGGAAAGAACTTACCTACCTGTACATACAGTATGATGAATTTGACAATGCTGCCACCACAATTATGAACCACTCTCCAGATGCATGGGATCACATGCAGTTCAAGGATGTCTGCGTTAAAGTTGCAAATGTCGAGCTATATTACAAGGCAGTTCACTTTTATTTGCAAGAGCATCCTGATCTCATCAATGATATGCTAAACGTGCTTGCACTTCGTTTAGATCACACCAGAGTTGTAGACATAATGCGCAAGGTTAGCATCTGATTGAAAATCTATTCCTGCAGTGCACTTTGAATAGAAGCCCTGTTTCAATTCCGTCCCAAAAATCTGATTCTTGTTGCTCTTTGGACAGGCTGGTCAGTTGCATCTTGTGAAACCATATATGGTTGCAGTTCAGAGTAACAATGTATCTGCCGTGAATGAAGCCTTGAATGAGCTTTATGTCGAAGAGGAGGACTACGAGAGACTCCGTGAATCAGTTGACATGCATGACAACTTTGACCAAATTGGTCTTGCCCAGAAGGTAAAATAAAAATAAAATAGCCAGACAGTCGTGCAATTCCTATCGCTACCGCTTTTAATTTAATAACATGTGTTAATTTATTGAGCAGCTTGAGAAGCATGAATTGCTGGAGATAAGGAGGATCGCCGCCTACATTTACAAGAAGGCTGGCAGGTGGAAGCAGTCGATTGCTCATTCGAAGAAAGACAACATGTACAAGGACTGCATGGAGACATGCTCACAATCTGGTGACCGTGAACTGTCAGAGGACTTGCTCGTGTATTTCATTGAGCAGGTTTGGTTCGAACCCATTGTATTGGCTGATGATATGGGAGTAGCTAATTCAATACTATATACAGCAAAAGGCGTATGCTTGGGCATTGCATTCTGATTAGTGAACGCATCCAATCATATGTAATGCAGGGTAAGAAAGAATGTTTTGCTTCTTGCCTCTTCATTTGCTACGACCTGATCCGGCCGGATGTCGCTCTTGAGCTTGCATGGATGAACAACATGGTGGACTTTGCCTTCCCGTACCTGTTACAGGTACGTAGTAATTTCTGTCCATGTTCGCGCCGACGTCTATTTACATACAGTTTACCATAGTAACATCCCCTACTGTGCTATGTGACTGTGTGCGCAGTTCATTCGTGAATACACTAGCAAGGTGGATGATTTAGTGAAGGACAAGATCGAGTCGCAGAAGGAAGAAAGAGCCAAGGAGAAGGAGGAGAAAGACCTTGTGGCTCAGCAGGTAAACCTAAAACCGCGCTCGCATGTGTTTTGTTTCCGTGCTGAGGCATTTACTTGACAAGTTGCATTCTTATGCGACGTGCAGAACATGTATGCGCAGCTGCTTCCTCTCGCATTGCCGGCGCCGCCAATGCCTGGCATGGGTGGCCCTCCACCTCCGATGGGTGGAATGGGCATGCCTCCCATGGGCGGGATGGGTATGCCGCCGATGGGCCCTGGTCCGATGCCAGCATTCGGAATGGGAGGCTACTGAGTTGTGGTTTTGCAGGGAGTTCCATTGCAAGCATAAGTGGAACCTCATTGGAGCTGTAGATGGTTTTACAGTTTGGGAAATCAATATTCTTTATTGTACCAGGAAACTTTTTTTGGGGCGAGTGAGTGAAATCAGCCTGACCCATAGTTTGAGAAGCGCAACCTGTGATATGTTTGGGATCGGAAATAGGATGATTAGGTTGTTTCAGCATGAGCTGTTAAAAGCTGGTACCATGTGTATGTATAGTGGTGTGATAAAATCTTTTGCGTGTCGGCAGAGTGAAGATAGACAAATGTATGTTTCCTTGTTACGACCTGTTAATCTATATATTAGCCCGACTTGTAGTTCAAATGCCCTACATTATTTTCTTCTAGCTCCTCCAACTTGTAGTTCAATCGGTAATACTATATTTATTAATAAATTCAATGGCTATGTTCTCTATCTCGAGCATAGAGTCTGGACATGTATATTTGTACGCACATTTGAAGACATGGCTCAAGCTCAAGATTGTGCATGCCCTAAGCTGTCATGCAAGGCGCGACTGGGCTCTTTCGCTCCGATGGCCCTCGTATGCGAGCAACATACATCTAGCGCACCGCGTTATTGTTTTGTATTCTACTTGTATCCCTGGTTCTGTTCAGTGTGCTAGGTGATGCAAGTTTTCAGAAAACGGTGTATTCTACTTTGTATCCTGGTTATGTTCAGTGTGCTAGGTGATGCAAGTTTTCAGAAAACGGTTCACGCGTTCATGCTTTTCTTTTTTATATGTATACATACCATTGAATATCTAACTATATCAATCTGGCCTATTAGCTCAGTTGGTTAGAGCGTCGTGCTAATAACGCGAAGGTCGCAGGTTCGAGACCTGCATGGGCCAATTTATTTTTTATTTCCCTCTCTCTCTTTTTAAAATCATTTTTTCCCTATCTTTTCGAATCCTTTTTTTAGTTTTCTCGTTCTAAATCCTGTTTCCTCCTTTCAAGTTCTTTCTACAGAAAGTGCAACTTGGCCAATCACATAACATTCTTCCCTGGGACAACTCTGACAAATCCGATTGAATGTGGTGTTTTGATTTCTTTTACTCTCACACTGTACGTTACAAACGCACTCTGTAGTTTTTTTATTAAAAAAAAGAAATTCTATAAAAACTTACTTATTCCCTCCTTAATAGTTCTCAAATTACAAGAATGTCAGCTTAGACATGAAAATGGCTGATGCTGCAGCTCATACAAGAACAAGACGGACAGTAGATGGGGATGGAGACTGTCTGCCTAGCCAAATGCTTCATCACTCCCATATAGATATGGTGGAGACTGGAGAGGAGCAAATAGTCAACATACAAGATCCACAATGCAAAGCCGAGTTTCTGGCTGTCATTCAAACGCAGACAGTGGACCATGAAAGTCTAAAGAACTCCGGGCTTTTTTTTACGTAATCTTTCACATCCGGTTTTTGACCTTATTTTTTATTAATAAATCCGGTTTTTTGAGGTTTGCCATTGAGATGTTTACAAGGAGCTTTGTTACCACTAGGGCTCTGTTTGGTTTCATCTTACAAATTAGGAGGATGAGAAGTTCAACTGTATGCCTGTCTTCCCCCCGTCATGATCAAGCTGTTTTAGGATGTAGCAGTAATTCATCTGGACAAGAGGAGAAAACCGTGTTAAACTAAAATCCAGCTTTAACAGAAAGAAAAGAAGAAAAAGAAAAGGCAACGAAGAATGCAAAGGGGGTAAAACCTCTACGCGGAACAGTCTGGTCGGCATAACTACACCCCATCCTGCACAACTTCTGAACGTCTGCAGGAATTCAGTAACAGGGAACTTCCGCAGATCACACTCCGTTAATCTACCAAGATTTCCAGCACAGACAAAAGCATGACCATGGATTCCCAGCTCCCTGAGCGGCTTCAGAGGCAGATCAAATGACAGGTCGGCAAAGGCTGTCACCGCTACTTCACCTCCAAGACCATTTAGCTCAGGGGAAGGGGAAGTGCCATTGCCAGGAGTGTTGGGGTCATGTGTTCTGGACTCTGTTGCTGCCCGTAGCCCTCTTGTTTCGAAGCCTAATAGTGAAGATGGTCCACCCAAGCGGCACACGAGAGACCTATTACCACCCAAGTTAAATCTTTCTACAAGTGGTGAGACAGATCCTGCAGATCCCCTTTCCAATGGATGGATGACTCCTGCAGCCACTCCGGCGTTGAGAGCACCATTCAGCACACCCAGAGGCAAAGCCACTCGAAGATCAAATTCCTGATATACAATCAATAAAATAGTAATTACCTTTCAGTTCAAATCAGTTAAAAGGTGTATTATGTAAACCCAGTTTTCAAGCAGTGCAAAGGATGGAGCACAAAAGAAAATTGAGATATACCTGCCTAAGAAAACGTGAATATTTGCTCCCTGGTGCAAGCCCTCCAACTTGAGAAGTCGACATAAAAGCATATCCGCGTGCAGGTCTTATGCTTGAGTCCCTTCGGTCAACCTTGTACGCGTACTTAATAGAGGACAAAAGGCTATGTCCTAATTCCTCTTGTGCAGAATTGGATGGCATGCGTGTTGGATCAGTTAATTTTCTCCATGCCAAATTGTAAGCAATGTTGTGGTTCATGGTGGAGAGCAAGCCGACAGAAACGCCCATCAGGTGTTCTTTGAGTGAGGACTTTAACCAGTCGTCAGACACAAACGATATTCTAGCCATCAGGGGAGTTGGTATTGCTCCGATCCTAGGCATTTGGACTCCGGCACTTAGTTCTGCTGTCTTATCTAATTCAAGAGCGCCTGATGCATCCCAGCTCTCACAGTATCCAAATAGGTTCTTCAACTTCACTGAACCTTCAAGTGAGCATGATCTACTCTGCAAAAGGTTCACATGAAGAAAATTGGTGAGACTTAAGAAAGTGAATTTAGGAACAAGCTGAAGTCATGCATATGATATAATGCCACTAATCACCATTTATCATAATAAACTTGAGCAGGAATAAACCATATGCACAAATCCAAAGTTAAACACCTTTAAGTGATGGAGATACCCTTGAGTGATTTTCATCCAAGCTATACAGCAGAGCGTGTATGGTTTTGGAACAGAAAAATATGACAGGACATTGAAAAAAAAAGTCTTGCAATGATACTGCAATGCTGAACCAGAAAAGGCAGGAAACTAATCGATTTTACTCCAGAACCAGAGCAGTAGCAATCAGGAACCAAAAAACCACAAATCCGTTCCATAGTGCACCTGAAAATAGCCCAATTAACTCGCAATTATATGTAAGAACTACATATTCTATCATTTCCCCTAAACAAACCACATTATGCAAATAGATACAACTCAATGGTCCTAGTAGTCATGGGCATTGAGACCTTCACTGATCATTCTGAAAGCAAGGACTCTTTTAGTTCAAATTAGCTAAGATTCTGGTACGATGACTCTTTTAATTCAATGAAAAGTGAATTCGCTTGACTCCTACAAGAACATTGGATCACCCAAGATGCAAACAACTCAATTCTGTAGGAACAGAAGGAGACATTTTTAGCTGGACGGGTACCTGTGTGTCGGCGAAGACGCCGAAATCACCGGCAGCGCGGCCGCGGGCCTCCGCAACATCAATGAGGACGACGACGGCGCTGCCAGGGATCCCGGGCGGCGCCGCGTCGAGGGTGATCGAGACTGTGTCGAAGGCGCCGAGGCAACGGAGCCGGTCACCAGCGGCGGCGGCGGCGCGCACGAGGTCCCGCACGGTGGCGGCGCGCGACACGTCCGGGCCGACCGCCGCCTCGACCGCGGCGCGGCGCGTGCGGGCGCAGCCCCGGATCGTGACCTGGTGCACCCGGATCCGGACCTCGTCCGCGGTGAGACGCCGGAGTACGGCCTCGAGGCGAGCCGCCTCGGATGAGGACGCCAGGGGTTCGCCGCCATCGTCGTCTTCGTCATCGAGGTCGTCGTCGTCGAATTCTTCATCCTCGTCGAGGTCGTGAGTGACGGATGGAATATCGCTGTCGGATGCGTTCGCCATGGCAGCAGTTGAGAGCAGAGACTGAAGAGGGGAAACTGAGCTCTCACTGGGGCGTGGTCTGTTGCTTTGCTTCTCTTCTGAAGATTGACTTCAGGATGGGCAACTAAGGTAGTGTTTGGTTACTAGGGACTAATTTTTAGTTCCTCCATTTTATTCCACATTAGTCTATAAATTGCAAAATATGGAAACTATAATTCTATTTTAGTTTCCATATTTGACAATTTAGTGACTAAAGTGGAATAAATTGGAGAGACTAAAAATTAGTCTCTAAAACCAAACACCCCCTTAATTCTAAGCCCTTCAAAATTCTAAGTAGAAACTAAATTGTTATAGTCCCTTCGTCGTAAAATAGTATTCATTTTAGATTAAATATACATTCATAATAAATAAATTTATGAATGTGATTTGTATATATATTTATATTATTATTAATATCATCATTAATTTGAATGTGGATGAAAAAAGAGCTTGAAAGAACTACTCTCCGTTTTTTTAATTTATGGTAGTTTAGTTTAAAAATAAACGAGTGGACAACAAATATTCGACAATAGAGATAGTATATTTTAGGACTACGGCACATTGTTGTTGTTCAACTAAATTGCCCTTCAAAACTCTTTGCGCGCGCACACACACCTAGTAAGCACTAATGCTTCGTTTTCCACCGTGTCAGTCCACAAGCTACAACACCTGATGTAAAACACTTTCGGCACACGACGATACAATAGAATCATCTGATCTGGCAAAAAAAAAACATTTAAGTGTATCCTATACGAGCATCACATAGTCTCTCCAATCACACTGATAACATGTACAAACATTTGGGCAGAATTACATAGCAGTATAGCACATGGAAACCAGGCATAGGGGAACAGAAACATATCGTACCATTAGACAGAATCGCATGGCACATGGAAAACTCCACAAAAGGCAAAAGGCAAAAGGCGTCCAACCCAGCACGGCAGATAAACAACAGGTCTCTCAAGATTCCAAGAAGCAAATGACCCTCTATCTAGCTCCTTGTGTAGCTGCTGCATCTTCAGTCAGTCAGTCAGTCAGCACACTTGGCACATGAAAGGTACACACGGGACTGAATGATACTGGTCCCGATCAGGAAACCAGGCGTCACCATCAGGCCGACTTTCGGCCTCTCCGCGACATCTTCTAGGATGATGTCCTTCACGACGCTCTCCATGTGGATATCCGAAAATTCACTTCCCTTTTTCACTTGAAACACCTTTGCCTTTGGATCGAAGGAGTGCGCCAACCTGTGCAGCAACCATATGGACTTTGCTAGCTTTAGGAATGCCTGGTAGAAAGGTGTCCTTGGATGGCCGCCGCTCATGACGTAGTTCCTCTGATCCACGTTGCCGAAGAAAGAACCTTCCATTTTTTGATGCACAAGCGATAGGTACTTGCTTCTGCAGAACTTTCCGAATACTGAATCGGGGTTCTGGCTCAGGACATCCAGAGGATCCATGGCTCGCACCGCGAGGAATTGGTGGAAGAAAGCCTCATTGGAAACACTGATGTTAGAATCCTTGATAGAAAAGCTCTCTTCTTGGAACCCACTGAACATTCTTTGGCAAATATAGGATTCAAAAGCAAACTTCTTGTGAGCCCTTCTTGTGTAAACCACACCAGGCTCGATCGCACTAGCAGCCCCATCAAGATCCCAACCTGCAGCCTTCATCATGTTGATCAAAGGCTTCGAGAAGTCATGTATCGACTGGTAGGCATTATCGACGGCAGATGTAAACAAACTTGGTGTCAATTCAATGGAAAAGTAGTTCTCTTCTTCGTCAGATTCCTCCGGCTCCCTGTTAAGTAGGCCCCTCTGTTTCAGTTTCTTCTCTAGCTTTGATTTCCGAAGTTTAGCTTCATCAATTTGCTGCTGTAGATGGGTTATCTCAGTGTCTCTGGTCTGGATCTGGGACTGGAACTTCT